>OX608074.1:64857530-66057530 GCA_951509635.1 Eupeodes luniger
GCTGTGCTTGCTGGGAATGGCTTGAAAACATTCGCGAGATGTTCAGCGAAGAGATCAGCCTTTTGTTTCGGGTTTCCGATCCATTTACCATCTTGAGATTTTATAGGCGGGTTTTGTGTCTGAGGTCTTTTTAGGCGCTTAGCTGCTTTCCATAAGGAGTATTCTGTAGAAGCATCCGTCGTCAGACTTTTCAGGAATCTACTTAGTGAATCATTTTTAAACTCACAGATTCTTTTTTTTAATTCGTTGTTAAGACGGTTAAAAACTACCTTATCATCTGGGAATCTCGTGGATTGCCATTTTCTTCTAGCTCTTCTTTTTTCCAATATCAACTCCTTTATTTCGATAGGATATTTTATTTCTTTTTCTCTCGCATTCGAAATAGTTGGAGTACTTTCTTCTGCAGCCTGCTGCACATCAGCAATAAATTGTTCTACTTCATGATCAATTTGTTCAATTGTTTGCATAGGGGATCTTAGGTTTATAAAATTTTCAAGTTTGTCTCTGAATTCGTTCCAGTTTGTTCTGTTATTCACGAGCTTGGGAATACTTTTTTCTATTATTTCTGTTTCGCTCAGTGATAAAATTACTGGAGTATGATGTGATGATAAATCGTAATTACCTTCGACACTTATATGATTTCGTTTAATACCTTTAACTACGAAAAAGTCTATAAGGTCTGGTATTTTGTTAGTATCAGATGGCCAATATGTTGGCGAACCAGAAGAATAAAATTCGCAGTTGTATTTTCGGCCTGCTTGGTATAGCCGTTTACCTTTTGTTGTTATGAGCCTAGATCCCCATTGGGTGTGTTTAGCATTGAAGTCGCCACCAACAAGGAAGTTATGTCCTAACAAATGTAGGAGTTCTGCATAGTCTTCTTCAGTTGGAGAGCGCCTCGGAGGGCAGTATATAGCTGCTATTTTAAATTCTTTCTTTTTTATACCAATACTAATTGTTGTTACTTGCATGTTTTCATTAGTAAACTTTGGTTCTTCATAGTGTGTTAAGCACTTTTTTATAAGTATTGCTGATCCTCCCCTAGCTTTGTCAGCTGGGTGCGGAGCGTGATAACATGTATAGTTTGGTAATTTATTATCAAGACTTTGTTCACTAGCGAGGTGGGTTTCGGACACCAAACAAATGTCTATATGCTCTATGTCTAAAAGGATGTTTAGTTCTGGTACATGCTGTAAAAGACCGTTTGCATTCCATGTTGCGATTTTGAGTGTTCTGTCCATCATTGTTTTTTAAGAGCGACTTCTTCGCTTAGCTGTTTTATGTTTAAATCTTGTTGGTCAATCCTTTTCAGGATGAGTTCCAGCATTTCTTTTATAGAAGTTTCCTCATTCTTCCGCACATTTTTTATAATCTGGGAATAGGATTTATTTTCATCACTTTTGCTTAGTGCAATTGCTTTTCCCGGTTGATTTTTAGTAGTGTTATCGACCGTTACTTTTTTGCTTTCAACTACTGGTTTTGTGTTGGTTGAGTTTCTAAGCTTGTTCCCAGTTTTGTTTTTTCTTTTTGTGTCTTGGAACTTTTTTGCTACTGGACATCCTCTGTAACTTGCAGGATGATTGCCTTGACAGTTAACACATTTCGCTTTCTGTTCTCTGCCCATGGGACAGTTTTTAGTTGCATGTCTGCCTTCGCATTTAACACAAGCGAACTCGCGATTGCAGTATTTTTGTGTATGCCCAAAGGCTTGACAGCGCTTACATTGTGGAACAGTTTTCGACTTTCGCAGTGGTTCAATTTTGACAACTATGCCCATAATTGATTTAATACTGTAAATCTTATCGAGACTTTCTTTATTTTCAAACGTGAGCATAAATAAAGGTAGAGATCTCTTTTTTGTCGTTGATACCCCAGTGGAGTCTTTTACTATCTCATTTTTAATAAGATTATTGGCGTCAAGAGCTTGAAAGCCTTTTTGTATAAGGTCTTCGACAATTTCTTTGGCAACACATGAAGAGTGAAGGCCTCTTGCTACTACTTTTATCGATCTTGTAGCTTTATTTTCGTACGAGTGCCACTGAATTTTCTTTTTGTTTAATTCTTCAGTAACAGATCTATACGCATCGGCGTCTTCAACAATGACTTTCCAATTGTCTTTATTGTATGATGTATATTTACATGCCTTATTCGTGCATTTTTCTACTATGCTCTTTAGCTCGCCAAACATTGCCAATCCGGAGATCATAATTGGAGGTGGGGCAGTTTGCCTGGTACCTTTAACGTGAGACTTATTTTGGGGTAAATCTCTTATTTCTTTATTGGATGCTCTCATTATTGTAGCAGTATCTGATTTTGAACCTGTTTGCTGACATTTTATAACAGCCTCTGGGCTACTCTCTGCTTTTCGTTTCTTTGACTTACGTTTATTTCGGTTTCCTTCAGTTTCAAGGAGGAGCTCTTCCTCATCAGTATGAAACTCATTAGCAGTTTTTTGTGGGCTTTTCACTACTGGTGACTTTTGACTTGGTATGTTGTCTTTCACGGACTTTTTGTCGAGCAAGCTGACTTTTTCTTCGAGTCTCTTCACTTGTTGCTGAAGACTTTCAACAAGGGCTTCAAGTTGTTTTCTGGCTAAGATTTCTATTTGCCATTTATCGAAATAATTTTCGGATTCAACTTGGTGGATCTCGTTGTTTTTTGTGGAACACTGCTGATCTTTTGTTTCGATCTTTTCATAGATGGTTCCTTTTTCGTTAATGACTTCTATGTCATTTGATTTTTGCGTTGGGGTTTTCGATGGAGTAACCCTTGATGATATTTTTGGTGGAGTTCTTAGTGTTTTTGAACTCCGTCTATTTCCTAGAAGCAATAATTGGTCCTCCCCAGAATCCGTAGGACCGATCTCCGAAGAGAGTGGATTTACCAGTTTATCTGGATTGCCACCTGGGGTATTATATCTATTTGTTTTACTCATTGCCATATTTGTTTTTGTTTTTGTAACTTTTATAATAATAATAATAATAATAATAATAACAATAATAATAATAATAATAATAATAATAATAATAATAATAATAATAATAATAATAATAATAATAATAATAATAATAATAATAATAATAATAATAATAATAATAATAATAATAATAATAATAATAATAATAATAATAATAATAATAATAATAATAATAATAATAATAATAATAATAATAATAATAATAATAATAATAATAATAATAATAATAATAATAATAATAATAATAATAATAATAATAATAATAATAATAATAATAATAATGAAAGATGAAAGAGGAAATGGGAAAGATGAGAGAAGAAATCAGAAGAGGAGAAAAGGAGAGAGAGGAACTAAAAGTAGGAATAAGAGAAATAGAGAAAAGGATAGAAGCGCTAGAAAATAAAGAAAATAGCGTATGGGAGATAGAGGAGAAAATAGAGAAATATAGAGCAGAAATCCAAGAAAGAACAAGCCCAATAAGTAATGTAGAAGGGAAAGAAAACCTAGAGGAGCGGATGAAAGAGATGGAGGCAAAGGTAGAACGACAAGAAAAAGAAAAGAGGAGGAGGAATATAATAATTAAAAAGGTGCAGATACAAGGTACGGTAAAAGAAACGGTTAACAGAATTTTTGACTGGATAGGAGCGCAAGCAAGGATTGAGGAGGCTAGGGAGGTTGGAAGAAGAGGATCATGTAGGAAAGAAGGTATGATAGAGGTAAAGATGGAAACACTAGAGGGTAAATCTGAGGTGATGAGAAAGAAAGTGAACCTAAGAGGAAGGAAGGAGAGAATTGAAGAAGATTTAACATGGAAAGAAAGACGAATGCAGTGGCTGATTAGAGAGCGTGCAGAAGAAGAAAAGAGGAAAGGGAAGAGGGTTATTATAAGATATGGCAAACTGATAGTAAATGGTGAGACATGGGTTTGGGATGAAGAAAGAGAGGTCATAAAGAATAGGATGACTAGGGAGGGAGAACAGGAGATGAATTTACATGAGGAAAGTAGAAATGTCGAAGAACAAAAAGGGGAAGACAAAGTTTTAGAAAGGGAGGAAGAAATCGTTGAACCAACAGAGCCAAAAAACGTATAAGGCAAGAAGGGGAGGAAACAAGTAGAGATGAGGCAAACGATACATGGAAGATAGGCTTCTGGAATGTGGCGGGACTAGCAAATAAAGAAAAAGAGTTCTGGGAAGGGATACGAGAATGGGAAGTGGTAGTGATGCTAGAAACGTGGGTAGAGGAGAAGAATTGGGAAAAGTGGAAAATAAAACTGCCAAAGGGGTATAAATGGACGAGACAGGGGGCAAAAAAGAAAAACAAGAAGGGAAGGGCAATGGGAGGGATGATGATGGGAATTAGAGAAGAAATGGTGATGGGGGGTGACGAGAGTCAGGAACAGGAAGAAGGAATATTGAGCAGGAAAGTAAAAGCAGGGAAAGACGAATGGGTTATAGTAGCAACGTACGTAAATGGTGACATAGATAAGAAGTTAGAAAGCTTAAGAAGATGGATGGAGAGGCAGTCAGAGGGAGAAAGAGTGATAATAGGGGGTGATTTTAATGCAAGAACAGGACTAGAGGGTGGCAGAGTGAGGGATATGGAAGATGAAGGAAGTGGGAGGAGGTCGAAAGATAAAAAAGTAAACGCCGAAGGAAAGAAGTTAACGCAGATGTTAGGAGAATTAGGGTGGGAGATATTTAACGGGAACATAGAAGGGGATGAGGAAGGAGAATTCACGTATACAGGAGGAAGGGGGGAGACAGTAATAGATTATGTATTGGGTGACGAGAAGACGAGAATGGGGATAGAAAGGATGGAAGTAGCAGATAGAGTAGAGTCGGATCATCATCCTTTGGTGATCACAATGAAAAAAGGAATAAAGAGAAAGAAAGCGAAAGCTAAAGCTAAAGAAGTTAAAAAAACAAAAACGGGAAGATGGTCGGAGGAGATGAAACAGGAATTCGAGAGGAGAATGCAAGGAGTGAGGCTGGAGGAGGGGGGAGAAGAATCAGAAAAGAAGATAGGAGAGAGGATAAAGAGAGAGATTGAGCGAAGTGAAGAGGTAGGCGGAAGGAAAAGGAAACCGAAAATAAGAGGATGGTGGGATGAAGAATGTAGGGAGAAAAAAGAAGAAGTAAGAAAGGAGTTAAGGAGTTGGAGGAAGGGTAGTGGGATGAAGGAAAGATACAGGGAGAAAAAAAGAGAATATCATGCGATGATTGAGAGAAAGAAAAAGGAGGCGAAGGAGGAGATGATAAGAGAAATTGAAGAGGCTAATACTGAAAATAAAGTGTGGGAAATAATAAATAGAGACAGAAAGAAGAAAAAGAAGATGGGAGAAGGGATCGAAGAAGAAGAATGGAAAAGATATTTTATGAGCCTGATTGGAGGGGTGGAAGAAAGAATAAGAATAGGAACAGAGGGAACAAGAAGAACGGAAAACGAGACTGAGATTAGTAAAGAAGAAATCAGAGAGGTGGTAAGAAAACTCAAAGAAGGAAAAGCAATGGGAATAGATGGTATACCAAATGAGGCGTGGAGATATGGAGGGGAACAAGTAATAGAGATAGCGTGGGGAATATGCAGGAAAGTGTGGAGAGGAGATGGATGGCCGGAGGGGTGGAAGGAAGGGGTGATCGCCCCGATACTAAAGAAAGGGGCAGGAACAAAGGTAGAAGAATATAGAGGAGTAACGCTCATGCCATCGATATATAAAATATATACGGCGGTATTAGCGAAGAGGTTAGAAGAAGAAGTCGAGGAGAAAGGAATGATACCTCCAAATCAAACAGGTTTCAGAAGAGGAGTAGGAACCATAGACAACGTATATGTGCTGAACTATGTGGTAAACAGAGAGGTTGCAGAGGAGAAGGGCAAGCTAGTGGCATTATTCATAGATTTAAAAGCAGCATTTGACTCAGTAGACAGGAAAATATTGATGGACGCGTTGGAGGAGAGAGGAGTGAGAAAAGGACTAAGGGAAAGAGTGGGGGAAGTATACGAAGAAACGACGAGTAGGGTAAAATCGGCAGGAGTGATGGGGGAAAAATTTTGGACGGGAAAAGGAGTTAGGCAGGGATGCCCGATGAGCCCAATTCTATTTAATTTGTTAACGGCGAATATAGAAGAGGAACTGGGAAAGGGGAACTGGGGAGGAGTGAAAGTGAGGGGAAGAAGAATTTGCTCACTAGCATATGCAGATGATGTAGTGGTAATGGCGAAAAATGAAGAAGAGATGCAAAGTATGATAAGAAGACTGGAGAAGTACTTTGATAGGAAAAAACTGGAAGTAAACGTGGGAAAGACGAAAGTGATGAGATTCAGGAAAGGAGGAGGGAGAAACACAACAGTAGACTGGAGATGGAGGGGAAAGAAGATAGAAGAAGTGAAAGAATTTAAATACCTAGGGTATGTTTTCAAAAAGAATGGAGGGCAGGAGGCTCATATAAGGGACAGAGTAAAAAAGGCAGCAGCGGTAATGAAGGAGGCGTGGGGGATTGGAAGAAGGAAATTCGAGAAGGAGTGGGAGCGGAAAATGTGGCTCTTCGACACCTTGGTGTGGACGGTGATGGGATATGGGGCGGAAGTATGGGGATGGCAGGAGAGACAAGAAATGGAAAGGGTGCAAGAGAGGTACCTCAAATGGACGCTTGGGGTAGAATGGCAAACTCCAGGATACATGGTGAGAGAGGAAACAAAGAGAGACAAGATAATGATAAGAGCAGGGAAAAGGGCATGGAAATATGAAGAGAAATTAGCAGATGGAAAAGGAAGCGAAATAGCAAGGGAATGTTTAGAGGAGATAAAAGAAAGACAGAGAGATGGACGGGGGAGAGGATCACGATGGGAACAAGGGAGAGAAGAAATGAAGGGAAGGGAGGGAAGAGAAGACAGTATGAACGGATATAAAGGATGGGAAAGAGAAGGAAGAAGAGAGCAGGAGAAGGAAAGATGGGAGTCGATAAAAGACTCAAGATATAATAGGTGGTATAAAGAGGTAATTGCAGAGGGGATCCCACAGTATTTGAAAGCGGGATGGAAGACGGAAAGAACTAGGAGAATAGCAAGAGTCAGGCTAGGGAATGAGGTGAGAGAAAGATGGTACTGGAGGCGAGAAGAGGAGAGACTGTGCAGAGTGTGTGAGGGTGAGGAAGAGACGTGGGAACATATAATAGAAAGGTGCAGGTCAGGAGGAGATGAAGGAAAGCCAATAGGGGAAATAATGGGAGAAATAATGGACGAAACAGGAAGGGGCGAAGAGTGGATAAAGCAACTAGAGGTGGTGAGAAGAGATAAGGCGAGAGAGAGGGGACAGGAGGAGGGAGGGTAAGGAGAAGGACAACTTGTAACCCTTAGGGGAATCAATACATGCTAATACAATAATAATAATAATAATAATAATAATAATAATAATAATAATAATAATAATAATAATAATAATAATAATAATAATAATAATAATAATAATAATAATAATAATAATAATAATAATAATAATAATAATAATAATAATAATAATAATAATAATAATAATAATAATAATAATAATAATACAAATAGTAATAATAATATTTTATTATTATTTAACATAATCTTCTGTTATTAGACCATATTAGTGGAATCAGATTTCAAAAAAACTATTATTTTCCCAATTTACAAAAAAGCTGATCAGAACATCGTCCAAAACTATAGAGGGATATCGTTTATGGACACTTTTGCAAAATGCTTTGCCGGAGTTCTATTAAAAAGACTACAGCAATGGGAAAAGGAATATAGTATCCTAAATGAGTTCCAAGCTGGATTTGGAGAAGGCTATAGCACTGCTGATAATCTGTTTAACCTCTTCAATATCATAAAACTTCAAATGAATGACAACAAGAAAGTTTACTGTTTCTTCAATGACTTTAAAGCGGCGTTTGACTATATCGACCGAAGAGCACTTTTATACAAACTGCAAATCTTAGGGATTTTTGAGAAACTCATCCGAATTATAAGAGATCTGTATGATAAAACAACAGCTGCGGTATGGGATGGGGAACAATTGTCAGACTGGTTTGAAACAACGATGGGTGTTAAACAAGGTTGCTTGCTGAGTCCACTATTTTTCGCACTCTATATAAATGATATCCATGAGTTCATAGGAGGGGGTATTTCGCTGAATGGAATGCAAATTCGATTGCTAATGTATGCGGATGACATTGTGCTAATAGCTGATAAGCCAGACATATAACAAGGCATGATAAATAAGATGGCAGAATACTGTCAACGGTGGAATCTTGTTATAAACCTGGAGAAATCGAAAGTGATGGTATTTAGAAAAAGAGGAGGTAGACTTAGCCAACAAGAAAATTGGAAGCTCAACGGAGCAACCATCGAAGTTGTTAGCAAATACAAGTACCTTGGTATATGGCTAACTTCCGGTCTAAGCCTAACGGAGCACTTCAAAGAACGATCTAAACAAGCTAGACAGAGCTTAAATTTTACGTGGAATCGGTTTATCACTAATAAAGATGTAAAATTAACTTCTAAGATCGATATCTTCAACGCGGTTACCAGGGCTATTCTCGGTTATGGAGCACAAGTATGGGGGGACTTACAACATGATGAAGTGAAAAAGATGCAAAGATACTTCTACAAAAAAGTACTGGGTCTGCCAAGTGTGACGCCTAACTATGTCTTGAACCTTGAATGCCGGTTGAAACTTTACTTTGAGTACACGATGAGATGTCATATGTACTATGTGGGAAGAGTTCTCAGTGCTTACGCAAATAACAGGTTACCAAAATTTTTAGCCAAGCTGATAATTGAAAAGAAGATTTTCTGGTTTAGGAGTTAGGAAAATAGCCTCAATCGGGAAGATATAGAACAGTTGGATGAGATCGTGACCAACAAAACTCTGTTTAAGCTGGTTGTGGATGGCGTAGCAGTTAAAATAATCGAACGCGAGCACTTAGAGTCTCTGCAAAGAGCACAACAAACGAGAACACACAGCTTATACCATTTGCTTGATTACACTGCTGGTGAAGCTTACGTCTCGGATGACTGGGATGTCTCCAAAATTCGCTGGATACTGAAAGCAAGAGCAGGGCTCATTATTCTCAATGGAACACGAAGGACAGAAACTGAAAATCTAAACTGTACTCTCTGCAATTCAAACGAAGAAGAGACCCTTGCACATTTTGTAGGAACTTGCCCAATTTTAAGAAGTATTCGCCGAGAGACATTAGGAAGTAGTTCACTTGATATGAACAATATAATAGATTTCTTAAATGGAATAAAGGATTGGAACTGCATCATCAAATACTTTCAAATAGCACTGAATTATCGCCAACAACTCATAAATGAATTTAACAACTAGAAATTGAAACGTATCTTAATTATATTTTTGCCTCAAAAATAATTATAAATCTATTGAAGTTTTTTTAGAAAAATTGTATTGATTGCGACAGACGACAAAAGTCATTGTTGAACCTTTTTGTTTAAAGAAATAATAACATTTGTTAAGTTATTAGTAATTCTATAAGAACTGAATCAAACCATAAAAATATAAGAAACAATTTAATGTATGGATAAAATGAAATAAACAACATTACTTACTTACTTACCATATTATCTCCACTATCTTACAACAAGTTAACTATATTAAAAATTCCTTAAATAAAAAATTCGATTTATTTTTTAGTAATCTCTGCTATATGGAATATAGGTAAATACCATACCATGCAAAACTTGGCGTTTTTTTTGCTACTTGGACAGCCATTTCCTAAAAAATAGTAATTCGCATGACCGTCTTATTCTATTATATCAACATTTATCTGCGTGTGGTATTGAAAATATACCAATTTGAAATGATGTTGATGTTACAGTTTTATACTTTAACAATATATCGAAACCTTGCAAAAAAATATACAAATATTCCAGTTTTTGTAATAAATGTACGAAAGAGCTTAAAATGCTTGGAAAAAAAGGAAACAAGGATTGTGAAGTTTATGTTACCCTCTTTGAAGAGTTTAAATCTCTCCCCAATTATTTATACCCCTAATATCTTATAAATATGGAGCTTGACTCCAAAAATTCGTCAATACAAAAAGGAAATCTGATGACTTTCTAACTCATAATACAGATGATTTAGGCAGGTACTACTCCAGAAATTTGTAACGCGTTTCCTAATAACTTTCATTGACACTCCCGAAAAAATAGTAAGAAATTTTTCTATAATTGCGAGACCGTGCTACCTTTAATACTGTTCAAATGACGTTATATAAAATCTTACTTAATTGCGAGATTGTCCTACATTTAATAATGTTCAAATGACTTTAAATAAAATCTTACTTAAAGATGATTATGATGGAATTCCTCTAGTTGTCTTGGAAGCCTTGACAAAATGTAAATCGGTAGTAGCAACTCGCCTTCTTCACATATTTGCAGTATTTCTAAGCGCAGGTAAATTTCCAGCCATATTTAGAAAAGTATTTATTACACCAGTCTTTAAAAATGGTAACAAATTCTGATATTAGTTATTAAAGACCAATTTCTAAACTGTTCTGTATTCCGAAGCTTTTTAAAGAAGTTGTTTGTGATGATTTATATTTTAACTGCTAGAATATTATATATTTATATGTAATGAAGAAAATGGTTTTATGCAAAAATGTTCGACACTTACTTATTTACTTGCTGTATTTTCAATGATTGTCCTTAAACTTTTGACCAACTTTCTCATGATATTATCAAATTTAAGCTGAAAGCATTTGGGTTTCCTCCTCAATTTATCACATAAATATTTTTTTTTCTTTAAAATAGGTTTAATTCAGAAGTTCTTTCAACAACCCTTTCTTTGCCAAATTAAGAGGTCCCCACGTTACAGTTACATTTTAATCGATGATGGTTTCAAAAGCATAAAATCTTTAAGCGATTGATAAAATATCGCAGCAGTCTATACATCGCGTTCATAGTTTTAAAGAACTTGGAGTTCTTTCTAATCTTGATTTCACGGAGCATATTAATTCGATCATAAGTAAACCCAACCTTTTGTTAGAATTTGTTAAACGTTGGTGTAAGGAATTTTAGGATCGTCTTTATGAGATTTACAAATATACAAATTACAAACGTTGGTGTAAAGAATTTTAGGATCGTCTTTATGAGTTTTACAAATATACAAATTACAACCTTCTTCCTTATAAATTGAACAGAACATTCGATAAGCTTTTTCAAATGCAGCTTCTATCGCAAATGAGAGTTAATAATGAAAGTTTTTATTCGTCAGTTTTCAACTGGTGTAATTAATGCACCTAATTTAATAAATTGCGTAAGTTTAAACTACTATCACAGATAAGAAACTATAGTTTCTTATCTGTGCTACTATGGAGGTAACCATAGTTTTGTTCTGCATCTCATAGCTTCACACACGTTTTAAGCTTTATGTTTTTCATTTATAATGAGTTCTATTTGTTTAAAGTGCCAAACTACAATAGTCCCAAGCAGTGTTGTGTCGTGTGGCATTTGTATGGCAAATTATCATTGCAAATGTACATTGTTAAAAACTAGTGAAGTTAAATTGTTAAAGTCCCATGCTAACTTAATCTGGAAATGTGACAATTGTAAAAGCTTTGCGTTAGTTGAGTGCATTCAGGAAATTAACAAACATTTTAAACTTCTACAAGAGTCTTTGAGTGAATTAAATTATTTTAAATTGAATCATCAACATAATCTAAATTCACAAAAAACTAACACTCAAGACAAAGCTCTCCTAGATGTAAGTAGGGATATGAGACTAAATACTAAAAACCAAAGAATCAAAAAGGGCAACGAACCGATTAACCATATAAAAAACAATTTTCTTGCACAGTCATCTCCTGCATTAAATCGCGTCTCGGCTGGGCCCAGTGTTTTGTCTCCCTCCCCGTTCCCAGGTCCATCAAACAGACTTATAACTGGTAAGTACGTGTTGTGCCCACAACGTTGTGACGAGAGTTTGTGGGCAAGAGAGGAGCTGAGTAAAGGGACGGGATGCTCATGACAGAAATTGAATTTTCTGCTTGGGCAGTACAGTTCCTTTTTCATTTCGTTCCGAATTTCTCATTATTTTCTGTTCGTCGATGCGAAAGGTATACTAGTTTTGCTCTTCGGTTTGGCACATATTGTAATACGGTTACCACGTTGATCATCTGTGACCAAATTTGGTCATTATTTTTTCACTTGGTCAAATGGTCATGTTTTATTCCATTTGGTCATATATTTTGGAAACGACAAAAGATGTTCGACAATTTGAGTAACGAAAACGTTCTTTTAACATACTCACATGGCTAAATAGAAATAACTGTTAAACTCATTTAAGCAACTTTGTGTAAATAATAACTTTATTAAAAATATCTGAATTGGACTTAGGGAACAGAGAGAATTATCTACGCATTACACAAACCAGAAAAATTCTCGAAATCGAAATTATTGTAAAAACTTATATACTGTGATCTAATGTTAAAACGCTTTGTTTTTATATTTCGTCATCTTTATTTGGGTTAATCTAATTGAATTAAGTATGTTAGGGATTTTGTCAGTTTATTTGTACGTAATTAAAAAATAAATGTCATGTGCGTAATAAGGAAAATATGTTAAACAAAATGTGATTAATAAAACTGCGAGTATAAAATTTCATACAAAACCCCTTAGAATTGTTAAAATTAAAATCTTGACCAGCGTCAAACTCTTTCGCCTCATCTCCCTCCTCATACGAATTCAATCGAATTGTTGGCTTATGAAAAGAGAGGAGATAATAGAAAGAACCTGAATAAACAACAACAATTACTTGTGTGTACTTAGAAAAATGCTAATCGGTTCAGTATAGTTCGATAGAACAAAAAACCTGTAATTGGCTTACAGCTTTCATGTGGGTGCGGTGGCGTAGTGCGTAGTGCACTAGCTCCTCACACGCTAGGTCGCTTGTTCAAGCCCAGCTCGGGCAAAAAGTTCTTCAAAAAATAAATTGAACATAAAAGCGATTAAGCACCACTAAAAGGAGTCTGATGATCGGGTTGGCCCCCGTGAAATAGCTATAACTCCAGCCTATGAACTTGGTGGTAGCACACACAAGTTGTTGTTGTTTCATTCTAAATTTTCAATTGTAATTCCGGCAAGCAGCTGCCTTAAACTGCGAGTATAAAATTTCATACAAAACCCCTTAAAATGTGATTATGTTGGTCGTTTTTACCTACAAGTGGTCATTTTTATTTTCAAATTTGGACACGAACTTTTTTTCAAGTGGCAACCGTAATGCATGTCGGTCGGCAGTATCACCGGCTTAAAATTTCAAACACAAATGTTTCAAGTTTGTCGTTCCATAACACAAAATGGAAAAGGGGTCATGAGTAGTCACAACACATGTAGACACATAGTGTTGTGAGCACAACGTTGTGGGCACAACGCACAACACGTATAGACAGGCACTAAACGAGTCAAATCTACGTCCCAATCAAATGACTCAGTGCTCTCACTCTCAAACTCTCCACTCGCTCAGAGCAAAGAAAATGTCATTGATCATCTCGTTAATACTGGTAATAAAGTTGATGCTGCAGCTGAAGTTGCATCAAATTGTGCAGTGGTTGGAGTGAATTCGCTTTCTCGCTCCGATCTCACACAGAGTGAAGTAAATGCTGTTGGTGTTAATTCGAGTGATGACGCTGTCGAACCTGCTGTTCTCTCTCCATCAGCTGGCAAAGCTAATGTTGAAAAGAGCTTAAGTCATTCACATATTTTGCCAATCATTGCTCCTATCGCTGAAAAAGGGGTCGAAGATGTAGACGTCAATGGTGATTGCAATAATGCAATGGATTTGAATTAAGAAAAAATGGATGCAACAAATCTGTACATGAAGAAGATGCTAATGCTATACAAGATAAAGATTTGCAGGAGTCTATTGTTTACAATACAAACAGTGTGTCTTTTGTTGATAAGCCTCGTGATAATAGCAATGATGATGGGGATATTGGTCTTCAGGTTTTTTATAAGCGCAAATGGCTACATGTATCGAGTTTTAAGGCAACAACAACACCGGAACATATAGCTACATATATCGCTAAAAAAATGAATGTATGCTCTACACTTTTCGCTTGTTTTAGTCTGTTGACAAGACAAAATCGTGATGGTTCCGTCGAAAATAAACCCAGTTTCGTAAACTTTAAAGTTGAATGCCCTTTGGAATACGTAAACTCCATTTGTCGTTATGACTTTTGGCCAAATGGTGTGAAAGTTCGAATTTTCGATTATAAACCAAAAAACGTATAATTTCCAGCGAAAATATCGCTGGTCTTATGGGTTTTTTGTCTGGACCTAAGAATAATGTTAATATTGTTGCTATTGTAAATGATACAAATTCAGTTGAAGTTGCTGTAGATAATGTTGTCAATGATGATTTTGCTTTTGTTGCTAATGATGTTGATGCGGATAATGAAATTGCTGATGTTGCTGTTGATATTGTTGCTGTTGTAAATGATTAAAATTCAGAAAAAGTTGCTGTTGATAATGTTGCCGATGATGAATTTGTTTTTGTTGCTGATGATGTTGATGCTGCTGATGACCCTGCTGTAAATAATTTCGCTGATAGTTATGTTGTTTGTCCTTTAAATTTGAATGTGTATTACCAAAATGTAGGTGGAATAAGAACAAAGTTAAATAAATTGTATGTATGTATATTTAGCTTCTTAAGATTATCAGATCATTGTTTTAACAGAAACCTGGCTAAATCATTTAACTACAGAATTATTTAATAGTCAACAATTCATAGTATTTAGGAAGGATCGATGTTCTCTTACTACAGGTTTAGATAGGGGTGGAGGTGTAATTATTGCTGTAAAAAGTATTTATGTTGTCAATCAGTTAGAACTTATTTCTGATAATAATCCTCTTAATCTGGATGTCGATCAATTGATTGTTAAGATATCATTTCAAAGGAACTGTAATTTGTATGTAAACGTAAGTTGTATTCGCCCAGGAAGTTCTTTAGACATGTATAAATTGCATTTAGAAAATTGTCATTCGTTTTTAAACAATTTAAGTATTTCTGACCATGTTATGATCTTAGGTGATTTCAATCTTGGAAATATAAGCTGGAAACTTGATCATGATGATAAGCACTTAGTACCGTTTAAAGTTGTCACCGAAATTGAATCCGAAGTTATAGATTTTTACAGTCAATTTGATTTAGTTCAAGTAAATAGTTTAAATAACAGTCTTAATCGTATTTTAGACTTAGTTTTTGTTGACAAGGAATATGAAGCTTATATCGAATAGAATGAATTCCCTGTTGTTCAAAATTCAATTCATCACTTATGCCTTTCTATTGAATGTAAATTTTTAACATATATAAAAGAATCTTTTGATAGTACAGAGTTTTTTTTCGATTATAAACGTGCAAATTTCGTTGAAATAAACAATTTTTTGTTATCAATTCCATGGAATATGATTTTGGTCAATTTAAGCTTAGATCAAGCGTTTGAATTATTTTGTAGTTATTTAAATGAATATCGTGATTTATTCATTCCCAAAAAATCAGCCCGGTCTAGCTCAAAACTACCATGGTTTAATAAAAGGCTTACAAACCTTAAAAACAGAAAAAATAAAGCGTATAAATAGCATAAGCTTGATAAAAATAATGTTATCCTCCGCCAAAACTATTTAAAATGCCATAGAGATTTTAACAGTCTAAATGAATTTCTTTATAACAATTATATTTTATCAGTGGAATCTAAAATTAAATCAGATAGTAAACAGTTTTGGAAATTTATAAATACTAAAAGAAATACCACTGGTCTTCCAAACTGTATGGAATATTCTGGAAGCATTTCCAGTGATTTGAATGTTATATGTAATTTTTTTGCTGATTATTTCAAATCTGTCTACTCAATTCCAAATTCATGTGAACTTCCTCCCTTTTCACCGGTTGATGTGGTTGATATAGGACACATGATTTTTGATGAAGCAGATTTTTTTGATGCGTTATTAAATTTGGACACTAATAAAAGCGCAGGACCAGATGGAATGGTTCCTGTTGTGTTAAAAAACTGTGCTATTTCAATATCACTAGGTCTACAACTACAAATCTTGCAGTTTTATGTGACTCGGTAGTTAATGGATTTGAAAACAGCTTGCAAACAGACATTATATTCACAGATTTTGCTAAAGCATTTGATAGGGTAAACCATGAGATCCTGATTTTTAAGCTATCGTTCTTGCTTTATCAAATGGATTTCTTCTTATTTGAAAAATCGTGTTCAGTATGTTAAAATTGGAACACATTTATCCAAACAAATTTCTGTTACTTCAGGGGTTCCTCAAGGAAGCCATATTGGCCCGTTGATTTTCATCCTTTTCATTAACGACATTCCCTCCAATTTTAATTTTTCACAAAATCTGATGTATGCCGATGGCGTCAAAGTATACCAGTCTATTAAATCTTCAAATGACTGCCTTCTTCTTCAGGAAGATCTTCACAAGCTGGCAAAAGTGTGATGATAATAAATTGTTTCTGAATGTTGGAAAATGTCAAAGTTTCACTTGTCATCGGAAAATGTCACCCATCATTTTCAACTACACCATTAACAATATAGTCCTTGAAAGAGTAGTTGTTAAGAAAGATCTTGGAGTTATTTTGGATGAACGTTTTTCTTTTTCGAGTCACATTGATTATGTTGTTAATAAGACAAACAAAATGGTTGGATTCATACGAAGAAACTCAAAGGATTTTTCTGATCCTTTCACATTGAAAATATTATACGTTTCGCAAGTTAGGTCAGTTCTTGATTATTGCTGCATTATTTGGAAGCCTTATTATGAAATCCACTCTTTAAGACTGGAAGGTTTTCAAAGAAGATTTACTAGATTTTTATTTTTCAAAATAAACTGGTCATATGTACTATGTGGCAAGAGTTCTCAGTGCTTACGCAAATAACAGGTTACCAAAATTTTTAGCCAAGCTGATAATTGAAAAGAAGATTTTCTGGTTTAGGAGTTAGGAAAATAGCCTCAATCGGGAAGATATAGAACAGTTGGATGAGATCGTGACCAACAAAACTCTGTTTAAGCTGGTTGTGGATGGCGTAGCAGTTAAAATAATCGAACGCGAGCACTTAGAGTCTCTGCAAAGAGCACAACAAACGAGAACACACAGCTTATACCATTTGCTTGATTACACTGCTGGTGAAGCTTACGTCTCGGATGACTGGGATGTCTCCAAAATTCGCTGGATACTGAAAGCAAGAGCAGGGCTCATTATTCTCAATGGAACACGAAGGACAGAAACTGAAAATCTAAACTGTACTCTCTGCAATTCAAACGAAGAAGAGACCCTTGCACATTTTGTAGGAACTTGCCCAATTTTAAGAAGTATTCGCCGAGAGACATTAGGAAGTAGTTCACTTGATATGAACAATATAATAGATTTCTTAAATGGAATAAAGGATTGGAACTGCATCATCAAATACTTTCAAATAGCACTGAATTATCGCCAACAACTCATAAATGAATTTAACAACTAGAAATTGAAACGTATCTTAATTATATTTTTGCCTCAAAAATAATTATAAATCTATTGAAGTTTTTTTAGAAAAATTGTATTGATTGCGACAGACGACAAAAGTCATTGTTGAACCTTTTTGTTTAAAGAAATAATAACATTTGTTAAGTTATTAGTAATTCTATAAGAACTGAATCAAACCATAAAAATATAAGAAACAATTTAATGTATGGATAAAATGAAATAAACAACATTACTTACTTACTTACCATATTATCTCCACTATCTTACAACAAGTTAACTATATTAAAAATTCCTTAAATCAAAAATTCGATTTATTTTTTAGTAATCTCTGCTATATGGAATATAGGTAAATACCATACCATGCAAAACTTGGCGTTTTTTTTGCTACTTGGACAGCCATTTCCTAAAAAATAGTAATTCGCATGACCGTCTTATTCTATTATATCAACATTTATCTGCGTGTGGTATTGAAAATATACCAATTTGAAATGATGTTGATGTTACAGTTTTATACTTTAACAATATATCGAAACCTTGCAAAAAAATATACAAATATTCCAGTTTTTGTAATAAATGTACGAAAGAGCTTAAAATGCTTGGAAAAAAAGGAAACAAGGATTGTGAAGTTTATGTTACCCTCTTTGAAGAGTTTAAATCTCTCCCCAATTATTTATACCCCTAATATCTTATAAATATGGAGCTTGACTCCAAAAATTCGTCAATACAAAAAGGAAATCTGATGACTTTCTAACTCATAATACAGATGATTTAGGCAGGTACTACTCCAGAAATTTGTAACGCGTTTCCTAATAACTTTCATTGACACTCCCGAAAAAATAGTAAGAAATTTTTCTATAATTGCGAGACCGTGCTACCTTTAATACTGTTCAAATGACGTTATATAAAATCTTACTTAATTGCGAGATTGTCCTACATTTAATAATGTTCAAATGACTTTAAATAAAATCTTACTTAAAGATGATTATGATGGAATTCCTCTAGTTGTCTTGGAAGCCTTGACAAAATGTAAATCGGTAGTAGCAACTCGCCTTCTTCACATATTTGCAGTATTTCTAAGCGCAGGTAAATTTCCAGCCATATTTAGAAAAGTATTTATTACACCAGTCTTTAAAAATGGTAACAAATTCTGATATTAGTTATTAAAGACCAATTTCTAAACTGTTCTGTATTCCGAAGCTTTTTAAAGAAGTTGTTTGTGATGATTTATATTTTAACTGCTAGAATATTATATATTTATATGTAATGAAGAAAATGGTTTTATGCAAAAATGTTCGACACTTACTTATTTACTTGCTGTATTTTCAATGATTGTCCTTAAACTTTTGACCAACTTTCTCATGATATTATCAAATTTAAGCTGAAAGCATTTGGGTTTCCTCCTCAATTTATCACATAAATATTTTTTTTTCTTTAAAATAGGTTTAATTCAGAAGTTCTTTCAACAACCCTTTCTTTGCCAAATTAAGAGGTCCCCACGTTACAGTTACATTTTAATCGATGATGGTTTCAAAAGCATAAAATCTTTAAGCGATTGATAAAATATCGCAGCAGTCTATACATCGCGTTCATAGTTTTAAAGAACTTGGAGTTCTTTCTAATCTTGATTTCACGGAGCATATTAATTCGATCATAAGTAAACCCAACCTTTTGTTAGAATTTGTTAAACGTTGGTGTAAGGAATTTTAGGATCGTCTTTATGAGATTTACAAATATACAAATTACAAACGTTGGTGTAAAGAATTTTAGGATCGTCTTTATGAGTTTTACAAATATACAAATTACAACCTTCTTCCTTATAAATTGAACAGAACATTCGATAAGCTTTTTCAAATGCAGCTTCTATCGCAAATGAGAGTTAATAATGAAAGTTTTTATTCGTCAGTTTTCAACTGGTGTAATTAATGCACCTAATTTAATAAATTGCGTAAGTTTAAACTACTATCACAGATAAGAAACTATAGTTTCTTATCTGTGCTACTATGGAGGTAACCATAGTTTTGTTCTGCATCTCATAGCTTCACACACGTTTTAAGCTTTATGTTTTTCATTTATAATGAGTTCTATTTGTTTAAAGTGCCAAACTACAATAGTCCCAAGCAGTGTTGTGTCGTGTGGCATTTGTATGGCAAATTATCATTGCAAATGTACATTGTTAAAAACTAGTGAAGTTAAATTGTTAAAGTCCCATGCTAACTTAATCTGGAAATGTGACAATTGTAAAAGCTTTGCGTTAGTTGAGTGCATTCAGGAAATTAACAAACATTTTAAACTTCTACAAGAGTCTTTGAGTGAATTAAATTATTTTAAATTGAATCATCAACATAATCTAAATTCACAAAAAACTAACACTCAAGACAAAGCTCTCCTAGATGTAAGTAGGGATATGAGACTAAATACTAAAAACCAAAGAATCAAAAAGGGCAACGAACCGATTAACCATATAAAAAACAATTTTCTTGCACAGTCATCTCCTGCATTAAATCGCGTCTCGGCTGGGCCCAGTGTTTTGTCTCCCTCCCCGTTCCCAGGTCCATCAAACAGACTTATAACTGGTAAGTACGTGTTGTGCCCACAACGTTGTGACGAGAGTTTGTGGGCAAGAGAGGAGCTGAGTAAAGGGACGGGATGCTCATGACAGAAATTGAATTTTCTGCTTGGGCAGTACAGTTCCTTTTTCATTTCGTTCCGAATTTCTCATTATTTTCTGTTCGTCGATGCGAAAGGTATACTAGTTTTGCTCTTCGGTTTGGCACATATTGTAATACGGTTACCACGTTGATCATCTGTGACCAAATTTGGTCATTATTTTTTCACTTGGTCAAATGGTCATGTTTTATTCCATTTGGTCATATATTTTGGAAACGACAAAAGATGTTCGACAATTTGAGTAACGAAAACGTTCTTTTAACATACTCACATGGCTAAATAGAAATAACTGTTAAACTCATTTAAGCAACTTTGTGTAAATAATAACTTTATTAAAAATATCTGAATTGGACTTAGGGAACAGAGAGAATTATCTACGCATTACACAAACCAGAAAAATTCTCGAAATCGAAATTATTGTAAAAACTTATATACTGTGATCTAATGTTAAAACGCTTTGTTTTTATATTTCGTCATCTTTATTTGGGTTAATCTAATTGAATTAAGTATGTTAGGGATTTTGTCAGTTTATTTGTACGTAATTAAAAAATAAATGTCATGTGCGTAATAAGGAAAATATGTTAAACAAAATGTGATTAATAAAACTGCGAGTATAAAATTTCATACAAAACCCCTTAGAATTGTTAAAATTAAAATCTTGACCAGCGTCAAACTCTTTCGCCTCATCTCCCTCCTCATACGAATTCAATCGAATTGTTGGCTTATGAAAAGAGAGGAGATAATAGAAAGAACCTGAATAAACAACAACAATTACTTGTGTGTACTTAGAAAAATGCTAATCGGTTCAGTATAGTTCGATAGAACAAAAAACCTGTAATTGGCTTACAGCTTTCATGTGGGTGCGGTGGCGTAGTGCGTAGTGCACTAGCTCCTCACACGCTAGGTCGCTTGTTCAAGCCCAGCTCGGGCAAAAAGTTCTTCAAAAAATAAATTGAACATAAAAGCGATTAAGCACCACTAAAAGGAGTCTGATGATCGGGTTGGCCCCCGTGAAATAGCTATAACTCCAGCCTATGAACTTGGTGGTAGCACACACAAGTTGTTGTTGTTTCATTCTAAATTTTCAATTGTAATTCCGGCAAGCAGCTGCCTTAAACTGCGAGTATAAAATTTCATACAAAACCCCTTAAAATGTGATTATGTTGGTCGTTTTTACCTACAAGTGGTCATTTTTATTTTCAAATTTGGACACGAACTTTTTTTCAAGTGGCAACCGTAATGCATGTCGGTCGGCAGTATCACCGGCTTAAAATTTCAAACACAAATGTTTCAAGTTTGTCGTTCCATAACACAAAATGGAAAAGGGGTCATGAGTAGTCACAACACATGTAGACACATAGTGTTGTGAGCACAACGTTGTGGGCACAACGCACAACACGTATAGACAGGCACTAAACGAGTCAAATCTACGTCCCAATCAAATGACTCAGTGCTCTCACTCTCAAACTCTCCACTCGCTCAGAGCAAAGAAAATGTCATTGATCATCTCGTTAATACTGGTAATAAAGTTGATGCTGCAGCTGAAGTTGCATCAAATTGTGCAGTGGTTGGAGTGAATTCGCTTTCTCGCTCCGATCTCACACAGAGTGAAGTAAATGCTGTTGGTGTTAATTCGAGTGATGACGCTGTCGAACCTGCTGTTCTCTCTCCATCAGCTGGCAAAGCTAATGTTGAAAAGAGCTTAAGTCATTCACATATTTTGCCAATCATTGCTCCTATCGCTGAAAAAGGGGTCGAAGATGTAGACGTCAATGGTGATTGCAATAATGCAATGGATTTGAATTAAGAAAAAATGGATGCAACAAATCTGTACATGAAGAAGATGCTAATGCTATACAAGATAAAGATTTGCAGGAGTCTATTGTTTACAATACAAACAGTGTGTCTTTTGTTGATAAGCCTCGTGATAATAGCAATGATGATGGGGATATTGGTCTTCAGGTTTTTTATAAGCGCAAATGGCTACATGTATCGAGTTTTAAGGCAACAACAACACCGGAACATATAGCTACATATATCGCTAAAAAAATGAATGTATGCTCTACACTTTTCGCTTGTTTTAGTCTGTTGACAAGACAAAATCGTGATGGTTCCGTCGAAAATAAACCCAGTTTCGTAAACTTTAAAGTTGAATGCCCTTTGGAATACGTAAACTCCATTTGTCGTTATGACTTTTGGCCAAATGGTGTGAAAGTTCGAATTTTCGATTATAAACCAAAAAACGTATAATTTCCAGCGAAAATATCGCTGGTCTTATGGGTTTTTTGTCTGGACCTAAGAATAATGTTAATATTGTTGCTATTGTAAATGATACAAATTCAGTTGAAGTTGCTGTAGATAATGTTGTCAATGATGATTTTGCTTTTGTTGCTAATGATGTTGATGCGGATAATGAAATTGCTGATGTTGCTGTTGATATTGTTGCTGTTGTAAATGATTAAAATTCAGAAAAAGTTGCTGTTGATAATGTTGCCGATGATGAATTTGTTTTTGTTGCTGATGATGTTGATGCTGCTGATGACCCTGCTGTAAATAATTTCGCTGATAGTTATGTTGTTTGTCCTTTAAATTTGAATGTGTATTACCAAAATGTAGGTGGAATAAGAACAAAGTTAAATAAATTGTATGTATGTATATTTAGCTTCTTAAGATTATCAGATCATTGTTTTAACAGAAACCTGGCTAAATCATTTAACTACAGAATTATTTAATAGTCAACAATTCATAGTATTTAGGAAGGATCGATGTTCTCTTACTACAGGTTTAGATAGGGGTGGAGGTGTAATTATTGCTGTAAAAAGTATTTATGTTGTCAATCAGTTAGAACTTATTTCTGATAATAATCCTCTTAATCTGGATGTCGATCAATTGATTGTTAAGATATCATTTCAAAGGAACTGTAATTTGTATGTAAACGTAAGTTGTATTCGCCCAGGAAGTTCTTTAGACATGTATAAATTGCATTTAGAAAATTGTCATTCGTTTTTAAACAATTTAAGTATTTCTGACCATGTTATGATCTTAGGTGATTTCAATCTTGGAAATATAAGCTGGAAACTTGATCATGATGATAAGCACTTAGTACCGTTTAAAGTTGTCACCGAAATTGAATCCGAAGTTATAGATTTTTACAGTCAATTTGATTTAGTTCAAGTAAATAGTTTAAATAACAGTCTTAATCGTATTTTAGACTTAGTTTTTGTTGACAAGGAATATGAAGCTTATATCGAATAGAATGAATTCCCTGTTGTTCAAAATTCAATTCATCACTTATGCCTTTCTATTGAATGTAAATTTTTAACATATATAAAAGAATCTTTTGATAGTACAGAGTTTTTTTTCGATTATAAACGTGCAAATTTCGTTGAAATAAACAATTTTTTGTTATCAATTCCATGGAATATGATTTTGGTCAATTTAAGCTTAGATCAAGCGTTTGAATTATTTTGTAGTTATTTAAATGAATATCGTGATTTATTCATTCCCAAAAAATCAGCCCGGTCTAGCTCAAAACTACCATGGTTTAATAAAAGGCTTACAAACCTTAAAAACAGAAAAAATAAAGCGTATAAATAGCATAAGCTTGATAAAAATAATGTTATCCTCCGCCAAAACTATTTAAAATGCCATAGAGATTTTAACAGTCTAAATGAATTTCTTTATAACAATTATATTTTATCAGTGGAATCTAAAATTAAATCAGATAGTAAACAGTTTTGGAAATTTATAAATACTAAAAGAAATACCACTGGTCTTCCAAACTGTATGGAATATTCTGGAAGCATTTCCAGTGATTTGAATGTTATATGTAATTTTTTTGCTGATTATTTCAAATCTGTCTACTCAATTCCAAATTCATGTGAACTTCCTCCCTTTTCACCGGTTGATGTGGTTGATATAGGACACATGATTTTTGATGAAGCAGATTTTTTTGATGCGTTATTAAATTTGGACACTAATAAAAGCGCAGGACCAGATGGAATGGTTCCTGTTGTGTTAAAAAACTGTGCTATTTCAATATCACTAGGTCTACAACTACAAATCTTGCAGTTTTATGTGACTCGGTAGTTAATGGATTTGAAAACAGCTTGCAAACAGACATTATATTCACAGATTTTGCTAAAGCATTTGATAGGGTAAACCATGAGATCCTGATTTTTAAGCTATCGTTCTTGCTTTATCAAATGGATTTCTTCTTATTTGAAAAATCGTGTTCAGTATGTTAAAATTGGAACACATTTATCCAAACAAATTTCTGTTACTTCAGGGGTTCCTCAAGGAAGCCATATTGGCCCGTTGATTTTCATCCTTTTCATTAACGACATTCCCTCCAATTTTAATTTTTCACAAAATCTGATGTATGCCGATGGCGTCAAAGTATACCAGTCTATTAAATCTTCAAATGACTGCCTTCTTCTTCAGGAAGATCTTCACAAGCTGGCAAAAGTGTGATGATAATAAATTGTTTCTGAATGTTGGAAAATGTCAAAGTTTCACTTGTCATCGGAAAATGTCACCCATCATTTTCAACTACACCATTAACAATATAGTCCTTGAAAGAGTAGTTGTTAAGAAAGATCTTGGAGTTATTTTGGATGAACGTTTTTCTTTTTCGAGTCACATTGATTATGTTGTTAATAAGACAAACAAAATGGTTGGATTCATACGAAGAAACTCAAAGGATTTTTCTGATCCTTTCACATTGAAAATATTATACGTTTCGCAAGTTAGGTCAGTTCTTGATTATTGCTGCATTATTTGGAAGCCTTATTATGAAATCCACTCTTTAAGACTGGAAGGTTTTCAAAGAAGATTTACTAGATTTTTATTTTTCAAAATAAACTGGTCTATTGAAGTACCCTCTTATGCTACTATATGTCTGCTTTTTAATATTCAAACACTTGATCTTAGAAGAAAGTACTTTTGTATAATGCTTATCAAAGACTTAATTAATAATCGTACTAATTGTCCTCAATTATTGGAGCACATAAATTTCTTTTTTCCTTGCCGAATTATACGTGTAAATTTTCATTTACGGGAGAACTTCTATAGAAGAAATTATAGTATGAACGAACCGTTTGCACGTTGTATAAGGGAAACAAATTCTGTGATAGGCCTTATAGATATTTTTGCAAATTGTTCAAGAGATGTATTTATGAAAGACCTGAAAATGACTTTATTATTTAATCGTTAAAAATGTTTCTCGTTTTTGCATTGAATTATCTAAAACTAATAGTTATTTATTTATTTATTTTTTTAATTATTATTTATATTATTCTACTATTAACATATTACATATAAGTATACATATTAGTATGTAAGAGTTGTACTCTGCTTGATGAATAAATACAAATACAAATAAAAAAAAAAAAACACAATACCCGCAGTTTACAATTAATGCACGTTCCTAACATCGCAGTAATTATGTTATGTATGACCCATTTACTCGCATGTCTAAAATTTTAAACGTAAACGAAAATCTCTTTGATTTTAACTGAGTAACAATATTTTTAAAAATATGTTAAAGATCAGTGTCTAAAATATAGTACTTTTTTTTTGTCTACTTTGGCAATTTGTATTTGTGCAGTGTAATATGTTATTGGAGCTCGTTTTATTTCTTAATAACTATTGATATACTGCACTAAGTGCCGAGGCAGATAAGCACATTTTTTGTGTTGGAAATTCTTTGGTCGTAAAATATAGCTTGTATTAAGCTTTCTTATTCAAAGATCTGATACTGTTGTATTTTCTTTTGTATAACACATTTCAATAATAATATTTTTGTTTTTAGTGGATGATGCGTCTGGACGTTATACATCGGGATTTTTTTATGGTAACAACTATTGGATGGGATCGATGTCATTATGTGAATCAATTCACAACTTGGAGAATGTCGAAAATAGAGAGGACAATAAATCAAAATCAAAAAACAGTGGCTTTCCATTTGCAGCCGCCCATCAGCATTTCTACAGTTCAGTGCGTCATGAAAATCCACCATTTCAACCAGGATTTTATGTTTTAAAAATGTTTTTGAACAACACTATGATTACTTCCGGGGTAAGTTTTACAGTTGTTACACTCTGTTGATTAAAAAAAAACCGATAGACAGCGCATATGGTTATGTAAGATTATGTTAAAAAGGCTGCCGGCTGAAAAAGCAAACACACTTAGACCAGTACTTGGTCTGTTGTGATCATGGATATAAGGAATTCTCTACTTTTGGGTGGCAACTTTATATATTTAAAAGACAATTTAATTTACCTTCATATCAAAAACCGACTAGTTAAAATATGGGATCAATTTTCTACACTTACCAAATTGTTTAAATGGAAGCACAAAAACCCGTTTAAACAAGAAATACTTTGAGTAGAGCCACAATAAAAGTAGGCAACGCAAGTACCTTAACTCTTTATTCCATGGTTTCTCAGTATCAGTATATTACCGATGAACTTTTTTTTTTTTTAATATTTAACACTTTAAGGCTAGATTATAGCTTACCACGGGTACTACAATAAAGAACGGGTACTGCAATATAGCATGGAACTCTTATGTAGAAATCAATTAAGGGGAGCGCATCAGTGGTCTATTTCACCAACTTACAAATTGTAAATTACAAGTGCTTTTTTAACAAATTTGTAGAAAAATTGATTTTTTCTGTTTCACGAGATAATTGTTTTACAAAATTTTAGTTGTAGATTACAAAGGGAAATTTGTAGAAATTTCATTATTTGCGTTTCACCAAAACGTTTTTTTGTTTGTAGTTTACAAATACAAATTTGTAAAATAAATTTTTGTTTGTAAGTTTGTGTTCCACCAAATCAAATATATTTACAATTTTGTTCCGTTTATGAAAATTTCTTACAATAGAAAGATGATGTGTAGATTTTATTACAATTTGTAACTTGCAATAAGAATATTGTCTCCAGTTTAAGAATGTCGTTACGTGCGTCGTCGCTGGCATAGTAGCACCGATAGTGATTTAAGTGACCATTTCGTGCAACATATACATACGTAGACGAAGAAAAATTTATCGACCGCGTATAAATTATGAAATTTCTGATACTTTTACATTCAATGAAAAGTTTCGCTTGAAACGTGTAAAGGCGGAGGAAATAATAGGACAAATTGGATCAAACATTGCAAATGAGACTGAAAAAAACTTTTCATTGACTTACAAATTTGTGAAAAAAAAATTGTAGTTTACAAGTCTGGAAATCAAACGGTGAAACGTTTTTTTTTGTTTGTAATTGGAAATTACAATTTCCCCTATTTTTGTCTCTTTTCTTACAAATTTGTTGGATTGAATTTTGTAGTTTGTGAAACAGAAAATCAGTTTACAAATTTGTAATTGTAGTTTACAATTAAAAATTTTTGATTGTAATTGTAATTCGGTGAAATAGACCACAGATTTACATTTTTTGTCTGTCAAAATACTGTTTTCTTTTAAACCTCGTCGATTTAAAAAACTTTATTATTAAAAGAATCATTTGAACACCAAAAATGCATGGTTCATATTTGTGTTCCCTATCTGATGGAAATCTTTAAAAGGCACACGGCAAAAATAGATACCGAGTAAGGCCTCTTTCACACGAGACGGTTTCGTCCGTACGGTTTTTATCCGTGAGCCATGGATAGTAAACTAATAAAATTAACTAAAGCTTTCACACTGGACGGAAACAGGTTTTTTCCGTACGGGCGATTTAAAACAGCCGTCTCAACGACTGAAATATACGCGTACGTGACTACGCGAAGGCATTCACAACAGACGATTTTTATTCGTCTGCCGTCCGTTTTTGTGGTCACTTGTACTAAAGAAAAATAACTAAAATATAACCAAACGTAGATGATTCACGGGGAAAATACGTTGTGTGAAAACAAAGTCCGTACGGAAAAAATCGTACGGATTTTAACCGCACCACGGACGAAACCGTCTCGTGTGAAAGAGGCCTAAGGCTCGCTTCACACTACACGGTTTTGACCGTACGGCAAAAAACCGGACGGCATAAACCGGATCAATGGCTAATTACACATTATACGGTTTTAACCGTACGGTAAAACACGATGGTTCCTGTACTTAGTATACTTTTCCACAAGCTGATCGAACTCTGCCGCACGAATATGTACGTATGATGTGGAAACATGTATTTCGTCACGTACGCCACTAAGCTTATCGCGCCGCCGCGCCGTCCGGCTGCCGTATACTGTAGTGGCAGTAGACGGTTGCTACACGGCCGGCGCGGCGCGACAAAAGACTTTGTTCTTTAACCATTTCAATTTGAATGTCAAGATGCAGAACGATTTTTTGTATATACCAAGGGACATTTATTATTGCACGAATCACTTTGTTTTGGATAGGTTCAGTATCTGTTTTCTTTGTACAGCCCCATAGTTGGATGCCATTTGTCCACAGGTTTCAGTACTTGAATATAACATTAGTTTGTTCTGGATTGTTCATTTCTCTGTACTCTGCATGTGAATCAAACTTTATTAGATGTATGTACATACATATGTACGCATAAGAAATAACAAACAGAATAATGAGTTTGAAAATGAGATGCATTCAATTTGCATCTTTAAAATGATCAACAAAAGACCTTTAATACTGATCATTAATTTACCAAGGTGAACGACAGATTAATGTATACCAATATAGATAGAACTTCTAAAAAAGTAAACATTTTGGTGGTGAAATTGGATAAATTAAATTCTGAATCGAACAGAAAATGGAAGCGAAACACGGAATAGTTTCATGTCTTCTAGCTTTTGACAAAACTAAAATCTTATAAAAAAACATTTTATAAAATCCTTGATGTTTCTCTTGTTTTCATGAGTACAATCAATTTAAATAGATACATTATCATTATCAGCCGTGTCGCTCGCTTCGTAATTAATTCGCTAGAGTTGATAACTAAAAGCTTTGAAAAGTAGTAATTCCGCCGTTAGATCCAACAAATATTCTTTTAATTTTAAAATTGCAAAACAAATGTTTTAATTGGTGATCCTGCCAGGAGTTTAAATATACTTTTTAATTTCAATCGTGCGGATCTCGGAAAGAAGTAGTGAAATCTCGTGTAAGCAAACCTCTCGCACCACCGGTTACAAGAACTACCTAGCAAAGAAGGTACAAATATAGCTTCTCAGTGAAAAGTAAACAAAAATCGACGACAACAGACACGAGTTCAAAATGGACGAACTCACAGTATTGATGGCAATATTAGAAGCCTTAGAAACCAGGTGATGTTCAAATGGTAGACACGTGCATTCAAAAGGACACAAGCGTCCACACGTTATTCTCAAAACCCACCTCTGTCCATCAACTCCTACTCTCACCTTCCCTTGGTGAACATCGGGTGCCTAGTACCTCAACTGGAGATTGAGTTCCAACCCCAGTGGAAAGTTGTTGGGGGTAGGAAACGAGAGAGGGGGAGTGAGGTGTTTCCAATAAGGCATCTCTCCTTTCATCCAGTAGGCAGTGGGGGAATTCCCAAGATGGAATCAACGGTGGCGTCTACAGTTCCAGTTAGGTTGAACTACTAAGTGAACACCTTATAGGGCTTCTACGATATATTCGAATCCCAGGCCTGTAAGGAGCGGTTATGCTGGCTCTCGCACTTGGAGTTAAATCAAGGACCTGGTCCTTTAGGTTGAATGTCGTGCGTCAGGATGACTTCCTGACCACATAAAGAAAACCCAGTTGCGAAGCACCAACAAGCTTTGTATACGGACGGATTCACTGTTGACAACCCACGCAAACAAATTAAGGACAATGAACTTCGGATATGCACGTGGAATGTTAGGTCCCTTAACAGACCACGTGCCACCGAAGAATTAGCGGAGGCCCAAGACTGCTATAAAGCAGACATCACGACCATCCATGAAATATGATGGGATGGGCCGGGCAAAAAGAGGATGTAAAATTGCGATATTCACTATGGTGACTCATACCGAGAAAACCAACAGCACTTATTTGGATGCGGCTTTGTCATTGGAGCCAGACTTGACAATAAGTCTTGAGCTATAGGTGCATCTTTTTTTCTTTCTTTCAAATTCATTTTTATTAATTCATTCTTAAGACTATCTTAATGCTAGACAAAAATTCATAAAACTAACCTAATTATCCATAACTTACAACTAACTTACTGGTCCCATACGGACACTCTAAGTTAAACGATAATACTTAACTCTAATGCCTTTCGGCCCTAAGGCTATAGGTGCATCAACGAGCGCCTCATGACAATCCACATCAAGGCTGAATTCGGCAATATTAGCCTAATATGTGCACACGCCCCCACAAAAGAGAAGGATGACAACATCAAGGATATGTTCTTCGAGCTCTTAGAGAAAACATAATGTGAGCAGTGTCCTAGCTACGATATTAAAATTGTCCTGGGCAATTCAAATGCCAAGCTAGGAAGGGAACACATAATCGGGAAAAACAGCCAGCACGACAACATTTCCGGATTCAGGCTCATAGATTTTGCTACGGGGCGAAACTTCATGTTAAATCCCAACATCTACCGTTAACCAGATTGACCATATTGCAATAGACGCTAGACACGCTTGCAGAATTATGGATGTCCTAACTTTCCAAAGAGCTTACATCATAGCGGAACCACAGTCAATGCTGAGGACTTAGAATTACCGTTTCTGCAGACTGTATAACGGCGATGAGGATCCTAATTCCGCTTTCAGGCAGGATGATAAATTTAAAATAGACGACGGAAGCTAACAATACTGTCTTCCCGACTTAGACGAAGTAAAGATTGCCATATCTAAGCTGAAGTCTAACAAAGCCGCTGGAGCAGGTTCTTCAAAGCAGCTGGAGATAATTTGGTTAGGAGCATGCACCCACTTATCTGTAAGATATGGTCGGAAAAAAACATGCCCGATAAATGGAACCTCAGTATTGTTTGCCCGATTCTGAAAAAAAGGAGGCCTTCTAAACTGCACCAACTCTAGAGGCATCAGTCTACTTAGCATCACTTGCAACATCTTCTCTGCCGTAATCTGTGAACTACTAAGCCCATCGTCAACACCCTGATAGGTTCTTATCAGTGTGGTTTTAGACCAGGAAAGTCCACAGTCGATCAAATATTCATATTACGGCAGATCCTGGAAAAACCCAAGAACATCAAATCGACACCCACCATCTGTTCATCGATTTCAAAGTCGCACATAACAGCATCTACAAGAACGAGCTGTATAGAGTCATGTGTAGTTTTGGCATCCCTTTCAAACTCGTCCGTTCCTGCAGAATGACCATAGAGAATTCGCGGTGCTCCATAAAAGTTGGAAACAACCTAACAGAACCTTTCGATGTTGATTGTGTTTGACCAATTCTTTGAACTTTTTTTATTGATTGTGTTAAAAAATAGGCTGTTTTGGTCTTTTTGGTTTGGGAATGCAAATTAAAAAACTATTCCATTCTTTCTCCCAACGTTTCGTAAAAATTCCTTACTTCTTCAGGGGATAATTTTTCTTTATTCAATCTGTATGAATACATATTGTAATATTCGGCTTGGTCCGACAGTTAAAACTTATTCAAACTTCGTAAATAAAAACACAAATTCACTTTCTTGAAATTACTCACAAAATTCTTTATTCAACACTTTCAATTATTACTTTTTACACAGTCTTTACTTTATCGCAGTTCACAACCAATAATCATCCGCTTCGCTTCCGAGCGCCTATTTATATATGTACCTCAAATCGGTTCGAGAATCTACGAGGTTGTTCTCGATGCTTAACGAAGTTCTCCTCTTTATTACTAGATGCTTTAACGAAGCTAGTTCTCCCCTTAATCCCTAGATGTTGCCCCTTTCGAGGTTCTTGTATGTGCTGCGCTGAATGTTTTCGAATTGAGTTCCCCTCTTAGCCACTAGATGTTTCTCGATTCTTAAAGAAGCCAGTTCTCCTATTAACCCGATATTAAAAGAGATAAAGAGTGTATACACATTACAATATACATAAATAATAAATTTTCAGTTACAAAATACTTTGTTTAATTCTACATTTTCTTACGTTTGTATTAAATCATACTGTTTATTTTATTTCTTCACCTGACGGCACTGACATAAATTGAAAATAAATAAAAAAATATGGTGAAAACAACAAGCAAAAAAAACTATTAATTAAACAAAAAAACAAAGAAAACACTTATATCACAGATGCGTTAAAGTGCTACAGCATGGCTTAGTTTGATGTTGTCAATGTCTTCTTTCGTGTTCATGGTTCTCCTTATTTTTTGTTGGATTCGTAAACTTTCCAAAGTTAGTCTTGTGTTTACTTTTCTCTCTTTGTCCAATATTTCTACTCCCTTGAAATTCACTGAGTAATAGTATCCCGTTTGTGTTATATGCTGTCCAAGTCCAGTTGTCTCTTTGTTTTTCTTTATGTCTGCTTCGTGTTCAGTTAGTCTTATTTTTAAATTTCTCTTTGTTTTTCCTATGTAAGCCCGATCGCATTTCTCATTCTCTTTGCCTTTGCATTCAATTTCATACACTACGTTGTGTTGTTGTACTTTTTGTACCTTTCGATGTCAGAAAAGAGTTTAGACAAGGCGATGCGCTGTCATGCGATTTCTGTAGCATCGTCCTTGAAAGAATAGTACGGAGCTCCCACGTCAACACTAGTGGCACTATCTTTCAAAAGTTTGTCCAATTACTAACATATGCTGATGACATTGACATAAACGGAAAAGCTCAGCCTGATGTCAATGGGGCCTTTGTAAGTATTCAGGCAGAGGCTGCCAAAATGGGTTTAACGGTTATTGAAGGAAAACAAAGTACATGCTGTCATGAAGAAAGGACCTACACGTCACCATCGACAGACGTAACTTTGAGGTAGTTAAGGGCTTCGTCTACCTATGTTCCGCTATGAATGCAGAAAACAACACCAGCGCTGAGATCAAACGAAGCAAAGCCCTCTCTTTAGCTACCAAAGTGTCGCTATATAAAACCCTCATCATTCCCGTCCTGCTATACGGTGCAGAAGTTTGGACTATGACAAAAGTGGATGAAAGCATCTTGGGTGGTTTCGAGAGAAAAGTTCTTGGCGTGATCTACGGTCCCGTATGCATAGAAGGTGAGTGGAGGAGAAGTTGGAACGACGAGCTGTACGGGCCCTACAGCAGCGACGTAGACTTAGCCAGAAGGGTAAAAGTGTGATGGCTGTGTTCACGTAGAGCGCATGAAAACCAATGATCCGGGCCGGAAAGTCTTTGAATCCACACCCACAGGACAGCGCAGTAGAGGAAGACCACGGATCAGTTGGCGCGCACAAGTAGAAAGTGACCTCAACAAACTTGGAGCGCGAAACTGGAGATATCTTGCTAAGATCGGAGCTACATGGAAAAGTTTGTTGGGTTAGGCCCTAGTTCACACAGGACTGTAGGGTTACCTTACGTAAGTAAGAAACCAGGTGCAAACCCTAGAGCACACACGCACAGAGAATGCAAGGTTAGCAGCAATAATAACTAACTAATTTAGAAACAAAACTAAATGAAGTGAAGGCTGAATTAGCCATTATGAAATAAGAACAATACATACAGATGTTAGTGAAATATACATTTAGACACATTTAAAAGTCTACCTATTTTCAACGGCGATCAATCAAATTATCGGTCGTGGTGCGAAGAAGCTTCCAGATTAATGGGCGGCATCAAAAACACTCTACCCTTCAAAACACATTTGTTTACATTGTTGTATTTGTAATGTGGACGAATAGATGTGAATTTTAACAAAAAAATTGACGTGTTTTCACGCATACATAGAATTAACTACTGAGTTTTTAGAGGAAATGTCATAATTTAGAGGAGAAATGACACGCATACTTAAATGAGTTTATGAATCTGATTTCCGGTATAGCTTGTAGGCAAACCAAGATGGCTAGCGAGGATTTATATCTTTATTAGAGTTTTTTTGGGTAGCATTAAAAACTTTAAAACACACAGTAACTACGCAGCATCATAGTGAAAAGTAAAGTACAAAATAGAACATGAAAACGTTTACATAGGAATTTACATCTTACTCTAGATAGACACCACAAAAATATGGCATATGAACGCTGAAACGAGAGAAGACCAAATTATTCGAGCCAAACCACGAATTATCAATACCAGAAACAGTACGATAATGCAGAAGCAGATGAATGTATTGTAAAAAATAACATAAAAATAGATCATTAAAACTAGTAGACGGGTTGCTTAAATGCTTAAATTTGACAAGTACTATATTTTCCAAGAAAATTTATAAAATTCTTATTAATACCGGAGCAACCCATAATAACATCAGTAGAAAATGCGATTCCTGCGAAAAAAAATAAAATTAAAATTTTAAAAATAAAAACAGTGCATTGTTATTCCATGGTAGATACTAAGAAAGTAGTTAACATACTAAAGAAAAATATAAAATTTTTTGAATAAGAGGATATTCAGTCTTTTGATATGGTATTGGGTAATGAAGGACTCGAATTTTTAAACGCGGAATCTATTCAGAAAATTAATTGCATAATTGGGGAAAATAATATTTATAAAGCAGACATAGATAGACTGATCCGTTTCTATGTGGTATAATAGTCCACGAGTTTGAAAATAAGCAAATCAGCACAAGAATATCATCTTCTAACCATTTTCGCAATATCCAGACAATGCCACATCATCAAAGAAGCAGCTTCAAAAAATTATAATCTATTATCAAAATGTCAACGGACTACGGACAAAGATCAATAAGGTCTCCAAAAATATAACCATTCTACCACACGACATAATCATTTTGACTGAAACTTGGCTCAACAATACATTCTTGGATACGGAACTCTTCGATTCGAATTATCAAGTGTACAGACGTGATAGACACTGCTTAAATGACATCAGCACTGTAGGAGGTGGACTTTTGCTTGCCGTAAAATATTGCTTGACTTTCATCAATCTGATGTAGAAACGATTTGCATAAAAGTTAAAACTGAGACAGGACTGCTATATATTATCGCCACATATATACCTCCAAGCTCTCCTAACTACGTTTATGAAAACTTAATTAATTGCATAGACAAAATAAACGATCAAATTGAGCCACAAGACGAGTTACTAGTCTTAGGAGATTTCAATCTTCCAAACTTGATCTGGACTAAAAAGACGCAATTGACGGTCTTTCCTCATGTGGACTAAGCCAATTTAATGGAATTGCCAACAACTTCAACAAAATATTAGACCTTATATTCTTCTCGGACACACTCAATGCTGATATTGCTGTAAATTCAGCCAATATTCTACTTGTCGAAGAAGACCGACATCACCCAGCATTATACCTATTTGTTAATTTAAATGTTTGTAATGTTCCTAATCGCTCCAAAGAAAATCTTGAATTTAACTTTAAAAATTCAGACTTAATGAACTTTTCAACCTGTTATGTAATGTTGACTGGAATTATTTGTTTGATAACTCTGACATTAATGCTATGTGCTCTAAATTCTACTGTGTTCTCTTTAACTTTTTTATGAGACCACACCATTGAGAAAACCGCGCAATATTTCTAAATCTCCTAAATGGTTTCACTCTTGCCTCAAAAACTTTAAAAATAACAAGGCCTGGATTAAATATAATAAAACAAAAGCTGATAATGACTTGGTAATATACAATGAGCTAAGAAATATGTTTATTGACTATTCAGATATTCTTTATAATGACTTTATTTTAAATACTGAAACCGACATAAAAACCAACCCAAAAAACTTTTGGAGCAATGTTAAAAATAAGAGAAATACTGACGGGTATCCAAACTGCATGTGTTTCAACAACGAACTTAGCCATGACTCTGAAAAAATTTCAAATATGTTTGCAAATTTTTTCAAAGATGCTTTCGAAGCAGCGAACTCCTGTCAAACGTCTGAGTTATTGGCCCTCTCACAAAATTTCCCTCATTTGAATTCAATTAGTCTTTGGATCTCTGAAGATGAAATCGTTCGCAAAGCTTCAGAACTTGACGTTTGTTATTGCCCTGGTCCAGATGGTGTACCTAATTATATTTTGAAAAAATGCGCATCCTATTTATCCTATCCTCTTCATATTCTTTTTAATGAATCGCTCAAATCTTCAATTTGGAAGAGTTCGTACATAACACCGATACATAAAAAGAGTAGTAAAAATGAAATAAAAAATTATCGTCCCATTGCAAAACTGTCCGTCATCCCTAAGTTATTTGAGTCCATTATTTGTAAAGTCATATCGTTTAATTGTAAGTCTATAATTTGTGACAGTCAACATGGTTTTGTTCAAAATAAGTCAACAGTTACTAACCTCTTTCATTTCAGTTCTTTTTGTTTAGATTCGTTTGAAAAACGTAAACAAGTTAAATGTGTCTTCACAGACTTCAGTAAGGTCTTTGATAAATTGTGCCATAAAACATAACCTTCCAAACTTAAATCCCAAGGCTTTAACGATAAATTTGTAAGTTGGATTTCGTCGTACTTATGTATATATTAGACCATACAGCGTAGTTTTTAGGAATGAGCGGTCATCATATTTTTATACCAACTCTGAAGTACTACAAGGTAGCCACTTAGGATCTTTACTGTTTATTTTGTACGTTAACAACTTACCTTAACCTTCTATTATAAAACACTCATCTGTTTACGCTGATGACATTAAAATTTTCAAACCTATTAACTCACTTGACGACTGTTTACTCCTACAAAATGATTTAAATAGTTTTCGCGAATGGTGTTTTATAAATAAGCTTTTACTACTTACACGCAAACAAAATGTTTTGACTTTCAATTAGACTCTTTTTATTTGACTAAACTCTCTACTTTCTCTTACCTAGGTATTATTCTTGACTCAAAATTAACTTTTACGAATCATTATGACTATATGTATTATTAAAAAAGCAAATAAGGCAATTGGATTTATAAAACGGTTTTCACATGCTTTTCGCGACCCTTATATTCTTAAACTTCTTTATATATCATTTGTAAGACCAACATTGGGCTCCCTTTTATTCAGTCCATATAAACAGTACAAAGAAGATTCATGCGCTTCTGCCTCCGTTTCTTCCCATGGTCCAATAGGCTCGAACTTTCACCGTACAATCATAGGCTCACGCTCATAAATCTTCCATCGCTTTCTAAAGACAGAGAGTACATTCAGCTGTGCTTTATTATAAAATTAATCAATGGGTCAGTCATATCATCATCAATGTTGGAACAATTAAACTTTATTTATAGCCGTAGAAGTATTAGAAGACAAGTTCCTTTACGTCCTATATCAAGCAGATCGAACTATGGTAAAAACAGTCCCCTCAACCAATTGATTTCAGTTTACAACAAGTATTACTTTTTGGTATATTTCGTAAGCGATGATTTTAAAAGTAAAACATTTAAAGTAAATTTTTTCAATACTTCAGTTTAGCTTTTTTTTGCAAATTGCTTAAAGCATTGTAAATCTTTAAATCTAAGAATAAATGTAGGTACTATTAGTCTTAAGTTCTAACTTTAGTTTGTTTAACGAATTCAATAAATCGAAATTGTACTGATGAAGACTAATAACAGCAAAGGACCCTTACCTTTTACAGATACTATAGAAACAAACATTAGGACGACCAATGATAATCCGGTTTATGTTAGACAATATCCATATCCCATAGCAGATATTTCGTTAACAAAGAAATACAGAAACTCTTACATGACGATATAATAGAAAAAAAACCACAGCCCTTATAACAGTCCAATATCGATAGTACCGAAGAAAGGTTTGGACGAAAAGGAAAAACAAAACGGTGCCTGGTTGTTGATTTCCAAAAACTTAAAATTTGGGTAAAGCCAGGTACTTTATATTATTATATTAAGGTAAATCTGAATGACTCAGCATTAGAAGCGGTTAGAATTTTTAAAAAAATATTTGAAAGAACAAGTCGAACTTTTGCAACCGGACTATGATAAACCATTCCAACTTACTACTGATGTATCCAACAAAGCTATTGGAGCAGTACTAAGTCAAAATAAGCTACCTATACACTTCTTATCAAGAACACTTAGTAAGACATAAAAGAACTATAACACAAACGAGAAAGAGCTCTTAGCGATCATAAGTACATATCGCAGACTTAACCATATATACCGATCACCAGAGCCTTATACAGGGTGTCCCATAAGTAATGGTCCAAACTGTATATGCTGAATGGTCAAGTCATGACCTACCAGAATTTGGTAACTTGTCTATACCGTATCCTAACGGTTTTCGAGTAACGGTTGTTTTAATGAAATTTTCAAAAACACCTACTTTTAGTCGGTTTTTCAATCACCCTGTCCACAAATGATTTTTGTTTTCACTATATGTTAATATTTTACAATTTTGAATAAACATTCAATATTTTTGCATTTAAAAAATTTCAATTTTCGGCACTATTTTGCAAAATATTGATAGTTAAAATCATATTCTTATCAAACTTAATTTTTTACATCGAACTTTAAAACAGTTTTATTAAAAAAAAAATCATATTACACAATACTTCTTATCGTTTTTAAAAACTTGCTTGATTTTTTAGCTTTTCAAAAAAGTATAAAACATCACAAAGCTAGCTTTGGTTCAAAAGTTATAAGCATTTCAATTTAATAAGTCACGTTTTAAAAAAGAAATATAAAAAGAAAAAATGTGTTTCTGTTAGAATTTTTGATTACATCACCAGAGACATCTTGTTTCCAATTCATTGAATTAGGCTCATCATGTGAGTACCCCCAAACTAATTTTTTCTCTAGCTTAGTACAAGCAGCAATGGCGATCTTTTTCCTTATCAAGCAGCGCTTCTTAACGACTACTACTACGTCTAGTACTTGTACTAACGCTTTTATTATTTTAAGCGGAAATAATATGGCTGTTTGTATTATCGCCGTTTTTAAACCAATGCTATAATAGTGCGGTACTTTATTTATTTCATAAAGAAAAAATAATTTAAGAAAATAACTAAAAATGTCTTATACGTCACGAAGGAGCGTATGTAAAAGATTCGGATTTCTATTTGGTATTTACAAAAGTAATACTTACTTAGCGGAGATATTTAACCAAGTTCTTTCTTATAGGGCTCACCCAAAAATTTATCAATATCAGTTTTGCAATGAAAAACTATTCTATCGGGTGATTTTTTAAGAGCTTGAGAACTTTAAAAAAAAAAAAAACGCATACAATTTGCAAAATCTCATCGATTCTTTATTTGAAACGTTAGATTGGTCCATGACATTTACTTTTTGAAGATAATTTCATTTAAATGTTGACCGCGGCTGCGTCTTAGGTGGTCCATTCGGAAAGTCCAATTTTGGGTAACTTTTTCGAGCATTTCGGCCGGAATAGCCCGAATTTCTTCGGAAATGTTGTCTTCCAAAGCTGGAATAGTTGCTGGCTTATTTGTGTAGACTTTAGACTTGACGTAGCCCCACAAAAAATAGTCTAAAGGCGTCAAATCGCATGATCTTGGTGGCCAACTTACCGGTCCATTCCTTGAGATGAATTGTTCTCCGAAGTTTTCCCTCAAAATGGCCATAGAATCGCGAGCTGTGTGGCATGTAGCGCCATCTTGTTGAAACCACATGTCAACCAAGTTCAGTTCTTCCATTTTTGGCAACAAAAAGTTTGTTAGCATTGAACGATAGCGATCGCCATTCACCGTAACGTTGCGTCCAACAGCATCTTTGAAAAAATACGGTCCAATGATTCCACCAGCGTACAAACCACACCAAACAGTGCATTTTTCGGGATGCATTGGCAGTTCTTGAACGGCTTCTGGTTGCTCTTCACTCCAAATGCGGCAATTTTGCTTATTTACGTAGCCATTCAACCAGAAATGAGCCTCATCGCTGAACAAAATTTGTCGATAAAAAAGCGGATTTTCTGCCAACTTTTCTAGGGCCCATTCACTGAAAATTCGACGTTGTGGCAGATCATTCGGCTTCAGTTCTTGAAATGTCAAAGCATACTGAGCATCTTTCTCTTTGACACCATGTCTGAGATCCCGCGTGATCTGTCAAATACTAATGCATGAAAATCCTAACCTCAAAAAAATCACCCATTAGTACCTGTGGTCTGGGTTCAAACCCTTACCTAGGTCAACTATTTTTTTTTCACGGGTAGGTACTGTCTTTTGCGGGAAATTAAAAATCCTCAGAGTACCTAATTCTAGACATGAAAAGTGTTTTTTCAAACTAGCTGTTCGAATTCGGCTTAAAACTGAAGGTTGCCTCCATCCCTGACAACATTACTCGCACACAGAAATGGTTGAATGCAATTTATGAAACTACATATTTGTTTCATTTTGAAAACAGGGATTTGAATTTTGTAAGAGGCCAGAATTTTGGAATAGCATGATCATAAAAGGTAGGAAGGTATTTAATTTTGTTCGGAAGTTAAAAAAAGGTATATCTCGACGCGTATTTTTTATAGCAATTGTTCGAAATGCCCTCTGCCTGTATTTAAACATGCTCGACAACGTTTTAAAAACTGTCGTTTCAAATGTCTGGCATGTCCTGAGCTTCTTATTTCCTCAGCCGCAGTTTCAATTTTCTGCCTAAGTTCAGTAAGGCGCCAGTTATAGCTATCATTGAAATCGATCCGGAAAAATTTTTGAATCGATATTTGATGGTGTTTTCCTTTGATTGGAAATGAAAATTATATACTGATCGATCGGAAATCACACAAAGAATTTTTGTTTGAGAAAAAATGTGTTATTACGCATTTATTTTTCTCTAAAAATGTATTTTTCTATTTTCCGGACGGAAATTCATTTTCCTGAACAGCTGATACTTTTAGTTCAAAAGTGAAACGAATCGTTCCACTGATTTGTGTTCCAATTTCACACAATTCCAATGACAGATTTCTGTCTGTACAAATTTTTCGGTGGATTTCAATCAGGAAATTTTTTTCAATGACAGAAATTTCTAATGATAGCTATAAACGACCTGCCAAAAAAATTCCAATGTTTGTTTTCAATGATGAAAACCAATGATAGCTATAACTGGCGCCTAACACTACGTATGGGCTGGGCAAAAACTTTCTCTTTTAGGCAACCCCAATAAAAAAAATCTAGTGAATTCAAGTCCGGTGACCTAGGGGGCCATGTTATTGTTCCACCACGACCTCTCTTGGAGAAAGTTCTGTCCAAAAAACTTCTGACATTTCTTCTATAATGGGCTGGACATCCATCGTGCTGAAACCACATATTCTGGAGCAGGGCGAGAGGAATATCATCTAATAATACACAGATTCTGTTTTCCAAAAATTCTAAATAATTTTCACTATTTATTGTGTCGGGCAATTCAAAGGGTCCTATGATTTGCCCATTTAAAATTCCACTCCACAAATTAATTTTAAATTGGTATTGAGATCTTCCTTCTCGTATTAAATGTGGATTTTCTTCCTGCCAATTGTGAATATTGTGCATATTCAAATATCCACCTTGTTTAAAGGATAATTCATCACTCCATAAAATTTTGTCAACGAAATCAGGATCTTCTTGGCTTTTATCGATCATAATTTGGCAGAACTCAACTCTTTTAGGGTAATCCCTTGGTATAAGGCATGGACACGCTGCAGGTGAAAAGGGTGCAGGTGGTTCTGCTTCAGAATCCTCTGAACAGTAGATTTGGGTACCCCAGTTCTTCTCTCAATGGCTCTAGTAGAAGTACTTGGATTATTTTCAATTTCCCTCAACACAACTTCGTCATTGAGATGGTGTTGGGGCCTTCCAATCCTTTCACTGCCAGGTATTATACCCGATGGTCAGGACTTGAAGCATTTGGATATCCTTCTGCATACTTCCTTGCTGCTACTCTTGCATTTCCGCCACATCCGCCATAGCATATTCACGTGGCGTGTAAGACATTTTTAGTTATTTTCTTAAATAAAGTACCGCACTATTATTATAGCTTAACAACTTCATTGGTTTAAAAACGGCGATAATACAAACAGCCATATTATTTCCGGTTAAAATAATAAAAGCGTTAGTACAAGTACTAGACGTAGTAGTAGTCGTTAAGAAGCGCTGCTTGATAAGGAAAAAGATCGTCGTTGCTGCTTGTACTAAACTAAACAAAAAATTAGTCTGGGGGTACTCACATGATGAGCCTAATTCAATGAATTGGAAACAAGATGTCTCTGGTGATGTAATCAAAAATTCTAACAGAAACACATTTTTTCTTTTTATATTTCTTTTTAAATCGTGACTTATTAAATTGAAATGCTTATAACTTTTGAACCAAAGCTAGCTTTGTGATGTTTTATACTTTTTTGAAAAGCTAAAAAATCAAGCAAGTTTTTAAAAACGATAAAAAGTATTGTGTAATATGATTTTTTTTTTAATAAAACTGTTTTAAAGTTCGATGTAAAAAATTAAGTTTGATAAGAATATGATTTTAACTATCAATATTTTGCAAAATAGTGCCGAAAATTGAAATTTTTTAAATGCAAAAATATTGAATGTTTATTCAAAATTGTAAAATATTAACATATAGTAAAAACAAAAATCATTTGTGGACAGGGTGATTGAAAAACCGACTAAAAGTAGGTGTTTTTGAAAATTTCATTAAAACAACCGTTACTCGAAAACCGTTAGGATACGGTATAGACAAGTTACCAAATTCTGGTAGGTCATGACTTGACCATTCAGCATATACAGTTTGGACCATTACAGTTTGGACCATTACTTATGGGACACCCTGTATATTCTGAACCAGAAAAGAATCCCAACACAAAGCTGAAGCGTTGGAAGGGAATCATAGAAGACTTTGAAGCAAAATTTGTTTATACACCAGGAAACCTAACTCTTGTAGCTGATGCATTATCACGTCAACGCATAAAGACTTCTAACATTATAACAAATAGTATGGAAACACAAAAATCTATTTTAGTAACAAAATAAGACTCATAATAAAGTTTAAGGACAGAGACTCTTTACTAGGGCAGATGAAAGAAGTTATATTAAGAAATCATAATTCAGAGTTTAACATTGATCAAATAATTAAAGAAGATACAATTTACAAATTCGGTAACAAAACTAATTATTCCTTTTGAAAAAAAAAAACGATATTATCAATACTATACATATACACAATTGTAACACTGATTGTTATTCTAGCATTTATGTATGTATGTAACGATAAAAATTATACAATGCATAACAGATTGTCAAAAACAACAACAAAAAGAAATGTTAAAAATAGCCTAGAAAAATCGTGACGATTTCGTTTAACAAGGGAGGGGAGTTAAGCATCCGTAGCGTTATATATTGAGAAAAGAGATAACATTATTTGTATTCAATGATATCTTTAGTCTCAAGTACAGTCTTGCACACAACGCTACACCATTTATGTAACAGAGATAATATTTTTTGTATGCAATGTTGCATATAACTTTCTTCTTCAGTATCAAGCAAGATGATTGTATGCTTTGGTCTTCTAGTAAAAGGACAAGGAATGATATATGTAAATATGACTGTATGATGAGTGGATCGGCAGTCTTATAGTAACTATATAATGGGAGCCTTAATCTCCTTTTTAGATTAATGTAAAGTATAAGGAAATAAAGGACTTAGTTTCAAAAAATATTCTTTTAATTTTAAGTGCAAAACAAATGTAATTCACGCTGCAAAATTCTCGCAAGATGTCAAACAGTTCAAATGTAGCAAAAATGTGTATAATTTGAATTCAAAAACCTAATTCTTTCTAATTCTCGTTTTAGCTATTTCTTATGTTTTTTCTTACTAACAGTTGCAGGAGTTTAACATCGAAAAGTCAACAATTGTGGATGTATACATTATGAAACTTTTCACTTAACTTCCTTAGAGCAATAATTTTACCTATTGCTTGACTTACCAAATAGTTCTCCAACATACACATTCTTATTGATTTTTTAATTTTTTTTAATTAAGACACTTAAATTGGCTGTTTAAACTGTCAAGCACAACACAATATGGTTTCCGGAAAAAATCAGACACAAAAACAGCACTGGTAGACATGATATCACACCTTCAAAGGAATAAAGACAATCGCAACCTTGCCAGCGCGCTTTTCATAGATTTGTCAAAAGCATTCGACACCGTCAATCATAAAATCCTTCTACGAAAGCTTTTTGCTCTAGGAGTAAGAGGTTTTTCATTTAACTGGTTCAAATCTTACCTAGAAAATCGATATCAGTACATAAGTTTGGACGGATGTACAAGCCATAAGCAACCAGTTGAGATGGGGGTACCACAAGGTAGTGTACTTGGACCGACACTTTTTTGTCTATATATCCAAGATCTTACAAACTTGATTCCAAATGGACATCCAGTATTATTTGCAGATGACATCAGTCTTATGTATTCCGCACGAACTGCTACTGAACTCGAAGAACAGATGAATAATGATCTTGATAAGATTCAATCTTGGATGAATGCCCAAAAATTATGTGTTAACGCCAAAAAAACCAAATATATCGTCTTCAGCAAATCAAATACACCTCTAAACATTATCTACCAAGGCTCAACTGTGGAACAAGTTAGTCAGTTTAAATATCTTGGACTTTGGGTGGATTCATCACTGAACTGGAAATACCACATATCAAAACTTTCGAAAAAACTTTCATCCCTAGCTGGCGTTTTCGGTCGAATTCGTTGTAACGTACCTGAAGGTCTAAAAACACAAATGTACTTTGCTCTTTTTCATAGTCATCTTACGTACGGAATCAATATATGGGGTACAGCAGTTCACAGCTTGATTCAAAGTTTACAAGTTGCACAAAATAAAGCATTACAAAATTTATTCGGATATGGATGGTATACAAACACTCGTTGGATTTATAACCAGCTCCAAATTCTAATGGTTAAGGATGAAGCAGAAATGAACATGGTGCTCCACATTCACAAAATTGAACATTCAACAGTATTCTCTAACACCGAATTATCTTCAAGAAGTAGCCATCATAACCACCAAGTGAGAAGTCGTAATAACCATCATCATAACCATCAAGCCACAACCCACACGACAAATTTCGGAATTAGATCTACACTACATCAGTCGATCCAGTATTACAATAGATATCCTAACGAAATCAAACAAAATAGTGATATTGTAAAATTTAAAGCCCAGGTTAAAAGAAAGCTTCTTAGCAAATACAAATCAGAATAAAAGCAATGTTAAATGTGTCTAATGCAAATCATTTTTTATCTTTTGTGCTCATTTCTCTTTTTTATGTATGTATAATGTTAAATACTAAATGATTTATCTTGTACTTGTTTGAGTTTCATTGTTGTGATTCTTTCATTGTTATAATGCGTAATTTTTATTTTTTTTCCATTTTTGTATTCTCATTAGAGTTGCACTTGCCAATGTAAATGTATTGTACAAACATTTTAATATCTACTTTTTTAATCTTAAAAATTAACATTTGTGTAAAAAAACTTTTTGTTAACATACAGCCTATTACGAGATTTCGTCTCATATGGCATTTTAAATAAAATTAAAAAAAAAAAATAACTTAAAACTTATTCTGAGCCACATGAGTTCGATGTACAAAACAGTTGTTTGGATCCGGGATGTCGTTTAAGTTTGGACGAGTTATTCAGAACTTGTACGCTGACACGAGAGCAGCGGTATGGAATGGAAAACAGGTATCTGAATGGTTCCAGATGCAGTCGGGAGTAAGACAGGGCTGTGTTCTCAGTCATAGGTTGTTCGCACTATTTAAAAATGACATCACTGACGCATTACCAGGAGGTGTTAGATATGCTGGAGAGGTCATTAAAGGCTTACTCTTCGCAGATGATATAGTCTTGCTGGCAAACTCACAGGAATCCTTACAGCTTATGATAAATCGACTTTCGGAATACTGTAAACGATGGAGCTTGGTAATGAACCTGAACAAGTCGAAAGTGATGGTTGTTAAGAAAGGTGGAGGAAGGTTAAGCTCAAGTGAACAATGGTACTTCAACAATGAGAACATAGAAAGAGTGAAAGAATACAAATACTTAAAAAAAGCAGCTTTACAAGCGATACAAAGCAAAACAGGATGGGTTAAAGAGTGAATTGGGCTAGCAGAAGATACAGGTGTAACTTTAAATCTCAGTGAACAGAATACATGGAAATCGTCACTGTACCAGGTCTGGACTAGGTTAGGTTAGGTTAGGTTGAAGTGGCTGTCCAAGATGGAAACGGACACACTTAGGCCAGTTTAATGGCCCATTGTGATACAACATGAATCTTGAGGTTTCTTCCTAAGCTCAATGGAACCAGTTTGAGTCTCTTACGAAACGTGAGAGGCTGCTTATGCCGATATGATTTAGATCGTTTAGATTGTTAAAGAAGAATTCTCCTAGGTAATTCTTGCGTTTTCGAGCCAGAGCAGGGCATGTGCAGAGAAGATGAAGAACTGTTTCTTCCTCTTCCTCGTCCATACAGCTTCTGCAGAAGTCATTTGAGAATACGCCTAATCTCGTGGCGTGCTTTCCTATTAGACAGTGTTCGGTTATGACACCTATTATCGAGCTTATATGCGATCTGCTTAGAGAGAGCAAGCACCTTGAACGTTTTAAATCCAGTGTTGGCCAGATGTTTTTTGTGACTTGACACATGGTGATGTTGTTCCACCTGGTGCCTGCCCTCCTCACAGCGTCTTGCATTAGCAACAGTTTACAAGTAGCGATTGGTATGCCAGTACGTGCCAAACGTGGTATAATGGGCTGTACTGTACCGTTCCTGGCGAGTTCATCTGCCTTCCAGTTACCTGGAATGTCTCTATGGCCCGGCACCCAGCAAAGGTGAATATTAAACTGTTGTGCCATCTCCATTAGAGATGATCATCAGTTCTGGACTGTTATAGAGTTTGTAGAGACAGAATCCAGAGATTTAATAGCGGCCTGACTATCTGAGAAAATACGGATATCAGATATCGATATCACGTTTTCTTTAAGCCAGGACAAGACTTCTTTTATCGCCAAAAGTTCTGCCTGGAACACGCTACAATGATTGAGAAGGCGGAATGAGAGACTTAATTTCAGTCGTTCAGAGTACACACCTCCACCAACCCCTTCTTTTGTTTTTGACCCATCTGTATAGAAGTGGATTGACTCGTCTTCCAGGAATGTCCTATCCTCCCAAAAAGATCTGGGAGGTATAGAAATCTGGAAGTTTCTTTTGAATTGTAGTTGGGGGATGGTGTAGTCTGTGTGCTTTGGGATTGATTCTAAATAAGTAAGAATAACGGAGTGGCCAATGTTGTTGTAAGTCCACTGCAACGAAGCTTTGATGCGAATAGCAGAGCTTGCAGCTATTTGTTTGCTAAAAATGTCAAGAGGTGTTAGGTAGAGTAAGGTGTCTTTATTTAATTTATCTCAGTTTATACCTTTTTCTAAAGCAGTCCACCATACTGCCACACCGTACATTAAAATCGGTCTGATTACCGATGTGTATAGCCAATGCGTGATTCTGGGTTGTAAGCCCCATTTATTACCGATGGCTTTTTTGCAAGAAGAGAGAGCTACAGTAGCTTTTTTGACTCTTTCCTCTACGTTGCGTTTCCAATTTAATTTTTTATCTAAGACAAGACCCAGGTATTTAGCCTCGTCTGAGAATTTTAATTGGATTCCTTTAATATGGGGAGGGTTGACAAATGGAATTTTGTATCTCCTCGAAAATAAGACCAAATCGGTTTTGTGTGGGTTAACACCCAGTCCACACCGATCAGCCGAAAGTATTAGTCTCTCTAAGGCATTTTGTAAGAGTTCTTTTAACGTGTTAAGATGCTTTCCTGAAACTGCTATAGCAACGTCGTCCGCGTAGGCTATCACTCTGAAACCCTCCGCATCCAGACTAGTTAGGATTTCATTCACCACTAGGTTCCAGAGGAGTTGGGATAGAACACCACCTTGCGGTGTCTAACGAATCGTCTGCCAGAAGAGTTGCCCAGTTTTGAGTTAATTATCCTGCTAGTAAGCATTAAATGAATTAACTCCCGAAGCGAACTCTCTACATTTAGAGATGTTAGTGCAGATGTGATTGCATATGTGTCCACGTTGTTAAAGGCACCTTCGATGTCAAGGAAAGCAACCATAGTGAACTCTTTATGATGGAAAGAATATTCGACGGTGCGTACTAAGGTGTGTAACGCTGTTTCCACCGATTTACCTTTACAGAAGGCATGTTGAGACGAAGACAGAAATCTTGTATCAATACTTGCCCTTAAATGGATATCAATCAATCTTTCCGAGGCCTTAAGAAGGAATGATGATAGACTTATAGGTCGTAGATCTTTAGGGTTGACTTGCGAGCATTTACCTGCCTTGGGTATAAAAACAACTTTAACTTCTCGCCATGCCGAGGGAACATGGACCAGGTAAAGACAGCTGGTAAAAATTGCCTCAAGGATTGGTGCAATTATGTCAGAAGTCTTTTGTAGCTCGGCTGGTGTTATTCCATCTGGTCCTGCAGATTTAAATGGTTTGAAGCTGTTGAGAGCCCATTGTAGCTTGTCCCTAGTAATCAGACCTTGTGGATATGTTGTATTGGGACTTGAACATATATAACCGTTGCAAGTCTCGGTAAGAGAACTTCCAGGAAAATGAGTATCCAGTAGTAAGTTCAGCGATTCATTACTTGAATTTGTCCAGGAGCCGTCTGCATTTTTCAAGCAGCTTGGCATCGCTGGATTAGTTGAAAGAATTTTCAGTAACCTAGAGGCTTCAGAAGTTTCTTCTATCGTGCCACAGAAGGATCGCCAAGAAGATCGTTTAGATTTCCTTAGTGCCTTCTTGTAAATTCTTAAGGATTCTTTGTAAGAATCCCAGTGAGAGGCTAGTCTTGCGGCTTTGGCTCGGTTGAACAGTTTCCTGCATTCTTTCCTGAGCGAGTCAAGCTCTGAGGCCCACCATTGTGGTTTCCTCTTTCCTCTTATGTGTATAAGTGGACAAGCAATTTCTAGCGATCTGTTCATAGCTGAGGTAAGGTCATTGACTTTGTTGTCAAGTTCATTGTCAAGTTCATTAGAGGAAGGACAAGATAGTCCAGGTTTTAGTAAACTCTGTAATGAGTTCCTGTATGAGGCCCAATCAGTTTTCCGATAATTTCGAAAAGTCAATGGACTCGGGTTATCATCCACATTGATATTGAACTGGATATATCTATGATCAGAGAACGAGTGTTCTTTGGATACTTTCCAGTCCAAGATCATATGGTGTACAGTATCTGAGACAAGAGTTATGTCACATGTTCTGATCCTCTGAGTCTGAGGATGAATCCAAGAGTTCGTCCTCGCTCAAAAGGATCATATTGAGGTCGTCCTCAGTCTCCATTAAGGATGGACTGTCTACGACTTTTGTAGAGGGTTGGGTCGCTATTGGAGATGGCATGGGTGAATCGTCACCCTCGGTTAAGAGAGAAGACGATGTCCCAGGCCCACCAACCGCTAGTTCACCTTCGGTTGTTTTTGGAGGCCCGCTTTCCGCGTTAACCTCATCTTTTTTATAGACTCGAATTTGAATGGTTTCGAAGCCATAGTTTATCGAGCCCTTGTTTAAGGCTAGAGGAGCCAAAGATTCCTTATTGAGTACCAAAACGGCGCTCCTATAAAGATTCTTTACCTCCTCTAGCGGCTATCTTCCAGTTGTGAGTCGGAAGGGAATGGTTACAAACTCTGATCATCTCAAGAATTTCATCGATACCGGCAGGTTCCATTGGGATCCAAATGCGGGCTCTAGATCTGCTAGGAATGTCTTCCTTAGTGACAACCTCGAGCTTCGCACCTGGACAAACCTCACCTAACCGGCTGACAGCGAGCTTGTATAAGTCGCAAGACCTCTGATCGCCACAAACCATGAGTTTTACGTGGCCTTGATGTGAAACCCCCATCGCTTATGGAAGGAAATGGTCCTGGAAGCTCCCTCAAAATGCTTAAAAAGCCACCCGAGAGCTTAACCTTGACCAACTGCCAACGATCAGCCGATATTGTTCCATCATCTTCGCTCCTGTCAATGACCGCAACCACGACTTTGCCCTTCGCGACGTCACTGAAACTGGCTTTCTTAATGGGATTGAGGGGAGTGCTGGTGTTGTGCACCCGAGGCCGTTTTGGTGTCGGTACGGCCCCCTCGAGAGACCTTTCTCGTTCAGACGTAGAGTCCTTACTGGTCTTAGTTGTAGCAAGTATGCTGTCTGGTGCAGCGGTTTGCTGCGGTGTCCTTTCAGCCCCCGATGATGCACCAGACGCTAGCGGTTTGCTGCGGTGTCCTTTTAGCCCCCGATGATGCACCAGAGGCCTTCAGGATTTTCGCCGCTTGACGCCTTTGCCTGTATTGGCTTTTCGAGAGTTTCCCCTTACTCTCATTAGTAGTGGTAGGGCCATTTTTCACAACCCTGCCACTACTGAAATTAGGTATCACTACCTTCCTATCCTCGTTGCTGCCAGCTGCAGAAGAGGGTCCATGGTTAGCCACTACTCCCTTCTCTGTGCTGGCCGCAAGAGAAACGGCAACAGGCTTTGACGCCAAATTGCCGCCCGGTCCTGAAGAGATACCGGTCTCATCATCCTTTAAATTTTTGTTTTTTGTTTTGTTCATCTTATTCCCACGAGTTGCGAAGAAAAGAGGTCCGTCTGCACAGAGATTCGCATGTACAGATAAGGCTAGTTAATCCGGAGGTCGCCAGGTTTCCGGATACTCCGTTAGAGACTGGGCTATTTTTGAATTGGGCCCCCAGCCAGGCTGATCATCGGCACGGGTCGTTTAACACCTTAGATCCAGCCCAATAAAGATAAGAGGTGGTAGGAAAGGAAGTGATAGGGTGAGGAATCAGTTGATGTTAATTCATCATTCTGATATGGGAGGAAAAGATTGGGATTCGGTAACAACAATACAGCTAATTTACCTAGAGTGGGAAGAAGCATAGGAGATAGGAGCGCTGTCTAGCTTTTTCGCTATTACAGCGTGGGAGGTGGAATGGGAGTTGCTGACATAAACGTAGGCTGGTATGCCTTGTTTATGTGGGAACGGATGATGATTCTGGGAAAGGTAGAGGGATAAGAACGTCCTTTAGTTTCAGGACTTATCTGGAGAAAATTCTCGAGAATCATTGACCCTACTCAGCTTCTACAACTCGACAAGTTCGACGTTCAGAGTAGAAGGCGTCTGGACTAAAATTTTAGAAATGTGTTCACAGAACAGGCATCAAGCTCACTTCATCGGATGATCTATAGCAGGCTGAATTATAATCTTAATGAAAGAAACTATTTCCAGGACATAAATACTGTAGAGCAAAACTCCAACATGTTTCTCCTAAGAGGTGAACTGCTAAACATAAATTACGTTCCACATCGCGAAGATCTTCCACTGCTCTGATATTTGCAACATGGCTGAACGAGAGGATATTTTTCATTTTGTCGGAAGGTGTCCACTGTCCAGTCCTGAGAGAAACTAGAAGAAATGTACTTGGTAGAGACTTTTTATCTTCTTAAATGAAGTAGATGTGTCTAAAATGCTTATATGTATATTGCAAAACAGCACTTATTTATAGAAGCAGAATTAGAGATGAAAATTTTTAGTTAACACAACTGCAACTTCATTAATTACAAAACTTTAATACAGTTAAAACTTTGTCAATCAGGCAGACGGCATAACCATGCTTTAAGGATTGTTAATGATATTGTACAAATAATTGCAAGTAAATAAAAATCTATCTAATCTAATCTAAATTATAAAACAGTGTAAAGTTTTCTTAAAATTAATTTGCATTGAATGAACCCAACTTTCATAAGCATTTGAATGGATCATATTTTTAAAAAAATGCGCTAATGCTTCCGTAAGTAAGAAGTTGCCTATGCCTTGTTGGAAACTAGTTATATAGGAAACAAAATAAACTGTCAATGTAAAGCTTTTGCAACTGTTAAATACATACATATGTATGTACATACATATGTATAAGGTTTGTATGGATACGTATTATTTAATTCAAATAAAAGTTCAATTTTCTTGAGCTGCATTAAATAATTTTAAATTCAATTACTGAGTCTGGTTTTGTTATATTTAGGTAATTCAATGTGTCAATATTCTAAAATTAACATCTTAGTTCAGTGTTTAAGTTTGTTTGGCATTGGTTTTTGGTTCTGATTTCGATTCGAACTTCAATTAAATCTGTCTGCTAAAATTTAAAAAATACCCGTTTTCAAGATTGTTCATATATTTTTTCAATATATTTTAAAAACTTGATGTGATAGCTTTGTTTAAAGGACTTATTCAAAAACAAACATTTCTTTACAATTCAGAATTTTCAGAAATTTCTTTCAAACTGTATTGCTTTTTTCTGTTAAAAGCTGTTTTAGCATAAATTATTCAGCGTTTCTTTAAGATTTATGTGAGAAAGGTGAAAACTAACAACTTATGTATGAATATTTTTCGAAAATTGTATGAGATATGTACTACAAATATTTCAACTGAATATATTGAAGATAGGGAGTATAGATTAGGAAAAAAAAACTACTTCATGAATTTTAGTAGCCTCAAAAAGCATAATTCATATCTTAAAAACCTGCCGAGATTTTGAAAACTCATCGGTGCAATTTGATTGCCAGCAACAAAGCTTGTTGGCCAGTGAATTCTTATAATGTAAATTAACAGTTTCCTTAAATAATGATTAAGTGAATTCCAATCAATCCTTAAATCACTAACATCCAAAAGATCACTATTTGTTATTTTGTGGATAACTTTTTTATTCATTATTATTGGACTTAAAACTTTAGCTTAATGTTATTGTTTGAATAGAGTGAGCGCGGTTAGTGTCATTCATAAAAATATTGAAAATAAATTTTACACATTTTGCTAAGACATACATACTCGTACATAGCAAAATGGTGTACCAAAATTAACGCAAGATTTGAATTAAATAGAAAACACAGTTTTTAATCTTTAAATTGTAATTTTTTGTTGAATCATAAACTACAAAGGATAGGGTTATGTATGGAATGTAAAACTGGCTTTAAGAAAGTCTCCCGTTTTACTTTTTTCAGAAATTTGATTTATATGTCAATACATAGTTGTAAGTCTCTAGGCCCTTAGGTTAGGTTACGTTAAAGTGGCTGCGGATACAGAATCCACACACTTAGGCCAAAAGAAAAGGCCCATTGTGATACCACATGAATCTAGAGAATTACTTCCCACTAGTCGAACCATTTTGAGCTTTTTATAAAGCGAAGGAGATATTTGATATCCTTTTTAGCTAGTTCACTGGGATTATCAAAGGAGTATTCTCCCAGATGAAGTTTGCGTCTTAGTGAAAGAGCAGGGCAAGTGCAGAAAAGGTGAGAAATTGTTTCTTCTTCTTCCTCGTCCATACAGCTCCTGCAGAAGTCATTTGAGGCCACACCAAGTCGTATTGCGTGGTGTCTGCCTATAAGACAGTGTCCCGTAAGGACTCCTACTAGGGAGCTTATATGAAGTCTGCTTTGAGATAACAAGTCTTTAGAGCGCTTTAGGTCCAAAGAAGGCCATATGAGTTTTGTGGCTGCGCATGTTGGTAAATTGTACCCTCTAGGTCCTAGTTCTCAACGGACTGTTCCCCCACCTAATTCAATTTTTAATTGTCACCTGTTGTTTATAAGCTCCTCAGTTAATCAGTTAATAATATCTTTCCGTGGATTTCGTTATGGCGATAGGGTGCATAGATTGGCATGCTTGGAGTTACTTTTCTTAACTTAACACCTAGTTTTAATTCAAATAAAAATTACTATTCACATATCTTATTAACTTTACTTAATTTATGTATAAACAAATTTTTATAACGACCAATATTTTTCAGATGCGAACGATATACATTGGTGTTTGTTTTCCCTCCACCTGCTCCATACCAGACATACATAAAATTGTCACAAGCTCTCAAACTGAATTGTCATATCTTAATGTGAAACTAATTGCAATTCGACATCCAACTGCTAAAACTTACAGCTTATATCATGACAGAACATTTTGGATACTAACGTAATATATATGATCATTCATTGTGCGCCCCTGCTCAAAATGTATGACAAGATATGTACATATACATATATTTTATAAAAGGCATAAATAATCACGCGCGCCGCCGCGCCGCAGGCACTAGACGCTCCTATATTTTCATTCCATTAATAGGGTTAAGAGGCTATTACTTTTTTTCATTAAAAAATTATCGCAATCAAAATATTCTAAAAGTCTTAGCTCTTAATCTATTGAAAAGAAATAACAGCTACAGCTGGAAAAGCATTTTGAGCAGGGGTTATCACAAAATACATAGTTATACCTTCTGTATTTTTATTTTTTTCAGTATTGTTTCGACTTTAGTTTTTGTATTAATAATTGCTGGAACAATCTACGAAGCATACTTGACAAAACAACTTCAAATAGCCTTGCGGGAACAAGACAAAGAAATGATGAATAACAGTGAAACATCATCCGGAATTGGATGCGCCGCTTCCGATTACAGTGAAACAGGCATGAATGACCCAAAAAAAGATCTAAAGGATTTAAAAATCGTTTTGAATCTCCCAAACGCAGTACCTTCAGTTAATGCCAACAATTGTGATGAACACCTTGAAGGTCATCTTCATGAACCAGAAAAACTTTGCATTTGGTCAGAAATTTTATTATCGTTTTCAGTGACAACAAATTTCAATGCCATTTGCGATCGTAATGTAGGCCCAGACACCATCCCATCATTCCACGGCCTTAAAGCATTTTCGATGGCTTGGATTATATTGGGACATACTTGTATTGTGATATTTAAGTATTCTGATAACATGGAAATGCGAAAAGAAGTCGAGAAGAACTTCTTTTTTCAGGCAATCACTAATGGACCTTTTAGTGTGGATACATTCTTTTTTTTGAGTGGGGTTTTGGTTTCCTACATTTACTTTAGGACAAATGCTAAAGGAAACCTAAATAATTTGACGAAGGGAGCAAATGAATTCACTGCTGGCTTGGTACATTTTTCGGGGTTGGTTGGATATCGCTTCGTCAGGTAAGGTCGTTTTTATATTTTTATAATTTAATTTAACTTATGCAAAGTGAAAAATTAAAATAATTTCTCCAGAAATAACAAAGGTTATTAAAGCTATGCTTCACAAAGTTGGAAAATGAAAGCTTTTTAACGAGTAAAGTTAATGAAGTAAAAGCATTTAAGAGCAGACATTCTGATAACAATTCCTGTTTGCCCTGATGAAGTATGTACAGGGTGGGGCGTGGTTACTTCCTTATCCGAAACTTTCCCAACTGAGCGGCTATTAACAGTAGAGCTTTGGTTTATGGCTTGTTCGAAAGCACGTTATCTAAGGTTTTCGTTATGACTAGTTCAATGTCAACAATGCAGTGGACAAAGCCAGAGCGCGAGTTCGCCGTGGAGGCCTACTTTTCTTTCAGCCGTTCGATCATCACAATTCAGCGTGCTTTCAGAAACCATTTCAATATCGCACCTGCAGGTCGTGTGCCTGATTGGAAATCGATTTGTTTGTGGGTGGACACGTTCAGGGATACCGGTAGTGTGCAGAAGAAACATAATAGACCTTCCAGAACCGTCAGGACGCCAGAAAACATCGAAAGGGTAAGGGTGGCGATTTTGAAATCCCCTAGGCGATCTGCACACATTCGGCTGCTTTAGGGATTTCTTGTCGCACAGTGAGACGAATTCTTCATGAGGAACTTAATTTTCACCCATACAAATTGGCAGTGGTGCAACAACTTAATCCAGGCGATTATGTTGCGCAAAAAAATGTGAAGCCTTCCTCGAAAACCTGCCTCAGGACGCCCTTGTTTTCTTTAGTGACGAGGCACATTTCCATATTTCAGGATGAGTGAACAAACAAAACAGCAGCCTCTGCATACAGAACATGTGACTGTTTGGTGTGCAATATCCAGAATCGGCATTGTTGGCCCATGGTTCTTTGAAGAGAACGAAAGAGCAGTTACGGTCAATTCTGAACGTTATGTCAGCATGATTGTGGATTTTTTTCTGCCCAAACTTGAAGAAATCAATCATTGAATGTAGGGAAAGGGTGGTTTCAACTGGATGGCGCCACAGCTCACACGGCAAGAAGGTCAATGAATATTTTGCGTGAACACTTCCCCGAACGGCTCATCTCTCTTCGAGGCTATCTTCAGTGGCCAGCACGATAGCCAGATTTAGCCCCATGTGATTTTTTTCTGTGGGGCTACCTTAAATCGTTGGTATACACTGATCGTCCAAAGACCCTTCGTCATCTCAAAAATAATATTCGTGCTGCTATCGCCGACATAAGTACAGATATGCTGGAAAAAGTGAAAACAATTTCAAATTCCGACTATCTCAGTGCATTGATTAGAACGGTTTCCACCTTCGAGATGTCGTTTTTAAAACCAAATAAAATAAAACTTTAAATGTACTTCTATACACAGGAAAAATAATTAAATCAATATTGCCAATACTTTTTGTGTTATGATTTCTTAAAATAAGGAAGTAACCACGCCCCACCCGTTATTATGAATTTTTGGTATAATTTGTACAAACAGCAGTATCAAGTTATACCAACAAAACAAATTATTTCAAGTGTAAAATTTATCATTTCCCAAGAAAACTTTCTAAGCGAAAAATAAAATAAATAAACAGGACATGCTATACTCAACTGCAATCTTTAGCTAATTGAAATTAAATTTATTTTTAACTGAAATCTTGAAATTTTGATAAAATAGGATTGCTGTGGAACCCAAAAACAGAAATGTTCATCAGAAGGTCAAAAAAATGACAAATTTTTAAGCATGTTTAAAATTAAATGTAAATAAGAAACCGTGGGGTGATTTTTTCAAGCAGATAATTTTGCAAATACAGAATAAATAAAAGGTATCTCCCCTACAAGATTTAATATCAACAACATTGGTTTAGTAGTAACCAATCTTGCCTGAAACACCCTAAAATTGTGTTTGAAGTAAATATAAACTAATATGAGTTTAGCGAAAATCAATATCAGTGGGTGTATAATTGAAGTTTTGAATGCGTTTATCGACAACCGTACAAAGACGTTCTTCAAAAGCGCGTTACTTACGTTGTCATGAGCTTTTTTTTAGAACTCTATCATTATTTTCGAAGTGGTTATTATTTTATATTTTGTTAGTGTATTTATTGACTTGTAGTTTAAAAACCGTATCAAATTTATAGGAAAGGGGATCATTGGTTATATTAGATATATAAGTTATGGCACCAAGAAATAATAAAAACAAAAAGCCATACAAATCTAACAAAGGGATCATTGTTCTATTAAATGAACTTGATATTTATTGTGTGCCCAAATTATCTACTCGGACACAGAAAACAGCCCTTTTATATTCAAGTGTTTAAATCGTCTTGGTTACGAAAACAAAGTGTCGCATCATTGTTCTATTCTATAAACAAACCAAAGTGTAAACAAACCAAAGTGTCGCAGCATCTTGCAACATGCACCAACACACACAGCATCAACTTAATCTATTGTTGCAGTATAAAAACCATCCGGAGTTGTCCAGAGGGAGGGAGCATTACGTTTCAGATCAGTCAAGAGGTTCGTTCGATCGGGCATTCATTAGAATTAACGAAAAAATTGTGAAGATATTTTTAAGTTTGTAATTTTGTTGAATAAAGTTTTTTTTAAAGAAAACGAATTAAAAGAATTTAATTTGGGGCTCAACCGGGTTGCCCAAGTGTTAACTAATAATGAATTAAATAAAGTAAATTGTGACACTAATGGTATCCGCCATAACTTTTTGCCAAAGTATATCCCAAAGAGAATAAAAAGTGCACTTAACGAAGTATCACCAAGACGGCGCACAGTAAAGGAGAAATTAAAAGTATCCAGCACACCAGCAGCTGTAGCAGACCAAAATTTGTTGTGAGAAAATTATTATTTTTAAGAAAACTAATATTATTTGTTGTAAAAACACTACTTTGCTTTTTCTATATATCAAAGTACGTATATGCATGTCGGAGTCATTTAAAAGTTTATTAAAGAACATAAAAATTAAAAAAAAAATAAAACACAGGACAAAAGAAAAAACGAAGTATTAGGGAAAGAAAAAATATTAGACAAAGACAAAATGGCAACACAACTAGAACTTGAGCAGATTATTTCCAGGGCTATATCTGTAACAACGACTGAATTTACAATTGAATTCAATAGCAGAATAGACTCACTGACTGCCCAACTTGCTAGCTTAGGAAATCCTTCTAATGTAGAAAATTATTCTAAACAGACAATTGACGAAAGAATAACATGCAACGAGTCCTTAGATGTTGTGAAATCACTGCCAGAATTCTCTGGATATCAAAACGCATACGTCAGTTGGCGAGAGGCTTCATCCAATTCAATATCCTTGTATACCATAGGTAGCAAAAGGTATTTTTCGGCACTGACGATATTAAGGAATAAAATAGTAGGTGCAGCAAACGATATTTTGACAAATCACGGCACAGTACTCAATTATGATGCCATAATTTCGCGCTTAGACTTTGCTTATGCAGTCAAACGACCGAGACACGTGCTAGAACAAGAATTGTCAATACTAAGACAGGGAAATAATACAGTGATAGACTATTATAATCAGGTTAATGAAAAATTAACCTTGATAATCAACAAGACGGTTATGACCCATGGTAACAGTTCACCCATGTCCATAGAGTTATGCAGAATGCATAGAAGCAATGCATTGAGGGTATTTATATCAGGTCTCAATGGTAACCTATCTAACAACCTATTTTCTATAAATCCAAGTGATTTTCCTTCTGCCTTAGCAAAAGCACAAGAATTGCAAAGCAACAATAGCAGAGCATTATTTGCTTCACAATTCAGACCCCAAATTGAAAGAAATAACAACTTACGTTTTCCCACGAGGGGTGACAATAAAAACAGACAATTCCAACAAGACAACCACCGCATACAGGCACAACAAAAGGTCGAACCAATGGAGTTAAGAAGCTCGGTAAACAGACATTTGAATAGAAGTGACGTAAATCAGTTAAAACAGCTTCATACCCAAACAAACTATTAAAGACCTGGCCCAAGTCACGGTTATAACCCTAATACTAATTGGAAGTGGACAAAACCCAGTTTTAACACATACAATAACTCACCACGTCCAATTTTTTAAAAAAACAAAACGAGACGTTTCACAATACACAAGAATCGGTTCAAGCAACCGTTCCTAAAGTAAATCGCATAAACAATATCAACGAAGATGAACATTTTTTAGACGAATGTGGGGACTACCCCACATTTCACGAAAACTAAACGATAAAACAATACAAATATTAATTGATACTGGTGCCAGTAGTAACTACTGCAAACCAAACACTTTCGAGAACGAAATTTCTCTACCAATTTTTAAAAGAGCGCGAATGCCAAGTGGCGAAATAATTATCAAAAAATATCACGAAGTTTTTGTACTAAATACAAAAACAAGATTTTATATAATAGATAATTTAGAATATGATGCATTAATAGGTGCAAACTTATTAAACCACGTTAAAGCAGAAATAGACTTCGATAACAAGTTGTTAAGATACGGTAATAGGATAGAGAAAATATATTTAGACAAAGTGGAACTTATTAATTCAATTCAAGAAAATAATATTGAAGAACTGAGAAGTTCAATTATGAAGAAAATATCAAGTATTAATGATGAAATTGATCTTACTCTACCCTTCAGAACGGATGTCCTAGCAGAGATTCGTACTAACATTGATACCCCAATCTGGAGTAAGCAATACCCACTTTTAGCTAACGATTTCGTTAACAAAGAATTAAAAAAATTATTAAGTGAAGGTATAATCAGACCTTCGAAAAGTCCATACAATTCTCCTGTATGGGTAGTTGCGAAAAAAGGAATAAACGAAGATGGGACACCAAAACAAAGATTGGTGATCGACTTCAAAAAACTTAATGAACTTACTGTATCCGATAAATATCCAATACCGGATACAAACGTTATACTAAGTAACTTAGGGGAGGCAAAGTACTTCTCTACATTAGATTTGGAAAGTGGCTTTCATCAAATAAAAATGAAAGAATCAGATGTAGAGAAAACTAGTTTTTCCGTGAATAACGGAAAATATGAATATGTTCGTATGCCTTTTGGATTGAAGAATGCTCCTTCAATATTCCAGAGAGCAATGGACGATATCCTTAGACCATTTATTGGGAAAATATGTCATGTCTGCATTGATGACATTATAATATTTTCAAAGACAGTCCAAGAACATATCGAACATATAAATCTTAATATATATAATTCTTCTGTGAGTGTGTATGTCACTGAACTTCTCTTAAACGACTGGACCGATTTTGATGAAATTTTTTGTGTGTATTCAAGGGGATCTGAGAATGGTTTATATTCACAATTTTGTCCGCTAGGTACACCTGTTATGCTTTTAAGAAATTTAAGCCCTCCCAATATGTGTAATGGTACAAGACTATTGATCAAAGAATTAAGAGATAATGTGATTGTAGCAACTATCATTACAGGTCCCGTGGCTGGTCAGCTCGCACATGTTCTGCGGATTCCAATGATACCAACTGATTTGCCCATATCTTTTAAAAGGTTACAGATCACTTTAAAAATATCCTTTGCCCTAACAATAAATAAATCCCAGGGACAAACTTTTTCCATAGTTGGTATCGACTTCAGGAAAGAGTGCTTTTCCTACGGGAAATTTTCTCCTGAAAATTAATACATTTTGTTGCCACCTAGAAATACCACAGCCAACGTAGGGTACAGGGAGGCTTTAAGATAAGCATAAATTTTTTTCTAATTTAGTGATTCGTGGTCGTTTTAATTAGCATGCTTATAACTTAAATATCTGTACCTAATTTTGTCTATATCCGTGCGAAGCCGGGACGGGCCGCTAGTATAATTATAAAGGCATTGAAAGAAGCCAATATGAAAATTTCAGTGAAGAAATCACGTCTATTTGAAGAAAAAGTAGAATTTTTGGGTTATGTTGTAGCTCATAAAACAATTAAAACTAATCCTGAAAAGGTTGAAACCATAAGAAATTACCCTATCCCCAAAAGCCTGAATCAATTACGAAGCTTCTTAGGTATGATCGGCTATTATCGTTAATTTATAAAAAATTATGTAGCAATAGCTAAACCTCTAACCAAATATTTGCAGAGTGAAAATGGTCATGTTCCCACTCACATGGCAAAGAAAACGGATATTAACCTTGATAAAGAAGGTGTAGATGCTTTTAATGAACTGAAAACATACTTAATGGCCGAAGTTGAATTAACTCAACCAGACTTTAATAAAACATTCATATTAACAACAGACGCTTCCGACGATGCAATTGGTGCAGTATTGTCCCAGGATAATAAACCAATTACATTTATATCGAAAATATTAACGAAACAGAAAGAAATTATGCAACTAACGAGAAAGAGTTGTACGCAATTGTATTTGCTCTAAAAAGCTTAAGAAATTACCTATACGGTGTTCAAAATCTAGAAACACATACAGACCACCAGCCTCTTACTAACGCAGTTTCTAAACGAAACCCAAATAATAAAATGAAAAGATGGCATGCGTTGATAGAGGAATATGCCCCTAATATTGTATATAAACCAGGAAAAACCAATGTGGTAGCTGATGCCCTGAGTAGATAAAACTTGAACCACATTTCGGATAATTCATCTGACAGAGCGAAAATGCATTCTGCCGAAAGCAGCGAAACAAACTCTATCGAAACTCTTGATAAACGTTTAAATTAATTTAATCAACAAATTCTTATAAACAAATCATCAACCTTGGTACACGAGATTCTGAACCCTTTCCCCAACAAACAAAGACACTTTATTGAATATACAAACCCTTCTGAATTAACCTCTTTATTTAAAGAATATCTGAAACCAGGAACTGTAGGTATATTCACAACCGCTGAAGTCATATATGACATAAAAGAAATACTTAAAACTTTTACTAATAAATTCATAAGATGCAAACAATTTATTACTGACATTTCAAATAAAGACGACCAGTTAATAATTATAGAACAAACACACACAAGAGCACATAGAGGTTCTAAAGAAAACATACAACAAATTACTTCAAATTATTATTGGCCCAAAATGAGGGAACAAGTAGAAATGTTTGTAAAATCATGTAATATATGCAATGAAAATAAATATAATCGCAAACCACATACGGAATTGATTGGCGAGACGCCAATTCCTAAAAGAGAGGGGGAGTCATTACACATAGACATATTATTATTTGAAAACACAAAAATTTTAACTTGTATAGATAAGTATTCCAAGTATCTAGTGGTAAAAGTTATTAAAGACAAAATGGAAATGGGAATTAAGATGTTAGAACTTTTACGGACTTTTCCAAACTATCTTAGCATAGTATGCGATAATGACCCAACCATTATACGTCACAACAATTCAAAAAACTTATGGAAAGACAAAAAATTGACATGTACTTTGTACCAGCGAAACATTCGTTATCAAACGGACACCGGACAGGTTGAACGTGTTCGTTCAACACGAAATAGCTAGATGCATAAAAGAAGAATATACATTAATAGATACAGTTACCGACTACACCTCGTCGTGAGCGCATGCGTGTAATAGTGGTCCATTGGTTCTCCGTGTTGTTTTACCCCTTTTAATTAACTCAGTTCCATAGCAGTTACCCAACAAAAAAAAATTTAAATTAAAAAAAATAAATATCAAAAACTAACGTGCCGCGAGTGCAACCAAAAAAATACCAACCAAAAAAAATAGTGCAAACAAAAATAATCTTATCAAATCAAAAAAATAGCAATTGTGTACCCACTACCTATATAATTAAAAATAAAAACAACACAACGAGTTCCCAATGTGCTCCCGCCTTCCCCGCTCTCCCCATTCTAACTTCTCTCACAATTATTTGCATAGCTGCTGCGCGCACTGTCTGCTAAATCATGCAGTGTAGCAAAAGACTATGTAAGTAATGCAAGATAAATTGCGGTTAAATTTTTGTTGATGTACAGGAGCGGATCAGTGTGATTACCATTAAGGCATAACACTAATGGATAATTGCAACAACTGTGAAGTTTTTTTTGTAATCAAAATAAATTTTCTGCATAGTTAACTTTCTTGCTTTGGTTTTTTTTTGTGTTTTTGTGTATTGTGATGGCTGGTAAGTTTTGTGTCGAATATAGCAACATTCGGGGGCTAAGAAAAAATGTGTGTTCTGTATACGTCCATACTGTTTTAAACAGGCCAGCTGTTTTGACACTAATTGAAAGCCAGGTTGGCAAAAACACCGATCATACGGAGTTTAACCTTCATGGTTATAGCTTAGTGCCATTATTCTTTTCTCACCATGGTCTAGCCGTTTACGTCCGTAATGATTTTGCCTACCAGCTTCTGCCACAGTATGGCCAATGTATTAATACAAATTTTAACTATATATGGTTCAAATTTACTGTTCACAGGTGCATCATTCATACTTGTTTTATTTATCGCAGCCCAAGTTTGGATAGTAATTCGACTTCAAACGAATTCGATGCGCTGTCCGACTCTATCCAGAGAATTGTATCCCATTTTCCGCACAGTGAGATCGTTGTTGCGGGCGATTTCAATGTACACAATTCTTCGTGGCTGCGCTATTCGGGTCAGACAACATCCGAAGGAAGGTATGTCAAACAATTCAACCGTAATACTCGTTCTTTTATTAATGCCAATCAGTTTACCCTTGAGCCCAATTTCGGACGTACTATAAAATACAGAGATTCTTTTTTTAGTCGCACTACACGAATGTGGAATGCTTTACCAGACTCAATATTTTCCACTCATTACAATGTGCAGGCATTTAAAACCAATGTGCATCGGTATCCCCTTTAAAATCCTAACCTTCCTTCCTAATTAATCGCACTGTGTATAATCATTATAAGGGTTTTCATATCCCCTTGAGTGCGTGTACAATATATAAAAAAAAAAAAGATACTGAATAAATAGTTATTAAGGCAGCAATGGAATATAACAAGACTATACATTCAGTTACAAAATAAAAACCTTTAGACATTCTTTTTAATAGAAAGGAACATACAAACGTATCAAACAAATTATGTAAGGTTCAAAAAACTACATTATTGGCCAGAGAAAACAAAGGTAGGAAGAAAATTGAATTAAAGAAAGGAGAAATAGTTTATGAGAAGACAACAAACAATAGATGGGGAAAGCTTAGACCCAAGTACAAACAAATTTTGTAGAGGAAGATTTAGGACACACAATTAAAACAAAAAAAGGACGCATCATACACAAGGATAACTTAAAAATTGTTTCCTCAATTTCAGATCAGAAATGTTTCCAATCATTCCCATGTTACTGCTAAAAGTAGTAGACGCATTACAAGTAATTGACTACTCAAGAAAGGACTATGTAGTAATAGAAAATGGGAATGTACTACTATATAAAGATTACGCAACCTTATTCCATATAACAAACTTGACCAAAATCAAAGACTCTATTGCTAGCGCCAAACGTATGATAAAAATACATCACGATAGAACTAACTACCTAAATACACAAGTAACCGACAGACATGATACTGATTTCAACATCATGCAAACGTTAATAGGGCAACTAACTATTACTCACAGGAACAATAGGCAAGATATGGAAATGGATAGCAGGTAGTCCTGATCACGACGACAAAATCATAATAGAAAATAAAATTAACGATTTAGCTCAGAATAATAATAAACAATATTTAATTAACTCCAAAATACTCAACCTAATTGAAAATTTTTCAAATTCATTTGTTAGTGATATAATTGAAAAGCAAACTAAATTAATAATAAAACATAAAATAAACACTATTACATTATTAAATAGTAAAGATATTAATGAAACATAAGTTTATCAATATCAGATTCACTGGATGTATCTAGAATTAAGATATTACAGAATAAAGATTTAATGGTTATATTAATAAAATACCCTATTATTATAAGAAAATGTAAAATGTTTGAAACAAGGGCCATAAGCCATGAAGATGGAAAATTAGTTATTCCAAAAATTATTGCATTATGTCAAGAAACTTATGTCAATGCAAAAGATTGTAAACTTGAATTAAATGATTTTTATTGCAAATTAGAGTATAACGATTCATGTTTGTTAAACTTTTTAAATTTAAAAAAAAGCTAAATGTAAAAAAATTAAAGAAATGAATGCACCGTTAGAAATTATTTTCGAAGGACATATACTGACGTCTGGGAAAAGGTATACATAAACAATGAAACATATGAAGGGACAAATCTGATCATATTCTAAGAAAAAATCACTGTAGACAACACCACTTACCAAAACCCAACATACGAAATCAAACAATATCTTAAAGGCAATTCATCTACGAACTTTGAAGTTGAGGAATATTTGAATGCCATTAATAAAGAACTTGAAATTGAGAACATAAGCATCTTGAAATCAATTAAAACTGAAATCTTAAAAAGACCGATAACCAGCACCACTTCATTAACATTAATAATAATTGCCGCCACGGTTATTGCAGCCTCATATTACAAAAAAAGGAAAACATCACGATCAGGAAAATTTGAACTGAGATGTATGCGTATCGCAAAATTAATACAGAATAATATGCAGCGGGACGCAGCATTTTAAACCAAGGAGGGAGTTATGGCACCAAGAAATAATAAAAACAAAAAGCCATAAAAATCTAACAAAGGGATCACTCGGACACAGAAAACAGCCCTTTTATATTCAAGTGTTTAAATCGTCTTGGTTACGAAAACAAAGTGTCGCATCATTGTTCTATTCTATAAACAAACCAAAGTGTAAGCAAACCAAAGTGTCGCAGCATCTTGCAACACGCACCAACACACACAGCATCAACTTAATCTATTGTTGCAGTATAAAAACCATGCGGAGTTGTCCAGAGGGAGCATTACGTCTCAGATCAGTCAAGCGGTTTGTTCGATCGCGCATTCAATTAGTATTAACGAAAAAATTGTAAAGATATTTTTAAGTTTGTAATTTTGTTGAATAAAGTTTTTTTTTTTAAAGAAAACGAATTAAAAGAATTTAATTTATATATATATCGTTAATACTATTGTTACCAATTAACGAATCGCGAATTCGTATGTTAAAAAAAGCGAACGCCAACCCCTGAGGGGTTGGCCCAACGGTTCGACTTACTGTTTGAATTAAAACACTTTTTTTCTTAAACGTTATAACTTTTTATTTTAACTGCACTAGCCTAACATTACACCTAACGGCGTGCACCGTTGATTCGTCAGCGAATTCACCTCAATGCACCGCAATATGATACCCACCAATCGTGGGAACTTATGGTTTCATGCCGTTATGCTGATCTGGCAAATCATGGTCGCGCGTGTTGGCGCGAGGTGTTAACTCCTCCCCCTTAGAAAATCTACGTCCCGTAGATCAATATTTTAAAATGAGATGCTAGGGGTAGGCATCACCGATGGTGGTAGTATTTGGATCTTCGGTAAGTCAATCTTCCTGTGCAGCTTACGTCATATCATCAATACAACGATTGCCAATATCAGGAGTATCGTCGCATCCGTAGTAGTATAGGTTGTGATAAGATATTACTTAGGTGGACAGTGGTGGTCGTGAAATGAATATCCACTTATCCGGTTGCGACTGTAGGCACGCTTGCTATGCTCGACTATATAGCTCGACGGAGGGGTAGGATCTTGTCGCATGATATACCTAAGCACACATAATATTTCGTGCCTGTAGGTTTAATTGAAAAGGGGAAAGTACAAATGGAAAGAAAAAAATGGAAGAGGGAAGTTGATGGGAATTGGGATAACTTCACACACAACCTTGGTTTCGATGTTGATAAGCCTTGAGTATATAGGCTCTTTAATTAAAAACCAAATTTCTTATTAACAAAATATTTGTTATGTTTTTATTTTGAATCTTTTATTTCGAATGAATTTATTAAATAGTTTTATTCGTCAAAACAAAATAATTAAAAACTAGATTTTAATATTATGATAAGTTTAAAGTACTCCTACAACTCGGCCATCCTGACCATTTTGATCGACCCGATCAATAACAATATTATATAATTTAATCAAAACATGAAACAGTTAATTTATATAAACAATAATACAAAGATTAATTTTAAACGAAATAAATACACAGTTAATAGCAATTTAGTAAGTATAGGAATTTGTACTCAAAGTCGAAAAAAGATTCTGAAATTCTTCGATTTTTGTAACAATTTCAGTTTTTATCATTTGTAAAATATTGTTCACCAACTTCAACAAATAGATCCTTCAAACGAACTTGTTGTGATTTTTCTTTTGATTGTAATGAATCAATCAAATCTATACGAACTTTCAATAGTTTTTTTATCTAAAATAATTTTTTCTTCAAGATTTTTCACTTGGAATTGTGACTTTGTTATTTCGTTTTCAAGATTTTTTATTTTTTTATTATTGACATTATTGATTCTTTGGAGTTTTGTCAGCTCCTCTTGAACATCCCTGGAAACAGAAGCCTGGTTTTGACTTTCCTCTAATTTTTCCTCCAAGTTTCTTATCGTTTCATTGGAGATGTAATTTTTCAATATTTGCTTGATCAATTTCAACTTGAAGATCCGAAACTTTAGATTGAATTTTTTTTAACTTAACTATTTCATTTTTTAAAGATTGCACTTCATTTTCAAAGAATTCTTTTTGGACATTTAAAAGGCCAAACTTAAAGGCATTTACTTCATTTGTATATTTCAAAGTCAGATCTCTAGTTACTTCATTATCTGAATTTTTTGCAGCGTTCAATTCCAACTTCAATTTTTCAATTGTATGTTCTAAATCTTTATGTTTGGCTTCAACTTCTTTGTTTTTAACTTCAAGTTTCACATTGTTATCAGCACAGACTTTTAGTTTCTGAGTTAAATCTTTACAGTCATGTATCTTTTTACTAAGTTTTTTACTAGCTTCCTTGTTTGCCAACTTTGCTTTGTGATTTTCCTTTTCCAAATATTCGTACTTCTTTTTAAGCTCATTAATTTCTAACTTAATTTTGCTCTCAATCTTATGCCTTTCTTCTAGTTCATTTTTAAATGTGTTTAATTTTTGTTCTGAAATCTTTTTAATTTTAGTGACCTCAGCTTGGCTTTCTTTTAAGCGAATTTGTAATTCATTGAATTCATCTAAAAGTGTTTTGAACTTTGTCTCAAATTCATAAATATTATTATTTGTATTTGATTTCATGCATTTATCATTTGCTACCTGAAGACTTTCAATTTCAGTTAAGAAATCATTCAAAATTTTTTTCTTTTCAATTTGGTCCACTAATGCAACTTGAGGATTTGATTTCTTCGTGCAATCATTCAAAATGTGTTCTTTTGAACCACAACGAAAACAGGAACCTTTTTCTCGCTTTGGATTTGGACACGAACTTGTCCTATTTGTGAACAATTGAAACACTTTTGTTTTTTAATGTCGTCATTCTTATTTAATGAAAACGAAGAAGATGGATTTCTTTTCTGATTTTTAAAATTCCGTTGACTTCGTAATTGACCATAACGATGTGCCAATTCCTTGAGTTGTTGAAGATCATTAGCTTAATACAAAACAGCAATGTCCACTGAATCATCTTCAAAGCCGGCAATTATAAATTGAATAACTTCTTTTTCATCCATGTTCGCTTGACCAGCAAGTTCTTGCATTTTCAGGATATATCCAATAATTGAAAGTTTGGATAAGCAATATGTTATTTTTCGGAGTTCATTGATTACTTCAGACATGGTGTGCTTTCGACCAAAATTCGATAAAAAATTTTGTCGAAAATTGGAAAAATTGGTAGAATTATCTACTCGCAAAAACAATTCAGCAGCAGAGTTCATTTTCATTAAACGTCGGACTGACCTTAAGCGAAAAACATCATCCGCACTCAATGAATCACAAACACGTTCAAAATCTTTAAGCCACTTATAGCCATCATAAGTTTCGTCAAACGGATTCATTAAGTGTTGAACATCTTCAAAATTTGGACAGCTGACTACAGAATTTATGGTTAACTCTCGCTGCAATTGTTGTATACGTTGTCGTTTTTGTAAGATTCTAATCTCTGCATCAAGATTAATTTCTTCTTGTTGCGGGTTGAGCGGTTCATTTTCGGCGTCATTAAAATTGTCATCATTATCTTCATCATTTAGATCCAGTTCATTTCTTTTTTCATTATATAATTTCCTCAATTGTATTAAGGAAGCTGAACTCGAAAAAGGAATTTCGTGTTCGGTTAACCAATTTTGTATATCTGTCTTATTCATTTTTATTTTATATTTGTGAAATAAAAATTGCAGTAATAGGTAGTCTTCAATCCCACTTCTGAAGTTATAGGCTCTTTAATTAAAAACCAAATTTCTTATTAACAAAATATTTGTTATGTTTTTATTTTGAATCTTTTATTTCGAATGAATTTATTAAATAGTTTTATTCGTCAAAACAAAATAATTAAAAACTAGATTTTAATATTATGATAAGTTTAAAGCACTCCCACAAGTATAGTTTTTTTTTTGCTCACAAACTCACCAGATCATTCTTAAATAGCTAGGAAGGTTCAATTATATAAACAACTCATTTTATTTTCGTTCTAAAATTCACTTAAATTTTTAATATTCATTTTTTTTTGTTGTATTATTATAATGTTAGGAAACAAAACTGTTTGGAAACAAAATTAATTCAAATCAATTTTGAATTCTTGATAATCGTGATATTTAATGATAGGTAAAAAAAAAACTCTCTTTTATGTACATTATGTATCATTCTCTCTTATAATTTTTGTTTTTGTTTAAAGAATCCTCCTTTAGCTTTGTGTTTAAATTAATTTTGATTTTCTTTTTTTTTTATCAAATAAATTATTTTATTCTTCAAAAATTTATAATTTTATAAGTATTTTAGATATTTGTTCATAAAACAGACATCGAGATAATATAAAAATTTAGAGACAAAACAAAATATAATGAATCGTACAAATGGGTACTTACATACTCGATTCACGGCGCGGCGTTGCGACGAAAGTTGTGGCCACAAGTTTCCCTCGCTGAACTTCGAGCATTAGCTTTAGCCGCGTTTTATTATCACCATGATCTGATCCGGATCAGATCATGATAATAAAACAGCATTGGATCATCATATTTTTTATTATTTAAAGTTTGGTAGCAGTGTCAAATTCGTTCTTTCAAAAGTGACATTTCGAAGCAAAAAAACACATACCAAAAAAAATGGAAGCTCCACAACTTTTGAAAATGTTTCTGCAAATCACCATTGCACTCTCAAACTCAAAGCATCCAGGAACGCTTTGGTCTCACATGTAGTCCAGATTCTTTTTGACCTTTTAATAAATGTGACACTTAAATAATTTAATTTAGAGATTACTTACAATTTATTTGAACATCGTTTCTCCCATTTGTGCTGCAGCTTTCTCGATTTTATTTATATTTTTTGACACTTAAAGCAGGGTTGCCCAAAGAACATTTTGCTCAATGATTTTTTTTTGTTCCTTTTTTTGGGGAAAATAATACCTGTAAATTATGTCAAATATACATTTTTTTGGACTTAATTATTTTAATTTCACCAATTAATATCTAGTTTTGTTAAAATATCTAATTATTTCATGGATTATATACCAAATAAATAAATATAAAGCTTCTCGCTTTCTATTTAAAAAATATTTTATTTCAGTCAAATCTTAAATTAAGATCCAAACACAAAGCAGGATCTTGTGTTGTTGTTGTAATGCATGTAAATCCAAGATCCGGATCAGATCATGGTGATAATAAAACGCGGCTTTTGTTTAATTTTTTTGGATTATTTTTTTTTTGTAATTATTTTTTTTTTCTATCAAGCCTAGTTATATTACCAAGAATTCACTTTATGAACTTTATTAACTAGTTCCTTTTTTTTATTTGTACTTTTTAGGTTAAATTTAAACACAAATCTATTACACAATTATTTATAACTCTGATTTTTTTTCTAATTTTGAATTTTCTGCATATTTAATTTGTATGTAGGTTTTTTTTTTTTGTTTTCCTTTTTAGTTTCTTCGATGAGATGATGACTCTTTTTATTTCACAGAAAATATTGTTTTCGATATTCAGTAGTTTTTTATAAAAATCCAACAGTCCGTTTTTTCATAAAAAAATAAGATCTACAAAAAATTATACGCAAATTTGGTAAAAATTGATGTTCCGTTCTTGATATCTCTCAAATTACTGTCAAAACTGTCAATTATATTTTTGTCAAAATGTTACTGAATGTTGACAACAATAACTTTTAAAAGATAAAAGTAGTTTAAAGCCAATATCTCACAGTTTTGGAAAGATATTTGAGTCGAAAATCAATTTTTACCAACTTTTATTAATTTTTTTGTTTAGGTTTTTATTTTTTGTAAGAAAACTGTCAATTATATTTTTGTCAAAATTTTACTAATTGTTGACAACAATATTTTTTTAAAGATAAAATTAGTTGGAAGCCATAAACCAAATTTTTTGAAAAAATATTTGAGTCGAAAATCAATTTTTACCAACTTTTGTTAAATTTTCTTTTAAGTTTTTATTTTTTGTAAAAAAACTGTCGATTCGATTTTTCTCAAAATTTTACTGAATGTTTACAACAATATTTTTTAAAATATAAAAGTAGTTTAAAGCCAATATATAAGCACAATACTCACAGAACACATGTTACTTGCAACTAAACTAGCCGAGAAATTCCATAGTACATAGTAGCTGTCGCTCCGCTCTCCCCTCCACGTTTTTCTACCTGTTTGAGATCCCTACTGCTATTTTTATACACAGGTATCTTTGAAAATTGTTCCTATATGTCTATTCAGGTAAGATTTAACATATAAATTAAAAAAAAATTACTGTTTAAAGTGAAAACATATGGTCAAACATTAATATTTTATAAGAATTTGTTTAAACAATTAAAAAATGGAGTGCACACAAAAATTTTGGGTAAACATTGCAATTTATAGTTTAAAAAACAATATCCCACATCGATCATATTAATTCATTCACTGTAACTCTAATCCGAGGTTTTATGGTTTTGAATGCTCCAGGCACTCCACTATTACTATTTATTGAGTATTTTATGACAATATACGTCCGCAGTGATCTATGGGCGTATAAATGTCGATTAGTCTTATGTTCTGTATTATTGTCTAATTGCGTTTTTTTATACATATAATTTTTTTAATTTATAGTAAAAATTAAAAGAATTGCCTTTTTGTTTCTTTTTATTTTTTTATTTTGTGAGCAATTGATCCAATTCCTGAATAATTAAATTTGTCTGTTTCTTATAACTTATGTTTTTACACTATTAATTTAATTTGTTTAATTTTCTTTCAATTTAATTTTGATTGTATAGACTATAGGTACTTTATTTCGCTTTAGATTTTTAAGTTTTTCTTAGCTTCTAAAAGAACTTTTTCAATCTCGAAAGAACTTCTCAACAGCTCGGGAGTTGGAATCAAAAGGAGGAAGATCCACGATGAATCTCTCAATAAAATGGATTAGTTTCCGTAAATGGCTGAGTAATTCGATACTCGGAATAATCTTCGTCAAGTTTCGAAGATAACCAGTATAGTAATTTACACGACGATTTTTTCTTTTAGGTCTGTTCACATTAACTCTAGGTGTACGCTACAAGGTGTTTAACAGATATGATAGGCCTTTCAGGATCTTGATGTTCTTCATGCTCATGTCGTGAAGGTATTCCATGTCGACTTTGTTTTCCATCACCGAGGTGTTGGTTAACACCGGTGGAAGCGCTTATAGTGAAGTTGTCGTTAGGCTAACAAATGTTCTGTTATCTGAATCAGATATGTACCGGAGAGGTCCTTTGATATGTTCTTGCTAACTAATTTTCCTTGGAAGTTTGTTACGAATATCGTGTCTTCTTTGATCAGTTCCGTAATCGTGGCTGTATTGGTACGAGTTGCACAGTTAGAGTGCCCTCCCTTAAGCAACCGAACTACGCATCCATCTTCATCCAATTTTTCTAAAGAGCTCTCATCACAGGTCGTCATGTTACCCATACTAAGGCAGTTGGATAATATTATCCCATAGGTATCTTCGTGGTTTGCTAAGATCGTGGAATAGGGTAGGTCAATTGCTTTCCTCCGAGAATTGATGCTCTGGTCAGTAGCAAATTATACTCAGTCCTGCTGACTTTAGGCATAGAGAGTACATACACTATCGAATAGGCTTTACGTGGATACCTGCATGCTACGGCTTAATTCCACGGTGGGCCTACCCACAATAGGGGTCGAAGGAAAGCGTCGACCAGCGCCCCAGGGAAGCTTGTGCTTCCCCGGTACAATTCTGTGAACATGTTAAGGCATGCTCACACCCCTTGCTGAGGAGCGAGACCTATCTAACGCCTCTTGTACCCAGGATTCCTAGATTTTGGCAGAAACCCTGGATACCATTCGTTCCCGCGATTTTTTGGTAACCACAGCCACCACGATACTCCCACAAGGGGGCCTACCTCTCAGACAGGCTGGACCCGGCCGACCAGTGACAATGAGACACCAGAAACAACCAGGCCCAGGGGCTCCTGCCTCCCGTGGTACCAGAATATAGCTTCCGGTGGAGCTTTCGCAACCGTTAAGGTCACTTCTAGATGAGTCCCTTAAGACACGAGGCCTAGCAACCTCAGGCATGCACACTCCGTCTTAAGGCCGAGGAGGAAACCACAACCGAGTGTGCACACCTCCCCCACTTGTACCACCCTATTTTCACTTTTCACCCAGACACTGAACGAATAGGCTCGAAGCAAGCGCGAGCCAAGCCGTTCAAACCAGCAACAGAAACACCCTGATGGCGAGTACGAACAAACATCGCATGCTGCGAGTTCCCAAAAACAACGACGCGCGGCCAACACTACAACAGAACACAACAAAAAAACAACTACTACCGGTTGCAACTGGATAGTTCGCGCACAGTCGCAGTCGTCGCTATGCACACCCAGGTAATCCAAGCACACATGTCAGGCACTCCCACCTCACTTGTCCTTATGTTATGGATCCTGCCCTAATGTCCAGGTTCTCACCTGGAGCAAAAGGCGCTTTCACCATAACAAAGGTACCATAAACACAGGACAACTGACAGTGCCGGAGTCAGGCTGAGGGCTGTGAAGACCAGCACATGCTCCCAGTCCTCTCTCGCCGCTCCACACGAACATTCCGGCGAGCTAGCCATGGTCCTCTCACACAAGTAAGCGTTCAAGGAACCATGGCCAGTCAACAAAAAGCCCGTGAAGAGTGAGAAGTCTAGGTGCTCTCGTTCCGACGCTCTTACCACTTCGGGGAGGAACCGATATGTGGTCCTCCCCTTTTCACTCTCATCCCACTTAGATTGCCATCTGGAGAATATACTTCCCCTCAGGAGAACCTTCAGCTAACGCTTTGAAAGCCCATGAGCTCCCGCGCATTCCTCCCAGTCAGAAGCTGGGAGTTGCTGCTGCCTCCTTAACCTGCCAGCAATATCTTGCCCTATCACTTTCAGGTCAAGAGGAGGCACACCTGCCAACACCTGTAAGGCTTCGATGGAGACAGTCACTGTATATGGTACGTGCTGTACAACTAGACCGGCCCCAGTCACACTTCAACATCTTGCGAACTGCCGGTACAAGAGAGGTGAGCTTCGACCTCACCTGGTCTATGAAGCTCATCCTCTCACCAACCGTGATTCCAAAATACTTGACTTCCGTCAAATATTTTAGACTCACCCCACCAGCCCTCTCAACTAGGTTCCTATTCCTTGACAATATACCCTTAAGAAGCATCATGGATATCTTTTCTACAGCCACCTTAACCCCAACACTAGTACTCCAGGCACCTACGATCCCCATAACCTCCGTGCCACGGTTTTCCAGCGCAGCACGAGACTGGCCTTCAACGAGGACAAAAAGGTCATCGGCATAGGCGATGCACTTACAGTATGACTGCCAGGAGGAGAGGCGCTGTAGCAGGGGATCCATCGTTAGGTTCCAAATATATGGTCCCCCAATTGACCCCTGCGGACACCCCCTCTCAACACCTACCGTCACGGAGTCACTGGGACAGACAACGCGAGCAGTCCTTCCAGATAAGTAACTCCTCCAGATGGCAATCTCCCTACACCCTACCACCACCAATCTCCGTTCGACACTGGCCCAGTCCAAGTAGTCGAACGCACCTCGGAAGTCGATAAATATGCCAAGGACATATTTATCGACTGACCTACCAACGGAGTCCCTAACGAGCAACCACGCATCTTCGACACTGCGCCCTGGTTTAAAACCAAACTGAAATGGTGACTGCTCGGGGATGCACTCCATCAGTCTGTCCACCAAGACCCTTTCCAGCACTTTTCCAAGTACTGGAAGGAGACTGATGCCACGATAGGATCTAGGATTAGTCCTGACTCTATCGTTAGACTTCAGAAGTACTATCACCGTAGCACACTTCCATTCCAGGGGAAAATAATTCTTCCTTACGCAGCTCGAGTAAATAGCCATCAGGTGTTCAGGTACTGCCATCCAAATGGTTTTCACCATTTCTCCGGTCAGTCCGTCACAACCCGGTGATTTCCTCGATTTAAGCCTAGCTACAGCACAGCCAATTTCATCCTCCGTCACCATAGGGAGGTGCAGGAGGTGAGTCTGGAGGCAGACTCTCCGACCGCACACCCCTGGGGAAGAAGGTGTTCATCAGGACAGTCGCACACTCCCTCCAGGATGTGAGCAAGACACCTCCATTCTGGATGGAACTGATCTCTGGAGCTTTCCTTCCACGACAAACACGATATAGCTGACCCCAAGGATCATCGTGGTGTTCGTCAGCGAAGGCTCTCCAGTTCTCATACTTACTGCGGGCAAGCATCCTTTTATAATCAGCCAGACCTTGCCGGTAAGCAAGTTTTGACTGATCCAAGTCTGCCAGCCCACGGCAGCGTCCGCAGGTTTGGAAATGCTCACGCAACCTCCTCACCTGCATACGCTTCTCATTCAACTCGGGTGTCCACCACTTCACTTTCCTTCGATTCACCAAACGGTGTCTCTCGAAAAGCTGGTCGTTGACACCCCACACGCACTCATCCAACAATGCTACCTTACTATCCACCCCTAAGCCAACGCTTCTCACCAGGACCCACACTGACACCCGGAACACCTACAGAGGGAGTGAGCTCGATCTGTAAGAGAGCGCGATCACTCACTCCTTCAGCACGCCATCTGCGTTGTCGAAGGTGAACAAGTCACTCGGCTCATTGAGAACGCCTATGCGGTTGGTGGCTATCCATTCGCTTAGTAACTCTCCTCTTGCAGTCCTGCGAGAGCCGGAAGTGTCAGAACGCACATTAACCGGACTGAAAGCTGAAAGCTATTGAGCTGTAAAGACGTGTTTAGAAGTTGGTCCAGAATAATTTGAAAAGAAATTTATAATAAATTACATAAAAGCGCGAAAATGGAAGAAAATTGAAAAAAAATGTTCCGGGCGATTTTTATCTAAAGCGATTAAAATAAAATGTTTTGGTTTTTGCAAAGGCTTATTTCATGATAAGTGCACAAGTTTACCGGCATATGAATTAAATGCAGTGTCAACACAAAGAAATGTCGTTTTTATATGTGATGAGTGCTTGGACAATGACAATGTTGTTAATAATAACTTACAAGAAGTGCTAAAATTAGTCAGTGATAATAACCAAAATTTGATTAAACAAGAAAAAGTAATGATTGATATCCTTGAAAAATTAAAAGTGTTAAATAAAAATGGAAATCAAAAAATTCATAGTGCAAATAAAAATGAAGAAACATATGCAAGTCAATTAAAAAAGGGTCAGCCAGTTGTGCTCAAACCAAAAGCTCCCCAATGTGGTGAAAAAACAAAACAAGATTTAAAGGAAAAAGTTGATCCCACTAATCTAAAGTTCAGTAGCATTGCAGAAAAAAGTAATGGCGTGGTTGAAATTATTTGTGAGAGTGAAGGGGAAAGAGATGAAATAAAAAGTGCAGTGCAAGAAAAGCTTGGTGAATCATATGACATTAAAGTACCGTCACTTAAAAAACCAAAATTGTTTATAACTGGCATGAGTGAAGAGATAAGTGAAGAGCAGGTTGAAAAGAGTTTAAAATTACAAAATCAAATCTTTAAAGAGAGTGAAATAAAATGTGTAAAAGTAAAAAAAGCTCTTAAAAAGAAAAATGGCAAAGATTATGTATATTGGAACTCAATTGTAGAAGTTGATTCAAAAAGTTTTCAAGCGGTAGTCGATGTTGGTAAATAGTAAACATTGGTTGGGACAGATGCAATGTTTATGAGGAAATAAGAGTAAAGAGATGCTTTAAATGTTTAGGATTTAATCATGAGGCAAAAGACTGTACCAACAAAAACTGTTGCAGAAGATGTTGTGAAGATCATGACTCAAGAAGTTGTGAAAAGCCAATTAAAAATGAATGTGTGAACTGTGTACTGCAAAATAATAGATTAAATTTAAATTTGGATGTGAGTCATAATACGTTCGACTATAATTGCCCAGTTTATGTAAAAAAACTGGCAGCTATGAGGAGTCGTATTTGGTATTAGCAATTAAATAAACAATGCTATAATGAAAATTTAAAATCTTGCCTTGAAGGCTTATTCCTTAATATTCAGGGACTTACTGGAAATTTCGAGCTAATAGAAGATGTTGTTGGAAAATATAAGTTTGACTTTTTATTACTTACTGAAACACATCTTACCGATTCTGTCCACAATAGTGAAATATTTTTAGTGGGTTATAAAAGATTTGATTGTTTGTCTAGTTCTAGACATACAGGTGGAGTCACAGCATACGTTAAAGAGAATCTAAAATCATCTGTTAAGAACACTTTTATACAACAACTAAATCTATGGATTAAATCAATTAAGATAACTTACAAAAAGGAAGTATGGAATATTATACTATTATATAGGTCAAGATCGCTTAGGGTAAGTGATTTTTTCGATATATTAAATGAATGGGTTCCAAGAAATATAGACAGCAGTAGAGAGCACACAATAATAGCTGGAGATTTTAATATTAATATTACCCTTAATGCTGATGCTAGAGTTAACAGAGATTGTAAAATTTCAGATCATGAATCTATACATTTAAAAATTTTTACAAGACAATCCATTAAATTTGAACCTAAACAAATTAAGTATATTTTATATAACAAAGCTTTGTATACAAACTTACTAAATGATTGGAACAATTATAAAATTGCTAGAAATTGTAATAAAACTCAGAGTAAAAAAACAAAAAATGAGTATATAGAAGCGAAAATAAGTGAAAAAGCAGGTGATCAGAAAGGTCTCTGGAAATCTTTGAAGAGGTATATTCTTAAAGAAGAAAAAAGTGTCGTCAATGACCTAGAGATAAATGGTGTTCAAATAAAAACTGATATTGATAAAGCCAACTCGTTGAACCAATATTTTATTGATAGTATAGTAAACATTAGCGAAAGTATTCCCAAACTAACTTATTCGGATGAAATCCCAATCTATGAAGACATATTCCAGTTTAGTCAAATCAATTTAAATGATCTTATAGAAGCAGTGAAACAAATGAATAAGAAAAATGATTGCTCAGGTTTGAACTGCAAGATTTTATTAGATTGCAGTGATGTGATTCTTCCATCACTGCTTAAAATAATAAATTTGTCTTTATACCATGGAGAGTTCCCAGAGAGTTGGAAGAATGCTGATATCATTCCTGTTGAAAAAGTCAAAAATGCTAAAACGGCTGAAGAATGGAGACCAATAAATATGCTACCGACCTACGAAAAGGTATTGGAACACATAGTTTGTGTCCAACTTACAAATTTTATTGAAAATAATAAACTTTTGTGTGAAGAGCAATCAGGATTTAGGCGTGGTCATTCGTGTGAAACCTCCATATGCTGGATCATTAATGAGTGGAAAAAGGAAAAGGAAAAAGGTAACACTGTTCTGGCTGTTTTCTTGGACCTCAAACGTGCGTTTGAAACCATTGATAGGGAGATACTTTTGAGAAAATTATACAAATATGGTATTCGTGGAAATGAGATGAAGTGGTTTAAAAGTTATTTAACTGACAGAACTCAAAATGTTAAGATTAATGATATTACCTCCAGTACCCAAAAAGTGTCTATTGGTGTACCCCAGGGAGCGGAACTTGGAGTTTTATTATTTTTGTTGTATATTAATGATTTTGGAAGATGTTTAACACATTCAAAAGTATGTTTATTTGCCGACGATACTCTTATTTATATATGTGGTCGCAACTTAGAGTTCTGTGAGGAGAATATGCAGCTTGATATGAATGGTGCGAACAATTGGTTGTGCAAGAACAAATTAAAAATAAATATCAACAAAACCAAGTGCATGTGTATAAATAGCTTAGAGTCAAATGAAACCCTTTCCTTAAATGGTGAAACAATTGAAAGAGTAAGCACAGTCAAATATTTAGGAGTGTTCATTGACAGTAAACTTAAATTTGATTTTCATTTAAATAAACTTTGTAACAAAATTTCAAAAAAAATAGGTTTCTTGACCAGAATAAGAAAAAATATTTCTCAAAATTGTGCTTTGACAGTTTACAATACTATTGTATTTCCTCATTTCAATTACTGTTCATCGATAATATATATGAGTAGTGTTGGAAATCAAAATAAACTTCAAATTTTGCAAAATAAAGCAATGAGAGTAATTTTAAAATGTGATAGAATGACGCCAATTAATCAAATGTTGCTATCTCCGAAATGGCTAAATGTTGATCAGCGTCTTAAATTCAATAAGCTTATCATGATTTTTAAAATCAAACATAATATATATCCAGTATATTTACAGAGAAATGTGGAGTACATAACCAACATAAGATACTTGTTGAGAAATCTTGGTGACTTCCGACTTCCGCTGTACAGAAGAGCTCAGACCCAAAACAACCTACTATATAAAGGTCTTCAACTTTTCAATATGCTTTCTAGTAATGTGAAAATAATATCTATATTGAATGTATTTAAATCAAAAATTACCTATCTTCTTTATAATAACTTAATTTAAAGACTGAATTGTAAATTAGAATTAAGAGTTTTTTAAACTAATAAATAAATTACAATTACAATTACAATTTTGCTGAACCACAAGGAGGAAGTCGCATTAGCATCGATGCCAAAAATCGCAGCTTCATTCCCAATGATCCGAAGCAACACATCAAGGTAAGCAATGTATGGCTCAATGCTTAAAGTAAAGACTGCACAAAATCAGCCTACCAAAGCTACCCTCGACATTGACACACACACACACCCCATTCACTCCGATAGATTAGTGAGAACACAGTTGTTTTGTAGTTCATAACGACAGCAGTAAGGCCCCTGTCGTCTGTGTACGACCTCATATGGCTTGGCAGGCGCCTCAGTTGTTTTTTAACAACATAAGGCTCCTGCAAAAGCGCAAGGCTGCACTGTGTCTCACACATCAACTGCCCCAAACCATCCATGGCTGCCTTGGCACGCTGACAGTTAAATTGTACTAATTTAACTGCCATTTCAGTGTCTGTTGCTCGCCCTGGCCACCGCCTCAGCATAGACCGGGCAGTCCATGCTCAGCACGAAGAGACCAGGCGGGCTTCCTCGGAAGTCGCAATCGCGACAATGTATAGCATTTCCACTTCTTCCCTGGTAAGCTTTCATAAATTAAGCTTATGCAGCTCACCAAGGAAGTCCTCAGGCGAGATCCTCTTCTCCACGCCACGGAAAATGAGCTGTCGGCCCTTCTTCACCTCCGCTGATAGGCCTGCCTCCTGGAGCTTCTTGTGCCCCAGGAAAGCATCTCTTTTCGCCAGGGAGGGAGTGCGAACCAGTACACTGCCATCCTTGCCCAGCTGCACAGTGTGCACCCTGACACCCACCGCAGGCACTAGTTCCTCCTCAACCCTCTTCCTTACCATGCCAGAAGTCTCATTCTTCTTACCCTTCACAATTACCGACCACGTCTCGGCCGGCCTAATTGGGGCAACATCAGGGAGTTTGGCCTGTGTTGCGACAACCAAGCCGTCCGACACCGTAGGCGAACTGGCAACCTGGGCAAACGAGGGCGCTCAGCCACTGCGATGCCTACCGGGACCCCAATGATATGGGAGGCCCAGAAGGCACCTCGGCTTTGGTGGAGGTAGCCCTTTCCCCTAGGCGTCTTCTTAACCTCTCGTTGGCCCCCGACAAGCCCAATATGAGCTCATCGTAGGCCGCCGAGATCTCAGTCAACCTTCTGGCTGTCGTAGGGTAGTCAGCCATAAGGCTGATTACTTTCTTTTTGACCTCCGCACACCTTGCCATTACCGCAGCAAGGCCCAAACGCTCTTCAAGGCTTTCGCCCACGTTTGGCTCCGGTGCGGAGGTCACCTTCTTTATGCTGGCCTCAGCAACAGCCCCCTTCACCATGCCACTAGGACTAGCACCTCCTCCACCAATAGCACAAACTCTACCAGTCTGTGCACCACCACCAACCATAGCAGCACCACCAACTACGGCGGCAACACCATCAGCCCCAGCACTTCCTTCAACTAAAGTACCACCACAAGACAGCCGCAGTACTATCAACCACAGCGGAAACACCACCAACCACAGTGGAAACACCACCATCCCTATTACCTCGTTAAGTTATCGCACCATCACTAACCACGGCAGCAACACCACCATCCCCAGCACCTTCTTCAACCACAGCACCACCACAATACCCAGCAGCAGCACCACCAACCACAGCGGCAACACCACCATCCCCAGTACCTCCTTCAGCCACGGCACCACCACAAAACACAGCAGCAAGACCACCAACCACAGCAGCAACACCTACATCCCCAACACCTCCATCAACCAAATTACCACCAACAGCAGCAACACCACCATCAACGGCACCCTCATCAGCAACAACAGCAGCAGCAACACCAGCTACACCAGCAACTCCACCCGACACATCAATTCTCCCATCGGCAACCGAGACACCAGCGGACCACCCAGCTCCATCTGGTCCATCGGCCACCACAGCACCCACACTCCCAGTCCCATCAGCAGCACCCATCTCCTCTGCCAAACTCGGGGCTTCCAAGGCCAGCATCTTTGGACAATTCGGTTCTGGAGAAGAGGAGTCCAAAGACTTCTCTACCCGTCTCTTCCTTGTCCTGACGGTCCTCAACTCCTCAGTGTCCATGGCAACGATCTCCTCCACCACGGAGCAAGAATCCTCCACCGTGGACTCCGAGTTAGACTTAGATGCCGGTCCCTTGGCCTTTCCTTTGAGCTTTCGGCCTCGCTTCTTCTTTGGGTTGTTCTGCACAACCACCTGCCCATCAGCCTCCTTCAAGAACTTCATTCTTACCATCGGAGTTCTGAACTCCGCCAGCGGAGCACCAGACTCCGCTTCCGATTCCATGTCGGTGGTTAAACCGACCATGTCATCGGCAGAGCGTCCATAGGAGCACCCTTCTCCTTCTTCCATTATATATTTATTTTCCAAGATTCTTACCAATTTCAACACTAAGAACTTACTTAATTTCACTTCTGTTCACTGCAAAAGTCAACACTAGACTGAGAGTACATACAGTAGGATGGAATCGTTGGTATAGACTGATGGTTTACCAAATTGTAAGGCCTCTACCACGTTTGCATATAGTAGAGTCTCAACTTCGCTGATGAGCCTGTTAACCTCTTCATGGTCCAAGAGGTTGGTGTTTACGATTCAACTTCTCGCCATCTGGCAGGCACGAACAATTTCGTTTACGTCCTCTTTGACGACAAACAATTCGTCCATAATGCTTTGCTCGTGGACGCTTGGATTGCGGTACTGTTAATAACCTGGTTGATCTTTTGGGTGATCTCTTTTGTTATTCTAAGGATTCTCTCGTGAACCTTGTATTGATGATTATTGTTTTCGATTATGTCCTTCTCGTTTTTAAGCACTTCATCCCAATTTGCTGCGTCGGGATTACCGGCCAACCACTACCATGCAGAACCAATCCAATTGATCGACCTTTGCCTTCTATGGACGATACCTTTGAGCATATCGATTCGTTCGTGTAGCTGGGTAAGGTGATGGCGTGCGACGATTTTCTTTTCAGGCTGCTTGATTACAGTTTGGACAGCTAAAGTCATTTTGTTGAGCAGATCCTCAAATTCATCTAGCCGGATCATATGCACTAATTTGAAGTGTCCATCGATAATCCACCCTGTTCCTTCTTTTATTGTTACCATTGGGGACTGGTACTCAAGATAGTGAAACCTTGCACGGCCGTTAGAGACAATCAGCTATATAGTATTTTAAATTTGTAACAATGGTTAAATATAAATACAATATAAGTTTAAATGTAACTTAAGAAAATAGGTAAAGTATATTTAAATTTTAAAAGTATATATGTATATATCAGTTATAACATCAGAAATAACAAAATCCATTTTTTGATTTCACTTTATTTATAAACAAAGGAAATGGAATCAAACTCATATCGAATATACATTTGATACCATTTCCTGTCACTGTCATTGTTATTGTCATCAAAATTCAAAAGATAAAACTAAAATCGCTGACATAGAATCATTAAGAATATTTGTCACGTAAACACACTGTCCATCTGCGATGGTACAGTTTAGTTCTAATATTACTCGAGAAGAATAAAGATCAAAAATCAAGAGCTCCGCTCTTGATATTCTTTTTAAAAACATTAATTCAATAAGTGAATATATTATTGGCGCAGTCGGTAGGATGCCATTTTCTAAATGAGCATCCCTTGTAAAAAAGAACTTACGAAAGTGTTTTTAACCAACCCATGAAAGGGCACATCAGTATTAAAAATCCTTGTGTAAAAACTTTTTATCGTGAAGATTAATAGATATCTATCAAGTTATTTTAATCAATGATAAAAACCTCAAAGTGTAAAAGCAACACAGTGAAAAATACAAGTCGAACGAAAATCGATTCTTTTCACAAATAAAAAATTAATTAATAACTCATCCCACGGCATATGGTAATGTTATGAACTCCATAGAGGAGAAATTAATTTGACAATCAAGAAAAAAAAAAATAAAAAATTACATCAGTGAACCGAGATCCAACAAACTAATAAAACTACATCAGTGAACTGAGATCCAACAAACTAATAAAACTACATCAGTGAACCGAGATCCAACAAACTAATAAATACATCAGTGAACCGGACTCAATAAACCAATGACAACACACAACTAATGAGTTTCATCAGCCGAAAACAAAAGAAGAAACCAGACCCATATCATAAAGAAGACGAATCATCTGAAGAAGACCAACATAAAATAATAAATAACAGTAAGAATAATCTTAAGAATAAAAGTATTGAAATAGAAAATTATTTATCTAGTATAGAAAATATAAAAATGGCACTAACATTAACTCTCGACCCCCTAAAGTATATAGAGAAACTTCAACCCTTCGATGGGCGAAGAGAAGATTTATATACCTTTTTGACAAATGTAGACGGGATTACTCCCACTTTAAATAAATACGATGACCAAAGCCAACAGATGTGCATCAACATCTTGAAGTCCAAACTAATAGGTAGGGCAAAGAGATGCATTGAGATTCATTCTCACCTTCATACATGGAAAGACATTAAAAAATTACTAATTGACAATTTCGGAGGATTTGAATCCCCACTACAATTATATGACAAATTAAGACAGACAAGTTATAAAGGCAATGTTATAGGATTTTATAATGAGATTTAGAAAAACCTATGTGAATTGAATCAAAAAACGGTTCAGGAATCGAAATCCGAGGAGGTCGTTAGTAATAACGAAACTGCTCTAACTATATTTAAAGAAAGACTTCCAGTACACATGCGTACTATCTTGTTCGCATTAAAACCTACAAATCTACAAGCAGCCCTGCACGAGCTCACTCAAGCAGGCTTTGTAAATGAAAGAACCGAAGAAACACCCAAAAAGTTATTCGAACCAATAAAAATTCGAAATAACAATTTTATTCCTAACAATTTCCAACCTAGAAATCCTATCTATGTAAAACCTCCGTTTAATCATCAAAACCAAAATTACAATAACCCAAATCAATTTGCTCCAAAAAACCCCAACTATATTAGACCACCATTTAACCATCAAGTTAACCCCAACTATAAAGGAAATAATTATAATCCTAATTATAAACCACCTTCAAGAAATGTTAGACCTATGGATGTAGACCCTACATCTAGCCAACTAAAAAAGGTTCAAGCAAATTACAATGAAAGTAATACGGTTTTTCCGAATATAGCCTCGGAAACTTGTATACACAACGAGACAGTAAACTCCCCTTTATTGTCTTAAAGAAAGTAGATCAAACTCTTAGACTGTTAATCGACACCGGAGCAACTAACAGTTTGATTAATAAAGAAAAAGCTCCTATTCAATATATAAAAACAAGAAATTATCCTTTAGAAATAAGTACAGTAGGAAACCCAATATTTATAGAAAAAGAATTAATTATCCCTAAAGAAAAATTCACACTAAAATCTTGCGTAGATTGTGTGTTCCAAATTTACAATTTCAATAAAAATTATGATGGTTTATTGGGAAATAATATATTACTTCCTAATACTGCATCAATTGATTATAAAACAAAAATAATAAAAATAAATGATCAAGAATTACCAATATTTTTCTCGAATGAAGAAGAAGAAAATTACACAAAAGAAATTAATTCCTTTGAATCTCTAGATACACAAAAAATCAATCACGTCGAAAATTTGGACGACAAAAGAATTGAACATTTGAATCTAGAAGAAAAAAGAGAATTAAAAAATTTATTAAATAAACATAAAAATACCTTTTTTAAAAAAGGATCAGATTTAAGTTTTACAAGCCATGTAAAACATAAAATTAATACAACCAGTGAAGAACCAATCTTCACAAGAATCTACAGATATCCAGAGATTCATAAAAAAGAGGTAAACAACCAAATAAAGGAACTACTAGATCAAAAGATTATACAGCCAAGCACTTCGCCATATAATGCACCCATTTGGATTGTCCCAAAAAAGGAAGACAAAGACGGCAACAAGGAATGGAGAATAGTGATAGATTACAGAAAATTAAATAACATTACTAAAGAGGATAAATTTCCGATCCCATTGATCGATGATATCTTAGATAAATTGGGAAAAGCTAATTATTTTTCCACGTTAGACTTAACAAAAGGATTCCACCAAATAGAAGTAAATCCTGATGACAGAGAGAAGACCGCCTTCTCTACATTATCTGGTCACTATGAATGGCTGAGAATGCCTTTCGGTCTAAAAAATGCACCAGCAACTTTCCAAAGTATGATGAATGAAGTCCTCAAAGACTTCATCGGAAAAATTTGCTATGTATACCTGGATGACATAATTGTTTTTTCTACATCATTAGAAGAACACATTAATTCTTTAGAAAAAATCTTTACTAAACTGCAGTTAGTTAATTTGAAAGTTTCCTTAAATAAATGTGACTTCATGAAGAAGGAAAGTGAATTCCTGGGTCACATCATAACCCAAAACGGGATAAAACCCAATCCAAATAAAATAACTGCTATAAAAAACTTTCCTATCCCAAAAACAGTTAAAGAAATCCAATCCTTCCTGGGCCTCACGGGATATTACCGAAAATTCATAGATAACTACGCTAAAATTATAAAACCATTAACTTTATGCCTAAAAAAGAATGCTAAAATAAACATAAATGACTCTAACTACAAAGAAGCATTCGAAGAATTAAAGTTAATAATGTCGGAAGATCTACTAAATCGACATCCCGATTTCACAAAAGAATTTGTATTAACTACGGATGCAAGTAACTTTGCAATCGGAGCCGTGCTGAGTCAAACACATGGCCCATTATGCTTTGCATCCAGGACGTTAAATAAACATGAGTGCAATTATAGCACTATAGAAAAAGAACTACTAGCAATCGTTTGGGCAACCAAACAATTCAGACACTACCTTTACGGAAGAAGATTTAGAATACAAACAGATCACAGACCTCTAGCCTGGCTACATAGTTTAAAAGAGCCCAATTCACTACTCCAGCGATGGAAAATCAAACTCGAAGAATTTGATTTCTCAATTGAACACATTGAAGGAAAAACTAATAAAGTAGCTGATGCTTTATCTCGCATAAAATTAGAAGAAATCAATGCAATAGAATTGGCCTCTACCAAACATTCAAATGAATCAGATAGCTCTAATTTAATTCCCATTACCGAAAAACCCATAAACGTATTCATGAGACAAGTGATTGTAGAAATAAATGAAAAACCTAATATCGAAATTACCTTTCCCTTCCATAAAAGAAGAATTAAAATATCTAAACCTAAATTTGAAAAAGAAGATTTTGAAAAAATCATAGCCGAAATTGATGTAGATCGACAAAATGCAATCTTTATAGAAAACGATGAATTGTTCCTAAAATTCCAAGATTATTGGAAGAGTAACCATAATAATCAAGTATTGGTAAGATCAAAGATCTACCTTATAGATGTTTACGACCAACCAGAAATCGAAAACATAATCCATAAAACCCACTTAGACTTTAACCATATAGGAATAGAAAAACTCTATCTTGAACTTAAAAGAAAATATTACTATCCCAATTTAAAACTTAAAATAAATAAAATAACAAACAATTGCGATATTTGCAATTTAAAAATAGAGAGAAACCCCATTAAACTACCATACGAGAAAACAGAAACACCAAAAGAATCACACACCCATTACCATATAGACATATGGATCCTTTCTAACAATGAAAAATATCTTACTTGCATCGACAAGTTTTCAAAATTTGCAGCTGCAGAAAAGATAAAAACTAAAAGTCAAACAGACATTTTAAACGCCTTAGAGAAAATATTCAGTTATATGATCCAGCCAATCAAAATAACATTAGACAACGATCCCACCTTCAAAACTTATACTATCCAAAATTATTTTAAAGAGAAACAAGTCTTAACTCATTTTTCTACCCCCTACAGACATAACGGAAATTCCGATGTAGAACGTTTACATAGTACACTCAACGAACACATCAGATTACTGGAAAAATCAGAAAAAACATTTAACTTGGTGATTAAAGCTATAAACATATATAATAAGACTATTCATCTTACCACAAAAGAAAAACCAATAGATACACATTTAGGAAAAATAGACAATGAAATTATATTTACAAGAATAGAAAATACAAAAGAAAAAACTTTAGAAAGATTAAATAAAGATAGAAAAGATACAAATATAAATCCAAACTTCACAAAAATTAATAATCCCGAAAAATTTAATAAACTTAAAACAAAACACAAGAAGACTAAAGTATTAAAGGTACAAGATAAAAAGGTACTGATTAAACCCCATCTTAGAAAACAGTTACTTCATAAAGATCAGTTTCGAAAGAAAAAGAAATTCACCAAACCCTATAATGAAGACAATAACAGTAATAACTCTCTTTTCAATAACCATCCTAGTGAGATCTAATCTCGAAATAACCAAAATAGACAGAGAATTCTTTTTATTACAAGAAGGTCAAGTAAAACTGATTACCGACTATGATATAATTCTACACTTTATTAACCTAACAGAGTGCCAAATACTAATTAATCAATTAAAAGATCAATACCAGATCTTACCTGATAAAGATGATCAGCAAAAACAAAAACTAGACACTCTAGAAATAAAACTTCAAACTATAATTCCCCACCATATAATACACAAAAGAGGATTAATCAATATTATAGGAAAAGGTATGAGATTCGTATATGGAACTATGGACGATGACGATAGAGAAAGTATAGAACAAAGCTTAAAAGCTTTAGAAGAAAATAACGAGGAATTATTGAGAAATAATAATAAACAGGTAAAAATTAACCAACAGTTCAATGAACAATTTCTACAATTAAAAGACATTTTTAAACAAAGTTCAAAAACATTAAACAAATATAAAGAAATTAAAAACGAAATCAATTCCCTACGTATGGAAATTGAATTTAATAAAAATCTATTAGAAGTACAAGAAATTATAGGGAAGATATCTGACATCATAATGACCAGTAGAACAGGTGTCCTAACGCAAGACATTTTAACAGTTCAAGAGATATTCGAGTATGAAATAAATTTCGATAAACTTAAAGAATTAAAGATAACTTTGGCAACTTATAATGAAAATTTATTAATTATCTTAAGCATTCCTAAATTTAATGATAAACTATTTAACAAAATTTATATACAAACATTCCCTGTAAAGAATAAAATAATTAAACTACCAAGCAACGAATTGATTGAAACAAACAACACTCTTTATTATGTAACAAAAGAAATTAAGAACTTACATGAAATAAAAAACAATTGTATTAGAAACCTATTTAAAAATAGCACAAACTTAGATTGCAAAACCGAAAAATTTGAAGAAGAAAATATAATCATAAATAAAGAAAAATATCTAATAATCAAAAATTTACAAAAAGAAAAGATCAAACAAAATTGTAACAATCTAGATTACACTCTAGAAGGAAATTATATTTTAGAATTAGAAGATTGTAAAATAGAAATAAGAAATAAAACTTATAACAAAAAATTATACCAAAATAATTTCAAAATTATACCATTGATAAATTATAATTTTACAGCAGATTACTATAAAGAATTAAACTTTAAACCAATTGATAACATAGATATGTTAGAATCCAAAATACATAAACACATAACTTACAACTTGGTAACATTTGCGGTTGTAATAATAATTGTTATATTTGTAATTATCTATTTAAGAATAAAATTAAAAAATAAAAAATCCATTACAAACATAAGCCTCCCAACGGTTACTTTTAAACCATTGGAATCCTCTAAGGAGGGAGGAGTTATAACATCAGAAATAACAAAATCCATTTTTTGATTTCACTTTATTTATAAACAAAGGAAATGGAATCAAACTCATATCGAATATACATTTGATACCATTTCCTGTCACTGTCATTGTTATTGTCATCAAAATTCAAAAGATAAAACTAAAATCGCTGACATAGAATCATTAAGAATATTTGTCACGTAAACACACTGTCCATCTGCGATGGTACAGTTTAGTTCTAATATTACTCGAGAAGAATAAAGATCAAAAATCAAGAGCTCCGCTCTTGATATTCTTTTTAAAAACATTAATTCAATAAGTGAATATATTATTTATCTATAAAAAAAATAAAAATTATAATTTTAGTTAAAGTTTTTACGAAAATTAATACATTCTGTAAAGAGAAATGGTTATTATTTTAATATATTAGTTTAGTTTATGCGTGGTGTCATTGCCCTTTTTTTTTTGAAATTACAATTTAATCGCATGTATTTTTCATCAGTATGCTGATTTTTGTCATATATTTTACACATATACAAATATACAATTTCTGTATTTACTTCCGCATTCGTGGTATGCACATTACGATCTGTATATTGATTTTTCACATTAAGTATTTCATTTATTATATGATTATTATTATTTTATTTTATTTCGTATCTGTTTTTACGTTTAAATTACATGAGATTGCATTAAGGAAGAAACTATGTAGGTATGTGCTTTTATCTTTTTTCTTTTTTTTTTCTTGATGCGTGCTTTTCTGTGCAGGTGTGTGTTTCATAATTATATGTTTTTTAATTGAGATTTGTGAATTTTTCTACCTGTGTCTGTGATAATTGTGGAGTGTATACCTCTCTCTCTATCTCTATATATATTTACGTATATGTTATAATAGCATAAGTTATTAAGTTAGTCAATAAACTGAACTCATTAAGAAAGGTCCTCTTTCATTTAACGTGCGAACACTACATGGTGGCAGCGGTGTCGAGATATAAGTATTAATTTTAATATTCGGTCGTTCGCTTAGAAAGAAAAAAAAATGATAAATGATATTCCAGCCGCTCAAGCTATAATGCAGCCTTTATCCGGTAATAATTTTACGGTTCAAGCGCCGGAACACTTTTCGTTCAGCCCAACAGATTGGCCGCGATGGATACGTCGATTTGATCGTTTTAGAATAGCTTCGGGGCTAGATAAAAGAAACGAGGTTGAGCAAGTGAACACCCTAGTGTATCAGGCAGATGGCATTTTTCCCTCATTCAAGCTAAGTTCCGCTGATGAAAAGAAGTTTATGCCCGTATTAAACGCATTTGAAAATTTCTTTGTAATGAAGCATAATGTGATTTACGAAAGGGCAAAGTTCAAATCTCGTAGCCAGTTAGATGGAGAAAGCATCGAAGATTTCATTACGGCACTTTATTTGCTTTCAGAGAATTGCAATTATGCTGCTCTGCGCGACGAAATGTTACGGGATCGATTAGTCGTTGGTGTGCGAGACAGACGGTTGTCAGAGAGGTTGCAGTTAGGGACGATGACTTCTTTGTGATTGAGGATCCGCAGGAGAAAGTGGAGACAATTGGTGCTGCTTTCCAGCAAGTGTATAAGGTGAATGCTTGCACTCGCCCGAACCACGACCTGGAGAACAGAGCCTTACTTCACCACTTATACCTAAGGAATGATATTTCTCATTGGCGATCCGAGAACTGTGGTTTCACCCGGTTTGATGACGATTTCTTAGCAAACGCTATAATCGCCGAAAGAACGGGTTCAAGTCCCTTGCTCATCACGAAGGTAGAGCTCCAGCTCATCCTCGATTCAATAAAGAACAAAAAGTTAGCAGGTGTCGATGGTATACCCAACATTGTTCTAAGACATATACCGATTGAAGCTATAGACATTTATGCTACACTGTTCAACAACGCGCTGAATAATGCATATTATCCAGTGCGTTGGAAGACAGCTGTGGTGCATCCTCTCCCGAAAAAGGGAAAGGACAACTCCAATCCTTCAAATCTGCGTTCAATAAGTCTTCTTCCAAGCATCAGCAAGGTATTCGAGAAGGTAATCAATAGGGCTCTGGCTAAGTGGGCTGCGGATAACACAATAATTCCGGATAATCAGTTCGGGTTTAAGGCAGGACATGACTGTATTCATGCCGCGTCTAATCTCGTTTCTGATATCCAATGGAACAAGTCAAAAAAACAATGCACGGGTGCTGTTCTGGTGGACTTAGAGAAGGCCTTCGACACCGTATGGTTAGAAGGGTTGTACCTAAAACTCACCAGACTAGGCATCAGTAAACCATTATTGTATATGCTTTATGATATGCTCAATGGTAGAAAGTTTGTTGTCAAAAGTGGCAATGTAACCTCTACCAGCATCTTCGAAATTAAAAACGGTCTTCAACAGGGGGCGGTCAATTCGCCGATCCTCTTCAGCATTTTTACCAGTGATCTGATAGGTAGCCTAACTAACGCAATAGCGTATGCCGACGACCTGATTGCGTACAGAACGGCCCGAAAGGTTGAAGTTATTAGAATTCTCTTGCAGCGGGACTTCGAGAAGATTCAGCGATACTGCGACGACTGGAAACTGAAAATAAATGTCCAAAAGTCGGAGACAATTCTGTTCCGGACTCCTTTGGCTAAGGCCACGAGAGATACGTGCAAGAATTGGCGAAAGATGGTAATTGTGGGGCCCGACGGGCGGCCATTGGCGAGTAAAAGTGTAGTGAAGTACCTCGGTATCTGGTTGGACCAGTATTTGTATTTCGACAGACATATAAATGCTGCTCTGACCAGAGCCCGAGGAGCCCTCGCTCTGACGAAACAGCTGTTTTACAGCAGTCGGCTTGACCCCAGGGTGAAGGTAATTTGCTACATGGCCCTCATACGGCCAATGCTTGTCTATGGTTGTCCCGTTTGGTTCAACATTGCCCCTTCCCAAATGGAGAAGTTTCGGGTGTTCGAGAGGCAGTGTCTACGGCGCTGTCTCGGTTGGCATCGGACACCGGAATCTTCTTATTTGCATTATTATTCTAACGAGGTCTTGTACAACGGAGCTCGGATCAACAGAATTGACAATTTCGTGATAAAACTTGTTCGGGGTCACATAGCGAGAGCTATGACTTCGACCAACAACTTAATTTTCGGGGCGTTCTATCCAAACGACGAATACTTCGGTATGGCACGCTTGAGCGGCTTTATTCCACCAGAGGCATTCCTCTATTTAGATAAATGCGGCCTGATACAGGATAGATTGGCAGTACCGCTTATCTACCACGTCAGGCGTAGAACCGTGGACCGGCGACTCTTGTACGAACGAGACATCCTCGCCCGAGATGGAGCAGAGCTCCTACGGTTCAGTAGGGCTGTGTCCGAACAGGACCGTATTGATAGGAGGAAGCAGGAGAACCAGTTTTGGTGGCTAAAAGAATTTAATATGGGGTAAACCGGGGTGGGGTATTTATTGCCTTGGCCGGCTTACATACTTGTTTTAGTCTTAGGTTTAGGTTAAGTAGAGTAGGGACGGTGGCACTATAAATTAAAAAAAAAATACAAAAATACAAACAAAAATACAAAAAAAAAATACAAAAAAAAAATAAAAAAAAAAAAAAAATAAAATAAAAAAAAATAACACTTACAAACATAATCAACAACACATACATATATGGACATGGACATAGCTTTTGCCGCTGTGGTTGCTCTAGTTTTAAGTAGTATGTAGGTAGGTTAGGGGTAGTTTTAAGTTTTATTTTAAGGACTTATTATGTAAGATATAAAATAAACGATAAAGATGTTAGTTTTTTAAATTTTCTAACAAAATAAACGAAAAAAGAAAAAAAAAAAAAAAAAATTAGTTCATAGGCCGAAAGGCATTAATTTAAGAAATCATGAATTCCTTAGAGCGCCCGTTTAGGGCCAGTAAGTTAAATTTAAGTATTATTAGTTAGGCTAGTTTTCTGAATTTTGTTAGCATGTAAGTAGATATAAGTTAATATTGAATAAAATTTGAATTAAAAAAAAAAAAAAAAAAAGGTTGCAGTTAGAATCGGAGTTAAGGCTAGAAAAGGCTATACAAACAGTCAGACAGAACGACGCAGTTTGAAGACAGCAAGTAGACTTGTCAACTACAACTACTAGTACAAGCACTGTTAATAGCCTTTGCTCTCATTCTCACAAACCAAAAACGGCGTCACCTACACAAAGTTCTTTTCGAAATAAAGGAGAAACAACAAAGACAAAAGATGTCCAATGCCTGTGGTGTGGTGTGCAAGGGAAACATAGAAAACAAAAATGTCCCGCAAGAGGCAAACAATGCCATTTATGTAAAAAGTGGAACCATTTCAGTAGTGTATGCAAACAAAAATCGAAGAACAGCGACAAAATATTTCGCGTAGAAGAAGACGAAGACGAGCCCTTGTTTATTGGTACGGTGGTAGACGAAAACTCTAGTGTCGATAGGTGGACTGCGGAAGTAAAAGTGAATGAGAAACCAATAACTTTTATATTGGATACAGGAGCACCGGTTGACGTTTTACCACTTCAGTACTTTAAATCAACATTTCCTCACGTGAAGTTAAATTCATCTGATAAAAAGTTATGCGGCCCTTCTGGAGGAAGACTTAATGTCGCAGGTGTATTCAACTGTGAATTAAATTATGGCCAACAATTCTGTAAATCCAATGTTTACATAATAAATAATTTAAAATCACCACTTTTGAGTTTAAAATCTTGTCAAAATTTAAAAATTATAGAACGCAGAAACGCTTTTAATACTCCTTGTGACCGATCAGTTCAAAAATCATCGATAAAAATCGAAGTTGAATATCCGAAGTTATTTAAGAAACTGGGTTGTATTGACACTGAATACGAAATTAAATTACAATCGAACTTGAAGCCATATGCAATCGCTACTGCACTGCCCATAATCTCGTAAAGGCCCTATCTACAAAATTTCCGATTTTGAGTTTTTTGCATATTTGGAGTGAGGGCATTGTCTCCAATTTTTCTACATTCATTTCTTAACCTTAAATCTTCAAATAAGCCAGAAAAACACAATTTCTAGAAGCCCTAACTACAAATCATGTGCATCAAAATTTATAAAAAGCCCTAACTACCACATAGGGCCTTTTATAACACACTGCATAGAGAAAGCATATTCATGTTCTTTTTTAAAAAGCCCTATGTGGCAGTTAGGGCTTTTTATAAATTTTGATGCAAGAATTTTTGTAGTTAGGGTTTTTTTTCTGGCTGCAAATTTGTATGTGAAAGGTTGTAACCTCGTAATAATTTTAATAATGCCTTTAAATTTGTGTGTCATAACTCATAACTAAAATGTTTGAAATAAATTAATTGAATTTGAATTCTTATTTCATGTTTTATTAAGGATTTTAAAGTATAACGTAAATTGTTGTACATAGGGCCTTTTTTTTCGTCCAAAGCTAAAAAGCCCTATCTACCGTGTTTTCCAAATGCATACAAATTTTGAGTTTAAAACTATTCCAAAAAATAAAGCAATAAAAAAGCTTTACAAAAAATATTTGTTGGTATTTTTCACTTTTTACCTTTAGTGTTTTCATCATTATCTCGAAATAGTGAAAATGTTATTTAGGGCCTTTACGAGATTATGGGCAGTGCAAGACGCGTACCTATATCTTTGAAATCAAAACTCAAGTCAAAACTTGATGAAATGCTGCAGTTAGAAGTGATAAGAAGGGTAGATGAGCCGACGGAATGGTGTGCCCCAATGGTCATTGTTACCAAACCCGATGGTGACATTCGGCCCTGTGTTGATCTCGGGAAGCTGAATATGGCAATTCAACGGGGTATCCACCCAATGCCGGTTGCAGATCATTCATTGGCTCAGCTAGAAGGCGCTAAATGTTACACCAAGTTGGATGCAAACTACGGATTCTGGCAGATAAAATTATCACCTAAATCAGAGCTTCTTACAACATTCCTCACTCCATTTGGTAGGTTTTGTTTCCAAAGGCTGCCCTTTGGCATTTGCACCGCTCCGGAGTTGTTTCTGAGGGAAATGCAGCGTATTCTCGAGGGAGTTGATGGAGTTATCTGCCAAATGGACGACATTTTGGTAAAGGGAAAGGACATAAAGAACATGATAGAAACTTGCGTGCTGTACTTAAGAAGCTGGAACAGAGTGGAGTAATATTAAACAAATCGAAATGTCAGATAGGTGTTAAATCTATTACGTTTCTTGGACACAAAATTGACGAAGAGGGTATTCACCATTGTCCATCGAAAATCCAAGCAATTGAAGAATTCCCACATCCACGAAATGTAAGAGAACTACGTCAGTTTCTCGGATTGGTCAATTACCTGGGTAAGTTGGTTCCATACCTTTCTTCAGTAAGCCATCCATTAAATGAGCTTTTAAAATCCCAAATAGATTTTCTTTGGACGCCGATGCAAGAAGAAGCTTTTACTCAGCTGAAGCGAGCACTTACTTCAGCTCCAGTGTTGAAGGCGTACGATCCACACAAAACCATTGTGTGGTCTGACGCTTCATCTTACGGACTTGGAGCTGTCCTTCTCCAGACGGATGCCGACGGCATTCTCAAACCCGTAGCATACGCCTCTCGAACCATGTCCGACAGCGAGAAAAAGTATGCCCAAATCGAAAAAGAGGCTTTAGGCATCAAGTGGGCATGCGAGAAATTCCGGGATTACATCATTGGCATTCACTTCACGATTGAAACGGATCACAAGCCGTTGATCCCAATTTTCACGACTAAAAATCTTGATGACTTAAAGCTAAGAATTCAACGGTTTCGTATGAAGATGATGAGCCTTACACTCAGCATCATTTTTACACCTGGCAAGGATCTAGTAGCAGCGGATACATTGTCTCGAAATTCTATGCAGGAAATAGGGCAAAATGACGAAGAAGAAATCGAAACGTTTGTCAACAGCATCATCGAAGTGCTGCATCAACAGACAAATTAAATAGTATTCGAAAGGCCCAGCAAGATGACCCAGATATCAAAGAAATTATGGAATTTTGCCAAAGTGGATGGCCACATCGTTGGAAAATAACACCAGAAGGAAGGCTATATTACAATGATCTTCATTATTTAGCCATTAATGGCCAGCTCTTGATGCACGGGAATCGATTGGTCATCCCACCGGTTATGCGTAAGGAGATGTTAGCAACAATGCATACTGGACACTTGGGAATCGTTAAATGTAAAAGCAGAATGCGGCAGTCGGTTTGGTGGCCTGGATTTTCAAAGGAAATGGAAGAGTTTGTTCGGACTTCCACCACCTGTCTACAATATCTGGTCCCTAGACACGAACCGCTTATAAGTTCCACATTGCCTGAGCGTCCTTGGCACACAATAGCAATGGACCTTTGCGTATGCTATGGTAAAACCTTTTTAGTAATTAGCGATTATTTTTCCAGATTTCCGGAGATAGTTCAATTGGAAAACCAGACATCACGATGCATCATCAAGCACTTAAAATCAATGTTTGCCAGTTTTGGCATACCGGAAATAGTCATAACTGACAATAGACCTCAGTTCGCCACAGTTCAATCTTCAGAGTTTCGTCAATTCGCTCAATCCTGGGGATTTAAGCACATCACATCCAGCCCTCATTTTGCTCAAAGCAATGGATTCATTGAGTCGGTAGTTAAAATAGTCAAGATGCTGTTGAAGAAAAACCCTGAAGATCCTCAATTGGCTCTATTTGAGTACCATGCCACACCACTCGCTAACGGGTCAATCCCGGCTGAACTTTTAATGGGCCTAAAAATTCGTTCAATAATGCCGATGACAAGCGATCGTTTTGAGCCAAATAATGTCGACATGGACAAAATCACAAAGAATGAAGAACAAAGGAGGCAACAACAAGCAAACAATTATAACAGACGACATGGAGCGTGCGACACAAGAAACTTTGAAATTGGAGATGTTGTATGGATAAGGGGTATCCACCAATGGGGTCGTATTCAGGCCAAGGCCGATACCCCTCGTTCCTTTTATATTAAAACCAACACTGGAGTATATAGAAGAAATGTCTATCATCTCAACAATGCTCATAGAAACGCTATACCGTATAAACCAGAAGAAGTAATTGAAGGAGAGCTTCAAACTCCAATTTCAAAAACTTCGAAGGAGGAGATGAAGATGCATGCTGATACTGTATTGCCTGGTCCAAAAACAACTTTACCCACAACTACATCTACAGGTCATTATACCACCAGATCAGGAAGAATCAGCAAACCACCCAATCGATGGACTTATTCTTCTAAGTAAGATTATTTCATCTTCATTTAACTACATACCTTAAATATAAATTATTAACATTAACTTTGTAAATTAATATTTTTGTATAATCAATACTATCCAATGTATTTATATGATATAGAATTTAAACTATAATCAGACTTTTATAACAATGAATTAAAACTAAGAATAAAGATTATTGTTTTCATAGGGGAGATGTGGAGTGTATACCTCTCTCTCTATCTCTATATATATTTACGTATATGTTATAATAGCATAAATTATTAAGTTAGTCAATACACTGAACTCATTAAGAAAGGTCATCTTTCATTTGACGTGCGAACACTACCACCCCCTTCCGATACAGCGGTTTATGTTTACCCTGAATCCTTTTGAAGGATGTGTAGACTATGTCACCTTTTTTGAACTTTTTCGGGATAGATGTCTTCTTATTATGCCATTGGTTTTTGATTTTTTGATTTTTTTCTATCTTCTCCCTAAGCTCCTGATTTACCTTTATTCTATAATTGGACATTTTCTGGAACTTCTGTTAAAAAACGCGTCAGAAGGTTTTCTGACAGTGACAGAGTGAATCGTATTATTGTATCGATCCACAGATATGTATATGTATCAACTCCCTTAGTTTGAGTTCTTTATACTCAGCTCTCAAACATCGAAACATTTCTAAAATTGTTAAATGAAATCTTTGAACTTAGCCGCTAACCTCGCTTCGATTAACGGGTGTTTGGTACATTTTTTTATCGAGCATTTTAATAAAGTTAATCATTATAGGGCTGAGAAAACTTTTCTCATTGTCTGTAACTAATATCCTTGGGACGGTAAAATAGTGAAGTACTTTCATCAATTTGTCCCTTAGATATAGAGAGGATTTGTTGCTAATGTGAAATAATTTGACAAACTCAGAAACCTTGTCCATACAGGATATACATTTTTCGCCCTGGATTTCCATAATATCCATGTGCAATATTTCACAAGGATAAGAGGGAATAGGAGTAGGCTGAAACATTGGAGTAGCCGGATGTCGATCGTACTTATTATTGATAAGGCAAATGTCTTAGGACTTTATATAGCGTGTTACTAAGTTATTCATTTTCGGGAAGTAGTACTTTTCAAGGAGTTCCTGTTCTCTCGAGCATTTCTATGTGCTCGCCTATGCTCCTTACTAATGAGTTCCCACACTCGATTCTCGTCCGTGACATCTTCCACAATTCTTTGTGTCAGCCTTATCTTATATCCTGAAAACGTTTCCAAATAGACCTTCTGAAGCAGTTCCATACAGAGTTCTGGAATTTTTATACCATTAACTATATTGGGCCTTAGTTTGGCCTTGAGGACGGCTGTTAGGGCAACTTTATCTAAATATGGAGTTGAAAAGTAGTGTCTTGTGTAACCGGGATGTGGTTCCTCCATCGAATCAACTTTGTCATCTGAAACCTTGATAATTATTTGGTTTCGAAAAACATTCGGAGGCGCTTCAACACGAGGAATCAGATCCGTTGAATCCTGCTCTGCACTGTGCATTGTTCCGATAAAATTGAAGCCGATTCTTCATCTTGTGGTCCTAGAGAGGAAACCTGTTCGAAAGCCGTGTCAGTCTCGGATCTACCATCAGTGAAGTTTTGTTCGGAAGCGGTTTCTGTTGAGGATGTGTTGTATAACGCGTTCACTTCACATTCTGTTTCAGCTTTTGCTGAGACAGTCGAGTGGTCGTTAACAATAATAAGTCTCGATAGTGCATCTGCCACTACATTTGATCTTCCTGGCTTGTAAATTAATTCACAATTATACTCCTCTATCCTAGCTTTCCATCGCTTCAAATTTGCATTGTAATTGCGATTACCTAAAGCATAGGTAAGAGGTTGGTGATCGGTGAATATTTTTATTTGTTTTGCACCATATAAATAAGATCTTAGGTTATCTAGTGCCCAAACTATAGCCAACATTTCTTTCTCATTTGTGGCGTAGTTTTCCTCACTTGTACTTAGGGATCTTGAAATGAAGGCAATTGGTCTTTCTTTCCCTCCGTCTCCTTGAGACAAAACTGCGCCAATGGGTATGTTGGATGCGTCAGTGGTAAGAGAAAATGGTTTACTTAAATCTGGGTATGAAAGGACTTCAGCAAATGTAAGGAGTTCTTTTAAGTCATTGAAGGCTTGTGTAGCTCTTTCATCAAGTTTTATTGAGATTTTCCTCGATTGGTTGGCCTTGACTTGGGCATTTTCGCCTCTTGTTAAATTAGTCAGGGGCTTAGCAACTTTGACATAATCTCTAATAAATTTTCTGTAATATGAGGTTAACCAGAGAAATGATTTAAGTTCCTTTAAATTACTTAGAGGTTGTATGTTTCGGACAGCCTCAATTTTCTTTTTATCAGGTAATACACCATTGGCCGTTATAACGTAGCCAAGAAATTCTACAGAGGTGTCCATGAAATGGGTCTTTTCAAGGTTCACCTTCAAGTGAGCCTCGTTAAGCCTTCTGAGGACCATGTCAAGATTTTTCAGATGTTGTTCTTCATTCGTGCTAAAGACTATTATGTCATCGATATAGACATAAGTCATAACATATCTTTCCAATGAATGGTTTAAGAACATCGTCAATTGTACGCCGAAAAATGGCTGGTGCATTCTTGAGACCGAATGGCAATCTCAAGAACTCATACTTGCCATTCATGGTGGAAACGGCTGTCTTCGGAATGTCTGAAGGTTTCATCGGGATTTGGTGAAATGCTGAAGTCAAGTCAAGAGTTGTAAAATATGTAGCATTTCCCAGGCTAGCGAGGGTAGCGTTTATATCCGGCATGGGATACGCGTCCGAAATAGTCACGCTAGTAGTCGATGACCATTCGGTACTGTTTTTCACCGTTAGCTTTTGGTTTTTTAGGAACGACCCAGATTGGGGAATTATAGGGACTTTTGGAGGGTCTTATAATCCCTTCCTCTAGGAGATTATTCATTTCTGCCTCAACGACCTCTCTCAGGCATGTTGGGTACGGATAACTTTTCGTGTAAATGGATTCGTCCGTTCTTGTTCTAATATCTGCCTTAATCGAAGTATCTATTATTTCATTAATACTAATCGGTCCAAAGAGAGATTCGTGCTTATCTATTAGTTCCTGCAATTCCTGTCTAAAGTCATCAGAAAGATCCTCATTAATAACAACGTTGACTTGTCTTGATAACTTTGCCTTGAATGGAATCTTTAAGTTCGGTTTAATGGTAAGAAAGCTATTTTTCCTATCAATGACAGCCTCCAATTGTTTCAACGCATCATCCCCAATGATTCCATCGAAGGAATCGAATCCAGGTAGAACAAAGAATTTTAGTAGAGACTCGCACCTCCGGTGGTACAACGACGTAAGTGCAAATTTTGAATTTTCTCAGTTAAGTATGTCACAACTCTTAAAAAAGGTATTTGCCTCCAATAAAACAAAGACCTAATTGAAATTGTTCTATTTGTGTCCAGAGGACAGATATGTCTTTGTACCATTACAACATTTTCAAACTAAAGTATCGCAAGTACATTGACTTATCTGTCACTTGTGTTTAAAATCTGCAACGAACAACGCTTTGATTAGTCAGGCAACGACCTATTTGTATTAGTTCCAAAACTTTTTGTATAATTGTTTTATTATTTTCGGTCGAACAAAGTCGTAAGTGCACGTTATGACAGTTTTATGTTGAATTTTTTAAATATTTTCCTAATATTTCAGTGATACATCGACACAAGTGTTAAGTTTATTTATTACAAATCACTATTTTGTTTATTTGTACTAAAATTGTTATTAACACTGCTAGAAGCAGACAAAAATGACTGAACTTCCAAAAACTGTGTTTAATTAACCTTGAATAAATAGTTTTTTTTTTATAAAAAAAATGTATGCTTTTTTTTTAATAAAACCCGTTTTCAAAATGTTAAATCGTGTTTTCCGAAGAACCGAATTTTTTGCATTTACGTCATTGTACCACCGGAGGTGCGGAGTGTCATTGCCAATTTTAGTGAAAAATCTTCCCTCGACATATTTCGATATTTTAATATTGCTGACTTTACAGAAAAATGTTTTTGCAGTGATATAAAGGGCTGATTGATTTTAGAGCTAATGAAGTTCTTGTTGGCCCCCGTATCAACAAGAAACTTCAACACAACTCCATCCTTTGTCACATACTCTAAGTATGGTACGCTAGATGGCCCTTTGTCATAAAATTTACTTCATCATACGTAGCGTCCACTGCGGAAGCAGAGTATTCTTCTAGATCCTCTCCATCTTCTACCTCGATGTTATATTGCCGTTGCTGTTTATTACGGAAGTTGTCAGAGGCTGCTCTATGCTTGAATGGGTTATTGCCTTGGAGTTATTGGCGGTTAGCGTAGTTGACCTGCTTACTTTGGACGCTTCGGTCAACGTCCATCTTCTCTGCAGGCTTTGGTCCGAGCTTTGTTGTAGCAACATCTTCACTATTAGAATGCCAGGTTAACCTATTATATCTCCCTGTTTGATTTTTTGAGGCTTTTTTGGAGGAATATGGGGTCTGAATTCAAGACTCCTGAAATTTTGGTTCATGGGCGACGTAATATTATTGGAAAATGAAGAGGAATGTACAGAACTGTTTCGGTAGTTAAGGTTCTGGATTTCCAGACAGGCAGAATATGCCTCTGGGAGAGTTCTGGGTCGTTGAATCATCAATATTCTTGAGATGTCGCCGTTTAGGCCACACACGAACACATCCAGTGCTCTGTTCATGTATGTTTCTACCAAAGCTCGTATGGTTTCTTCACTATACGATTCCGTTTTGATTTTGTTAACCATCAACGATAATTGATGGTTAACGGCAGCATAAAAGTCGTCCAGCTTACTGCTCTTCTGAGCAAGTTGGTTCAGCTGATGTTCAAGAGTCCTTAAATCTCGCTTATCAGCATAATGCAACGATAGGCAACATTTCATCTTGAGCCAGTCAGCGTCGAAAATATTGTAACTGACTAGAGCGGCGTCGGCAGGACCTCTGATTTTACCCCGAATATGCTGTAATATAGCAGGCTTAGATTTAATAATTTCATAGTCTTTGAGAATTCCTTCTACAGCATGTATCCATGATACATATTGAGTGGGATTTCCATTAAAGACTGAAGTTCTTTTACACAGTCAGGCAGCTTGCTTATTTCCCTGAGATCAGCCTCTGTTTGTGGAAAACTGAGCTCGAAATTGCTAGCAACTGAAGATACAGTTGAGGAGGCTGTCGAACTTGCTTTTTCTTCGACAGCTTCGATTCTCCTCTCAAAACCCTTCATTTGGGAAATCAAGCTACCGACTGTCCCAGTTAATTCAATTTGTTGAGCGACTTGATCCATATTTAGATTATTAAAAATTGTTCTTTCTAGTTTCTTAAAAAAATAATACAATACAAGCTTACCACAACAGGCACAGATTTCAACAAAAGGAATATTTTTAAAAAAATTTCTCTTCTTTTTTTCACTTTGTATGTTAATTTTAATCAAATAACAGCGCACACTCACACACCAGCACAATAGATATTGGACATATATGGATAATATATTTTTTTATATTGCTAAAAGCTTTTTTTTCACACAATAGCACAATAGATATTGGACATATATGGATAATATATTTTTTTATATTCCTAAAAGCTTCTTTTTTTATTTTTGTGATAAAAATTTATCTATCACTTTTTCTTTTATCTATACAAACATTTTGAACCTTTTTTGCACTCACAGAATGAACATTATTTTCTTATTTTCATCTTTTTTGTCTTTGATTTAGTTTTTCTTTAAATGTTCTTCGGTAAAAAACAAGTAAAAGGTTTAAGCTTTAGAACTCCCCTAAGCCGACGGAATAGGGTTTCCAAGGAACCGTGTTGCGTGGGAGGTGTTGTTTTAGTCCCGTTTAGCCGCAAGCAGCCTACTAATGGAACGATCACCATCACCGTCGTATCCTTTAGCCTTAAAAGATATTCGCATGTTCCCATGGTTATGCGAAAGTTATAGTTATTACTCAAAATAGTCTACTGTGTTCCCATGATAACAGCGACGTTCACTCAAATAGAGCGTATTGGTAATTAACTATGATCTACGGGCAAAACGGATACAGTTTTGCAACCCGGTCCCTGCTCGGGCGACAATTAACGAATCGCGAATTCATATGTTAAAAAAGCGAACGCCAACTCCTGAGGGGTTGGCCCAACGGTTCGACTTACTGTTTGAATTAAAAGACTTTTTTTCTTAAACGTTATAACTCTTTATTTTAACCGCACTAGCCTAGTCCTAAAATTGAACTAACTCACTTAAAACTAATTAACTATCATTACACCTAACGGCGTGCACCGTTGATTTGCTTCGTCAGCGACCTTGATGGTATTCGTGCATTCACCTCAATACACCGCAATATGATACCCACCAATCGTGGGAAGTTATGGTTTCATGCCGTTATGCTGATCTGGCAAACCATGGTCGAGCATGTTGGCGCGAGGTGTTAACTTTACTTGTTACTAAAATCCAATCTCTCTGTTTTTGTTATCGTGTCAAAATGATCATATTTATTTGTTATTCATACTATAGTCAAAATGATACGCGACGAACTCTTCATATTTATTTGAACCTCATGTTATCTGTAAGCTTCTGCTTTTCGAACGCAGAAAAGGAAGAACCGACATAATAAGCCTTTTACAATCACCGGCGGAAGTAACGAAACTTTTGATTTTTTTTCTTACATATACATTATGTAAGTTTCCTTCACTTGACTTGATAAGATAACAGTATAATTTTGTATTAATTGCACCTATATTAATAAATGTTACTAGTATTTGAAGCATTACTGATAACAACATTTTTATTCACACTGTTTTAGATTAACTGCTCCTTACATGTATGTACTTTTCGTTGTTCAAGTAACAATGAAGTATTTAGATGCATTTTCAATCTTTGAACCACCAACCATGGATCATGTCACGTGCCCGAATTACTGGTGGAGAAACTTGTTGTACATAAATACATTATTTCCTGTTGATCAAATGGTAAGTATTTTTTTGAATGAATACAAAAATTCATAGTTAATGAGCCCTACAAGTCAATGGATTTTGAGACGAAGCTCCTGAAGCTCCTTAGTTTATAAAAGGATTTATGATTTACTTTTTAATTTGCTAGTTTTTTTACGGAATATAAAATACTACTCAAAGGACTTGCTTTAATGCCGAGGTATTTGGCCGATTAATTATGATTAAGTTAAATGATTTACTTTGTATCTCGAAATTCTTTACACAAAATAGAAAAAAATAAAGTCCTATAGTATATTTACTAATTTCACACAAAAATGAATCGTTTCTGTAATTAATTATCACTTTATATTTTTAGTGTATGCTCTGGAGTTGGTACCTTGCTAATGATACCCAGTTCTACATTATTGGAGCTATTATCTTGATTGTTGCCGTCCGTCACTTCAAGCTAGCAGCTAGCACTATGTTTGTCTTCTTATTCTCATCTTGGATAACCACAGCTGTTATCGCCTTTAAAAATAACCACAGACCCAATACTGATGATCCTCTAGCTCTCTTTGACAAAATATATGATAAACCGTGGACAAGATTGGGACCTTACTTGATTGGCATGTCGGTCGGATGGATACTATTTAAAACAAATTGCAAAATTCGTTTTTCCAAGAAAATAGTTTCAGTAGCATGGACGTTAGCTATGACGAACTTGCTTGTTCTTGTTTTTGGTCTTCATAACACAGAACTCTCCCAGCTGACAGCAGCTGCGTACAGTTCCCTAAGCCACTCAGCTTGGGCAATGTCTCTGGCTTGGATAACTATTGCTTGTTCCACTGGATATGGTGGATTTGTGAACACCATCCTCTCAGCACCTTGCCTTTATCCATTTTCTAGAGTAACATACTGTGCTTATCTCGTACATCCGATTGTGATAAGGGCAATGGCTCTCAGCTCTGATTCTCCAATGCACTTGGGAGCAGAATCAATGGTAAGTAAACAAAATTCAAATTTATGTAATCGATATATCAGTTGCCACCGTAACCGACTGAATCCATCAACACAAAAAAGATGTATACCTTTCTATTTTCCAAATAAATATGAAAATGGTATTTTTTACATTTTTAATATTTATTTTATTTATTTGTATTAATATTCAAATACAGTAAAAAAAAACTTTTATTAAACACGTTTGGCTTCACATTTGAAAAAACCGAACCCTAGTTAGGGTTCTAGAGTTAAAGTAGTTTCAATTTTGTTTCTTAAGATCATAGTAAAAAAAATAAAGTCAAAAGAAAAATGAGGTCTCTGCATTTGTAGTAAGGAGTGATAAAAAGAGCAACTATTCATATCTTGCGATACACAAAAGCTAAGCAAATAATTAAATAATAGATTAGATGTTAATTGTCAATCTGGCAGACGGCAAATGCCATGTCATATTTTTTTTTTTTTTTTTTTTTTGTATACATGTAAAAACATGATTTGTAAAATGTATTTATGATGTTCTAATAAAAAATCTATCTAATCTAATCTTAATCTAATTAAATAATAATGAAAGGTATTTTTTGTATATATAAGATGAATTTTTCTTTTCATTGCACAAGTTTTGAGATATTCGGGCTTTAGTTCTTTAAAAACGTATTTTTTTAGCCGTCTTTTCTAGGCAAATATCTTTTAAAAATCAATGTTGTCATATTCTTCAACATGTATGCATATACATACATATGTATGTACATTGTACAATGTATATACATCAACTTTTTTGTTTCCTACAGATATTTTTAAATAAACACTTTATTTTAAAACAATTTGCTCAAAGATACACAATTTTATTCAGCAAACTTATATTCGCTACTATCAATAAGCAACATTTTTAATACCACGACATTAATTTTTCACTTTCAAAATTAAAACTGCGACGAGGAATTAATTTAGTCAAAACCTTTAGAAAGTTTTCTTCCGAGAAACACTTTTAGCATTTATACACAATCCTTTGTTGGACTTTAAGCTTAGACTTTTGTTTATTACATTCCTTTTTTAAAGCTATTCATCGTTACAATATAATTAAGAAACCTTAAGTTGGAAAGCTCACATAGTTGATTTATAATAAAAACTTACCATTTGATAAACACTTCATATACCTACACAAGTCTCATGTGCTAAATAAATTCTTACATTGTTTCAAGACTTTATATTTCATTTTCACTTAGGAGATTTTATAGTTTTCTTGGTTTTAGAACGTTTTTGACATCATTAAGATCTATGCCTTCAGTTCAAATTCAGGACTTATTTTATGTTGAGAAGAGAGTTGAAATGAATGTAACTATTGCCTATGAGTTTTAAAGATTCAATAGATAAATAGATTAAATAAATTAAATTCGTTTTGAATAGTATAAAACAAAAACTTACCTAGAACAAGAAGATATTATGTATATGTATTTTACAATGGTTAACTGTGAGGTACTTTTTGTTTATATGTACAATCCACTTATCTCAACTCCTTGGTATTAGCTAGCAGTACAGCCAACATTTCCAACTAAACGTTATAAAAAAGATTACTGTTATCAAACCGTCAAAATTGTTGATGAAATATTTGAAACATCATAAGATGTTTTGAAGACCATTTACATGAGCTGTGTTTTAAAGATATATTGCAGTGTAGTATTGACATCTGCAAACAAGAAATTTAAATTACTTGTTCTTTAGTTAGAAGTTATTCTAATCTGTCCGATTTATCGGAATCAAAATCCATGGTTTTTAGAGAGAAGTCTGTGTGTGCGTATGTACTTACATACGTTCCCAACACTTTTTTTCGTCATCCATATCTCAAGAACTAGCATAGACATCTACTTAAACAATTGAATTACACAAAAATGTTAAAAGTTTGGACCCCAAACATCTTATCAAATATGTTACTTGAATTCAATTTAATTTTACACATCATGACGTCACACACAATTGATTTTTTTTTTTTAAATCAACAAACGATTGTTTTTGTAATAATAAAACTGAAAACAAAAATTTGTTCCGTAGGATATTTTAAAAATAAGACAATAAATTACTTTGAAAATAATAACATACGGCACGCTTTTAATTTGGCTAAATTTGCATAAGAGTCCAAATTCAAATTTGTTTAGGTACAAAAAATAAAAACCTAGGAAAGAGGGAGGCAGAGACGTAACCAATACTGGATAATTTCCCATTTGTGCTCTTTTGTCGATATTTGGTCGCTGTAACTTTTGCAATGAAACAATTATGTAACGTTTCGGCAGGGATTGCTTGAGATTATATAGTGCTACCTTGGCTACAACCAGGTAGTAGTCCGAGTCGATTTTAGCTCCTCGGAAAGTTCGGAAAACCATAATGCTGGAAGCGTGTCTAACTTCGATCTTTGCTTTGTGCATGTTGAGGTGAGTAAAACGCGTACTAGCTACCATGACTTTTCAATCTGCAGAAAAACGATGAGCCTGAATCTGCTATCGGAAGTGTTATCGTTATAATGTTATTGGACTAATATTGTCGAATTCATCCTTGATGCGAATGGTCATGAGGCGCTTCTTGATGCACCTATAGCTCTAGACGTGTTGCCTGAGTCTGGCTCCAATGACAAAACCGCATCCAGAGAGGCGTTGTTGGTTTACTCGGTGTCAGTCACCATAGTGTATGATGCAGTTTTTCTTCTTCTTTTTGCCCGGTCCGTCCTATCGCATTTCCTGGATGACGACGATATCTGCTCTATAGCAATCTAGTGCCTCCGCTAATTGTTCGGCTGCACACGGTCTATTTATGGACCGAAGTTCGTTGTCCTTAAATCGTTTGCTTGGAAACTAGTTTTTTCTTTACGTGGCCGGGAAGACATCCTGACGCACGACCTTCCCCTAGAACTAGAACTAGAAGCCCTTGAAGGTGTTCACGGGGATTCCTCCACTATTGTCTGGATAAAAGGAGAGGTGCCTTTTTGGAAACGCCCCTCCTCCCCCCTTTCTCGTTTGCTACCCCCAACAACTTTCCAATGGAATTGCAACCCGACCTCCAGTTGAGTTACTTAATTAATAAAGCCAAATTGTCATTCAAAAATTGAAGGTTGTTTTGGGTCATGTTATTCGGGCCGTTAAAAAAGGTGGCAAGGGTACGATAACTTACGCGACAAGATATTATAACGGATTTTTTAAGAACAGTTAAAACAAACATTTTTTACTATAGGAGGGGGGGGTCTATCTCCCCCCGTTTAGGCAGGAGGGGAAATTTACAAAATTATTACTTAAAATGGCAAAAAATAGTTGAAAAATAACGGTAATACTTACAATTAAGTATTATACATAAAGCCAACATTTTGTTCTATTGGCCAGTTTTTAAATCAGGTGAAAACTCTGTATAGTTTTTGAAAAAATTAACTTTAAACTCAAAATTCCTGAGGTACTAACTTATTCTTCAAGAACTTAAACCAGGTTGCGTTGATTGCATTTTTTGATGTTGCGAGCATCTTTGTTAGGTGTTCAGACCAAGACTTTATATGTAAAGACGACGCCAAGATATTTATAGTGGTTTGTTATTTTTACTTCACCTTTGAAATTCCATTTTTCACTTAATGCTCTTCGTCATCCATTCCTAAAAATAACAATTTCAGATTTCTCAAGATTAACTTCAAGGAACCATTTATCGCAATAGCTGCTGAACTTGTTCATGATTGTTTGAAGTAAAGCTGGACTCTGAGCCAAAATTACACTGTCATCAGCACACAAAAGCACATTTATTCCTTCCACATGTCGATGGAGAGTTCAGAATTGAGGTCATTTAAGAACAACTTTGCTTTAACAACGCCTTTGCTCGTTCGAAAGAAATTAGAGGTACTGCTTCCATCCCAGATGTCGTAACTGTATCTCGGTATAAAAGTTTGATAATTTTTAACATTTTTGTCGAGATGCTCAATGTAATGAGTTTGTGAATAAGAGCTTCTCTGTTAATATTGTCGAACGCAGCTTTTAAGTCTACGAACCAAGCATATAGTTTCTTTTTCTGGCTTAGTTGCAGCTGAATTAGGCATGAAAGATTGAAGATCTGATCATTGGTACTATAATCTTTTCGATATGCAGCTTGGTATTCATTGAGTATATTGTTGATTTCGATCCAAGTAGTGAGGCTGCTTAGGGGAACTGAGGTGAATAATTTGTAGAGGGTATCTGAAGCCCACGATAATTAGATACAAGACTAGTGTCACCTTTTTTAATGAACGGAAAGATAATTGCTTTTTTGAAGGATGTTGGTATTGTTCCTGTTTCAGCAAAGTGTAAACCTCACCAATAAAACAATTACTCGCATTTTTATAAAACTTATATGGGATACCGTCCATATAAATCTAAAAATATGTTTTATTTAAAATGCAACTTATTACTAGTTTTACTAGTATTGATGTTTATGGTTGCGGGGTTGGAATAGGACTACTCGTTGTAAACTCGAAGGTTCGGATAGCTGTAGCTATGATGTTGATCCCGATCTAACTGATGGAACAAAATGCAAAATCGGAGCCGGAGTCGTAACTGGAGTCGAAAAAGTTGTCGTACGTTTCACAAAAAGTAAGCACACAATGTGTCGTACGGCGTTTTGATGTTTATTTTACAACCACATCAAATTTCTCAGAAAATATTTTTGTGTTCACTTTTATTTCTTATTTAAATATTTTCGTATTTAAATATTTTTCCACTTTTTTATTAAAAAACTATTAAAAAAAAAAATATAATCACCAAGTTATTCACTTCAAAAATGGAAACGTCACATGTGTCGTACGTCAAAGTTAAAAGTTAGTCAACTCTTCCGACTCCGGCTTCGGCTCCGATTCCAGTTGCGTCGCGTTGTGTTCGTACATTTGCATTTGCGTACATTGAATACTTTGACAGCTATTCCAGTTACGACTCCGACTCCGGCTCCGACACCATTGTGTTCCAGCAGTTATCTGCACTTGTCTGCACTTGTTGACCCGTGTGGTCACCATGTGTTGACTCTTCCATTGGTCGGAAGAAGATTGTCATAATCTTTCGCTTAACATCTCCTGTACTCTTGATCTTGAATTGTCTATGAAATTTTCCATTTCTATTGCAACTTGTTGACCATGATCAGGTATGTTCGCTTTGTTTCTTGTCGCTTGATACACTCGCAGTACCTGGTAAATCTTGTAGGCAGAGTAGATAGTATGCAAATAGATATTTTATAAATATTCCCCACAATACGGGATGTTCTTTTACATCGTACAAAAATGGTTCTATGTAATTTAAGGTTGTGTACATAAGATTCTCGTCTTGTGAAGCAATGTACCCGAGAATTTGAATTTGGGATGGTTTATTTAACTTAATATGCTCTAATATTTGGTTTTTTGAGTTAAAATACAATTTTCCATCAATTGATACATTATTTTCAAATTGAACCAGGTTGATTCCTGCTAGTTTTATTTCATTGACAACATGATTTCCTGTTAATACAATATTTCCTTCGTTAATAATTTCTATAGGTTCGATTCTTTATTTGATTTTTATACAGTTAGCTTTATATTTAATTAAAAGGTTCGTTTCTTTAATAATTTTACAGTAATCGTGGTTGAGTTCTTTTTTACATGCGGATTTATAAAATGTTTTCTTATATTTAACAATTTCACTTAACATAATCATTTTTCCACCATTTACATCATTACTATTAGTTATATAATGGTAACCTAACCCTTTTACTTTGGGTTATTTGACAAATAGCACAATTATATAATTTTTTTGCACCATTTTAAATATGGAAGCATCTAGTGTGTCTGTTATGGATATATTTACTTTTTCTTGTTCCATAATGCTTTTTATTTCGCTAAAATCTTACAATAGTGTATTGAGTACATTTGATTTACTTAAATTAATGGTGTTTATTATCTCTCTCTTAGTTCCATAATTATATACATATTTGATTATTTTAATTTCTGCTGTCTCTTAACATATATGTCTCTATGTATACTGTCTAACTTACCGAACAATTGTTTATTTATGTTTTTTTTGTTTTTTGTTTGATTTGTTTACACTCCTGCAACTTTAAATTTATTTTGGTGGCTACGTCATGGTCTGAACTACCGGAGATCCATTTTCAAAGGGTGACTAATTTGTTGATACCTCTATGTTCCCTATTCCTGATAGATGGTTCGTTGAGTAATTTGTCGGCTAATTCTAGCTCCTGGTTAATGATTTTTAAAAGTTCCTTTTTGGCTCTAAATCTATCTAATATTTCGCAGTAGGTAGTTAAATTAATGGCGTACTAGATCTCCCCGAAGTCTTTGTAAACTGCGGCACTACCATCTTCTATCAAAATAAATTCATCATTGGTGTAGTCGGTGATTTGTTGTTACTAGCGTTAATATAAGAAGCATCATCTGTTAATTTATTTCTAATAATATTATCTTTATGGATTTTTCGATTATTAGAATCTATAATTACTGTGCTATTATAGATTAGTGAATTAGTGCTAAAAACTTCATTAACGTTGGTGTACCACAAGGCTCTGTATTAGGACCAGTTTTGTTTTTGATTTTTGTTAATTCACTTTTCTGGCAACCTTTGAAGGGCACAATAACAGCGTTTGCCGATGACACTGCTTTGACGTACAACAGTAAATGTAACTTCAACCTTTATCCGGACGTTTTTTTTTTTTTTTTTTTACACTTCAGAATTTTCACAAAGTAGTTAGCTTACAGCAAGCGTCACACTACGATCAGAGGCTCATCATTAGTGCATGTGTTAGTTGTTAGTAAGATAATAATACAATTAAAGCCTAACACACGCACAAAATACAAAACATAATTAACATTTAACATGATTTATTACAGAACAACAAAAAATAAAATGAAGACGATTACGATAGTGGAGCACTGGTTCTAAACAATGATTTTAATCCCACCTTATTTAAATTTAAATCTATCGATGAACAGTTTAAGTTATATAAAATGCTCATTCGACTTAAAGCTTCATTCTTTCCATAGTTAGTTCTATGGAAGTCAATATGTATAAACATAAAGTCAAAAGCACGCAGGTGATGAGTTCCGCCTCGGTAATTTAAATGTATACAAGACAGCAAATAAGGTGCATCAATTTCACCATTAATAAGTTGATGAAAAAATATTAAATCATTATTAACACGCCTTTGATGGAGAGTTTGCAATTGAAGAAGCTGAATACGATGTTCATAGGGAGGCAGATCATAAGGATCATCCCAAGGAAGACCCTTTAGGGCAAAGCGAATGAAATTATGTTGAATTGATTCAATACGTTTATTATGAATTTCGTAATAGGGAGTCCATACCTGCGAAGCATATTCAAGATGAGGACGAACATGACAATTGTATAAAGAAAGAGTAACATAGGGATCATTGAACTCCTTTGCCCAGCGTTTTATAAAACCAAGCATAGAACTTGCTTTATTAACAATAAAATTAATGTGATGTGTAAATTCTAAGTTGGAACAGAAATGAACACCTAAATCTTTAATTGTGGAGACGCGACCGAGTTTTTGCTTTGATATAAAATAATCAAATACACTACCGATTCGTTTTTTAGTAAAAGTTATCGTCTGGCATTTAAAAGGGTTGAGGGTAAGGCTATTTTTGGCACACCAAAATGTGAAACTATTAATGTCTGCTTGTAAAAGGATGCGATCTTGGGTGGACTTTATTATTTTAAAAATGTTCATGTCATCAGCAAAAATAAGAACATCACTTGAGCGTAGACAAGACGATACGTCGTTTATAGACAGGTTGAATAGAAAAGGGCCAAGATGGCTTCCCTGGGGAACACCAGATTGAGCAACAAAAGGTTCAGAATGACAATTTCTAAATTTTACCTCATAGGATCTGTTTTCAAGGTATGATTTGATCCAAGCTAAGAAAAATGGTGGAAAACCAAGAGCTTTAAGTTTAAATAAAATAATTCCGTGGCTAAGTTGGTCAAAAGCTTTGGAAAAGTCAGTGTATATACAGTCAACTTCATACCCTTGTTCTAAAGCGTTTGAACATATGTTTGAGAATGTGAGGAGATTAGTAACGGTTGATCTTTTTTTCACAAAACCATGTTGCTGTTCGCAAATGAGATTTTTACTAGAAAATGCTACACTTTCACAAACAACTTGTTCAAACAATTTAGGTATGCAAGAAAGCTTTGCAATGGGCCTGTAGTTTGTTATATCCGCCTTGTTACCTTTCTTGCAAATTGGTGTAAGAAATGACTTCTTCCATACACTGGGAAATTTACCTGTTTTTAGAGAAAGTTTGAATAAGAACGTAAGGGGTTCAACTAAAGCATTACTACACTTTTTTAATATTATCGCGGGAATACCATCGGGACCGGCTGAGCAGTCATCATTCAACGCGGATAAAAGATCAAGGACCGTACTCTGTAGCACAGGGATGTGACTACAGCTAGTTTGCGAAAAGGAGTGAAGATTATGAAAATATACTTCATCAATTTCTTGAGGGCTATTAACAAAAGATTCACGGAAATTTGTTGCGAAAGCGTTACAGATATCAACAGTTTTATTTAAAGAAAGATTCTTGTAAGTGGAGTTAACTGGAAAGTCATCTGATTGTTTCTTTAAGTTTACAAGTTTCCAAAATTTTTTAGGATTCTCTTTCAAAGAGGTGCCCATATCAGAAACATAAATAGCATATAAAAAAATTGAAAGAGACTTAAATTCGTTAAAAAGTTCAACATAAAAAGAGAAATTGATTGGAGACAGAGTCTTGAGATAAGTTTTCCATGCTTTATTTATTTTGTTACGCAGTAAACGCAATTCTTTCGTGTACCAAGGGTGGCTAGTTTGTATTTCTTGATTTCTTTAAAGGTACATTTTTTTCTAAGCAATTATTAAAGATCTTATAGAAATTTGAAACTGCTTCGTCAATATTAGAAAATGCTAAATTATCAGCAATTCCAGAAATGGTTAAATCTTCGGACAACAACTGGAAATAAGCTTTTTTGAAGTCAAAATTATATAAGCAATCAAAGGAATTACTGTGTTCAGTAAGGTGATTACTTAAGTCAAGAAAAATGTCCAAGGGGGGGGTGATATTTATCAATATTAGTAATTCCTGATCTAGATTCTAGAACAAGAGTATTAATAGCGTCAGAAGAAAAGACTAAATCGAGAATTCGATTTTTTGAGTTTTTAATACAGCTTTTTTGCTGTAAGTCAGTAAAAAGGATTTTATCGAGAAAAAATAGTTCCAATTGTGAAGAAGAGAGAGAGGCTTTAAGGCAAGATTCGTCTTCCGATGGAATCCAATCAATGTGTGGTAAATTAAAGTCACCTAGAAGTAAGATATTGGTGTCAGAGCAGGACAAACTGATAACAAAGTCTGATGCCAAGGAGAGTTCGCTATAAACAGACTCCAAACTTTTTGGAGGAATGTAGACGTTTAAAATGTAAATAGTCTTAGTCTGTACCATTATCTTAACACATACCAAATTGATAATACAAATGGAAAAGATACAGAAGAAGAGAAATATGTATTTTTTACCGCTATGAGAACACCTCCACCTAAATCCTTTGCATTACCAACATGACGATCGTTTCTGTAAACTTCGAACTCTTGACTGAAAAGTTCTGTGTCGGAAAAGCTTGAATTGAGCCAAGTTTCTGTCAAAACGAATACGTCATGTGGAAATGATTGGGAGTTAAGGAAAATGTCAGCAGTCTTGCTACGAAGTCCCCTTACGTTTGGGTAGAAGAGCGCAAGCCTGTTAAGTTTGTTGACTTGGTTTTCAAAGAAACACCTTGTTTTTGACTCTGTGTAAATTCTTTGACTAAAGTCTCTGCGGGCCATATATTTGTGTTGCAAATAGAATCGAAGAACGTGGGATTCGTTATTAACTTAAAAGAAGAAACAAAACTATTTGGTTTACTGATTTTAGTACACCTAATGGAAGAGCTGCAAGGTATGCTCTTGGTAGACACCAGTGTTGGGCATTAATTAATTAAAATTTTAATTATCTTAGTAATTGATTGAAAAATTAATTGCAATTAATTGCAATTAATTTAATTGCAATTAATTTTAATTGCAATTAATCTGTTAATTGCATATTACAATTAATTTATTTAAATTAACGCATGTTAATTGCGAGACACAATTAAAATATTGCAATTAATATTTTTAATTGTTGTAAGAGGCAATTAAAACTAACAATTAATTATCATATTTCACTGTACACTCTCAAATAATGACCCTTTTGTTGCCATTGCCACGCTCTCGTTCAAACTTAAGGCCACGTACGTTTCTTCTGTCCTTGTCTTTCTGGTATCACCTCGCAGACTGTAGCTACTCCTCCTTCTTATATTATAATCAAATTTATTTGCAAGAACAATTAACAATTGATTAATTGTTAATTGAAAAACTTACAATTAACAATTAATTAATTGTTAATTGAAAAGTCACAATTAACAATTAATTAATTGTTAATTGTTATATCACAATTAACAATTAATTAATTGTTATTTTTAATTGTACTTTGCAATTAAATTTTGCCCAACACAGGTAGACACTAAGTGGGAAGTTATATCTTCTGGCGTTGTAACTGGGTCCAGACGAGATATAAAAATTATTTTTGGTTTCGAGACAGCTTTGATGATGGAGTTATTTATTATTGTTCCTGTAACGGAGTCGCTATTGGAAGCTACATTTGAGTTAACCACGATTTAGAACTGTTGCGTAATTGGTTTAATTTTCATAAACTGGTCATTGGTGAAAAAACGAAGTTCATGATCTATAATATTATGGGTAAAATCTGTAGTGTAGTATCTGTAGTATCATTCTTCTAATTGCGAAAGATTCCGTTTGATGCATTCCTGTTTTTTTGATCATAATTTTATGACTTTTAATTCTAATCTGTGTTCCGCCACGGATTGTTTTTCAATTGAGCGAGTCGATAGTTTTAAGTATTTGGGTGTAACTTTAGACTATAGGTTTAGTTAGAAAGACCATACACTATCTGTAAAGAATTTTTTAACTAATGTTATTAGACAGATTTTTCTACTCAGCCAAATACTAACTAATGTTATTAGACAGATTTTTCTACTCAGCCAAATACTGTGGTTTGCTAGTTTTAAAATTAGTTTACAACGGTCTTTTTAAATCTAAGTTGCAGTACGGGATAACTTGTTGGGGTGGAACACATTTTTAATAAATTAGAACCTTTACTTATAAAACAAAAACATGCAATTCACATTCTGTGTAAGGTTAATCGTCTAACTCCTAGCTTTGGGTTTTTTAAAAATCTGGAACTGCTACCATTAAGGCATTTGTATTTCTACGAGTTTTTTAAAAGTTTTTTTTTTTGAAAATTCCGGTTACAATGCTTCGAGGATCTACGAAAACTGTAATTTACGCGTGAACTCCAGTTATCTTGTCAAAGTACCCACAATGAAGAAAGCACATTTTTCACTCTTTTACAATTTTACTACGCCTCGTCTTTTTAATAAATTACCTACTAATCTTAGAAGTATAATATAATAATCTAGCATAAATCGACCGGTTATTGTATGCATCCAGTTTCATCTGTAGTAACTTTTTCGTCGCCTATATCTATCAACAGTTGTTTTGAGAATGTTTCAGCGGATGGATCTTGAAGCATTTGAACACGCATATTTACTTTCAGTTGCGATGATTTTAAGCACGCGTTAATCTCATCAGCGTACGATGAACGCGGAATATCGGGAAGTGTTTGTCACAAATCACCTGAAAGGAGTAACAGAGTGCCGCCAAATTGTCTGTCGTTGTTTTTTATGTCTTTCAATGTCCTGTTCAACGCCTCAAGCGAATGTTTGTGTGCCATAGTGCATTTATCTCAGATGATAATTTTACACTGTTTTAGCAAGAATAAGCGAAATAAGGAATGTTTTGCCAGTTCCACCTGGTGCATCCAAAAAAAAGAATCCACCTTGTCTTGCCAAAACTGCGAGCATGATGTGGTCATGAATGGTTCTTTGTTCTTCATTCATTAGTGGGACATTGCGAGCAACAATTCCTGACATTTCTTTTTTTTTGTTGGTGAATGCACACCGAAATGACTGAGTGGTAAGTTGCGATGATAATGCAAAGATCCTCAATAGCAATCAATGCTTCATTGTATACAGCGTCACTGAATACTATCGTAAGATCGTTGCACCGTGTACGATGTTGATGCAATTAAACCATAACACTTATAGAAATATAAAAATTAGATAGAGACCTATTCTCAGACCTACCGAATATATATGCAAAATTTCATTGGAATTGGTAAAGCCGTTTCGGAGGAGTATGGCAACTAACACTGTGACAGGAATATTTTATATATTATGTAGATGGATTGAAGTTTATATAGTTTTAAGTATTTTTCAAATGAAATAAAGAAATAAATAAAAAATTAAATAAATAAATAAATAAAAAAATAACTGTATATTCTCTAAGTCTTCTTTAACTTTCTTTTTTCCAAACATAGGTTTGTTCTTACTTCTTCTCTGTGCATTGTGAACAAAAATTGTTTCTCCTACTTTATATGTTTTATTTTTCCTATTTTTATTAAAATATCCTAACATTTTTTGTTCAGGTGTGTTTGGAGTTTACCTTTTGTGTCACTATTATCTATGTATATAATTATGGAATATATCCGTCCGTCGGTCGTTTGTCTGTCACCCTGTGAATTCGTTATATTTCTTTGCGGCTAGAGTCATTACATCTTTTATGGCTGTTATATGCGTAGTTTCTTTAACTAAGTATTCTAATAAGCTCTGTCAGTGTAGAGTGAACTCTTTCTATTGCTCCGTTGCTCTTTGAGTGAGCCGGTGGTGTAGCCTCATGGGTTATATTTAGGAGGTTGTATGCACATTGAGCAGAAGGTGAGCAAAATGCTGCCTCATTATCGGTTATCAACGTTCTGACGTTACCAAAAAGCGGGAATAATTCAATCATTATATTTTTTGCTTCGATTTTCGAATGAACTTGAGTCGTAATCAAATATTTAAAAAAAGGGTCTGTCATTGTAAGAAATGATGCGTTTTCGAAGTAGTAAATATCTGCGTGAATGCGTTCTTCCCCTTCTTCAGGAATTGGAGTCTCTCCAATTGGTTGCTTATTCGGATGTCTGTAATACTTATTCTTTTTACAGATTTCACATCAAGCGTTAATTGAGAGAATTTGTTTGAAAGCGTTTGGCTTAAAATATTTTCTAACGATTTGCTTATACACTTCTTTAGCTTGTCTATGAGCTCGGTTGTGTTCAGCAGTGATAATACTAATTGCTCTTCCTTATCGGTTATACCTTCAACTATTTGATTACAGAATAAGAACTTAAGTGTTGGAAATTCTTCTAAAAGTGTACCTTTAATTTTGAAGAATATCTCTTCGGTACTATAAATTCCTACAGTTAAGCCTGTTTTTATTATTGTTTTAATTTCTCTTACTATGTCTAAATCTTGAAAAAGCACTGTATGTCTCGAGTAGCCTGTGTGCATTTCTTTTGAAAGTATTTTATTCTTAAGTGATTCGTCTATGCTTTATTGTACTTTAAAATTATTAATTCTTTGGTTTACTCTTTTTACATCTGAAATGAACAGTTCCTGCTTCTGATTCGTCTTCGTTCATCATATTGAGTTCCTGTCTACTAGAGCATCAGCTACGCTATTCTCCTGGTTTGTATATAATTTCCGGAGCGTACTCTTCTATGAAAGCGCACCAGCGTTTTATTTTTGCGTTTGGGTTTTTATCACCAATGGCAAACGTTAATGGCAAAAATACTCCATTTACCAAGATCGGAATCTTTCGTACGTTTCACTCTCCGTTTGTTTACATTGTTGTATTTGTAATTTTGACAATTAGTCCATGAATAGATGTGAAAACAAAAAAAAAACGATGCCGTGGGCTAGCGGCACTTTGCAAAACAAAAACAAAATGGGGATGTTAATAAGTTTTTTTTCATGGTTTTTCTTTTTACTTTTTTCGATGAAAAAGTCAGTTTTAAGCGTTAATTTTGCAGTCATTTTGTTGATAGCAAACCAATGTACATTTTTGTCTTGAAAAAAGCATGTTCAACATCAGTTTATTATAATTAATTCACTAATCTAGAGTAATCCCTACGAAATTCTTTAAATTTCATAATTAACCTTGAATTATTGTATCAAAGATGCTTTCAAAGCACCATCAAGTTAAGGGTGCGACCGCAATTTGTTTATTGAATTCTATTAAATTTTCGTCAATGAACGGCCTAAATATTTTTTTTGCAAGTAATTAAAATCTGTATCAATTTAACTAATCCAAGTATATTTATAGTTTGTTTTAATGATTTAAGCTTGCAACTATTTTTCAATTCCATTTTGATTAATAAAATAATATTAAATTAAAAAAAAGAGTTATAATCGAAAAATACCTTATCCATAACATTCTTGATTGATGGAGGCATACATGTATTTGCTATCAAAAAAACTATGCATCAAAGGAACACCAATGTTTTAAAAAAATAATCAGAACGATTATAGGGAACCTGTTGATTAAATGCAGAGCAAATAAAATACAAATTTTGACATATAGCTATCACAAAATGAAAACGTCTTAAAATCGTTCTGAATTCATGCACAACTCATTCAATAGATCATGTAATCGTCATGAATGTTTATTGTTGACGGACAGAAGATTTTTTTTAGTGAATTCCCACATTTTAACGCAAAATATAATTTTCATTCATTCCTTAAAAATATTTTGTTACCAAAGTTCAAGTTTACTTATTATTGTTTGAAGGGTATGTTTAGTAAAAATGCTGCTAATAATGAAAAAAAATTAATGAGTTTTACGTACATATGTATATGTTTTTGTTTTTCGTAATATAATAAATACTACCGTAGATTACATTTTATAAATGCAGAACATAGAAGAAAATATACATAAACAATAGTTTTCAGATATAAAGCAGAGGTTAGCGTAGAAAAATATTTTTGAGAAAGCCAATAATATTTAAGGTATGTTCATTAAAGAAATTTCCGCTTCGGCTAACCTTCATCAACTTTTTAGAAAAAAAAATTAGCATTAATAGCAGCCAATTATTTCATAGCATATTTAATTGTTCACATTGTAAAATGTCTAGAAATTTTCATTTGCTACAAAATTCGTAATTTTATTCGTAAACATAGAAGATAACATTATTTAGTCAAGAAGTATGGATTTTGGCGCGTTTACCGGTTGTTTTCTTTTGGGTGTTCGGTTTCCCCATACTGGAAGAAAAAAAAGTTACTTAAATCTATTTATTGCACTCATTTACTTGGTATTGTGTGTAACCATATTGCCTACTTCTATTCCTTAAAGATGCTTTACACAAATCAACTTATTTTTAAAACATGGTTCCCTCAAATCTCTATTCCAAAATCTAACAACAAACAAAATTCTCACTCTAACATAGTCCCTTAAAAAGAAATTTTCAGGAATATTTCTGCAACAAACAAAACTAGTATTTGGTCTTGTAATTATCGAACTGCTTAAATGATTTTTTTTTTTTTTTTTTTTTTTTTTTGTTCGCAGGAAGGTGAGAAATCTTCAGAGACACTATAAGCCCGTCTATAGTAGTGTCAGATTTTTACTGACTAAAACTCACCTCCCTTATCTTCTATATTATTACTACAACTAAGTCCAGCTTAACAAGTAGTTTTAGCGTCATTTTGTTCGCGTTTTGTCAGGAAGCTCCCCAACGAGAGGACCTGAAGATTCCACAAAATTCGAGTGGAGAGATTAATTTGTTTGCGCTAGATCAGAAGGTCTTGTTCGGTGCAGACGCCGAAAAACGAACGCCTCGCTAACAGATTGTTGGATTAAGTTATTCTTATTACTATGATTTCTAAGTCGTGATCATAGCTCTGTAGCAAATTTTTTAATTTCGTTTTCTACATATTTTATATTTAAATCTCTATGTAAGTCACTATTTCTTACATACCATGGAGCATTTACTATTATTTTAAGTACTTTGTTTTGGTATGTTTGCAAAATTTGTATATTTCTTTCGTTGGTACAACCCCAAAGTTGTATACCGTACGTCCAAACTGGTTTCAGTACTTGCTTATAAATAAGAAGCTTGTTATAAACGCTTAGATTGGAATATCTTCCAATAAGCCATGTCAATTCGCGGAGTTTATTTTTGAGTTCATCGCGTTTCTTTTTTACATGAACTTTCCATTTAAGTTTCGCGTCTAGAGTCATGCCTAGATACTTCGCTTCATTAGCGTATGAAATTTGCACAGAATTTATATAAATAGGTAAGTTATATACTTTTTTATACGTAAAATTTGTGTGCATCGATTTTGTTTCATTAAGAGCAATTCGCCATTTCTGTGTTCATTCTGAAATGCTATTTAATGCTCTTTTGAAGCTTAGAGGTTGCCGTTTCTATTGAATCCGATATTGCGAGTACAGCTGTATCATCGGCAAAAGTGCCTAAAGTTGTGCCTTCTGTTTGGGGTATATCTCGGGTATAAAGAACAAACAAAATCGGTCCAAGGACGCTACCCTGGGGAACCCCAGCGTTTATTTCTTTAAACTCCGAATACTCCGTTCCTTGCTTAACTCGAAAGAATCTATTTTCTAGGTACGATTCAAGAATGTTATATATTTGCTCTGGAAAGACTGTTAATTTATATTTTAGACCGTCATGCCAAACTTTGTCAAAAGCTTGAGAAACGTCAAGAAATGCAGTTGAGCAAATCTTTTTTTCTTCAAATACTTTTTCAATTTCGTTAGTTATTCGGTAAACCTGATCAATTGTCGAGTGATTATTCCGGAAACCGAATTGGTGGTCGGGAATTAAACGTTTTTCTTCAATAATTGGTAGCATTCGTTTAAGAAGCAATTTTTCAAATATTTTAGATATAATTGGTAAGATAGAAATTGGTCTATACGATTTTTTCTCATTCGGTGGCTTACCCGGTTTGGGGATCATTATTACTTCGGCGACTTTCCATTGCGTGGGTACGTAAGCAAGTCTTAAAGCAGCGTTAGTGAGCTGTAAGAGCTTAACCATTGCTTTTTTAGGCAACTCTTTGAGGACACGACCGTTAATCAGGTCGTAGCCAGGAGCTTTATTATTTTTCTGCCGTTTTATTTCCTGGACAAGTTCAGTCAAAGTAATATTCCTGATAGAATTATTATTTATTCAGAATTATTTTTTCGAATAGGTGCCGACATTATTTGAGGCTTTTTAATACCTTTTATCGTCTTCCAAAGAGAATAATTCGTTTTTTTGTCTGCTGTTAGGCTTTCAAGATAGGCAGAATTCTCGCTGTTTTTAAAATCTCGTAACAAATTTTTAATCTTGTTTGATAAAAAGTTGACGACACTTTTATGCTGAGGAGCACGTGATTGCTGCCATACTTTTCGAGCTTTTCGTTTTTCGCGTATCAATTCTTTTATATCTTCTGGAATTTTTTCTTCGTATTGCCTCGACTTTTTACTACAGATCGGAGTATTATTCCAAGCTGCTTCTTGAACAATATTTATAAATTTTTCTGTTTCATCTTCTAACTCAAACGGAGTTTGCAAAGAGACGTTCAGTATAATTCTATTTTCGCAATCTTCTTTGAATTTATCCCAATTTGTGTTATTATTTGTTAAAATTAGGGGCTTTTCTTTTTCGATTACGTTACTGTTTATTGTTAAGATAACGGCCGAGTGATCCGTAGAAAAATCGAAGTTATCATCTACTGTCATATATTTTCTGTTCATTCCTCTTGCGATGAAAAAGTCAACAAGATCGGGTGTTTTCGCTGTATCGGTTGGCCAATACGTTGGTTTTCCTGATGAGAAAAATTCAACGTTACATTCAATACCCGCTTTGTAGAGTTGTCTACCTTTCGTCGAAATGCAACGTGATCCCCAAAATGAATGTTTCGAATTGAAATCGCCACCAATAATAAATTGTGGACCTAAAGCGTTGAAAAGATCTTTAAAATCGTTTTTGTCTATCTTGGACCGAGGAGGACAGTAAATAGACGCAATATTAAAAAATACGTGTCTAACTTTTATGCTAACGGAAGTAACTTGCATTGTATCGAGCTCGATATTTATCTCAAACGAATGATTGATATTTTCTCTGATAAATACGGAAGAACCACCCCTTGCTCTTTCGGATGAATGGCATGCGTGGTAAGCCGAATAACCTTTAATACTTAAATTTGAGTCTTTTTTCAAATGAGTTTCAGAGATCAAACAAATATCTATTTTTTCGTTAAGTAGAACCGTTTCTAGTTCTTCGATTTTTGCGGTAAGTCCGTTCGCGTTCCATGTTATTATTTTGAGTTGTTGGGACAACTGATCCATGTTTACGGTAAATTTGGTGTTTTAAGAGCCGCCGACTCAAATTTGTCCAATTTCTCAAGAATAATTGTGTTAATTCTCCCTTGTTCTTCTAATCGTTCAAGTATAAGGGAAAATACATTTTGAACGGAGTCAGGTTTAATAGTTTTAGGTTTTTCGGGCGCCGTGACTTGAGCGTACGTGTTCGTCTTTTTTGTTTTTATGTTTTCTGAGGGTAAAACGTTTTCATTATTTTTCCCGTCCGTTTTACTCGACGCTTGAGTATTAGTCTTGGTTTTTAATTTTAATTCTTTGTTTTGCTTTGAGGTATTTTTTTTAGTTTTCTTACTAAATTCTTCGCGCCTCTTTAACATTTCCTCTGCGACCTCACAGCCACGGTAATTTGCTGGATGATTACCTTTGCAATTCGCGCATGTAGCCGGAGTTTCTTTTTTAAGACGGCATACATCAGTCATGTGCTTTCCCGCGCATTTAACGCAAACGGGGTCCTTCTGACAATAAGCTGCTGTATGGTTAAAACCTTGACATCGCTTGCACTGAGGAATAAGGCGTTTGTTCTTTCTTAGTGGTTCGATTTTTACAACAATATTCATTATAGTTTTAATATTATAAACATTGTCTACATTTTCATTTTTATCGAAACTTAGAATAAAAAGCGGAAGAGCGCGTTTTATATAAGCGGTTTCAATTCCTTTTTCTCGCTTCAAAAGATTTGTTGCGTCAAGAATCTTAAATCCTTTGGTTTTTAAGTCCGAAAGGATGTCTTCTTTTGAACAAGAGGGATGAAGTCCTCTAGCAACTACACGTAGAGGTCTTTCTTCTTTAATTGAATAACTATACCATTCAATTTATTCATCGCTGAGTTTTTTCGACAGTTTTCTATAAGAATCTGAATCATTTACGTTAATTTTCCACGTATTTTTGTGAGTGGATGTAGCTTTGAAGTTCTTTTGCGCCGTTTCTTTCAGAATAGGAAGAACTTTGTTATAATCCGCTTGACCAACGATGTTTATCGGTGGAGGAAGTTTCTTATTCGCAGAAAACTGATCTTTCCATGTAATTTTATTTGGTTTTAGCTGATTTTGAAACTTAGGCGAATGTGCAGCCTTCCGTTTTTTAAAAGGTCTACTTTTTTCAGTTTCCCGAGCAAGTTCATCTTCATCAGTTTCATATTCGTGCCGATCTCGATGTTGTGGACTTAGAGTATTTACTTTCATGTTTTCAGAAGTTTTTAACATCTTGTTCTCTTCACGAAGACTTTCGACTTCTTTTTTAAGCTCTTCGTAGAGTCTTATCATTTCGTTCAGCTTCTTTTGCAGTTCACAATTGTCCTGCTCAAAACTGTTTGTTTTCGGTGAGTCGCTTTTAGTGCCTTTTGGCACAACCGGTGGACTCTTTCTGCCGGTAACTCTCGGTACAGATGGAGGTGATCGAGGGACCTTATGCGCTTTCGCGAAAGGATTTATCAAATGCAATAAATGGCTCTCCCCAGAATCCGTAGAGCCTGCCTCCGAAGAGGATGGATTTGCCAGAGAAACTGGCTTTCCACCTGGGGTAATTAATCTATTTGTTTTTTCCATTGCATATTTTGTATACTTATGTAGTTCTCAGTATACGGAGATTGGATTTTAGTCGCCTTTTACGACAAGCATACCTTACTTCGGGTAAATTCTAAACCCCTACCCGAAGGGGGATGATGAAAATACTAATCTAATTGAGGAATCTGAACTAGCTAAAGTTGGCAATGGAACTTGACAAGTATGCTTCTCGTGGCATTGTCTGTACAAAAAAAATACGGAGACACCCGCCTATTGTTTCCACCTGAACTTAAAACGTCGCCAAAAAAAATGCTCTAAGCAAACTACAGCTGAAAAAATTGTCTGTTTTGTTGTTTTACAAAGTATTACACTTTTGTCCATTTCCAATAAATTATACTTAACCAGTTGCAGCTCATATTGCGTTCGAAAAAAATTTAAGTAAATAAAAAACAGCATTAATAAATCATTAAATATGTATTTGGTCAATCTTATTTCATTCAATATACATTTACAACATTTATTTGGATTGAAATTAAAAAGCTATACAAATCTTCCAATTTAAGACCATGTCAACACTTCAGATTCTGTTGGTTAGGGTTGTTTAGTTTTTGAACGAGGCCATGAAACATTCAAAATGAAGCATTTAGATGGGGCTGATGACTATAATGAAGCATTTTGATGGGCCGAAACACTAAATGTGAGAATGGGTTTGGTTTTTGCATCATTTCACGCACACTTTCTCACATTTAGTGCATGATACAACAAAACAAGATATGGCTTTCCGAGTGTTTATTTTTTCTCGTTCTGCGCATCTACGTCATCGACGCACACTGTGTTTGACGTTTTGCATTTTCAGTATGGAATTCACAGCAAAAGGTAAACAAGTCAAACATTGTTTCAGTTTTTGTTAAAGATTTTTATATACTCTACAAAATTAATAAAAAATGAAATTGAATTGCATTGAATAAAAAGTGTTAATTTATTATTTTATTATATTTTCTTTTCCTAAAATTGTTCTTTTCAACAATTTCTCTGTTGAGTTTGCGTATCCGGAAATACATACGCGATCGGAAAAAAAGTTTTTTGATTTTAACATCACAAACAATGTTGGCCTTATTTGATATATCTAGCATGTGCTTGATATATTCAGCACATATAAGGAAGTTTCTTTTAAGTGCACTGTTGAAAATGCATCCGGTTTCAAAAGGCGCAATGGAGTGAATCCTAAATGAGTATTATTTTGTATTTCCTTTAAATTTGTCTATCAATTTTACATACCCATTTCAAATTTAACATTATTAATGAAATCCTCTTTCAGAAAATGCAAACTACAAATCCTTGCAGTTTGAATATTAATATTATCCTTCCTTTTGCAAAACAAAGTCCACTGCTTTGAAAGATTTAAATTTCGCTTCGGAAACTTATAAAAACTTGTTTGAGCAGAAAGTTTTTTTCGTGTTGAGTTATTGCACTCAAAAACTGAACATTTATCCATTTTAAATACTTTTTTAATAAAAACCAATTTCAAAATTATCTTATTTAAACACACCAAACCTTACTTCCTTTACAGCAGAGAACAGGAAACAAAGTAAAAGGAAATAAAATTGCGCCAAAAAATTACTTGGTTGTGCGTCGATGACGTCATGACATTTTGACAGCTACAACACGAAATGTGCAAAGCCATATCTTTAGTAGTTGTACCATGCATTTAGTGTGTAGTTAGCTTGTAGGCAAACCGAAATGTCAGTCTGAGATTCTGTCGCGTAGCTTTCTTCGGTTTTACTTAAAATTCGACTTATAAAAATTATTGGTTTATTATTTTTATTTTGGCTAACAAATCTTTCGGTAAAATCAGAGTTTGTCTTTCAATATCTTGAATGCTTTAATGGCTTCATTATCGAATTCTATTGTTACCTTTTTGCTATTATTTTGGCCAGTTCTACCATTCTCTCCTCTAAGATACTTGGTCATGGGTTTGGCAATCATCGCGTAATTTCTTTTGAATTTACTGTAATAACCAGCTAACCCCAAGAAAGATCTTAGTTGACGTAAAGTCTGCTGTTGTGGGAATTCCTCATGCGTCCAGTTTTTACTGGGTTCATTTTAATACACTTAAAGGATACGATGTACCTAAGAAATTCTACTTCTTTCATGAAGTATTTAGATTTTACGCTTGATATTCTCATGTTTGCCATGCTCAAGGCTTTAGTTATTATCTCGATATGTTCGAGATGTTCCTATTCCGTTTCTGAGTATATGATGACGTCATCGATATAGACGTGGCAAAATTGTCCTATATACTCGCGGAGAATATCATCCATAGTTCTTTGAAAAATGGACGGTGCGTTTCTTAGTCCAAACGGCATTCGAAGGAATTCGTATTTGCCGTTATTAACGCTAATAGCCGTTTTCTCCCTATCGCTTTCCTTCAGTTTAATCTGATAGAAACCGCTCTGCAAATGGAGAGTGGTAAAATATTGAGCTTTGCCTAGATAAGCTAGGATCACGGATGTGGTAAGTCGTGTCCTATTCTAAAAAGTTAACACTCTCATTTAAGTTATTGAGGCGTGGAACTTTATATGTAGCAATCTGATCGCTTATTTTTAAATCTCTCTTGAACGGGTTGTTATTGTAAGTGTCATTAGACCATTGTGGTCTATTATTACTAAAGTTATGAGGAGTAGCTTGTCTCGCGGGCACTAAATTCCCACTCTATGTGTCCATCCTCTCGGGTCGGTTACAACCATGATCAGAATTGCTAAATTGGCGATTCTGTTGGAATGGTTTATTCCGTTGTTGGAAGGGTTCCGTAAACTATTTTCTTTTGGTGAGGCAAGTCATTGTGGTTCGTTGCTTTTGGCGGAATGGCCTGGATTCGGTCCATGTTGTCGAGACTGATGTCGATCGTTACTCAGACCTATTTTTCTAGTCCTTGTCTGATAAGACTCTATTTCCTGTGCTCTCGATAGAGCATTAGGTAAATCCCCAGGGTTAAGAGAGAACATTATATTACTTGTGGGCTGGTAAGGCCCAGTAACAAACACTCGAAGTGCGTTTTGTCTTGCCCTTTCGGTAAGGCATTCCGATTCGGCAGCTCTAGAGCCATAACTCATTATCGTCTTGTTCGTTATAAGCGTAAGTACCTTCGTTACATCGTCAAAAAATTCCTGCAAGGTTGTCCTATCTTGTCTCATATGGCTTGATTCCGTTTCAAGCATATGAACAGGCCTTTTTTCACTAAATGTTAAATCTAACCGACCTAAAATAGCGTCTATATTTAATGGTGTTCCGTGACTGGTGAGAACATCGTTTGCTTTCCCTATTATTTTATTTCTAACTATGTTCACTTCAGAAAAATATCTTGCCCCTCCCTTACAGGGTTCATATACCTTCATAGCATTTATTAGCGCTGTTCGCCAAGAAACATAATTGAAAGTTGTTTGGTTAGTCTATTAACCTCTTCTTCTAGTTTTCGGTTGGCGTCAGCCACCAACCTACTCACTACTGTCGAAAGTTCTTCTGGTGTCATTTTCTGAATAGCTATTCACAATTTCTTTTTCCTTTATCAGTTTTTGATGGAAATAATTGTACACATATTTTTTTTTTTTTAAACTTCAACCACTTCTCACTTATACAATTTAATTTTTAATGATGCGAATGAATTTTGAAACCTTTAGAATTAATACAAAATATTTTTACTTTCGTACCATCATGTTGAGATTTCGGCTACTGATTCACCTACTTCTCTGATCAGTTGGGTAATGTCAATTTCCCCTTCTTTGCTTGAGGTGATTTAAGTCTGCAGTCTTCTTTGCGTCGTTCCCGCGTTGCTCAGGTTTTAGGTCTACGTTTTGTATCTAGGTTCTCGTGGCTGAAGGATACTTCGTCAGTGTGTTCCTATCTGTTTTCTCATTTTCGAATGCCTTTTAAATTGTTTTTGTTTGTATGGGTTGTCACCCAAGGAATTTAATTCATTTTTAATTTAACAAACACTTTTTTAACAATTTAACGGGTCCCTGCTCAGGCGCCAATTAATTTTTCAAACAACTATTTTTAATAAAAAAATGTATTTTATTTAAAATGCAACTTATTACTAGTTTTACAAGTATTGATATTTATAGTTGCGGGGTTGGAATCGGACTACTCGTTGTGATCGTCGTCGTGCTCTCCCCGAAGGTTCAGATAGCGGTAACTATCAGCTGCGTCGTCGGTCATAACAAATTTCATTATTTGTTGCAGATGATGTTGGTTTGGGTCATAAACTATGCAGTTTACGATGATCCCGATCTTATTTCGGGGTTAGTGTCATTTTTCATCCTGCACTTGTCTGCACTTGTTGACCCGTGTGGTCACCATGTGTTAACTCACCATACCCGGAGCTTTGTTTTCTTTTGAAGATTAAATCGCAATCTTTACTTCATTCAAATCAATTGGGTGATCAAGTTCAGGTATTTCAACTAGATTTGTTCCTCGGTAATATTCTCCGCTGTTTAATCCATCGATTAAGGAGTTTTCGAAATATGACATAAATTCGAAAACTGTGATTTCGGTTACACTATTCGTAAGATTACCGCGTATCTCTTTGGCCAGTTTCCACCAATCATTTGCTTTGGTAATACTTGCGAGTTTTTTTAGGTAGCTCATTCATTAATGTAGGGAAATTCCAACGGTCTTTTCTATTTAACCCCTTAATTTTATTACTTTTTTTAAAGAAAATATCTACCTACTCAAATGTAGTAAATTTTTATTGGTACGAAATTTCCAGCAGGTATAAAGAACGAAAATCGGTTGAAAAATATGTGGCCTCATCCTAGTGATTGGCAGTGTATCTTGGTCTGAACATCTTACAAAGAGGCTCGCAACATAAATAAAATGCACGACTGGGTCGCACGAACTTGCTCCTGTATTCAAAGAGTCTGTTTAAAAAAGTACCTATGTATATAAGATTTAAAAATATACCTGTAAAATAAGTTTGTCTTCAAAGATATAAATGCCATTTGATTTGTCGAAAAAACCTCCATTTTTCAATTTTTTTGGGAGGGGGTTACATTCAATACAGTTAAAATAATTTAAAAAAAAAAACTAATTTAAGATTCAAAATTTTACCTAAAAAATAAGTTTGTCTTCAAAAATTTAAATGCCATTTTATAAATAAAAAAGCTTTTGATTTTTCAGAAATTTTTTTCGAAAATCGTTAGAGCGGTTTTTTTTTTAAATTAATTTTTTATATATAAAATTTTTCAATTTTGTTCTAAGAATATTTTTGGTATGCAGTTGTTTAGTGATTGTAAATATACGCACTACATTTGAATTTCGTAAAAAAATGTTGAACCGTTTTTGAGATATAGAATTTTGAAAAAAAAAATTCAATATTTTTTTAAAAATCCAAACAAAAAAAAATTGCACTTTTGATAATCAAATATTGTTAAAGCAATATAAGAGCTTATTCACAAAAAAAATTATTGAAATCAGTACATAATTTGCTGAGAAAATTAAAAAACAAAATAATGGTTCTATCAGCGGTACCTTTCCTGAGCAATACAAAAATATGTTTTTCTTATTAAAAGAAGCCAAGTTAAAAAATAAAATTTTAGAGAAAATTAAAAAAAAAATCTATCGGTTTGTTTTTGAGAAAATTCGAATTATTGTTTTTTGACCAAAAAAATTGTATGCGGGCCACTGTTAGTTTTGATCTTAAAAAAAAATGAAAAAAACGCCTAACGCGAATCTGCTCAAAACCTTAACTTCCAAGTTTGAACTCAATCGACCCAATGGTTTAGGCTGTAGGAGCGTGGACAGACAGACAAAATTTTGCACGAATGCAAAACTTGCCATATAGTTCCTATATGTCGCAAGTAAAAATACAATCAACGCAACCTGGTCTAAGTTCTTAAAGAATAAGTTAGTACCTCAGGAATGGTCAGGCCTTTTCCGCGCGACTGGCACCGTTGTCAACTATGAAGCAAGTAATTTCAATTGGAAATATGCCCACAACATGCTTTTGATTAAGCTGAAAGAACAACAGTGGAAAGATTCTACTGAACGTGCTTTACAATCGTAATTTCACGACAATATAGCAGTCTATCATACACAGAGGTACCCAACTATTTTATAGACTCAAATTTACGAGAAATAATAAGTATGATCTTAAGAACGAGGTGTGGATTACATAACTTGAATGCTAGGGCATCTCAACATGACACTGTTGGCTTATGCACAATGTGTAATCTTGATGCAGCTGAGAACACCTACCACTTCGTCAGAATTTGTCCTATTTTCAATTCATACCGGATATTATTTGTAGGAGGTGGAACAATTAATCGCACCGAGTTTTTTCAAATATTGAATGGCAAATATTATTTAAAGCTATACAAATTCTTATGCTCTTAATTATCGCAACTTAATTGTAAATGAATATAATATTTAAAGTAAATTCAAGCTAGCAAAAATATAAATACTAAAACTTTTACCTGACAGACAACTTTAACAAGTTATTGTCCTGACATAATCTTGTTTTTTATAACCTCACCTAACTTTGAGTTCGCAAATGGAGACATTGGCTATGGATGGAGGAGCTTGTTGGGTGGGGCCCTAGTTCACACAAGACTGTAGCGCCACCTTAAGTAAGTAAGTAAGCACCAATGGGAAGTTATCAGTGAAGGAAGCATCCCTCAATCTTTTTCATATTAAAATTTAAATAAAACACAGGTTTCTTTTTAAAAGTAAAAAAGTAAAAGAACACAATTATTAAATAACTCAACGCATCTGCATATCATAATTCATGGATAACGAATAAATCAGAAAACATAAATTAACCTCCAAATTTAAATCAGAGCACAATCCGATGTGACTGTATAAAGTTGTCGTAACGACATGTAACTTTTTTGTATTCAATTTTCAATACCATAAAAAATATAGAAAATTATTATAGCTAACTTCATGCAGGAATCTCGGATAGTGTTGATTTTGATCTCATCTTATTCAGATTAAAATTATATGTTATCTACTCAGATTATTATGGACTTCATAGAATGTGAACTGCTGTTCATATAAACTAGCTTTTTCCATACTTTCATCAATAACTTTTTTCTGAAAGTGATCACAACAAAGACCTTTTTAACAATACATAAATATATTATCGATATTTGGATAAGAAAGACACGGAAGTAATCGTGCGTCATCTTGTGGCCTTATTATTTTTTAAGATTACACTTATAATTTTTTGAACGTTTGTATAAGTAAGGGATGACCAATAGAACACAATTATAAACAAAAATTTCAAACATACGAGAAGTTTGCTATTTTAAGTGTACGTTTTCAGTAATTTGGATTGTATAATAATGCTGTGCATATACTTATTAAACTCAATCTTAATTTTTACATGACCATAAACAATCTTAAAAATTGTCTTTTTTCAGATCGTTACCTTTTTTGGCCTTGTCGTGTGCTCTTGGATTCTTTCGTTCATTATATCATTATCTTTTGAAGCTCCAGTAGTGACAATGCTTAAGTTATTAACACCAAACCGAAAGAAAATAATGGATAAATGATGTTGAGGTGGCAATAATTAAACGTGTTGCTATTTTTTTCATTCCATATCATCTCACAGAGCATATTTATACAACTTTATACAACAACATTAAAATGAAGAAATGCTCAGCGTTTTCGGACTGTTTGTTTCCTCATTCCTATGTGAATCTAATCCATCAATAATATTTATTAAAGATATAATTTTAAAACTTAAGAATATGTTTTACATTTTTAAATTTAATTCCCTGTTAGTCAAGGATGCATGTATTTTTAAACTAATATAAATCATATTAGTAATTTTAATGAAGAGGGACTTTTATATTTCTACTTTTGTAAACTTCCAATTTAATGTATCTTTTTATTGAATAATATTTAATTTTGACGAATTCGTGATTTAAGGGCCTTGCACATGAAAGCGAACAACGAATGGCCGAATGGTCGTCCATGATTTTACACATTTCAAAAAATACATTTAAATTATAAGAAACCAATTGACACTAATGTAAGGATAATAAAATTTGCATTTTGTTCCTTAAAACAGGAAAATTATGTAAAAACAGTTTGGTAGTAACGAATTGCAGTGTGGTTGCTACGAACTGTCAAACTCTATTCGCGTTCCACATAACATCCACACTGCAACGAAAAAATTGTTCGCGCAACATAACCTCAAAATTATACCACTCTTGTTTTGTTTTTGTGTGAAAGATCATGGTTGAGGAAAATATGGAGAAAAGGGTAGTTCAATTCGTCGCTGTCTGCGAATAGAAATAAAGCCCATGTGAACGAAAAGTCAAAATATGCGAACATCCACAGTTCGAAGTTCGTAGTTCGTAGCTCATGTGCAAGATGCTTTAGTTTAATTATAAGTAACAATAAATACGTTCCAATATGTTCTGAAAATAAACTAAACTGCTTTATTGTAAAGAACGTTTTCGAGCTACATATGTATGTACATATATGTTTCAAATTTTCATTTAAGCAAATCATCAAAAAATCACCTTTGCATTCATCGTAAAAAAAATAAATCTCTAACATGTAAATTTTTTATAAAAATAAACTACATTTTTAATTCCTCAATACTCTATTTTATTAAACAACTAGCCGACCCGTGCTCGCGTTGCTTCGCAAATTGTAACCACGAACATTTTTTGAATATTAGTATTAGCATATAAAAAAATTTCTCAATTGGGCATATTTCTACAATAATATTAATTTTAGTTTATATGTATATATGGTTTCGCTTTTATATAATAGTATAGATTTGCGGTAAAAAAAAAAACAAATTTGTGTTATTAATGTTCTCATACATCTATAGGTATGCGTGTGTAAATATCCATAGACACATTTTTTTATTCATCTGCTCATGTTCAGTGCAGTACAACTGACTTAACCTACCCACATTTGTGTGCTCTTTTTATCGACGTCATTGTAAGTACCTTCTTCGAGTTATTTGTAAAAAGAAAATGTAATAAAGAAAATTTTAACTTAATTTCAGTTTTATTGTTTGAGGAAGTGATACAAAATTGGTAATTCAAGCTATTATAATAGAACTTTTTTTATTTTTAAATTGGAAGAATTATAATCTATTCACTTCCTCGAATCAGAAAAATAAAAAAGATCTAATTTTTCTTTAGATAAATCGGCATTTCATGTGCACGGCACTGTAGTTAATTAAATGTCCATAGAAACTTAAAAAAAGAGCCAACACTGCTCAGCGATGTGACGATAGAATTAGAGAAACAAAAAAATAATGTGTGTGTGTGTAGGTTAGTTGATGAACTATACAAATACAATACAGAAAAATTGAATATGTAGTATAATGTATTCATACACTGTATTTCTAAAATACCATCTTGCTAACTATTATGCTAAGTACGTATCCTGTATTCATTCAATTGTTGCTATGACATTCTGTTATACACTTTATACATACACATAAATCTATGAAAATCTGTTATATAAATTACACATACGACGTACACTCATTATTGCTAGTTTTTCAGTTCATCGTCGTCTGTGAAAGAGGTTGGCCGTTTTTTCAATTAGAATATTTTCCATAAAGAATTTTCTCGAATATTGAATAATAAAATGTATTTTCTTTCAATTTAAATTGTATGCATTATAAATAAAACATAACATTTTGGCGACGAGATAAAAGCCGAATTATGGACGCTGCACAATTTAGCCAGTTTCTCCAGGCTATGAAAGATATGATGAGCTTACAAAACAACGTTGGTGCTGCTGCACATGATTCCAGTTCAATTTCAACGACGATTATCGCTTCGAATTTTGAGGTTTTCAATCCAGATAATGAAAATTTTCTACAATATATAGAGAGATTCGAGAACTTTTGTGCTTTGAAGAATTTAACCGACCCAATTATTCAGAAGAGGACATTCTTGAATTCAATCGGACCTAATCTCTACGACAAATGTAAGCATTTTCTAGCACCAAGAACCATTGAAGAATCCAGCTATACAGACATTGTCAAAGTTCTCAAAGTAAAGCTCGCACCTTCTGTTAATGTTCTCGTGGGTCAGCATCGCCTCTTGATGAGAGTTCAACAACCTAACGAAAGTTGTTCTGAGTACGTGGCTGCATTGCAAAAACTAGCCATCGATTGTCAATTGAACTGCTCATGTGGGTTATCCGTCACTGACTTGTTTTTGAGAGGACATTTTATTCGAGGACTTAGAGACAATAGCATTCGAGAGAAACTTTTAGAGACCGATTTGGATTTCAGTGCAGTGGTAACAAAAACTTTAGCTTATGAGACAGCTAAGATTAATGCCAACGAGGTTGCTCAATCTTATACTTCAATCAATTCAGCACAGACGAACATCAACTTAATTTCAAAATCCAGACGTGAATCCTCAAAGAAAGCCGGGTCACGAACACATTCCAGACGAAGAAACACTTCCAGCAAAAGAAATGCCAATTACAGAGTTAATTTTAGAGAAATCGGAATTGATGATCTGTGTATCAGATGTGGTAGGAACAATCACATGTCAACAGATTGTAGGGTAGCGCCCGACAAACTGAGATGTGGTTCCTGTCACAAACAAGGGCACGTGTCAAAAGTGTGCATATCTACGCTTGTCAAGAATAAAAATCACCAGTCAACATCCAGAACTGTATCAAACATCACAGATTACGCTGATTTCCAATCAAATTTTGATCAGAGCGATCTAAATCTCAACCATATGGAAGTCGTTGATTTGTTTTCCACAAATTTAACAACACAGAAATATGAAGTTGAAGTATTTATAGCCAACAACGCCGTGAAGTTTGAAGTTGACTCGGGTTCCGGATATACCCTGATTCCCATTAATAAATTCGAACAGCTGAAGTTGAATATCAAACTCCAGCCATGCTCTTTGAAGTTCAGAACGTACGACGCCGGTATTGTGTCACCTCTAGGAGTCATCGACGTTCCAGTGAAATTCAACAACATCGAATCTGTTGAACAGCTGTTTATTGTACCGGAGGGGTTTTCATCATTAATTGGTCGAACGTGGATTCGGCGTCTGCATATAAGCCTTCAAGAAATAGACAAAGTCATCAATCAGTCAATCAAAAATAATATTCAAGATGTTTTCCAGGTAAAATCAGTTGACCAATTTGTGAAATTATTTCCAAAAATTTTCGAGCAGTCAGTAGGCAAGATTCCAGGTGTCAAGTGCTCTTTACAGCTAAGAAGTAATGCAAGGCCAGTTTTCATCAAAGCAAGAACCATACCGTTTGCTATTCGTGACAAAGTCGAACGTGAGCTTTCCATGCTGGAGAAAGACAACATAATCACAGCCATCGACAAAAGTGATTGGGGATCACCCATAGTAGCTGTGCCAAAACCAGATGGAAACGTTAGGTTATGCTTTGACTATAAAGTTGCTGTCAACAAACAGCTCACAGACGCGCACTACCCGATTCCCCGAATTGACGAAATAGTGAACAACCTCAGGAATTCAAGATACTTCTGTAAATTAGATCTATACAAAGCATACCTTCATATTGAAGTAGATGAAGTAAGTGCGATGGTTCAAACAATTTCGACGCACAAAGGCACATTCAAAATGAACCGCTTAAGCTTTGGCATCAAATCAGCTCCGAGTGAATTTCATCGAATCTTGGACCAAATTTTAAACGGCCTAACCGGAGTTGTTTCATACTTCGACGATATCATCGTACATGGCGAATCCCTAAGAGAATGCGAAGATAATCCATTGAAATGCTTCCAGCGACTTCAAGACAATGACTTGCATATAAATAGATCAAAATGTAAATTTTTTGCAACCAAGATATCGTACCTAGGTTACCTTATATCGTTCAAGACAATTGCTAAAGATCCAAAGAAAGTTGAAGCTATTCTCGATGCACGAAGACCAACTAATGAGAAGGAAGTAAAACAATTTCTTGGACTAGTGACTTACTATAGTAAATTCATCCCCAACCATTCAACTATCACAGCCCCGATTCGCGAGCTACTCTGTAAGGATTCCGGTTTTTTCTGGTCAGCGAAATGTGAAGCAGCATTCATCAAGCTTAAACATTTGATCGGAAGCGAACAGACGCTTGTTCCATATGACCCTTCACTGCCAGTCACTGTTGCTTGCGATGCCAGCCCTGTGGGAGTAGCCGCTGTTCTTTCTCATATCATCGATGGAGTCGAGAAACCGATCTGTTTCGTATCAAGGTCCCTTTCAAAATTTGAGATGAATTATAGCCAAATTGATCGCGAGGCCTTGGCTATTGTATTTGCACTTGACCGACTTTTTACTTATTTATATGGTAGTTCATCGTCGTCTGTGAAAGAGGTTGGCCGTTTTTTCAATTAGAATATTTTCCATAAAGAATTTTCTCGAATATTGAATAGTAAAATGTATTTTCTTTCAATTTAAATTGTATGCATTATAAATAAAACATAACATGTAGGTAGGTAGGTAAGAGAAAAAACGTAACTATTAAATGGATATGGAACACATATAAAGAGAGTAAGAGCATGGGAAGAAAAGAAAATTAAAACTGTTGGAACGATAATGAAATGAAACAAAGCAGCGAACTCGCGATTGTGATGGAATCTAATTTCCTGGATAACATTAATTCAAAAAGTTTATAATTTTATAATTTGTTTTTATTTATTTCTCAGGTTGTATGTTTAACTTAGAAGTGATTTTAGGCTTAAAATTTGCGCAACAATATTGACTTCATGAAGCAATGCTAATCTTTGTCGATTATTGTATAGGTTTAAAGATATGAGTGGTTGTATAAGTCAACTAATGAAAAAAAAAATGGACAAAAAATGTAAAATTAATAATATTTAAGTTTGACAAATAATTAATGAAAAAAAAATAAAGCCATAAACACTCTCATAACAATATAGAAAATAATAAAATATATTTCAAATAAATTGGTTGACTACTTTCTGAAATCGTGCGTTACAAACTTTAAAATGGTTTCGCTTTTATAAAATAGTTTAGATTAATCTAAACCTGACAAAACTTTTTCTCGAAAGCATTTAAGAATTGTTAACCAATTTTATTCTGTTAATTACTGATTAAAGCATGACGAAAAAATTCCAATAATGAAGTTAGTTTTAAATTTTAAAAATATAGTATGTATTGTATAGTTTTAAACAGTTTTAATTTTATTTTAAGAAAGATATTAAAATTCTGTAGTAGACATTCATTGTAATTTTTCATCCATTGTTTTAACTTCCAAACCTATTTACATACGTTTTTATATTTTGTTGTTTTCAATTGCTGTACAAATATAATTTTTAAAAAGATGAGTATGTTATATTATTATAAAATTGAAATCGATTGCTTAATTTTTTGATTTTGGAGTTATGTATGTGGGATCTTTTCTCCAAAAATAAAAGATTTAACGCAAATTAATAGATTTAAGTTTTATTAATATTAAATTATTAATAACACCGTTTAAAATAATAATCCACGGACCACGGTACTACGTCCACGGTGGTTGGTACAAGACTGACTGCTCGTGTACTCGCCAGTAGCATCGCCTTATCACATAGCACCCATACTACACTCGGTCATCCAATTCCAAATCTGCCTCAGATTGGTTGTTATCGCTCGAAAAAAAATCATCGTCATCTTCTGCCTCGTTTTCGTCGTCTGTCCACGGTTTCATTTTGTCGGCACTTGTGTTAGTTGATTTTGGCCCGTCATGTTCACCTTCCTTCTGCACGTCGTATCTATCAAATCCTTTGCTTGCTGTGATGCGGTACGGCCCAAAAAATTTCGGTTTGATTTTGAGGCCAGTACCAAACTGCACTCTTTCGATGGCCACCAGATCACCCACAGAATACGTCTTTGCTTGTTTACGTCTCTTATTGAACTGCTTTGAATTCTCGGCTTGAATGCTAGCTATCGCTTGTTTTGCCTGGTTTCTTTGCTCAAGCCTCGCCTCGTCATATTGTCTCTGGAATTCATCATCAATTATTTTCATTAACATTACATCGTTACCTGTCTTCATCTCAGTTCCAATCATTAATTGAAATGGTGTCGTTTTGATCGATCGGTGATATGTTGAGTTAAGAATTCTCTGTAGACTCTTCGTGTGCTGATACCACTTTTCAGGATCATCCATGGAGAATTTAGTCAAGGATGAAATGACAGTTGAATGCAGTCGCTCAACTTGACCGTTTCCACGGGGCACACCAACCGTAATAGCATGGATCTTGACATCGTGATCCTTGCAATAATTTTGGAAATTGTTTGAGACAAAAGCTCCACCTCTATCAGTGACAATGTTGTGCGGATACCCAAACGTTTCAGCTATGACCTCCATCTTCTGCACCACTTCTTCGGAGCCAAGACTTTTTGTTGGAAAAAGCCAGCAAAATTTTGTGAATCCATCGATGAATGCCAAAATGTAGCGATAACCCTTCTTGGTGTCGGTCATCGGTCCTAGGTGGTCAACATGAAATGTCGAAAGCGGCATCTCTCCTTTAGGGATTGGGTGCAGCAAACCTTCTGCTTTTCCTCGCTTCCTGTCTGCTAAGATGCATTTGACGCAACTGGAAACACAACGATCTATGCGCCGATCAAGACCAGGAATGAAGAAATCTTTCTCCAAAATTGCTTTCACCTTCTGCGCATGAAAATGACCTTTTTCATGAGCTTTTCGTATAATTGAGGATCTCATGGATTCTGGAACGACAAAAAGAATGGAATTATTAATATTCTTACAAAGTAAACCATGATAAACCACAAAATCTTTATATGGACCCTCTTTAAGCGCTTCGAGAATCGCATTTAAACCTTCATCTTGCTTTTGAGCATCGGATAATTTTTTCATGAAGTCGTTATCCTCCATAAGACACATAACCGCTGGGTTACGGCTGAGCGCATCGACGTGTCTCATACTGGTTCCTGCTCGGTGTTCCACCCAAAAATCGTATTCCTCAAGAAGAAGCCCCCATCTGGCCACCCTCGTTGCAAGATCCTTCTTCTTCATCGTGCTCTCGAAGGCCTTGCAATCAGTCACGACCTTAAAGCGTTGCCCAATCAGATAAATTCGAAACTTCTTTACGGCTTGGATCACCGCCAACACTTCCAACTCGTAACTGGTGTACTTTTTTTCGGGATCTGTAGTAGCTTTGCTCATATAATAGACTGGATGTAGCTCGTTGTCTTCGTCACTTCGTTGTAGCAGCACCGCACCGTAACCTTCCATACTAGCATCAGTATGTAATTCGGTGGTGATGCCATACTGAAATATCTTCAAAACCGGTTTTGTTGAAAGCGCGTTCTTTAAATCTCGTATGGCTTCTTTTGCGGAGTCGTCTAGACAAAGTTTTCCACCCTCTTTAACCAGCTCTGTCATCGGCTTTGCTCGCAACGCAAAGTTTGGAATATACTTGCGAAAGTATCCGGCCAACCCCAAAAAGCTTTGCAGTTGTTTTACAGTTGCCGGTTCTGGAAAATTGGTAACTGCCTTTATCTTTGCACTTGCTGGTGCCACTGTGCCCTTGCAAATTCGATGTCCAAGGTACTCAATATCTTGCTGCAGAATCTGGCACTTTTTCCACTTAATCCGTAGTCCATTTTCTGCTGCCACACCAAGCACCATCTTTAATCGTTCCAAAGCTTCTTCGACTGTCCCAGACAAAATGACAATATCGTCAACAAAAATGCGTAAGATTCCCAACCTAAGTAGTTCTCGAAAAATATATGTAATATACTTTTGGAATACGCTCGGCGAATTGCACAGGCCAAAAGGTACCTTCAAAAATTCATATTGGCCGCTTTGAGTGACAAAAGCTGTGAATTTCGTGCTATTTTCGTCTACCGAAACATGAAAAAAACCATTTTCAAGGTCCAGTGTCGTGAAAAACATCGAAGCCTGCAAACAATCTATCTCATCTTCGACCACTGGGAGTGGGAATCTTACCTTGTGAATTTTTTCATTAACTGCTCTATAGTCGACACATAATCTGCTCGTTCCGTCTTTTTTTTCACTAATAAGACTTGGCTTGCGTAATCTGACACACTCTCTCGAATAACTCCGTCTCGGATCCATTGTTCAATTTGTTGATCTATGATGTCTCTTTCTTTCGGTGGAAATCTTCTGGGCGGACGGTAAACGGGTTCTTCGTTAATGGGTACAATCTTCATCGTAATGGGAGACTTCTTCGGCTTAGCAGGAGTATAGTTGGCAATCATATCCTTTACAGCACTTCGGACTTCTTTGCTCTGTAAATGTGATAAATCGGGAAAGTTATCGTCACAAAATATACCATCGTCTATTGCAGCAAAAAAACAATTGATGTCATCGGTGGGTTCAACAGGTTGCTGTGTGGCCTTGTCATCAGGTTTGGAAATACTAAACGTGCCACGTTCGATCTTCAGAACAGCTTTGCTTAAAAGAGTCATACCGATAATGACATCTGGTTTAACAAGGTTGCTATCCACAATGTAAAACTCCACATCTTCGAAATTTGTGCCATCGATACAGACATCAGCTCGACAGATCCCCTTTGTTGCCACGTTTGCTCCAATTCCTGCTAATGAACAAGAAAAATCATTTGAATAGTAAGTAGGACGAATGTCTTGCACGTGGTTTCTTTTTATGATGCAAACATCACTACCAGTGTCAATTAAACCGCTAACTACAAACCCGTTTACCGCTACCTGTCGGACCATAATCTGTTTTTTGCAACACATTTACCGTGCTTTTCTTTTTATTGGGACAATCAGGCCGCTTATGTCCATAATTGTTGCACCCAAAACACTTAGGACCTTTTTCCTTTTCTGGACACGTATAGAACTCATGTTCTTGAGAGCCACAATTGAAACAATATCGTCCACGTGAGCCAGTGCCCTTTGTTGCATTTTTTGAATTAGGTGGATGATTATTATCGCGACTTTTCGACGAAGTATCGCCTTCGTTTTTTATTTGTTCATACGTTAAGAGTTTTTCTTTGAACTCTGTGACTGTTCGCGCACCGTATAAAATTAATTTGTTAACAGCAGCGTCTTTAATGCCATCGATAACATAACGAAAAACGGAAATATCATCTACGCTGGCTTGACTAGCAATATCAAGCATTCTATACAAAAATTCGCGACACGATTCATTGGCGCTCTTCTTTGTTTCACGCAGTTTTTTATGCACGTCACAGCTAGATATCTTTCTTTTAAATTCGTCCGTAAGAGCACCTCTTAGCTGCTGATATGTTACCGGTTTAGCTTCATATTCAACGTAAAGCTTTGCAGCACCAACCAAAGATTTCTTACAAAAAACGAACCGTTGTAGAGAGTTCCAATTAAACGCGTTAGCATAACCTTCGAATTCATCTAGCCATTTGCTTACATTCGATGCCTCGTCTCCAGAAAATTTCCGAACCAAACCATCGACATCTGACATATTAAATCGCACATTTTGACTCGGTTGATTGTCCAATTCGGTTTCTGGATCTTCTCGGATATTTTCATGATTAAAGGCTCCTCTGCAAAGTTCGTCTTCGTCTTGCACTCATATTATTTTTTTTGTAGGAGCGACTTCTTTGATTGAAAATAGAACTACGAATGCGTGATGGACTTTAAAATGAGAAACGTTATTGCCCAAAAAAAATAAAATCACCTCACATTGGTTACTGTTCTTATCATTCGTTCTCGTTTCTTGTTCTCCCGTTTAAACCGTAAGCCACCGCAACACAATTAGTGTTTTTTTTTTTTGTGTATAGCTTTAATTTTTGTTTTCTCTTTTTGATTTAGTTTCAGTTTCACATATAATTATTATGAGTCGTTATGTGGACCATACAAAAATTTGAGCCAACGTGTTGCACATTTCTTTGTATGTGCAGAGTGGAGAGCAAATATTTTTCGTTATTTCTTTTTTGCAAATAAATAATTTAATTAAATATTATTTTTAGAGGGATCCCGGTTGAGCCCCCATTTGTGGGATCTTTTCTCCAAAAATAAAAGATTTAACGCAAATTAATAGATTTAAGTTTTATTAATATTAAATTATTAATAACACCGTTTAAAATAATAATCCACGGACCACGGTACTACGTCCACGGTGGTTGGTACAAGACTGACTGCTCGTGTACTCGCCAGTAGCATCGCCTTATCACATAGCACCCATACTACATGTATACCCTTTCATATAGCTCATATGCCCTTTTAAACTCTTTTAACACAGATATCCTTATATTCAGTTCATCTATGTGACTTTTCTTATTGTATAGCTAATGGTGTAAAAGTGATAATTAATTCACTAGCCAAAATGACAAAAAATTAAACGCATTCTCTTTGATTCCTAAATCTAATGCAGAATATAGGGATAATAAATTAAATCAGGTGGGCTGAAAAATGTGTTGCATTTTGTGATTTTGTTTCTTATATGTTTTTTGTAGGTAATACACTAAAACTGATGTAATGCTAATTAGAATTCGATAAAAAAACATAAAATCAATAATAAATAAAAATTTTAAATTTGTTTAAATGTATACCTTGTTAAAAGAAGAATGAAGTAATATTGGCGAAATATTTCGGACACAGTTATAGCTACCATACGTTTTCAAAAAAATAGATTTTTAGCGTAAAATAACCTTACAAGTAAACTTCTTTCTGAAACAAGAGATGGCGTTTTAAAACTAAATACAATTTGTTCCACCAAACCAAACATACATACATACTTTAGCAGGTGAAAATAAAACCTAATACTTTTTCGTGGCGCCTAGTGGGTCCAGCGACTTTAGCAATTGCATTTTTTGGTAGAGGCCTTTCTGATTGAAAATGTCAAGAAATTGTTAATTTGTAACTTCACTACATTTAAAAGTGTGTATTGAGTATACATAATACATTTTCAATTCAATAAAAAGTTATAATTGTCTGAACAAGACATTTGTTGTATTATTTAAAGAAAACTTGAAACAATATTAGCAAAAATGTAAAACGTTGTTTTTTTTAAATTTTAAATGTAATGCAAAGAGTTCTGATCCAGGTAAATTGTGCGTTTCAAAAATGATCTGTTTTTAATGCTCTAATAATTCTATTTTTGAATTTAAAAACGATGACTCGCCCCTACCCTTCCCTATCCCTACCCCCTCCTACGTCGGCTTTGTGCTATTATGCTGGCTGATGTCTCCTTATCCCCCGACTGTATAGTGTATCACTATCTGTCAACACCTAGCTTCCTTCTGGGACGCTTATGGCTTAATTGCTGTTCGTCTCTCCTGTACCAAAACATCCTTCCCTTCAACTTCCCAATTGGGCTGGATCGAAGGTGTTATACGACCCGTGCCGATGATCAGCCAGGCTGAGGGCCCAATTTCTAAAAATAGCTCAGTCGTTAACGGAGTATCCGGATACCAGGCGACCTCCGGATTAGCTAGCCTTATCTGTGTAAGCGAATCTCTGCACAGATGGACCCCCCCTTTACTTAGCTACTCGTGGGAATCTGATGGAAAATTTAAAACAAAAACAAAAACAAAACCAAAAACAAAAACAGTACAGGAAGCAAAAACGTCAAACCGGTACCGGTATTCCAGCTACACCGGGCGGCAGTTCGGCGGCAACGTCGGCTGTCATTGCACCTGTGCCTAACATCGGAGAAGGGATTGTGCCAAGTCACTGCCCATCTTCGTGTGTGGTACAGGTTGTATCCACACTGGGCGGCAGTTCGGCGGCAACATCGGCTGTCGTTACTCCTGTGCCAAACACCGGAAAAGGGCCTGTGCCAAGTCACTGCCCATCTTCTAGTGCGGTGCAGGATGTACAATTGGCAAAAACGCTTCCTCAGGTCGGTAGTGGAAAGTTCGTGAATAATGATCTTTCCACTACTAAAGAGAGTAAACCTATCCAAAATGCTCGTAGGAGCTCGTATAAACAACGACGGTATGCGATGAGGAATCTAAAATCCTCTGGTTCAACACTAGGGGATGGAAGTAATCCCATCCATAACAAGAGGCAGGAGTGGGCTAAATCCATTCTGGACAAAACTAGTCGCCACGACTCCACGTCAAAGCGACAAAGGTCTTTGGAGGAGTCCACTCCCGTCCCTAAAAAGCCCAAAGTGCAGTACACCAGCACTCCCAACATTCCTAGCGTACATCTCACTAAACCTTTTAGTGATGTACTTAAGGAATCCAATAAGATCATAATTGCGGTCATTGATAGGAGCAATATTGATGGCACGATTACTTCTGACCGTTGGCAGATGGTGAATCTGAAGCTCTCGGCTGGCTTTCTAAAAGTCATGCGGGATCATCCGGGTCCACCGCCTGTAACAAGCGATGAGGGTTGGCATCAAGGTCATGTCAAGCTCATCGCTTGTAACGATCAGAGGTCGCGCGATCTCTATACGCTTGCTGTCGGCATGCTGGGCGAAGTTTGGCCAGGCGCAAAACTCGAGGGCGTTGCAAAGGAAGACATTCCATGCAGGCCGAGAGCTCGCGCTTGGATCCCTAAAGAACCCTCATGTCCGGATGACATACGCGAGATCATTAAGATTAGCAACCCGGACCTTCCTTGTCACGACTGGAAGATCGCGAAACTGGAGGAGCCAAAGGGTCTTTATCGAAGTGCGATTATCGTAATCAATAAAGACTCTGTGGCTTCTCTGGCGAGAGATAAGTGAGTGATAAGATACGGTTTCGGGACAATCACGCTACGTATCTATAAAAAAGATGAGGTAGACGCTTCATGTGAGCCTCCACAACCCTTTTCGGAAGCTGTGTCGCAAGACGTTGGGGGTTCCAGTGCTACAATCACCTTGCTTTTCTTGGATGTGGATGATGTTGTACCTGGGACCTCTTCTGTCGCAGCACGATCTTCCTCTGAACGCTCTTCAGAAGCTGTGCCGCAAGACGTAGGGGGTCAAAGTGCTATCATCACCTTCCCATCCTTGGATGTAGATGAGAATGTGGCAATGCCCTCTTCTGTCGCAGCACAGTCTTCTTCTAAAAACGTCGAAGGTTTATCCCTAATGGAGACCGACGACTCCAACGACAAAGCTCTCCCCAGTGAGGAGGAAGATGAACTGTAAGGTTCTTCTTCATCTGATCTGGATGAGCTGGATTTAACAGTGGTGGAGGTTGATCTGCCAATTTGTAGCCAAAATGCTGCAAATATTACAGATTAATCTCCAACACTCTAAAACGGCTTCGGTCTCCCTTCTTCTCCGCCTGAAAAAAACTGGAGAAGATGTCGTTCTCATCCAAGAGCCCTGGATTGTGAAATCCCTGGTTCGAGGATTGAGAACTCCTGGCTACTACGTGCTATATGTAATAGGAAAAGGTAACCCAAGGTCCTGCATACTAGTAAAACGTAATCTAAATGTATTTTTACTCCCTAATTTCAGTGATAAAGACGTCACCACAGCCAGTATGGTAATAGACAACCATACCTACTGGCTGGTATCAGCGTATTTGGGCCACGACCACCAGGGCCCACTACCTGGTACCATTCTGGAGAGAACGGTCGCTGAATCAACAAGATATAAAACCAACATAATTATCGGTTGTGACACCAATGCGCACCATACTACGTGGATTAGTATCGATATAAATGACAGAGGTGAGTCTCTAAGTAATGTAGGTAGTGAACCAACCTTCGTTACTAAAAATCGACAAGAAGTTTTAGATATGACTCTTGTCTCGTTACATCTCTCAAATAAAATATTGAATTGGAGAGTATCAAAGGAGCACTCGTTCTCCGATCATAAAAACATCCAATTCACACTTATTGAAGAGTCCCCAAAACCGATCCAATTCCGAAACTATAGGAAAACAGATTGGCCAAAATATAGGGCGACTCTGAAGAATCTGATTAAACCAGAACTTTCTGATCCGCCCTTGTGTGCTCTTGAACTCAATCAAAAAATCGACGAGCTTACGGCAGCCCTTAATAAAGCCATGGAAACTGCCTGCCCCCCCACTACAGTGCGGGGAAAGAAGAAACCATATTGGTGGGCTACTGAACTGGGAATACTCCGGAATGGCTGTAGAAGGCTTTTTAACCGTGCAAAAAAGACTAGACATCCCCAAGACTGGGACTCCTATAAGGAATCCCTCAAAAAGCATAAACAGGAATTGAGAATAGCCAAAAGATCTCCTTGGAGATCCTTCTGTAGCTCAATAGAAGAATCCTCGGAGGCATCAAGAATAAGGAAGATTCTCTCGGCAAATCCAACCATGCCTAGTTGTCTTAAAAACTTGGATGGTACTTGGACTATCTCTTGCGAAGAAACGCTAAACCTGCTACTTGACACCCACTTCCCTGATAGCTCCAAATCCGTTAATACAACAAACCATCCTAGGTCGGGTATTAACTTAACTTTTCCTCAAGGTCTTGTTACAAAAGAAAAGTTGACTTGGGCTCTGAATAGTTTCAAACCTTACAAATCTCCAGGGCCAGACCACATCGTACCAGCTGAGCTACAACTTACGACTGACATAACTTTGCCCATCATTGAGATGATCTTTAAAAGTTGTCTAGATATGGCCTATATACCTCAGCGATGGAGAGAAGTAAAGGTAGTTTTCATTCCCAAGGCGGGCAAATGTTCGCATGTCAACCCTAAAGATCTATGACCTATTAGCCTATCATCATTCATTCTCAAAACTCTGGAACGTTTGATTGATATCCATATACGTAACAGCATTGATAAGAGACTATCAATGTCTCAGCATGCTTACTACAAAGGGAAATCGGTAGAAACAGCCTTGCACACTTTGGTAAGAACTATCGAATATTCCCTAGAACAAAAAGAATATACTATGGTGGCCTTCCTGGATATTGAAGGCGCTTTCAACACCGTTGACACATCCGCTATCACTTCTGCTATGACGACCCTAAACGTCGAATACTCACTCTGTGAAGTGATAAATCTAATGCTAAAAAGCAGGATCATCAACTCTAAGATGGGGGATTTTTGTACGAAAAGGTCTGTCAGTAGAGGCACTCCGCAAGGTGGTGTTCTGTCCCCTCTCCTGTGGAACATAGTGGTGAACGAGCTACTAATATCCCTTATATCGTACTTGAAAGAATAGTGCAGAGCTAACACGTCAACACTAGAGGCACTATCTTTCAAAAGTCTGTCCAATTACTTGCATATGCTGATGACATTGACATAATCGGAAGAACTCAGCGTGATGTCAATGGGGCTTTTGTGAGTATTGAGGCAGAGGCGGCAAAAATGGGTTTAACGGTTAATGAGGGCAAAACAAAGTACATGCTGTCATCAAGAAAGGACCTACAACACCGACGTCCTGGTCAAAACGTCACCATCGACAGACGTAACTTTGAGGTAGTCAAGGACTTCGTCTACCTAGGCTCCGCGGTAAACGCAGAAAACAACACCAGCGCTGAGATCAAACGAAGAATAACTCTTGCTAACCGCTGTTTCTTTGGGTTAAGAAAGCAATTGAGTGGAAAAATACTCTCTCGAAGGACCAAAGTGTCACTATATAAGACCCTTATCATTCCCGTCCTGCTATACGGTGCAGAAGCATGGACTATGACAAAAGCGGATGAAAGCACCTTGGGTCGTTTCGAGAGAAAGATTCTTCGTGTGATCTATGGTCCCGTATGCATCGAAGGGGAGTGGAGGAGAAGATGGAACGACGAGCTGTACGGGCTGTACAGCGACGTAGACTTAGCCAGAAGGGTAAAAATCCAACGACTAAGATGGCTGGGTCACGTAGAGCGCATGGAAACCAATGCTCCGGCCCGGAAAGTCTTCGAATCCACACCTACAGGACAGCGCAGTAGAGGAAGACCGCAAATCAGGTGGTGCGCACAAGTGGAAGGTGACCTCACCCAACTCGGAGCGCAAAACTGGAGATATCTAGCTAGGGACCGAGCTAGATGGAGAAGTTTGTTGGGTGAGGCCCTAGTTCACACAGGACTGTAGCGCCACCTTAAGTAAGTAAGTAAGTAAGAAAGTAATATCCCTTGAGAGAGAAGGCTACAGAGTGGTTGCGTATGCCGATGATGTTGCTATCGCCGTCATAGGAGAACATCCTAATTCACTGAGAGACCTTCTCCAAAACGCACTCAATATGCTCACTAGATGGGCAGATCACTGCGGACTTAGTATTAATCCTTAAAAAACAGACCTCGTCCTCTTTACACGGAAATACAAGATCCCATAAATTGTACCTCTCTCAATAAAAGGTGTACCACTAATTTTTACCAATGAGGCCAAATATCTTGGTCTGATATTGGACAAAAAATTAAGTTGGAAACATAATATTCAGGAAAGAGTTAAAAAAGCTACAGTACAGAAACAAATGGGGTTTTCAACCTCGCATAACCTATTGGCTATACACATCGGTCATCCGACCAATACTTATGTACGGGGTTGCAGTGTGGTGGACTGCACTGGAGAAAGTCACATACTACGACAAACTCAGCAGAGTCCAACGCACTGCATGTCTCTGCATTAGCGGGGCTTTAAGAACCACACCCTCAGCAGCGTTGGACACTCTCCTCCATCTGACACCCCTCGACATATTCAGCAAACAAGTGGCAGCGAGTACAGCTATAAGACTCAATGCCTCATCTCAATGGGCCAACAACAATGTTGGGCACTCCATCATTCTGAACCTCTTTGGTTCTATGCCAAAGTACATAGACTACACTATCCCAAAACCCGAATTTGGAAAAAACTTCCTGTTTGGCACACCAATTATTTATTTATTCAATTATATTAAATTAAATTATAACAAATTTGAAAGTATTTATTATTTATAATTAATCATTATTTCTGATTTATACAAAATGATTATTGTGAATTAACCAAAATTAATAGCCCAAAATGACACTTCTTGTCAAACAATTTTTCTATGTTTTTATAATTGATAAAATCATCTTTTAACCTTGGTAATATGAGAAAAAGGTCAATTCATTCGTTCTCGAACTTTCAAGCGACACATAAAATATAATAAAGTATACAATTTATAACGATTAAGCAATCGAATTTTATTTAAATCAAAGAAGAAGAATTTTAATCTTTAACCAGTGACACAAACATTGGTCCTTCTACGCCATTAAAAAGAAATAGAAGTGTGTGAATTTTGCGATTTGTCATTTTTAAAGTGCAAAATTATCTGTATATAGATATACACATATATATAAAAGTGAACATATTTAATGTGCCATTTTAAACTATAAAACTATAAAAAAAAATAAAGAAAACATTTTTCTAAAGAAAAAACTATTTAACAAACATTTTGTGCTGTGCAAATCGGGATTCCCGCGACGCGTTAAGCAACAAAAACAAATCACCAGTTCACTGAAGGCATACCACGTAAGTCCTTATTTTGTAAAGTATTTTTTTGCTATTTTTTTATTACATTTGATAAAAAAAAGTCAACCATGTCATTTGGGGAGCTTCAAAAGGAAGTTTTAGCGCAGTTAGAGCGCGATTTTTCTAATTTTAAAAAGACAGGCCAGGTTCGTCGTACTGTGAATTATATAAAAACTCGGTTGGGGCTTTTAGAAGCTAATTTGGAAAATGCCAAACGATACCACGAAGAAATCGTTAGCGGGGGGAAGCTTGAGGAGACATTAAAAAGGGATGAAATGGTCGCCGTATATGATCAAATTCGTGATACTTATTTAGAATATAAAAGTGAATTGATGGATGCTCTGGACAAAGTAGCTCCACCTCCACTTGCTCCAGCTTTGCCTTCGTCACCGTTAGGGCCAATTCCTGCAACAATGATGCCGCCAACGACATCGGCTACACATACTAATGTTCTCAAGTTACCTTCTATAAAGCCTCCAACATTTTCTGGTTCCTACACAACATGGCGTTCCTACCACGACATTTTTAAGTCACTTGTGCATAATAATGCTACCCTGAACGAGATTCAAAAAATGCATTTTCTGAAAGAAAGCTTGACTGGTGATGCCGAACGTCTTTTGCATCATTTAGATCTAAGTTCTGGGAACTATGCAAAGGCATGGGATTTATTGATCGAAAGGTATGATCACAAAAGAGTTTTGGTCAATTCCTACCTTAAGGTCCTTTTCGGTCAACCTATACACAGTAAAGAATCTGCGGAAACTCTAAAAAACTTGTTAGACACCACGATCGAGGTGGTTCATGCGCTGGAGAACTTAGGATTACCAGTAAAAGACTGGGATACAATTTTAATTTATATTCTTTTTCAGAAATGATCGTCCAAAACTCAACAACTTTGGGAAGAAAAGCTCGGGAACGACAAAGAACTCCCAACCTTTTCCGATTTCACCGATTTTCTTAAATCCCGTTTCAGGACTCTAGAGGCCCTTGTACAGCAAGGAACTTCGGTCTTAGAATCCAAGCCAATAACAAAACCCCAAGTTGCAGCAAAAGCATTCCATGCAAAAATGCAACCAAAACAGCAATACAACACGCAACGCTACACATGTCAAATTTGTAAACAAGGACAACACTCCTTGATGAAATGTCGAAGTTTTTTGGGTATGGATTCTGCCCAAAAAATGCAAGCTGTACGACAGGTTCGAGTTTGTGAGAACTGTCTTGCATATAGTCACACAACACGAGATTGCCTTAGTAACCGGAGCTGTTACTTTTGTAATCAAAGGCATCACTCACTTTTGCACATTAATTCACACACACAACACAATTCGATTGCTAATCCAAATACCTTAACAACACAATCACAAAAACAGGTTGCCCAGCCTAAGGATCAACAGGAAGCTTATAACCCACACGCTCCTGCGTTCCAACCAATGGGTGATAATGCACCAGGTTGCAGTACACGACACAATTATCATGCTTCACGACTCCATAGTACGCAAATTTTATTAGCCACTGCTGTAGTTAGGGTTAAATCTGGAGATGAGAGATTTGCAGACCTACGAGCCCTAATTGACCCAGGCTCAGATGCTACTTTTATTTCTGAATCCGCAGCAAGGCTTTTAAATCTACCAAGGTATCCAACATCCGTAAAGGTATCAGGGTTAGGGAAGGTCAGCAACGGCACCAGTCAAAACTACGTTGACATAATGTTTTCTTCGAAGCATTCGACGTTTGAAGGCTCAACCAAGGCGTTCATCTTTAAGTCGTTGACTGGCCTTCTTCCGGCCCACAAAATGATACACAACACATGGGAACACCTAACTGATTTACAGTTAGCAGACCCTAATTTTTATATTCCAGCTCCAATCGATATACTTTTCGGCTCAGATGTTTATCCTGAAATCATTTTGCCGGATATAATCCGCAGTGAGCAAGAAATTGCCCCTATTGCTCAGAACACTCACTTAGGGTGGATTATATTAGGCAAAATTCCTGAGATAGCACCGAAAAGCATATGTAGCTTCTTTCAACACATGGATCTTGATACGCAAATACGACAATTTTGGGAGATGGAGCAAACTCCATTCGTAACTCACCCGTCAGAAGAAGATGCCGCCTGTGATAAGTATTTTTCAAAAACGACAAAACGTCTCCCAGATGGACGGTATGAAGTCGGTCTTCCGTTCAAGGAAGGATTCTATCCCGAACTTGGACCCAGTAAGGAAAATGCAGTCAGACGCTTCTCATCTCTGGAACGACGATTGGACAAGGATCCAAAGCTGAAAGCGAGCTACAGCCAATGTATAATGGAATATCTTAGTTTAAACCACATGGAAGAGGTAAATCTGGATGACCCAATTTTAAAATCACCTTTTCATTACTTTTTACCCCATCACGCTGTGTTCAAAGAATCTAGTACAACCACAAAATTAAGAGTCGTCTTTGACGCAGCTGCAAAAACTTATGATGGAACTTCTTTAAACCAACACCTGATGATCGGCCCTAAATTGCAAAAAAACCTTGTCCATATAATATTAAAATGGCGACTACATCGATTCACCATAACAGCTGACATCGAGAAAACGTACCGCCAAATTCTCGTAAAAGATGCGGATCAATATTACCAACTTATCCTTTGGAGAGACAATCTTGATCAACCCATCAAAGTCTTCAAACTTAAGACTGTCACTTTTGGCACGGCTTGTGCACCTTATTTGGCCATCCGTGTCTTACACAAAGTTGCTGAGGATGAAGCTGAAAATTATCCCAAAGGATCTATAGCAGTAAGAGAGGAGATGTGTGTGGACGATTTTATCAGTGGAGGTGATTCCATCGACGAAACTCGCATCAGGCGTGAAGAAACACGCGCTCTGCTGGCTTCAGCAGGGCTTAAACTGCGGAAATGGACTTCCAACTGCAAAGATCTTCTACAAGATCTCCCCAAAGAAGATTGCGAGATCAGCTTTGAATTGCCTTTTGGATCAACCGATCTTGTAAAAACTTTGGGCATACGCTGGCATCCAGAGGATGATATCTTTTCGTTTCAGAACGTACAAAACGACACCGAAGAACTCACAAAAAGGACTATGTTATCGTCAATTGCCAAGCTTTTCGATCCACTTGGCTGGATAGCACCATGCGTGATCAAAGCTAAGATCATGATGCAGAAGTTATGATGCCGAGGAACTGATTGGGATCAACCAATTCCTTCAGACATAACAGAGGAATGGCAAGCTTTTCGAAAAGAACTGCCTGATATTCAAAACATAAAGATCCCAAGGTGGATCAAAACACAGAATACACAAAAAAAAGTGGAATTTCATGGCTTCAGCGATGCGTCGGAGAAGGCATATGGAGCCGTAGTCTTCATACGTGTGCTCGACAGCTGTGACAATATCCATATGCACCTACTTTTATCCAAAACAAAGGTAGCTCCATTGAAAATGGTGAGCCTTCCACGGCTTGAACTTTGTGGAGCTGCATTACTTGCGTCTCTTCTGAGCTACACTAAGGATGTTTTCGATTATCCCGACACAAAATTATATGCTTGGTCTGATTCAACGATTACGTTGGCTTGGATAAAAGCACAACCGTCGAAATGGACGACATTCGTAAGCAACCGAGTTGCTGAAATTCAACGGCTGACAAGCTCTGATATATGGAAACATATCCCAACAGAGCATAACCCAGCTGATCTAGCATCCAGAGGCATCTCACCCTCAACACTAGGAACACAAGAACTATGGTGGATCGGACCTTCATTCTTGCGAGAAAAATGGAATTTTGAAGTTCCCGAACAACCATCTTCACTCAACACCGAAATAGAAAAACGAGCAGAGAAAAGGCAATGTACCTTTGCAAATTATGATGCAGCAGACGATCCTATAAACAAAAGTATATTGCGATGTTCACGATTATCCAAAACCATAAGGGCAATTGCTTTTTGTTGTCGGTTCAAAAGCAATGGTCTTGCAAAAAGAAGGAAGACAACAAGAATTTCTGGAGAACTCAGACCAGAGGAACTGCAATGTGCAGCCTTATTGGTACACAAAGCTGTACAAAGACTCATGTTCACCGAAGAACTGGATGAATACGAGAGTAAAGGTGCAACTCCAAAATCACTGCTCTCACTCGACGCTTTCATCGATGGTAATGGTATCCTACGCGTTGGTGGTCGACTGCAAAACACGTTGCTCCCGTACAACCAGCAGCATCCGATAATCTTGAAACCTAACTACCATTTTTCGGAGCTTGTGATGCGAGATGCTCACAACAAAACCCTACACGGAGGAAACCAACAAACTACAGCATACATCCGTATGTCTTATTGGATTATGGGTATGAAACCGTACGTCAGGAGATATATCCATAAATGCCCAATATGCTTTCGGTATCAAAAAATTAATTTGCAGCAACTCATGGGAAGCCTTCCAGCACCACGGGTAAGAATCTCTAGACCATTCACCCACACCGGAATAGATTATGCCGGACCTATAGAAATAAAAGCATGGAAAGGAAGAGGAGCTAAAACCTTCAAAGGCTATTTTGCCATTTTTATTTGTTTGGCTACAAAGGCTATTCATCTGGAAACAGTTTCAGATATGACAACACAATCTTTTTTGGCAGCTTTTCGTCGCTTCACGGCCCGGCGAGGTCTTTGTGCTCAAATCTATAGCGATTGTGGCACAAATTTTGTTGGAGCAAATAGAGAATTAGCCAAATTGCTAGAGCAAGCTAAACATGATTGGCAAGAAATTGCTGGAATTCTGTCCAATTCAGGAACAAACTGGAACTTTATTCCTCCCGCTTCTCCTCACTTTGGTGGACTCTGGGAAGCAGGAGTGAAATCCGTGAAACATCACCTAAAACACACGATACGAGATGAGAGGTTAACTTTCGAGGAGCTCTGCACACTTCTCACCCAAATTGAAGCATGTTTGAACTCCAGACCTCTATGCCCTCTATCAGAAAATATAGATGACTTAGACGTCTTAACTCCAGGACACTTCTTGATTGGAGAACCTTTGCTGTCAATACCTCAAGGAAGCATATCAACTCCAAAGCATGTGAGTTACCTGGATAGATGGACCAGGATTCAAATGTTCGTCGACTCCTTTTGGCGAAAGTGGAATGGAGAGTACCTTTCGCGATTACAACAAAGACCTAAATGGACCAGGAAAGAAACTCAACCCAAAATAGGAGGCTTGGTCTTAGTAAAAGATGAGAGACTTCCACCATCCCAATGGTTATTAGCCAGGATAACAGAAACACATCCTGGAACCGATGGACTTATCCGAGTTGTAACGCTCAAAACAAAAACCGGAACTATGAAACGTCCCATCACAAAAATTTGTTATCTACCAAGCAATGAATCCACCGATGAAAATACCATAATTTAATTCAATTAAAAAAATAAAAACCCTACACAAATTAAAAACCCTACACAAAATAAAACCCTACACAAATTAAAAGGCAAATAAAATGTCATCATACACAACACAACACATTTATCAACATACAGTCCACTTTCAAAACCCAGAACTTCAAAAAAGAAAAAAGAAAAAAAAAACAATTATCGAAGTAGAAATAAAACCATAGAATAAAAAAAAAAATATTATAAAAATTATTGAAATAACTCAAAATCAACCATTTAAATTTCTTAAATAAAATATAAAACAACACAACAAAATGGATCCTAAAGGAATAAATAAAATCTCATTTTAATATTTAAAATAATTAATTTATTTCTCTTAATTCACACAACACAATATTACAAAAGGTTTAAATTCTTATTGATAACACAAAAAATATGAATTCTTGAATTATAAAAAATTAATTTTATAACCTCAACACAACACACAATATAAAAATAACTTATTTTTAAATTTCAACACATCACATTTGTATGCACATATATATCAAAATAATTTGAATTAAAATTCATCACTAAATAAAAATAGCAAAACCCCGTCGGCATTTCAAAATTCAAATCCCGTCGGATCGAATCGCCCGTCGGCATTTGACTTTAATAAACTCAACACTTTAACACAAAACTCAATACCATATTTACATAACACATTAAAATTGAACACTTTTAATTAAAAAATATTAATATGTTTTTTTGTTTTGTATAAAATAATAATATTTTTTGTTTTATTAACACACGAAAAATTACATTTCCCGATATGACGTCATCAAAAATATTTTTCGGCCATTTGCAAATTATTTGCAATATGAAAAATATGAAAACAAAATATATGCACTCATACAAACATATTACAATTCGCGGCGAAACCGAATCGATATACGAAAAAAGAAATCCCAAGCACACGCACACGCACACACACACAAAACCCAAAAGGAAATTTAAAATTAAACAAAATATAAATGAAATATAATGTAAAATAAAAATGAAATATATTGTAAATAAAATAATAAAATTAAAATTAATTTCAAAACACTCATCCTAAATCCAATCTGCGCTTTATGCAGATTAACAGCAACAACAGTAGCAGCAGTAACAGCAACAACAGTAGCAGCAGTAACAGCATCAGAAGCAGCAACAACAACAAAACACTGCACAATCACTACACCGCACAACACACAACACTTGAATTAATTTCTTTTTATTAATTTATAATTTAATTAATTTTATATCAATTAATTTATAATCAATATAATTGGCACCGCACACCAATTTACTTAATATTATAATTGATATCGCACTATCAATTAAATAAACACAAAAAAAAATATTCACACGCCCGAACTTACACACGATCGCGAACCGAACCGTCATCAATGACCGTCATCGACTTTTTACAATGATGGCCAAGAAGATAAAACAGCAAAAATACTATGATCAGTTATCAATGGATAACTGTTGCTCTCTCAATGAGTTTGAGCAACGAGAACATATGTAATGTATACATAGTATATGAACATGATGCAAATGTTCTTGTAGGGCACCAACTGTACAATTAGTTTTGGCCTTGGAATTGTTTTTTTTGTCCTTTTGATTATATGTTAGTATGTTACTAAAGTTTTTCTCTCTTTACATGTATCAAAGTAAGCACAAGAGGCGATATCGAGTTACCATTGTAAAACAATTCTAATGAAGGCATTTACCAGGGCCGGCTCTATACTACATTGCGAACATCGTTCACCGGGGCGGAGAATGTTTGGCACACCAATTATTTATTTATTCAATTATATTAAATTAAATTATAACAAATTTGAAAGTATTTATTATTTATAATTAATCATTATTTCTGATTTATACAAAATGATTTATTGTGAATTAACCAAAATTAATAGCCCAAAATGACACTTCTTGTCAAACAATTTTTCTATGTTTTTATAATTGATAAAATCATCTTTTAACCTTGGTAATATGAGAAAAAGGTCAATTCATTCGTTCTCGAACTTTCAAGCGACACATAAAATATAATAAAGTATACAATTTATAACGATTAAGCAATCGAATTTTATTTAAATCAAAGAAGAAGAATTTTAATCTTTAACCAGTGACACAAACACTTCCAGGTATCTATTCCATCCAGAGATGAATGGGAAGACAAAAAACTCCTGGATGACAAAGGCATCCATTTTTACACAGATGGATCCAAGACAAATGGGGGAGTTGGTAGTGGTGTGTACTCAGAAAAGCTTAATCTAAGCATCTCATTCCGCCTCCCTAATCATTGTAGCGTCTTCTCCTGGCTAAGAGAAAACGTCAGGCCACAAAAGATGATATACTACATCTTAACAAAGAAATCGATCATCTTCGCAAAGAGAATCAGGAGCTTTCCCAAAAATTACATAAGTTTGAATTACGTTGTTGTTTACTTGAAGAAGAACTGGAATTACAAAGCCGCGAGATAAAAAACAAAAATTTAATTTGTGCTCTACCAAGTGAATGTGAACAGGGCCGGCCCCAGCCAAACTTGCGCCCTGTGCAAGATTTGTAGAAAGCGCCCCTTTTTTATATTTTTTTACACAAAAACTGATACACAAGCCTAAGCCTTTCCCACATTACCCAGGAAGTAGACTTTCAATGCGTTTTTTTTATTGAGGTATCCCCAGGAGGCCTAAACCATTAAACTAAAACGCAGCGAAGAAATGAGCAGGGGGAAACTTTTAAACTTAGAAATTTACTTTTCTGGCCTTACATTTTGCAAATTCAGAAATGAGATCATCAAAGTCTAAAGAATTTAATAATTTCTTTTCAATTGACGTTATAGATAAACCTACCAATCTCTCTTGAGCCATGGTTGTCCTAAGATAATTTTTAATAATTTTAAGTTTAGAAAAACTACGTTTTCCTGAAGCTACAGTGGCCGGGATTGTTTTAAGGATTTGGAGAGTAATTACTAAATTCGGAGCAAGATCTTCAAGGTTTGAACTAAAAATAAAATTTAACACATCTAAACTTGAGCTTTGTAGTGTAAAAAGCTGTGATATTACGATTAACTCTTGAAACAATTCTTCTCCATCTAAATCTTTAAAAATACTTTATATTAAAACATTCTGCAAATTAAGGCATGAAGCACGTACATTTTTATTTTTTAAACATTCGCTTATGTTACTGAAAAATGAAAAATTGATACTGTTAATTCGAAGCTTCTTTCGAAATAGTTTTAAAGCTGACCAGATCACAGTGTAGCACTGTGACTGATGTATACTCACAGTGTAGCACTATGAGTAAGTATTTTTTGCAAAATGATAAAGATCGAGGTGAAACACCAAGACTTTCATTTAATCGATTTGAAATTAAATTAAATGCGAGCGTTCAGTTAAGTGACTGACCATGATTTAATTTAAAAATTCTTATTTATAGGTACAAAAAAGCTTAATCTACATATTTACAATAAAACAAATAATCGAAAAATAACAACAAGAAAAATAATGAAATTAAACATAAGCGCGCGTGCGAGGAGTTATGTTACAAGGTATTTAGAATTGATTTTGGGTTAACAACCCTTTTGCTGACTGTGCAGAAGGCATCGCAGTCAGTTGTTTGAATTTATGCTTTGAAATGAGAATTACGTTAATTTGAATTTAAACATCCTGCCCCGAGGTGATGATCCATGGGTTCATCAGAAAAAAAAACAAAACTAGAAAAAAAAAACAAAAAGAAAAAAAAAATTTCAATCCTACACTGAAATTGTGTAATTTGATGAACGTGGGGCTGGTATGGGTGGTGACGGTGGTCTACGGCATGATGTCTTGATGAAGCATTTGCAAATAAGGAATCCAATTACTGCGAGTGTGATTAGTAATCCAAATGAACTCATTACTATGTGGGGTAGGTTATGGGTATGGATTTGGTTTGGTAGGGTAAGTTGTTGCAGCTTGATTTGTTCGCGGATCTCGTTAAGTTCTTGATCGAATGAGCTGGTGGCTGATGGGTTGTATCGGATTGCTGCTAGCCGAATCGCATCTTGTAACTGGACCTCATCAGTTAATCTGGTGTATGAAGATTGAACATTGTAAGAATGAATTTGTTGACCTTGAAGAGTTACGTGGTTGTTTTGAGCTACACAATTAGGTTGGAGCTTCAATATTCCATTTCCTTTTAATGCTATAAATGAAGTTTGATGGTTGCAAACCACATTAAGCATAGTTTCTTCTTTGACTGCAAATATCCATTGATTTAGTTCGGGAATTTTTGTCCACACTGAGCTGGTCTTGATTATGTTTAACTCACATGTTGATAGGTTTGAATTATTGTTGAGTAAATTGATCTCGCACATGCTAAAATTTGCTCCCGATTGGTATACGGGATGAGTTTGCCTGCATAAATAGTGGTCCCCATTAGTTGTACTACACGCAGAAAGTTCTGTTTTAGTTATAGGATAGTAATGGTCGTGATGAGCATTTGCAGCTAAGAGTTGGATTGAGGGTTCTATGATAACAAGAGTTTTATTTGTAACTGCTGGAATGGGAATCACCTCAAATGCTATAAATTCTTCTAATCCGAGTAATGGTAGTTCAATCTGGAAGATTATGTGATTGGAATTGATGTGTCCTTTGACAGTCATCAGCTTGTAGAGCTGCACTAATTCGTCTGTTTCTACTGAAAACCGGAGACCTGGTGCCAGATGATTTCTTATTTTACCCATTTCAGTCTTAAGTTGCTGATTTGTGATGAGCAGATGGTTGACTCGTCCTTGATGTGTGTCTGATAAAACGTCCGCAATAGATGTCTGCATTCTTTGTATGTTGATAACTATAAGTGTAGCGTGGGTGCACCATGATAGAAATAGTTCTTTTACCTTATCCTGATGTAATTCATCAGTAACATTGTTTATGTGGTTAACTATTTGACCTAGTTGGATATCAAGTGCATATTGCTTTTTAGCCATGTCTTCTTGACTTAATTTCATAATGTTGATTGTTGAATCTAAGATCGAAGTGTGATTTTTAAGGAGTTTCATTAGATGTTCTTCGTTCGAATGGATTCCTTGCAGTTGCTGAGATATTTCATCAGCGTATTTTGAGTCAAGAACGCCAAAGAGGGAGTTCGCTATATTTCCAACAATGTCAATGGCACCTCGCTTGGTTCTTCTTGTTGAGGGTTTGGTTGATGGAACTAGATTGTCTTTTTCTAATTCGTGTTTAATTAATCGGATTTGTTGAATTACTTGTGTGCAAAGCACTTTGGAAGAAAGTTGATTGCAGAGATGTTCTAGTATAATAGTGCTGTTGTCTAATGCTTGGAAGTCTTTATGGTATGGTTCAAGGTTATAGTAAACTACAAGGTTCCATGTGTCGTGCACCAGACTTATCTTTCCGTGTCGCTGGAAATGAATCCCAGGGGCGGAACTGTTGAATCTTAGGACCTCAAAGTCACTGGCGAATACGATTGGAAGAAGTAGACCGATTAACAATAAGGTTGTAAATAAGTTCGGGTTTGTCGACCGCGCCTTTCTTTGCGTTGGTGTTGTTTTTGAAGATTTTGATGAAGAGGGTTCATTAACGTCAGAATCGTCATGTCTGCGTTTTCGTTCGGATGATAGAGTGTCTGTCTGGGATTCGGATGGGGTTTCGCTGTCTTCTACAAGTGGTGCAAGTTTGTGTATTGGACACCGTAGAACGCCAGATTTTGTTCGTACGTCTGCAACACGCACCAAACCGTCTTTTCCGTGATGTAGCCTTTCAATTCTACCTAAAGACCATTTCATGATGGGGGTATTGTCTTCCTTCATGATGACCACGGTGCCCAATTTGATGTTTTCAGATTTCGCCTTCCATTTTGAACGATGTTGCAGTTGGTTTAAGTATTCTTGAGACCATCGATTCCAGAATTCTCTTTTTATGTTGGATACTAACTTCCACCTTGTACATAGACTTCCTTTAAAAGGTTCTGCTTTAGTATCGACAACTGCCTTCAATGAGTCCCCAATTAAGAAGTGACCAGGTGTTAATACTGCCAAATCATTTGGATCGCTGGACATCGGTGTAAGAGGTCTGGCATTTAAAATTGCTTCTACTTCTGTAGTTATTGTGCAAATCTCTTCGTATGTTAATGAAGCTGTCGCAATTTTGCACTGTAGCAGGTGTTTTGCAGATTTGACAGCTGCCTCCCATAATCCTCCAAAATGTGGAGCTCGTGGCTGAATGAAATGAAAATCAATTCCCTTATCACTGCAGAATGTTGTTATTTTGTTTTGTGCTTGTTCTAAATAGATGGTTGTTTTGAGCTCTTCCAATTGATTTTTCGCACCAACAAAATTAGTGGCATTGTCGCAGAACAAGTTTGTGACATGGCCACGGCGACTCATAAATCTTCGCAAAGCTCCAAGAAAAGCATCTGTCGTTAAATCACTCACAACTTCAATGTGAACAGCTTTTGTGGCGAAACAGCAAAATGTGGATAAGTAACATTTTTGCGGTCGACTTCCTCTTGTTCGGTAATGGACCCATAGTGGGCCGCAAAAATCCACTCCTGTTTTGATGAGGGACGTGCTGGTTGCACTCTTGCTGCTGGTAGGTTGCCCATTATCTGAGAACACATTTGTGGTTTTGCTTTGATACAGGTTGTGCAGTGCTGGATTATAGCTCGGGCAATGTTTTTATCCTTTATTGGCCAAAATCGCTGTCTTGTAATTGAAAGAAGGCCTTGTGGCCCAATATGGTTGTTGTTGATGTGTAGCTCTGTCATACGTATCAAACCTTTCAAGTATTTAAAAACAAATCAACTTTAAATCTTTGTTTCGGTTCTAATATAGTTTCAGGACATTCATCAGCATAAAGTATTTTTCTACTTTGAGATCGCAATGATGAAGCTACAGGAAACATATTTGGTATTTCTAGGGAACTAGCAATACGTCGGTTAATTGAACATACCTACTCATTAAATTTTTCATCGGAACGCATTAAAATCAAACTGTTTTTTGTATTTCCTAAAACCGTTATGCCAGTTGACAGATTAACGGACGGACTTTGCAAATATTTACTAGTTTAATTTATATTTTCTAAAATATCAAACCAAATTAGCAGGCAGCAAATAAAGGTAAAATCAAAAATTCTATTTCCTAACGATTCTGCAATGTTTTTTGCCTCTAGATTTCTTAATTCTATAAGGGCTTCATATATTTCTTCTTAATTTGTTTTTAAAGGCCTCAATGCATCTAACCTGCTCTCTCATCCAGTTTCAGAAGGGGGTTTCAAAGTATGACTTGGAATTTTTTTCTTATATGTAAATATCCCACCTCGTTGTGGAACTTGAAAAAAAGTTATACAAACATTGAATTGTATCGAAAAATTTAACTGCATAAAATGAGCACCGAACAGCATCATTAACCACTAAATTTAAGGAATGCGGGCAACATGGAACGAAAAATGCTCTTGGTTCCAGGGTTCGAATTCGATTCTGAACACCCGCTTCTTTTCCTTTCATATTCGAACCATTATCATAACTTTAGCTTTGACAGTTACTTATTAAAATTTCATGTAATTCAAGCTTGTGTAAAATCAACTGAGTCAGTCACATTACGGTCTTGTCACAAAATACGTCACTTCTATTAAAAACTGATACCTATTTATTTAATATTAATTAACCAACAAAGCGAAAAAACAATTGAAACAATCTGCATTCTGCACCAGACTAGATATACATTAAAAGTAGCCGTTAAAATAGTCATTAACTTTCAAAAAAAAAAAAAAAAACTGCCTGCGCAAGAACAATTCGACTCCACATAGAATCATCCCTCTTTAATTTTTAAGCCCTATGCTCCTTTTCCTTCCTTGAAGGAGGATTTGACAGCTTTGCAAGAAGGTTTTGTCAGTATTTAAAAAAAATAAAACAACAAAATATTAGGTAGTAATAATACGAAGAATTTATTTTTTTTATTTAAAAGGTAAGAAATTCAGTCTTAATTTCTGCTTTTTTTTAATCTACTTTGATTCAAATAACACAGTAACAAGGTGATGAAATAAATAAAAAAACACAAAAATTATTATAAAATTAATTGGAAAGTAACGTATCAGCGAACATCAAATTGCTCAAAGTTAACGTTAAAAAATATTTTTGGTCTTGATCTAGAGCTACTTGGAAGATCAATTGGCATCGGCAGTTTCGCTGAAATGTCAGCCCTCAAGACCAAGCCTACATCCTCTACCACTGGTTCATAAAAAAGGTTTTGGAACATTTGGCGACGATAATATTTAACTGTGTAGGGCAAGGAACTTGTCTTGTCCACACTTTTAATGATACCTACATAATAAAAAAAATGTTTGGTCCCGAATTTCACAATGACATAATCGTTAATTTCAGGATTAAACCTGAAATTGAGTTTCAAGAGGTTCCATTGGTTTGGTGTAGGCTCTTCTTTCTCGCTTGATACTTGAAACGTACCGGAATCATCTTGAAGACTCATTGCACCCTCCTCAGAAGATGATTCACTATCAAGAATTCGTTTTACAACTGGATTGGGCAGTTTGGACCTACTTTTAGTTTTTATTGCTTTCACGATTCTTTGTGCAGCAAATGCTTCCAATTTATCTTTTTCAGGTGTTTCTGTATAAATTTTGGACGTTCCAGCATTAGCACGGCTCTTCTTTTTAGACATTTTCGGATATGGGCGAACTTGTTCCGGTGTTATATGTATCGGATCACGAACCGTAGCCGAGGGGGAATTTTCAGGACTCCTACATATATCTTCAGTATTTAGAATTTCAATTTCAGTCATGATCGAGCTGTTTCTATTTGGTGAGGTCTGTTGAACACTTACATAAATCGTTTGTAGTTTCTATTTCAGAAATTACTATTGGCTCTTGAGTATAAGCTTCATTATGTTCCTCTTAGTATTCATCGTCCGAAAATATAATGTCATTGTCAGGAAAGATACCAGTTGCCAGAAATCCCGATGTTATGTTGTCTGGGTTAAATGATCGCTGAAATGGTACGCTTGTGAGATAAGCTACATCACCGATGTTGATAGATTTGCCCGGATTGTTTATTAAAAAGTTATTGAATGTCCTTTTGAACAGTGCTTTATAACTTGAATAAATGGCTACATCTAACGGCTGTAGTTTATGCGATGTATGTGGGGGAAAAGAGAGCATAATAATTCCATTTTCCCGACAAAATATGATTGATTCAAGACTGCAGTGAGAAGTATGATTGTCAAGCAATACCAGAATTGGATTTTCCTTGGAGCAGTTGCTGTATTGTTTTAAATGACCCAGAACGTCCGAAAATATTTCAGCTTTCATCCATCCACTGTCAGAAAGCAGACCAATTGATCCTGCTACAGAACCGGTCATAAAACTGGGGTTCATTCGTTTTCGAGGAAATACATAAACAGGCGGAACATGATTTCCTGTGGCATTGACAATACCAACCATTGTTACTAAACTGCCTCTTTCTGCGGATGCAACTTGGGAAACAGTTCTTTTTCCCTTTTCAGCAATTACCTACGAGTAAAAGTTATTGTTTTGACAAGTTTTTTATGGAAATAAAGATTAATATTCTTACCTCACAATTTAAAAAAATACGTTAAATACGTTAAATGGAAAAAAAAATTGGTCATACTTACAAGACGGCCATGCCGGTGTTTTCGGGTTTTCGCAGACTTAGTGAACTGTTTCGGGTCATAAAACCAGCAAGCCAAGCCCTTCCAGCTTGCTCAATTGTGTTCCAACTATTTGGGTATGGGATTTTGTTTATTTTAACATATTGTAAAACAAACTGTTTTTCTAGCTCATATGTTAAACCGAAATGAAGCTTAAAACATTTTTTAAAATAATCGCAAAGCTCCATTTCTTGAACTGTTGTAAGAATTTGTTTGTTGGAATATTTCGTGCTGTTTTCTGTATTGATTGACTGTCCTTCACGTCTTTTCTTAAGTCGGAAAATTAAAGTGGTACGATTTATACCATATTTTTTGGCAGCACTGCTAATGGATTCATTTTTTTTTTCAATATTTTCAATTGCCTCTTGGATGTTGGCTTCGTTAACATTGCGAGATGGATGTTTTCTTTTATATATATTTGGCATTTTAACATTCTGATAAAGGATAAAACAGTTTATTGTAAACTCCTTTTTTGAACTGATAAAGGAGGATTTGTCACTGTCAATTGCTCCTTCAACATTGGTGTCAAAACCTCCTTTCAGTTGACTTTTGGAAAATAATTTAAAAAAAAAAATAAAGAGTTGTTCCTCACCAATATTTATAGTATAATATGATTTAAAAACAAATCTACGTGTTGTATATTTCACTTTAAATAACTAAAACTACTTACTACTGAAACTGCAATTAGTTTAGTTATCTCAAATATTACATCAACTGGACTCAAAAACAATTATTTTTTCTATTTCACGCAACGATCAGATCACAGTTATAATTTTTTGGTAGCTCAAATCAATCGTAACTATCTTCGTTTTTTCATAACTAAAGTGCTGCCAATGTCCCACATGTCAAATCCTCCTGACTTTACTCTACAATAACTCAGGCGACAAAGTTTAATGACGGATTTGTATAGAACAGTTAAAAACAATAATTTTTTACTATGGGAGAATTTTGTATTTGATCCTCCGGGATCAATTTTTAAAAAATAAAAAAAACACAATTTACATTTGTATCTTAATTTTTATTTTAAATTATTTATAACTTCAGATCCCTTACCACTGGTGGGGGGAAATCTTTAGTTAAAACAATTCGAACTGAACTCTGATTTACAACTGACTTCTTGGCTGGTCATCCCAGGCCTTTTTATCTTAAAATATTTGTATATGCAGTGATGCTGCTTTGTCAGAAAGATATATTTAGGTTTACATATGCATAAGTATATTTGATAACGATTCAAAGAAGTTGAATCGTAAATTATCTGTATTTTTATTAGGGGTGACTTTGTGATTATCTTTTATGTCGGTCGAAGAATTCGATCGTTGACAATTTTTGTTTATACTAGAAATTCGATTGTTGACAATTTTTGTTTATACTAGAAATTCGATCGTTGACATATGTCGCATACTCAAGTGAATATGCTTGGTATATTCTTTTGTGTGTTGGGAGGTAATTCTATAACTCCTCCCCCCTTTGACTTTTGTTTCTCCTGAAACAATTTTTTATATAAAACTAAAAGTATAGCACTTCTACCTGAGCGTCGAACTTGTCGAGTTGTAGAAGCTGAGTAAGGTCAATGATTCTCGGGAATTATTTCTCCAGAAGAGTCCTGAAACCAAAGGTCGCTCGCCCCTCCCCCTCCCAATTCTTTACCCCCCTCCTCCGTCAGATCTGTGCTATTATGCTGGCTGATGTCTCCTTACCCCCTGACTGTATGGTGTATAACTGTCTGTCAAGCCTAGTTTCCTTCCTGGGACGCTTATGGCTTAATTGCTGTTCGTCTCTCCTTTTCCAAGACATATCCTTCCCTTAAACTTCCCAATTGGGCTGGATCTAAGGTGTTATACGACCCGTGCCGATGATCAGCCAGGCTGAGGGCCCAATTAAAAAACTAGCTCAGTCGCGAACGGAGTATCCGGATACCTGGCGACCTCCGGATTAACCAGCCTTATCTGTATACACGGATCTCTGTACAGATGGACCACCCCTTATCCGCTACTCGTGGGATCATAAATGGAAAAAAACAAAACAAAACCAAAACCAAAAGACCGAACCGGCCAGCAGTACGACGGCAAAGTTGTCTGCTGTTCATCCCTCTTCCACTGGTGCTGACAAGGCTGTGAACACTCTCAGCCCTGTTGTCGCCAGTGGAATACCGGATATACAGGTAACATCACCTTCTTCCTGTAGTGAGGCAGTTGTGAAGAACGGCTCCTCTACTACCACAGAGAGTAAACCTCTCGTCTCTTCTACACCGCGTGTCGGAGGTAGTAGGGCTGTGGTGACAGGTCCTTCTACCTCCAAAGCAAATAATCCCAAAGAAGGTCATGGGGGTGATGGGCGTAAGCTCAGACCCTCCAAGGCCTACTACAGGGACCTGCGTAATGCTAAGAGGATTCTCCAGACGTTTGGTGAAAAACTAGGCGCTGGAGGAAACTCTCGGCATGACGCTAAGATAGCTTGGGCCCAGAATTTCCTGGCCAAAAATAATATGAAGACCAGCAAAGACTCAACGTCGAAGCGACAAAGGTCCATGGAAGGTAGTGTTCCACTACCTAAACGTCCCAAGGTGCTAAACACCAGCACTTCAATTGACCCTCGCAAGGCAAAAATGTCCTTCAGTGACGTTCTGAAGGATAAAATGGTAGTCGCGATCATCGACAGAAATGATGTGGATGGCACGATCTCTGCCGAAAACTGGACATTGGCCAAAGGTCAGCTGGCCTTCAGTTTTGTCGACATTATGTCTGACAATCCGGGACCACCGCCCATCACTAAAGATGGCGGTTGGCATCAGGGACACATCAAGTTGATGGTCTGTGATGATCAGAGGTCGTGCGACCTACTGACGCTGGCGGTCAGCCGACTTGGAGAGGTCTGGCCTGGTGCTAAGCTCGAGGTTGTAGCAAAGGAAGACATTCCTTGCAGACCAAGAGCTCGCATCACGGTTCCGGCCATATTCAAGGAAGCTGACCACGTTCTGAAGGTAATCCGGCTCTCCAATCCAACCCTTCCTACTCACAACTGGAAGGTTGCGAAACTAGAGGATGCAAAGGGACCCTATAAAGGTGCAATTGTGATCATCAATGCAGAGTCCCTTTCTCCTCTGGCGCAATCAAAAGGTGTGATTAGGTTCGGGTTTGATGAAATTACGCTAAGGGTCTACAAAAAAGATGGGGCCGAGGCACAAACCCTTCCCCCTTCCCCACCCACACAAGCGGAAACGGTTGCTGAGGTACCTGGCGCATCGGTCACACTTCCTTCATTGGAAGACGATGCATCTCAGGTACCCCCAGTAGCAGTGGAAGCACCAAACACCGACCAAGGTTTTTCCGCAATGGAGGCCGAGGTCTACGAAAGCGGAGATGAGGACATTCTGTTAGAATCGTCCTCTGATATGGATGACTCCGACATAACTGTGTTGGAGGCTGATCGGGAGAACAGTAGCGAAAATGCTGCGGTTACCTCCAACACTCCATAAAGGCTTCGGCCTCCCTTCTTCTTCGCTCATCCAGCAGCGATGAAGATATCGTCCTGATTCAAGAACCCTGGATTGTTAAATCCATTGTTCGAGGAATCAGGACTCCCAAATACTGCGTGCTGTATGCATCAGGTGAGGATGAACCCAGATCTTGCATATTAGTAAAACGCAGCCTAAATGTATATTTACTCCCTAATTTCAGCGATCGAGATACCACCGCCGCAAGTCTGGAAACAGCCAGAGGAACATTCTGGCTGGCGTCGGCGTATCTTGGCCACTGGCCCTCTCCCGGGAGATACTCTGGAGAGACTGATAGCTGAATCACAAAGGCTCAACATCGGCCTCATCATCGGTAGTGACGCTAACGCCCACCATACAGTATGGGGTAGCACGGATATAAACGACAGAGGTGAGTCTCTTTTCGACTATATTCTTAACACTAACCTACTCGTAAGTAACGTTGGTAATGAGCCAACCTTTATTACTAAAAATCGACAAGAAGTTTTAGATATAACTCTTGTCTCCGAATTCATTAATAATAATATTTTAAACTGGAAGGTATCTAAAGATCACTCCTTTTCTGATCATAGATACATCCAGTTTGACTTTATAAATGAACCACCTTGCCAACCGATCTTTCGAAATCTGAAAAGAACAAATTGGCCAAAATATAAGAGAACGTTTAATAGTTTAATAAAACCTGAACTTTTTAATACTCCCTCCAACATCGAAGATCTTGACGACAAAGTCAATAATCTAACATTAGCCCTAAACAAAGCTCTAGATACTGCATGCCCTCTTATACAAGTAAGAGGTAAAAAGAAGCCACACTGGTGGAACTCAGGGCTGGATCCACTTCGAAAAGAATGCAGAAAACTCTTTAACAGAGCCAAAGCTTCTAGAGACATGTCTGACTGGGACTCATATAAAGAATCACTGAAGATTTATAAAAAAGAACTGAGGAAAACCAAACGATCGTCTTGGAGAAACTTCTGTAACAACGTGGAAGATTGCTCCGAAGCATCCAGGCTGCGCAAAATCCTCTCCAAAAATCCAATCATGCCAAGCTGCTTGAAAAACGCCTCTGGCCTCTGGACCAATTCAAGCGGAGAATCGCTCAACTTGCTACTAGACGTCCACTTTCCTGGTAGCTCTAATATTATTAATAATATTGCATTTAATAATGGTGACAATACTCTACAACCCCCACAAGGTCTAGTCACTAGGGAAAAACTCAATTGGGCTATTAACAGCTTTAAACCATACAAATCTGCTGGTCCGGATGGTGTAATTCCAGCCGAACTGCAAGAAAATGCAAGTTTTCTAATACCCATCCTAGAAAACATCTTCAAGGGTTGCCTTAATTTGGCATACATCCCGATGTCTTGGAGACAAGTTAAAGTTGTCTTTATTCCAAAAGCTGGAAAATCCAGTCACGTTAACCCTAAAGACTTTAGACCCATCAGCTTATCATCATTCCTTCTCAAAACTTTTGAGCGTTTGATCGATATTTACATAAGGGAAAGTATTGATAAGTCCCTCCTTTCAAAGGCTCAACATGCCTACAACAAAGGGAAATCAGTTGAAACGGCTCTACACAGTATAGTACGTACAATCGAATATTCCCTCCATCATAAAGAGTACACCTTAGTTGCCTTCTTAGACATAGAAGGTGCATTTAACAATGTCGACACATCTGCAATTGCACGTGTATTGACATCTCTGAAGGTAGATAAGTCGATCAGCGAATTGATTAATCAGATGCTGATAAGCAGGATTATCAATTCAAAACTGGGCGATTTTACTACACAAAGGGGTGTCAGCAGAGGTACGCCACAAGGTGGTGTCCTATCCCCTCTCCTCTGGAATTTAGTAATAAATGAATTACTAACTACTCTAGAAAGAGAGGGATACAGAGTGTTTGCCTATGCGGACGATGTTGCTATTGCAGTAACGGGTAAACATCCCAATATACTAAAAGAACTCTTACAAAACGCTTTAAATAAGCTCACCAGATGGACTAATCGGTGTGGACTAGGCGTTAACCCTCAAAAAACCGACCTTGTCCTCTTCACAAGGAAATACAAAGTCCCACACATTGACCCTCCCCTCATAAACGGTGTACCACTTTATTCTCTGATCAAGCAAAATACTTGGGTCTCATTTTAGATAAGAAATTAAGTTGGAAACCTAATATTCAAGAGAGAATAAACAAAGCCACAGTAGCCCTGTTCTCCTGTAAAAAGGCCATTGGTAATAAATGGGGCCTACAGCCCCGAATTACGCACTGGCTATACATCTCGGTCATAAGACCGATCCTTACTCATGGAATAGTGGTATGGTGGACGGCGCTAGATACAGCGACAAATCGCGATAAACTCAGCAAAGTCCAACGAACAGCCTGCCTGTGTATGGGAGGAGCACTTCGCTCCACCCCCTCCGCTTCACTAGATGTTCTGTTCCATCTAATACCGCTGGACTTTTTCAGCAAGCAAACGGCCGCTAATACTGCCATACGGCTTCAGGCCTCCTCTCTGTGGATCAATAATGGAATTGGCCACACCACTATTTTGAACTCGTTCAGAACTATAAATAGTAATATTGACTACACCATACCCCATCCTCAGTTCAACAACTATAGCTTCAAAGTGACTATACCTCCCAAATCTTCTTGGGAGAATACATCATTTTTGAACGATGGTCCTATAAACTTTTACACAGACGGATCAAAAACGGAGGATGGGGTTGGTGGTGGCGTATACTCAGATAGACTTAACTTAAGTCTCTCCTTTCGTCTACCCGATCATTGTAGCGTGTTCCAAGCTGAAATCCTGGCTATAAAAGAAGTCCTATCCTGGCTTAGAGAAAACGTAATATCAACAAATGATATACGCATCTTCTCGGATAGCCAAGCTGCGTTGAAATCCTTAGACTCTGTCTCTACAAATTCACTAACAGCCCTTAATTGTCGATCATCTCTTACGGAGATGGCTACACAGTTCAACATTCACCTTTTCTGGGTGCCGGGCCATAGAGACATTCCAGGAAATTGCAAAGCTGACGAACTTGCAAAAAGCGGAACAACTTTACCTCTGCTGGCTCACAATGCTAGCATAGGTATCCCCTTAGCTACATGTAAACTCATGCTAAAGCGAGATACCATAGAGAAAACAAACTTCAGGTGGAATAACACCACCACCTGTGTAGCGACTAAACGAATTTGGCCTAATCTTAGCGCCAAGCGCTCAAAACAATTAATCTCTCTGAGTAGATTGCACATTAGCTACGTTATAGGTGTCCTGACTGGGCACTGCTTAATAGGAAGGCATGCTATTCGACTTGGAGCCCCTGCAAATGATTTTTGTAGGAGTTGCATGGACGAAGAAGAAGAGGAGACAATCTCTCATCTTCTGTGCACATGCCCTGCCTTATCACAAAGACGTAGAATCCACCTTGGAGACTACTACTTTAACGATACCAGTGATCTAAAAAATTCAGACATTACTTGTCTCCTACGCTTCATTCGAAGCTCCAATTGGTTCAACGAGTTAAGCTGATTAACTGATCCATGTGGTATCACAACGGACCATACTTTGGTCTAAGTGTGTTGGACGTCCCAAACCAACAGCCACTTTAACCTAACCTAACCTAAAAGTATAGCACAAATTATGATAATTACAAATCCATTAAGTCCAAAGTGGATATATGATTGGTCTGATATTCTTTCTATAATTTCTTTAATATTTTCAATTCTTGTCAAATTATAATCTTCAATTTTTAAGTCAAATTTAGTCAAATTAAATGTATCTTCCATATAAATATTTATTGGTTGTTTTACAATTTGATTTTTGTTTACATATTCTGTGTCACCTATTTTAGTATTACAGTTTTCAAAATTAATTAACACATTCCTTTTTATTTGAATAATTTTTCTTTCGTCACAATAATTTTTTACTTTATAATCACTATTTTTAACAATTAATGTACCTTTCTTCAGTTCTTTTACAATATTTATTTCTTCATTTTTTCTTTTTAGACAATTATTTTTATTTATACAGTTAACATATGGTTTTAGATTTTTTAATTCTTTGTTTTCACAGTATTTATAAAATGTTTCATTTATTTTTACGATATTTTCATCTTCTATATCTAATTCCATATTTTCCTCATTGGGTATGGAAGTTATAAAATATTTATCCGAATTATAAATCTTATCTGGTATTTGAATTATAAATATTAATAGATCGTTATCGTATTCACTTACTGATAATTTAATATTTTTGAGTTTGAATAAATCAATTTCATAGTAATCAATTTCCTCTGCCGTTAACAAACTTTCTGTCATTATTTGCAATCTACTTGCCAATATAGTGTTTTGAATCTTTTCAATAATTGTTTTTAGTTTATCAACTGTTCGAACATATTCTAGGATTATAATTCTTTTTTCCAATTTTTTAAATTCTTTCATTAAACCATAACTATTTTTTGTTTTTGTATCAATCATTTTTTTCAATATTTCTATCTCTTTTTGAAGTTGATTATTAATATCTACCTGTCTGTTTGTGTTCATTATTAATTCGTGATTATTTATAGTTAGTGTTTCTAATTTGTTTTCGATTTCTGTTTTATCTTCATCATCCATAGTTCCGAATAGGAAGTTTAAAACTCTTCCTCCAATGTTAATTAGACTTCTTGGTTTTCGTGTATTGGGTTTATGACCTTTAATACTTTTAATTTCTTCTTGAATCAAATCTAATTCATTGTCTATATACATCGTTCTAGCTATGTCTTCTGTTGAGTTCACTATGAAATTCTTTTGTTCTAACCATCGATTGGTTGTTTTACTTAGTAACACATTTATTTCTGTTAAGTTAATTATGTGCAAAACTGAATTGTACTTGTTCACGATATTCACTTCATCATATTTAATTAAAGCGTAACCATTATTATTTATAATTTCTTCAGTTATAAATGATTTACTATTAACTAAGTTGAAAATGGTAATTAAAATTATTAGAGTATTCATCTTTACGTCCTCTTCTATCGGAATTTGCTCTTAAACTAAAACTCTTCTTTGAGTTTTCCTATTCATTTGACTTGCTTTGATTAAATTGTCTTGGTTTATCTGTTTACTTTTTCTTTCCCTTTGAATATTCTTCGTGTGTTGATCGTTAAGTTTATTGTATTTGTATCTTGGTGCTATTTTATTACGGTCTGTTCTGGAGTTTTTGACAAACCCTTCCGATCTGTTTTCCGTATACTCTTCTCTGTTAATGTTCAGTTTATCGATTATTTTTTCTTTGTTTCTTATCATTAGGTCATAAAGATTATTTTTATCTATATTGCCTTTCTGTATATCATATGGTTTTTGCCTAGTAGTAGAATGTATTGACGTGTTATAGAAAAGATTAGCTTTATGAACAGCTACTCGAATTTCATGAATGCTAGGGTTCATTTTTCCGTTTAAGATTGCTCTAATTTTTTCAGCTAATGTTCTGTGAAATACTTCAATGTCTGAATTTCCTGTATGACTGTTTGGCTTAGTAAAATGTACTTCTATATCAAGATCTTCTAACAATTTTATAATTCTTGGAAAGTTGAATTCATTATCCATCACAAGTCTTTTTGGTTTACCAATTGTTGCTAAAAATTGTAAAATTGTTTCTTCTAAGGTTTCATGAGAAACATTTGGAACGTATATAGCTGTAGTTAGCTTACTAAATTTGTCAATGGAAGTTAAGTATTTTGTTTTATTAATACAATAAATGTCTATGTGAACTATCTCATTAATGTCTTTTGGAGTTTCTGTTAAATGAAATTTGTCTTTAATTGGTCGTCTATCATACTTAGATTGTTTGCAAATATTGAAACTATTGATTACGTCATTTATTAATTCTTTTAATTTCTTGAAATAGATTTTTGTTCTAAGTCCTCTATAATTTTCTTCGATACCTGAATGACCTGTTTCTTTTTCATGGTATAATTTTATATTTTTAATGGCTTCTTCTTCTGTGTCCATATCTTTAGGAAAGTATACACATTTATAAAATTTAATTCTTGTTCCAAATAGGTCTATTAATTTTTGTCGAAGTATATTGTATTCGTTGTCTGTCAATTCAGTATAAATTCCTGTATTAGTTTTTTCTATTAATGGTATTATTGAATCATTAAAATTATCTTTATGTATTTCATTTATTCCTATATGTATTCTTTTATTGTCTGATTTCTTAATTCCGTTTCCTGTTTGCAGTATTATTTGTTGTTTGAATATGTTCACTGCACTATCTTTAATTGGGAAGTGATCATTCAACTCTTCATGTTGTGAATGTATTGTAGCCTTAAGAGATTCTTGTTCTAGCATGTTTATTTCTTGTACATCTTTAATTTCTCTACTCAAAAAGTCCGCTACAGTGTTACTTGTACCTTTCAAATATTCTATTTGCATATCATATTCTCCTAACTGGAGTATCTATCTTTGTAATCTGGGTGAAATATCTCTGCCTAAATTCTTTGTTTGTAACCATTTTAAAGGTTGGTGATCTGTTTTGAGATCAAATCGTCTACCATATAAATAGGTTCGTAAATATTTTACTGACCAAACTATTGCGAGTAATTCTTTTTCCGTAGTACTGTAGTTTATTTCATGTTCATTGAGAGTTCTACTTATAAACGTTATTGGATGCCCTTTCTGCGATAGCACTGCTCCAATGGCATAATTGGATGCATCTGTTGTTAACAAAAATTTTTCATTAAAATCAGGATATGCAAGTACTGGTTCTGTTTGAAGTGCATTTTTTAAATCTTGATGTGCTTTAATATAATTTATATCATTTCTATCAATTTTCTTGTCTTTCTTTAAATACTTGGTAATGGGTTGAGCAATTTTTGCGTAATCTTGAATGAATTTCCTGTAATAACCTGTTATTCCTAGGAATGATTTAATTTCTTTCGTTGTACATGGGAGTTGTATTTTTTCTATGGCTTCTATTTTATCTAAATTAGGTTTCACGCCCTTGTCTGTAATTGTATGTCCTAAAAACTTTGTTTCTCTTTTAAAAAAATTACATTTATCTACTTGTACTTTAAGGTTATATTTTTTTAAACGTTGAAAAACTAAACGAAGATTAATTAAATGTTCCTGTAATGAAGTACTAAAAATTAGTATATCATCAAGATATACTACACATATTTTGTTTATCAAACCTTCTAAAACCTCATTCATCATTCTTTGAAAAGTTGCTGGTGCATTCTTTAGACCAAATGGCATTCTTAACCATTCGTAATGTCCATATGGAGTCGAAAAGGCTGTTTTTTCGGAATCAGCAAGATTCATTTTAATTTGATGAAAGCCTTTAGCAAGGTCGAGGGTTGAAAAATATTGTGCTCTTCCTAATTTATCTAATATCTCGTTGATATTAGGTATAGGATGCTTAAATTCAATAGTGTTTTCATTCAATTTTCTGTAATCCACTACCATTCTCCATTTTTGTTCACCTGAATTATCTATCTTCTTTGGTACTACCCAGATAGGTGCATTATACGGGGAAACACTTTTTCTTATTATGCTTGTTGCAATAAATCTTTAACTTGGCGTTCAATTTCTTTTTCATGAATTTTAGGGTATCTGTAAATTTTGCTAAATATAGGACTGTCATGCTCAGTCCTAATGCTATGCATAGTTTGTGTTGTGGATGTGAATTTATCACCTTCTTTATAGAAAATACTTTTATGTTCATCAATAAATTTTCTTAATTCTTTTTTTTCTTCAAAATTTAAATTCACATCTATCAATTGGCTCATTTGCGTTGAGTTGCAATATTCAAGAGTGTGAATTTCTTCATATTCATATATACTCTTACTATCATAATTTTCAAAATATGTTTTTCTATTATTTATTTCGATATATCCTTCTTTTAGGTTTAATTTAGCTCCAATAGGTTTTAATAAATTTTGTCCTATGATTCCTACAAATTAATTGTTCGATATTCTCATTAACTTCCATGCCATAGTAGATTCATCTTCGTTGAATTCTACCGGTACTTATGATTTCAAATTTAATCATGTTTTCATGATTAAGTGATTTTACTTTGATTGGAACTTTCATTAAAGTTCTCGGGATTTCTAATAGTTGTGACTCATCAAGTATACCTGTTGTTGAGCCAGTATCTATAAGAATGTTAAATTTTTTATGATTTATTGTGATTTTGATTATGGGAAGTGATTCTTCTTCCCGGCCATGGTAAAATTTACCTCTTCATATTTTAACTCTGTATTATTAACATCCATAGGTTCTGGCCTTGGATACCTATTATTATTATTATTATTATTAGTATTAGTATTATTATAATTGTTCCTATATTGCCCCGAATTGAAAGGTCTTTGATTATTACTAAAATTCCTGAAATTTCCCTGATTATTATTATTATTTCTAAACTGTCCTGAATTCTGGTGTCTTTGATAATTATTTCGAGGTGGTGGTCGGTCTATAATTACTTGAATTCTGACTATAATTTATTCCTCTATTATTATTGTTATTTTGTTGTGGTTGGTTTTTAAAATTGTTTAAATTTCCCTGTCTATTAAGATTCTTATGGCGCATTAACAAAGTATAAGCCGCTCTTATATTTTGAATATTCTGCGCAATAATAACAGAAGCTTGATTGGCATTTAGATTATTTTAAAACTTATTCATTACTATATTTTCGTTATTTTCTGGGTTATATATAATATTTTGCTCTAACTTACTTTTCTTATTTAATTTCAAGAGGATTCCCTCGGTTTGATGAAACAGCTGCTGAAGATCGTTTGTGGTAATTATGTGAAGATCTTGAAGAATCTGCTCGTATGTCTCCTGAACTCCAAAATCCTGGATTAGTACGTCTTTTATCGTTGGCCATGTTGGCATTAATATTCTTCTTAAGGTGTTGATTGCTGCTCCTTGTATTTTATTTCTGTTTATTAAAGTTGCTATTGGCTGATTTTCTGTACTTATATAGCTGTACACATAATCAATATATTCAATGAAAGCGATGACGTCCTCATCTGGTCGTCCTGAGAATGTTGGAATTTTTTCCAATCGCATCAATGGTACATTTTGGTCTATTGTTGCAGTAGCCATTTTTGTATTGTTTTTGTGTTTATTTTAAGTAACACTTTTAATTTTTGTATTTGAAGTTAATTCTGTCTTTTTAGTAGACACTTTAATTTTCTAATCTCTCTACGAGAATTAGTGTATTGTTCTTTATTTAACTTGACACTTTAGAAAAAAAATTTCTAATTGCTTCGGCAATTAGTTTGATGTATAATTTTTTTACTGTCCGTTAAAACACAATAAAGTTTTTTTTTTTCTTTTTATTCGTTCGAATCACTAGATCTCATATGTCACTATAAATTCGTTATAGATCTCATTGAAATCCTACCGACTGCGCCAATTTTGTATTTGATCCTCCGGGATCAATTTTTAAAAAATAAAAAAAACACAATTTACATTTGTATCTTAATTTTTATTTTAAATTATTTATAACTTCAGATCCCTTACCACTGGTGTGGGGAAATCTTTAGTTAAAACAATTCGAACTGAACTCTGATTTACAACTGACTTCTTGGCTGGTCATCCCAGGCCTTTTTATCTTAAAATATTTGTATATGCAGTGATGCTGCTTTGTCAGAAAGATATATTTAGGTTTACATATGCATAAGTATATTTGATAAAGATTCAAAGAAGTTGAATCGTAAATTATCTGTATTTTTATTAGGGGTGACTTTGTGATTATCTTTTATGTCGGTCGAAGAATTCGATCGTTGACAATTTTTGTTTATACTAGAAATTCGATCGTTGACATATGTCGCATACTCAAGTGAATATGCTTGGTATATTCTTTTGTGTGTTGGGAGGTAATTCTATAACTGGAGCGGGGTCTATTCTAACCGCTTAGGCGTTAGGGGCAATTTAAAAAAATATGTACGTCAAATGGAAAAAAAATTGGTCATACTTACAACTAAGTTTTATACATTTTTTTAAAGACAACACTTTTGTCATTAGCTTGTTTTTAAATCCTGTCAAAACTATGCAAATTAGAATAGTTCGTTGAGATATTATATTTTTAGTAAATATTTATTAATCCGATCATCTCAGATGTCAACTTAAGACTAAAATCGAAAAACATTTTTGCTGTAAACTGTCATCAAATATGGCTAAACAAAGATCTTATGGTTTCTTACACATGAATCACTTATTAGGAAAACAACATGTTCCTACGTGATTATATTGAAATGTAACATAATATTTAATATCATATTTTATTATCCAGATGATCGTGCTTATTACTTATTATTATATTTTGGTTCATATTTTCTAATTACTGTGGTGTGTAGGAAGGTATAAGTCCCTAGGTATTTTAAGTGTACCACGCTATTAGTATTTAAAGCGTACTACGCTGAATTGAAAAGGCGATTACTCGCCGTCAAGTTGAAAGTAAAAAGATCAATATGAATGTTCTTTAGACTCTGTTTTATTTTCATTGAATTCATTCCTTAAATACTATTGTCTTAACTGTTATACTTATTTTCTATCTTTTTTTTTTTACACTTCAGAATTTCAGAAAGTAGTAAGCTTATAGCAAGCGTCAAACTACGATCAGAGGTTCATCATAAGTGCATGTGTTAGTTGTTAGTAAAAAAATAATACAATTATAGCCTAACACACGCACAAAATACAAAACATAATTAACATTTAACTATTACAGAACAAAACAATAAAATAAGAAATTTTACTATAGTGGAGGACTGGTTCTAAACAATGATTTTAATCCCACCTTATTCAAATTTAAATCTATCGATCAACAGTTTAAGTTATATAAAATGCTCATTCGACTTAAAGCTTTATTCTTCCCATAGTTTGTTCTATGGAAGTCAATATGTATAAAATCAAATGTACGCAGCTGACGAGTTCCGCCTCGGTAATTCAAATGTACACAAGATAGCAAATAAGGTGCATCAATTTCACCATTAATGAGTTGATGAAAAAATACTAAGTCATTATTAACACGCCTTTGATGAAGAGATTGCATTTGAAGAAGCAGAATACGATGTTCATAGGGAGGCAGATCATAAGGATCATCCCAAGGAAGACCCTTTAGGGCAAAGCGAATGAAGTTATATTGAATTGATTCGATACGTTTTCTATGAATTTCGTAATACGGAGTCCATACCTGCGAAGCATATTCAAGATGAGGACGAACATGGCAATTATACAAAGAAAGAGTAACATAGGGATCATTGAACTCCTTTGCCCAGCGTTTTATAAAACCAAGCATAGAACTTGCTTTATTAACAATCAAATTAATGTGATGTGTAAATTCTAAGTTGGAACAGAAAGGAACACCTAAATCATTGTATATACATATATTTCTTATAGTACTCCTATGGAACGAAATTTTTTATTTCATCACCAAGCCGTTAATGGCGCTGCGTGTATCAAAATATTTGGTAGGGAATTAATAATGAGGAGAAAATTACTAAAGAAAGAATGAGAAAAGGAAATTTGTTTAAATTTCATAAGCATTAATATGTTCGAGGGAGATAGCCAAAATACAAATGTCAAACCAAGAAGGAATAATATTTGTTTACATTTTTTTTGCTTTCACTTGTGACTGTAGAGGAGATGTGCTTGTGCATATGCATACATTTGTTTATAGCTATGTCGTATACTTTAACGTTGTAGGTATTTTGAATTTAAAAATTCTCGTTTGATTTTAAATTTTCAATTTTTGTGATAAATGAAATGTTGGCATATACAAATACATATGTTTTGTTTGTAGCTATGTATATTTTAACGTTGTAGGTATTTTGAATTTAAAAATTCTCGTTTGATTTTAAATGTTTGTGAAAAATGAAATGTTGCCATATTTGCATATACAAATACATATGTTTGTAGCTATGTATACTCGTTGTAGGTATTTTGAATTTAATAATTCTCGTTTGATTTTAAATTTTCAATTTTTGTGAAAAATGAAATGTTGCCATATTTGGCATATGATGCATTGAAGATTTTAAATATATTCAATTATTTTGTTGTTGTTATTATTGCGTATTATTTGTTATTTGTACGCATCAAGTACAAACTCAATCAAAAATTAAAAGGTCGGTATTCAAAACCAGGTCGATTTTTGTTTTTAACGGCTAAATAGGGTGTACTGCATTGAAATTTTAATTTTCATATAAAAACATATGAATAAATAAATATAATATAATATAAAACTACGTTGAAAAATTAACCTTACAAGTACAAGTGTCAGTGCCTAAATTGGAAAGGTATAAGCTTAATATATGTATGAGGTATTATGATGACATGTAAGTAATTTGGACAGAATGGAAGTGTTTCTTGTGTGGAGATATCATTATGATAACATTAATTGCTTCTGTGAGTCTCTTCGATTTATATAGTCCAGAACATTTTACTTTTTTCGGTTTTAATCTTTTAAGGTCTTTTCTTGTAAAAGATTCAAATGGATATCTTATTAGAACATATAGCCCATTTGACTATAGTATATGAGAACTTACTAAGGAATTGGTAGATATTTTGAGGTTTAGCTGCAAGTACTGACGCAATCAAAATTATTAACGAATAGCTAATCAAGAAAAAAATCCCTTTGAAAACAAAAGAATCCTTTTGAAAACAAAAGAGTCCCTATTATCTTTTTGGCAACACTGGTTTAAACAGCTGAAGAACGTTTCGTGTTTTGTTTCACTGTCAAACATCTTCAGTTTGGTCTACAATTGAACCATGAATCGTCTTACAAACGAACAACGCTTGCATTTATTCGTGAGATACCGGCCGAAATGTTGGAAAGAGTATGCCAATATTTGACTAAGCGCATGGACCATTTGAGGCAAAGTCAACAATATGAAATAATCTTCAAACATTAAATTATATGGACCGTACTATCGATTCAAATAAAGATTTCATGCATTTTTCTGAATTTTATATGTTTTTGTTTTGAAAGACTTTCCTATAGCTTTTAAAAATCCACCCTTTATATACATATACCTACATATAAATATAAAACGGAAAAACTAAAGGAATTATATCACACTAAATTTTTGGTATAAGAGTCATATCAAAAATAAAGACCATTATCAGGAACACCCTATTGAATTGAAAACAAAATATATTAAAAAATATATTTAACTACCAACCGCATATAAAGTACTCTTCCAATACCTACTTTTTTGCTTTGTTATTGTTTTTGTTATACTTTTTCTATTTCTTGCCAAAGCATAACCGTAAAATCATTCCTCTTCAAGTATAATATGCATACACACAATATATAATGTCAAAAGGTTGTTTCTATTGGCTCCCTCGATTTTCTTCTACATTTGCATATGTTCTTCTCTATTTTCTATTCTTTAATTTATTATTGTTGAATTTTCCCTCACATTCTCATCTCTTCCCATCTATTGAGGGGTATAAAAAAAGGGATCAAATTCTTTCATCGCCAACCCGCTCAGATGTCGCTTCGATCGTTCCTCTTCATGAGAGTACTATAAGAAATATATATACAATGATTCCATCATTGTATATATATTTCTTATAGTACTCTCATGAAGAGGAACGATCGATGATTCCATTGTATATATATTTCTTATAGTACTCTCATGAAGAGGAACGATCGAAGCGACATCTGAGCGGGTTGGCGATGAAAGAATTTGATCCCTTTTTTTATACCCCTCAATAGATGGGAAGAGATGAGAATGTGAGGGAAAATTCAACAATAATTAAAGAATAGAAAATAGAGAAGAACATATGCAAATGTAGAAGAAAATCAAGGGAGCCAATCATAGACACATCATATCAAGACCGGAATCTTTCGTACGTTTTACCCTCCAACACCCATTTGTTTACATTGTTGTATTTGTAATTTTGACTTACGTCCATTTTGAAATTTGAAATCCAACAACAATTCGATGCGGTGTATTTACTTGTTTTGACAGATGTTTTTTTTTTATTAAATTGCTGTGGTGAACATAAAAGTATCAGCTGTTCGGGAAAATGAATTTCTGTCAAAATAAGAAATAAAATAAAAAAATACATTTTTACGGAAAAATAAATGCGCAATTACACTTTTTTTTCTCAAAAAAAATTCTTTGTATGATTCCCGATCGATCAGTATATAATTTTCATTTCTAATCAAAGGGAAACACCGTCAAATATCGATTCAAATTTTTAAATTTGCAGGTAGACACAATATGGTATCCTCATTTGAAACAATTTCCGCACCACATTGGAACTCACTTGGAAGTGTTCTTATAAGTTTTTTTGATTGTAACTAAAAAGTGTGAATGCAACTTTCTTACTTACACTCCAAGGATTCCAGGAAGGTATAAACTATTCCTGTAGGTACATTATTGTACCAAGGACACGACCAAATAAGTTCGAATGTTTGCATTTTTAAACATTTTTTATAGGAAAATACAAATGTTGGAACTCACTTGGACGTGTTCTTATCAGTTTTTTTGATTTTAACTTAAAAGTGTGAATGCAACTTTCTTACTCACACTTCAAGGATTCCAGGAAGGTATAAACCATTCCTGTAGGTACATTATTGTGCCAAGGATACGACCGAATGAGTTCGAATGTTTGCATTTTCAAACATTTTTGATAGGAAAATGCAAACATTCGAACTCATTCGGTCGTGTCCTTGGCACAATAATGTACCTACAGGAATGGTTTATACCTTCCTGGAATCCTTGAAGTGTGAGTAAGAAAGTTGCATTCACACTTTTAAGTTAAAATCAAAAAAACTGATAAGAACACGTCCAAGTGAGTTCCAACATTTGTATTTTCCTATAAAAAATGTTTAAAAATGCAAACATTCGAACTTATTTGGTCGTGTCCTTGGTACAATAATGTACCTACAGGAATAGTTTATACCTTCCTGGAATCCTTGGAGTGTGAGTAAGAAAGTTGCATTCACACTTTTTAGTTACAATCAAAAAAACTTATAAGAACACTTCCAAGTGATTTCCAATGTGGTGCGGAAATTGTTTCAAATGAGGATACCATATTGTGTCTACCTGCAAATTTAAAAATTTGAATCGATATTTGACGGTGTTTCCCTTTGATTAGAAATGAAAATTATATACTGATCGATCGGGAATCATACAAAGAATTTTTTTTGAGAAAAAAAAGTGTAATTGCGCATATATTTTTCTCTAAAAATGTATCGGGAATAAACTCAAAGAATCCACCTTCACCTTGTGGCATGAAGTGTTTGTCGGTGATTGTTTTGCCAGCGGCATCCTTACGCAGATTGTCTAAAATCATGTTGGACTTCTATTGCTGTGACCAGCTGAAGAGGGAGCTGTAGCAGCAAATGTACTGCATGAAGGTGATTTTCTGAATTGAGAATGACGATGGTGTTGTTCCTGAAACGATAAAATATCTTTTACCCAAATGAACTTGCGACAAAGTGTTGTACACAAACCCCTTACGAATCCCTCGGTATTGGCCAATACCGCTGTTTTGCATCCAAAATACTGAAAGTATCCAACGATGTAGTGTGACAAATTGATTTTACTCTTGGGCGAGAAGATTTGTATGAAATTTGTTTTCCTAAAAATGCAAATGAAAAATGCTATTTGATATTTAAGAAATCTGAATTTTTGTTGACGTTTTCAAACTCACCTCAAAGAAATAAACACTTATGTTATGTGTGATGTTGAGGTGTTGTCACACTTTTATAATTTTTTTTATTTGAAAAACTTAACTTTTAGTGAAATTGTTAAAACTTGGTCACTGTTTTGTAATTATCAAAATACTTTTAGGAAATAGTAATCGTTTTTAAATTCGAGAAAAAAAGAATTATTTATATATTTATTTATATTCAAAAAAGATAATTTTTGGAATGTATAATTTTACCTGAATCAGAAGTCTTTGTATTACATTTAAATTAAAAAAAACAACAATGTTTTACAGTTTTGCTAATATATTTCAAGTTTTCTTTACATAATACAACAAATGCCTTGTTCAGACAATTATAGCTTCTTATTGAATTGAAAACTGTATTATACGTAGTACACACTTTTGAATACAGTGAAGTTAAAAATTAACAATTTCTTGCCACTTTCAATCACAAAGTCTTCTAGCCAGAGTTTCTTTTGTATTTAAATAAGCTGGATTTAAGAAAAAATAATTTATTCCGGGTATACCTTAATCCATATTCGATTATGACTATCAAAATGAGACTACGTAAATACTTAAGCAAGGAAAAAATAATTTAATAAAAATATTTTTTTATTTGAAATTTTCTCAAGAACTAAAAGACATAAAATCATCTAGTTTTCAATGTTTGTTCAAAAACAAATATAAGCAATGCATTCTAAAAACAATAGTAAATAATCTTATGTCCGATTTCATAAACAAACACTAAAAGCACTCAAAATGTTGAGAACACAAATTTTACAAAACAAAACATCAGCTGTCAATCTTCCATATTCAGTTTTTAATGACACTTTTAAAATTTAATGAGCCAAAAATGGGCATTTAGTTTTAAAAGGTGTTTAAAAGCTTGTTTACTTTAAAAGCGCTTGGTGAAACCAAAATATCCCATTTAACAGTTTAAAATGCTGTTAAATGTATAAAAGCTGTTTATGAAATTGGGCATTAAAGTGTAAAAATCACACTTCAAACCTTTTTTTGCCCAAATTTTGAGTTTAAAACAATTTTGTTCCAAAAACTATGCAAATTAACACACGTCTGTTCCATTAGTAATTAGAAAATATGAACAAAAATATAATAATAAGCAATAAGAATGAACCTCTGGATCATAAAATATGATATTAAATAATATGTTATACTACGTTTCCACCGGGCACTAAACCGAGATTTAGCTAGATTTGTCACAAATCTCCTTGAAATCTCGAAGATTTACCATACAAATTTTAATCTCCTCAAATGAAGATTTCAAATAAATCTCATTGAAATCTACTTGGAAACATTAGTTTGGCAAATCAAACAAACTTTTTTTCGGAGAATAATTGTTGAACCGACCCATTTAAACGCCAATTTCGTTTATTGACAGATGAAAATGTCAACAAAAACTATCTGTCTCACTTCCATTTATTTCTTTAATTCTTTAAAGAATTCATCGTCGTTCTTAATAACATCCTCTTCCCAAAAAGTACTTAGACGTATATTACATTACATTACATTTCACACTACTCAACTCAGCACATAAATGTACAGAGTAGAGAACACAGCACCTTGAGCGACTAGACTATATAAGGTGATAACAACACAAGACATTAATACAAGACAGAAGGACAGAAGAGAAAGAACAAACAGAAAGAACACATGACAACAGCACGCGGTAGGTTTCGAGTCGGTCCCCCATCTTTCTACTAACCACGCTCACTGATGCTTGATTTCGGTGATCGATGAACCGATGCTTTATCAGTGACTAGGCCGTTGCCAAACGTCAAATTAATCTCCTTTTCTTTGGTGGAAACACCTCAAGATTTATTTTAAATCACTTTCCTTAAATCTCGGATTATTTTTTGGTGGAAACGTAGTATTACATTTCAATATAATCACGTGGGAGCATGTTGTTTTACTAATAAGTGATTCATGTATAAGAAACCATAAGATATTTGTTTAACCATATTTGATGACAGTTTACAGCAAAAATGTTTTTCGATTTTAGTCTTAAGTTGGCATCTGAGATGATCGGATTAATAAATATTTATTAAAAATATAATATCTCAACGAACTATTCTAATTTACATAGTTTTGACTTGATTTAAAAACAAGCTAATAGACAAAATTGTTGTCTTTAAAAAAATGTATAAAACTTAGTTGTAAGTATTACCATTATTTCCATTTAACGTACATATTTTTTTAAATTGCCCCTAACGCCTAAAAATAGAGAATACACCCCGCTCCCATAATAAAAAATGATTGTTTTTAACTGTTCTATACAAATCCGTCATTAAATTTTGTCGCCTGAGTTATCGTACTCTTCCCAAAAAATACAATACCTAATGTCGATGTAGCCACTAGGTGCCTCCCCTAAAGAATTTCTTATCACTATACCGGATTTTCATGGTGAATTGATGTTAGAGGGTGGTGAATTGATGTTAGCTGTGGTGAATTGATGTTAGAATTCGAAATAAGGGTGCGTGAGAAGAGGCGTTGCCAAAATGTGCCCGATCGGAAATTTGTACAAGTTTGATAACTAATACTGTGAACAAAATGACCTGAAATATAAAAAGTTTATTTAGAAAAGACAAACTGTTATTATTTTCTTAAACAAATTTTGTCCAGGGTAGTGGGCGAGTGGTCCGCACATTTTGGAAATGGCCCTCAAAATTGCCCTTACAATTTTTGTCTTCGCGGCAACGCTGATGAGAATTGACGTTTCAGCTTGTAGGCAAAACCAGAATGACAGATTGGTTTCCGGTCTTTATATGGTGTGTCTATGGAGCCAATAGAAACAACCTTTTGACATTATATGTGTGTATGCATATTATACTTGAAGAGGAATGATTTTACGGTTATGCTTTGGCAAGAAATAGAAAAAGTATAACAAAAACAATAACAAAGCAAAAAAGTAGGTATTGGAAGAGTACTTTATATGCGGTTGGTAGTTAAATATATTTTTTAATATATTTTGTTTTCAATTCAATAGGGTGTTCCTGATAATGGTCTTTATTTTTGATATGACTCTTATACCAAAAATTTAGTGTGATATAATTCCTTTAGTTTTTCCGTTTTATATTTATATGTAGGTATATGTATGTAAAGGGTGGATTTTTAAAAGCTATAGGAAAGTCTGTCAAAACAAAAACATATAAAATTCAGAAAAATGCATGAAATCTTTATTTGAATCGATAGTACGGTCCATATAATTTAATGTTTGAAGATTATTTCATATTGTTGACTTTGCCTCAAATGGTCCATGCGCTTAGTCAAATATTGGCATACTCTTTCCAACATTTCGGCCGGTATCTCACGAATAAATGCAAGCGTTGTTCGTTTGTAAGACGATTCATGGTTCAATTGTAGACCAAACTGAAGATGTTTGACAGTGAAACAAAACACGAAACGTTCTTCAGCTGTTTAAACCAGTGTTGCCAAAAAGATAATAGGGACTCTTTTGTTTTCAAAAGGATTCTTTTGTTTTCAAAGGGATTTTTTTCTTGATTAGCTATTCGTTAATAATTTTGATTGCGTCAATACTTGCAGCTAAACCTCAAACTATCTACCAATTCCTTAGTAAGTTCTCATATACTATAGTCAAATGGGCTATATGTTCTAATAAGATATCCATTTGAATCTTTTACAAGAAAAGACCTTAAAAGATTAAAACCGAAAAAAGTAAAATGTTCTGGACTATATAAATCGAAGAGACTCACAGAAGCAATTAATGTTATCATAATGATATCTCCACACAAGAAACACTTCCATTCTGTCCAAATTACTTACATGTCATCATAATACCTCATACATATATTAAGCTTATACCTTTCCAATTTAGGCACTGACACTTGTACTTGTAAGGTTAATTTTTCAACGTAGTTTTATATTATATTATATTTATTTATTCATATGTTTTTATATGAAAATTAAAATTTCAATGCAGTACACCCTATTTAGCCGTTAAAAACAAAAATCGACCTGGTTTTGAATACCGACCTTTTAATTTTTGATTGAGTTTGTACTTGATGCGTACAAATAACAAATAATACGCAATAATAACAACAACAAAATAATTGAATATATTTAAAATCTTCAATGCATCATATGCCAAATATGGCAACATTTCATTTTTCACAAAAATTGAAAATTTAAAATCAAACGAGAATTATTAAATTCAAAATACCTACAACGAGTATACATAGCTACAAACATATGTATTTGTATATGCAAATATGGCAACATTTCATTTTTCACAAACATTTAAAATCAAACGAGAATTTTTAAATTCAAAATACCTACAACGTTAAAATATACATAGCTACAAACAAAACATATGTATTTGTATATGCCAACATTTCATTTATCACAAAAATTGAAAATTTAAAATCAAACGAGAATTTTTAAATTCAAAATACCTACAACGTTAAAGTATACGACATAGCTATAAACAAATGTATGCATATGCACAAGCACATCTCCTCTACAGTCACAAGTGAAAGCAAAAAAAATGTAAACAAATATTATTCCTTCTTGGTTTGACATTTGTATTTTGGCTATCTCCCTCGAACATATTAATGCTTATGAAATTTAAACAAATTTCCTTTTCTCATTCTTTCTTTAGTAATTTTCTCCTCATTATTAATTCCCTACCAAATATTTTGATACACGCAGCGCCATTAACGGCTTGGCGATGAAATAAAAAATTTCGTTCCATAGGAGTACTATAAGAAATATATATACAATGATTCCATTTGTACCACCCAACGAAACTTATGGGTCAGACACATTGATTTAAGCTGACAGCGCAAGTGCGCGTAATTAGTTCAATTCAAAAAACTGATATCAGTTTGCGACAATTTGTATCACTGTGGTATTTTTGTTCTGTAGGTAGGTAAGTATTTGGTAAGTATATATCGAAGTTAAGCATTTTAGTAGATTTCAATTATAGGTAAGTGATTAAAGGTAAGTATTTCGGGTATTTTGGTGATGTTCTTAGGTACAGTGGTAAGTACGGGTAGGTATGTATTTAAGTTATTTTAGGTATTATTTGGTTTAAAACAAATTTATATTTGTTCTCGTTAATCGGTAAGTATGCAAAAGACACCTATTTAAAGATTGATTTTGATAATAATAAAATGAATCACTAAATAGTGAAAAACACAACCAATCAATATTACAAATTTTATTGTTCTTACCAAGATCTCTAGAGATCTTACCAGCTTGGCGATCGAATTCAAAAAGGAACAATTCAAGTTTTCTTACAATCATAATCGATTTACATAAATGCGAGAAACAAAAGCTTTCATTATATACATTGTACATATGTACATACAATTTTGGTGCATTGCAGATGCCAAAACAGTTTTATGATATCATCTAGCATTGATTTCAAATATAATTTACAAACAATTGTAGAAAGGGATTATCTCTTAATCTGAGTAGCAAAAAACAATACGAAACACTTCATAGGGTAAAGTTTACAATGTTTGGTAATTAGAGTAAGATGTTTAAATTCAATATAAATTAATTCAATATAATTAATTAAGTAAAAAAGATTTAAGTTATCAATATAATAAAATAAAGCGATTTAAATCACAAACATCCCGGCGCCCCTGAACCAGTTTCAGGACAGTGGAAGGATGGCCAATTTAGCTATAGGTCGAGTAAATGTTCCATTTGACGTTCGTACAGTGGCCACACGAACAAGTTGATCAGCACCCGGTGAAACATTTTCAATCTGGCCCAGCAACCATTTTGTTGGTGGTAAGTTTGGCTCTTTAATTACCACAATATCACCTGGTTTCAGATTTGGAAGTTGTTTTTGCCATTTTGGTCGTTCTTGGAGACTCGTAAGATACTCCTGCTGCCACCACTTCCAGAATCCTTGAACCATGTTTTGCAAAAAATTCCAATGGGTCAAACGATTTGTTGGGGTTTCGAGTTGACTCGGCTCAGGCACAGCTGTTGTTGGTTCACCTATGAGAAAATGAGATGGTGTTAAAGGGTTTAAATCCACATCAGAGAGACAACATAAAGGTCTAGAGTTTAAGATAGCTTCGATTTGACAAGTTACTGTCGTTAACTCTTCAAAGGTCAATAATGTAGAGCCAATGACACGCCGAAGGTGAAGCTTTACGGATCGTATACCTGACTCCCACAACCCACCGAAGTGAGGTGCGGAGGGTGGAATGAAATGCCAGGCAATTCCATCCTTTGCAAGCGATGAGATAACCGTATCGTTATGCTTTTGGGACAGTACCAGTTGATGCATTTCAGAGAGGCAACGCTTTGCTCCTTGGAAATTTGTTCCGTTGTCACTGTAAATGTTCCGACACAGTCCACGTCTGGAAACAAATCGACGCAGAGCGGCAAGGAACGCATCAGTAGTGAGATCACTCACAACCTCTAAGTGTATTGCTTTGGTCGAAAAACATATGAAGAGTGCAATATAGGCCTTCAGCAGTTTTGGTTTTCTACCTCGATTAAGTTTGATTGTGAGCGGGCCAGCGTAATCACAACCTGTGTCTGTAAACGCTCGATTCGGCTGAATCCGTTGAAGTGGAAGGTTTCCCATGAGTTGCTCACAAGTTGCTTTGCGCTGCATGAAGCATGGTTTGCAGCGATGTATCACCTTTCTTACAATGTTTCGGCTACCCATTATCCAAAACTGCTGCCGCACAAATGTAAATGTTTCCGACACTCCAGCATGCATATATCTGTTATGAATGTCCTCTACTATAAGGAAAGAAATTTTATTAGTTTTTGGAAGTATTATAGGATGTTTAATATTATATGAAACTGCTGCATGTTTTATACGACCGCCGACGCGTAAGAGTCCATCGCTGTCCAAAAATGCAGAGTATTTTAGTAAATTTGACTTCGGCGATAAAGTCTTAGTTTTAAGCAAGTCGTCTATTTCCCTGGGATAAGAAGTCAGTTGCACATGTTTTAAGACAGAAATTTTTGCAGAATGAATTTCATGGAATTTCAAGCCACCGGAAACGCGAACGCCAGTTGATTTCACGCGTAAGTTTGATATATAACGACGAATATATGCAAGCACTCTAATTAACCGATGCCACGAAGATATATTGTCAATTATGTCTTCAATAACGCTTGCATAAAACCACGAAACAAAGTTATTAGTAGGTAATGGTCTGGCCTCGAGTTGAACTGGATCCTTATTAGCAACTTCATTATATGTGCAACGCTTAGAATGAATTGGCCAACGTTCTTCCGATTCGGATAACCAAGAAGGACCAGACCACCATAGACTATGATTTACGAGTTCAGAAGGGGAAACACCGCGCGACGCACAATCAGCTGGGTTAGATTGCGAAGCAATATGCCTCCACGAATGACTTGGAACCGTTTCCAATATAGTTGAAGTGCGATTTTCCACAAATGTTGTCCACCGACGGGGAGGTGAATTAAGCCAATGAAGCACTATTTCTGAGTCACACCACGCACATATTCTAATAGATTTGTGAACATTCAAAGAAGATTTTATGAGTTTTAAAAGTTTCGATAAAAGAAGGGCTCCACAGAGCTCTAATCGGGGAATAGAAAGAGGTTTTAAAGGAGCCACCTTTGTCTTCGCCGCGATTATTGTCACTCTTACTTCACCCGAGACGGTTCTTGATCGCGCATACACAACGGCTGCGTATGCCAACGACGAGGCATCCGAAAACCCGTGAAGTTCTATGTCCTTTTCAGAAAATATATTACGTGGTACCCGAATGTCCCGAAACAAAGGAAGTTCATCTCGATGGTTCATCCATTGGGTAGTTACCCTTTGTGGAAGCGGGTCATCCCATCCTAATTTAAGTTCTGATGACCAAAGTTATTGGAACATAATTTTAAAGATGATCACGGATGGAGCCAAAAAACCTAACGGGTCATATATTCTAGCAACTTCCGAGAGAAGAGTTCTTCTTGTTAGAGATTGGTTAAGCTTAGGTTGATTGAAACGAAATGAAAAGACATCATTGCTTGGGTTCCAGTACATTCCTAATACCTTGATGAAGGAAGACGACTTTTCATAATCCAAAGAAGAATACTCACAATCTTCTGATGGTATCTTAGCGAGAAGACTCCAGCAATTTGAACTCCACTTACTAAGTTGAATTTTGGTTAACGATAGAAGTTCTACAAGTTCTGACTGAATTCTCATAAGGTCTTCAATAGAGTTTGCTCCCGTCATGATGTCATCAACGTAGACATCGTTCAAAAGAATTCGAGCTGCAATAGGATGTGTTACTTGATAATCCTCAGCAAGCTGTTTCAAGACACGAACAGCCAAAAATGGAGCTGAAGTAGTTCCATAAGTTACAGTTTTGAGTCGAAAGTGTTTCACATTTTCGCTAGGAGAATTTCGCCAGACAATACGCTGATAGTCTGTTTCGGGTTTTCGGATCAAAATCTGTCGAAACATTTTTACTATATCGGCTGTAAATACGAATCGATGCTGGCGGAAACGAAGACAAACTCCGAAAAGATCTCTTTGTATAGGAGGACCTATGTATAAATGGCTATTAATAGACTGCCCAGTTGAGTCACCGACTGAGCCATCAAAAACGACCCGAAGCTTAGTCGTAGAACTGTCGGGCTTAAACACCGCATGATGTGGAAGATAAAAATGTCGACCATGGGAAGAATTTGCCTCATCATCAGGTATGCGTTCCATATGACCAAGACTTAAGTAATCTTCCATAAACTTTCTATATTGTCGCTCTAAGTCAGGGTTTTTTTTAAATCGACGCTCCATAGAATTTAGCCGAGACATGGCGGCAGCTAGTGTCTTACCAAAAGAAGGCGATGGAGTTTTCAAAAGTAAAGGAACAATATATCTACCGTCTTCAGAGCGAGAAACAAATTTACGAAATAGTAATTCAGCAGGATCATTATCTGTTTGGATCCTGACTGTGGAAACTTCCTCTAGTTCCCAAAAGCGTTGCAAGAGATAATCAGTATCAACTGATGATTCGGCATTGCATATGCCAACGCAAGAAATTTGATTAAAAACGAATTCTCCTGTAATGACCCATCCAAAGGAAGTATTCTGCGCCAACGGTCTTCCTTCTGGGCCTATGATTTGTTCTGGTTTTAGAATCGACCAAACCTTATCTGCTCCTAGTAAAACATCTACCGAACTCGAAATATTAAATAGTGGATCAGCTAGTTCCAACCCTTGAATATAGGCCCACGACGAACTATCAACAGAGTGAGTCGGTAAGTTAGAAGTTAGTTTGCTCAAAATATGTGCATCACACTGAAGAACGGTGTTGCTAACCCTCGAAGTCAATGAAATTGACATATATCCGTTAGTGTGACCAGCATTTGCAGAAGAAAGTCCTAAAATAGGAATCCGAGAATGTTTTCGACGAAGACCAATACGTTGAGCTAATGCTTCTGTAATGAATGAAGACTGTGACCCTGTGTCTAGTAACACTCTACATTTTATTAGTTCACCCTGATGATTACGAACATAGGAGAGAATGGTAGGCAAAAATGTTTGCTTTGGAAAACCAAAATCAAGAGAATGATTGGTCAACAAGGGGGAATCGGAACTAGCAACAGGAACACCGGAGGCAACGTCAGCATTTGAGTTGTCTACAGGAAAATCGGAAGAAGATTTCCCTTTCGAAGAATATTCAGGACCACTAGATTGATTGGAGTGGACAAGTGAGTGATGCCGCGATTTACAGACTCGACAACGAAAATGGCTAAAGCATTTGTAAGATGCGTGGCCAGAACGAAGGCAATTAAAACACAATGAATTGTCTTTAAGAAATTTCAGACGAGAATCAATACTTAGCGAAATAAACGAAGGACACTCTGATAGTTTGTGATCACTTTTGCATTTAAAGCACTTAGGGTTTTGTCCTGCTGACTCAGCTACGTGTGAGCGAATTGAAGTCGGTTGCTTTTTTCGCGATGTACCTGGAGTGTTCATAGGAGTGCAAGATTCAAACGCATCACATCGTAATTCAAGAAAATCAAGCAATTCCTGCACTTTACAGTCGTCCCGAGAACCTACTTTTTTAGCCCAAGCATGTCTGGTTGCCTCATCGAGCTTGTTGAGAAGCAGAAAAATAATTCAAGGGTCACGCGTTTCTTTCTTCGCTGCCTGAAGACCACGAATAACTTCATCGGCACCGTCCGTAATTTTTCGTAAGGTGTCTGGATTTGACGAAGACATAGTAGGCAGTGAAACGAAGGATTGTATAAGGGAATGTACGAGTAAGTTTACGCGATTATACCGTTTTTCGAGTTTTGTCCATGCCCCAATATAATTAGCATCGGTGGGGGATATATGGCTGATAAGATCAGCAGCTTCGTTTCGCAAAAAAGATTTTAAGAAATGAAATTTTTGAGTAGAGGTAAGCTTATCATTTGTATCTACCGTATCGATAAACATGTCGCGAAATGTAGGCCAATCTTTGTAATTGCCGGAAAATGGAGGAATGTTAATTTTAGGAAGGCTTACATTCGAAGATTTACTAGACGAATTAAGTTTGCTTAGAAATGAGGATTGATTTTGGGCAAGCTCCTCGACAAGATTAATTTGTTTATCAACACTCTGTTTTTTCCGAATAGCTTTCGTAAATTTCGTATGTGCACCAAAATATTTCATTTCGTATTCTTCAAATTCTGCTTCAAGAGTAAAAACTGCTTGCTCGTCTAAACCTTCCAAAGACGAAATATGGTGGAACGAAAAGTCTTTCCACGCGATTTCTAATTTTTCTAATCTGACTTCTAACATCGGTAAATCTTCATCGCCCGTAAGAGAATCACAAAAATTCGTCGCACGCGTAATGGCTCCCTTAGCATGTCCGCGAAGTTGCAGTGACGTCATTTTAATCAAATACAATTATTGTTCTTAATCAAGAAATCGAAATTTAATCCACCACACCTTGAATAATTTCTTAAAGATTTCTATAAACCGGTACTTTAAGCTATTGTCTTTTTAGCGATTAAAATTAATAAGTTTAATTAGCTATTGAATACTTTTTCTTATTTGTGAATTAAACACTCGATTTTTCGATTAATCACCAGTTCAAAAAATATAAAATATCGGAATCGAAGGACCAATGATTTTGATAATAATAAAATGAATCACTAAATAGTGAAAAACACAACCAATCAATATTACAAATTTTATTGTTCTTACCAAGATCTCTAGAGATCTTACCAGCTTGGCGATCGAATTCAAAAAGGAACAATTCAAGTTTTCTTACAATCATAATCGATTTACATAAATGCGAGAAACAAAAGCTTTCATTATATACATTGTACATATGTACATACAATTTTGGTGCATTGCAGATGCCAAAACAGTTTTATGATATCATCTAGCATTGATTTCAAATATAATTTACAAACAATTGTAGAAAGGGATTATCTCTTAATCTGAGTAGCAAAAAACAATACGAAACACTTCATAGGGTAAAGTTTACAATGTTTGGTAATTAGAGTAAGATGTTTAAATTCAATATAAATTAATTCAATATAATTAATTAAGTAAAAAAGATTTAAGTTATCAATATAATAAAATAAAGCGATTTAAATCACAAACAAAGATCATTTCCTACACAACATATCCTTTTTGTCATAGACATCCTATAAAAAAAAGGATATGAAGAAAAATTTTTGTCTGGCGTATGGTGCTTCTTGTAAAAGTGTCTCATGTTCAGCTGATTAAGCCGGGTGATGATTAAGAATTTCACGAAGTAGAATACAAACAACTTTTATTTATTTATTTTTTTTAGATATTTCGTATGAGCCACTGTTTTGTGACCTTTTTCGTCAATTACCTCATACAGGTTGTTTCCTATAACTTTACGAACCGTAACTTTAACAAATTTCGGGCATAATTTCGCATTAAGATGCTTAGCTGCGTCACTAATAACAAAATTACGCCTGTATAACTTATCCCCTACCTGGTAAGATACTATCCTACTCCTCAAATTATACCTTTTTGTGTAAGACTCGTGTGCTCGTTCTAGGGCTGACATCAAGTAATTGTGTAGCATATTCATTTTGGCTGTCTTCGGTAGCCAATCTAATTCGGAGTGATTCAATCCGTTTAAACCACGTAAAAGCTTGTAGCCAGTACCATGTTCAATGATACGCTGTCCGAATAAGGCTTCGAAAGGAGACATACCGATTGCGGAATGTACTGTAGAACGAAGTGCGTTCCCAATAGAAGGTAAGTGTACGTCCCAGTTGGATTGTTTAGGATCAATATAAGCTCGTATTGCAGCAAGGATTGAACGGTTAACTCGTTCGCTCGCATTTGCTTGGGGCGAATACACTGCCGTTCTGTAATGAGTAACGCCGAAATTTTTGATCATTTTGGAAAATTCATGACCTATGAATTGAGTACCATTATCAGAAAGTATACTTTCTGGTACGCCAAACATTAAAAAGACATCCTGCTCTAGGAATTTTATAACTGACTGAGCCGTTGCTTTTCTGAGGGGTTTTATTAGTACGAATTTAGTCAATTGGTCTAATGCGATAACGATTTGAGTGTTCCCATTTTTAGATCTTGGGTAAGGGCCCAGAAAATCCACATATAAGTGCTGAAATGGCCGGTCTACTGAGAAAGATTTTCCCATTTCTGCTCTTAATGTGTTATTTGGTGCTTTTGTCATCTTACAGACTTCGCAACTTTCAAGATAGGTTTTGACATGGGATGCCACATTCGGCCAGAAAAATTGTTGTTGCAGTTTATATAAGGTTTTGCTTATTCCACCGTGTGATGCTCTTGGCGGACAATGAGCCAAAGCAATTAAACGATTTGTCAATGCGGTTGGAATCCACAGTTTCCAACTTAAATCGTCTTCTAACGGATTTCCTCTACAATGTTTGACTTTTTTATAGATGAAACCATCAGAAACTTGAAGGTCTGGGAGCTGTTCTTTATTTTTGTTGATGTGTTCTTCGATTTGAAGATACTCTTCTGACTGAAAGCTCGGATCCTGTAAATCTACATGGAGAACTTTTGTGGGATCCGTTGACATTGTCTCCGGTGGACATACACTAGAATGCAGTGTCTCTACCTCATAGACTCGAGATAGAGCATCGGGCACTACATTTAAGGTACCCTTCCGGTGTTCGATCCCAAAATCGAATCCCTGGAGTTTGAGACTCCAACGAGCTAACCTGCCTGTCGGATCTCGAAGACTCATTAACCACTTCAGGCTAGAATGATCAGTTATTACTTTAAATTTATACCCTTCCACATACGGTCGAAATTTTTGGATACCTCTAACGGCTGCCAAACATTCCCTTTCCGTGACAGAATAATTACGCTGAGCTTTGTTTAGTTTTTGAGAGAAATAGTAAATGGGTCTTTCGTTTCCACTTGAATCTTTTTGGCATAAAACACATCCAATGCCGGTTGCTGACGCATCGCAAAGTATTATAAATTCTTTCGAGAAGTCGGGATTAATAAGAACAAGTTCAGAAGTTAAAGCTGTCTTAATCGCTTCAAAGGCTACCTCAGCATCTTTTCCAAATATAAATTTTTTATTTTTCTTCAGGGTGTCTGTCATGGAAACTGCTAGCGTTGAAAAGTTACCAACAAATCTACGGTACCATCCTGCCATTCCAAGAAACCTTCGGACTTGTTTTGGTGTTTTTGGTACCGGGAAGTCAAGAATAGCAGAAATTTTTGCCGGATCCGGTTTCAGACAACCCTGTCCTACTATATATCCGAGGTACTGAAGCTCTTTAAAGCAAAATTTTGACTTTTCGACGTTTATCGTCAAGCCTGCGTCTAGTAACTTTTTAGCTATAATAGCTAAAATTCGCATGTGTTCTTCGAAGGTTTTTGATATTACGAGCAAGTCGTCTAAGTAAACGAAAACTTGGTCTCGCAACTCGGAAGGCACAACTTTATTCATCAAATACGTAAGGCTTTGAGCGGCATTGGAAAGACCAAAGGGCATCACTTTAAATTGATAAAGCGGTCTACCCGGTACGGTGAATGCTGTTTTTTCTCGTGAAGTTTTTTCTGAGGGTATCTGCCAGTACGCGTCTTTCAGATCCACACTCGAAATAAAGTGTGTCTCTGAAAGTCGAGCTAGCAGTCCCTCTATATGGGCAATTGGGCTTGCATTTTTCTTCGTAACGAGGTTCACTTTCCGAAAGTCTAGGCAAAGTCGGTTTTTTCCTGGTTTACGTACTAAAACGACAGGAGAACTCCATGCACTAGAGCTTTCTTCAATGACCCCTAAAGCAAGCATGCGGTCCAGTTCTTCGTATACTAGCGCTTGTATTGCTGGCGAAATGGGATAATGTCTGTTTTATTGGTACCGCATCCCCTGTGTCAATAAAATGTTCTATTAAATGAGTCTTCCCCAAGCCTTTCGTCGTAAATGAAGGAAAAAGTTTAATGGTAGAATTTAAGATTTCACGTTCTTGATCCTTGAGATCACACTCAGTGTTTATTTTTTTTCTCTATATCATGGCTGATCGCTATTTCTGAAATAATTTGAGGTGCTACTTTGAAAAATTTCCAAAAATCTACACCTAGATATAACTGTTGCGTCAAGGATGGTACGACAAACAAATCCATGACTTTGGCTTTACTTTTATAATGGACTTCTGCCGTAACCATACCCACAATGTCTTGTTTTTGACCATCGGCAGTAGATATAGATGAAGAGAATCTCTTAAACCGTATGTCATTTTCTTTCAAAAATTCCATAGCACCCGCACCAAGACAACTCAAGCTTGCTCCTGAATCTAACAATCCTAGGAGTTTTTTACCGAAAACTTCGATTGTTACATATGGACGAGGATCATCTGCTGAGCAATTCAAAACCGTGGTTGCTACTGATTTGTACAATTGTTTCTTCTTCTTCATTTTCTCTCTTAATTTCAAAACTTTCTTAGAAACTGTTGGGAATGTTACTATCCTTTTCCGAGCCTCATAATACTCTTTTACCCTCTGATGTAATGATTTAATCGGCCTATCATTTTTTGTTACTATTTGGTTATTTTGGGATGCTATCCTTCGTTTTGTCTCTTCCGGTGAATTTCGTAATAAAGTTATCTTTTTCGTTTTTTCTTCTTCTAGTTTTCCGGGTTCTCTCCCCTCGAACATTTCCCCCGGCCAAAGAATTGCTCGGTTTTCGGTTTCCCGAACATTTATCGCAGTTAGGAGTTATTACATCCTCTCTACCACACCTAAAGCAAAATAAATTCCGTTTAGGATTGTCACATTCTCGGAATAAATGACCCTCTGCTTTGCAATTCCAACATTTAAGTATATTGGCTTCCCTATGGTAGGCCTCAACTTTCGCTGGAATGACATAGTCAGAGTCCTCTTATTATCTAACTCACTAACGTAAAGCCGCCAGCGCTAACCTAGTCTACCTCATGGAGAGTAGACAGTACGATGTAGCCCTTATACAGGAACCCTGGGTATCAGGCGGCAAAATTAAGGGACTACACTCGAAGGAACTTCTGCTGTACAAGCCCAACCTTGACAGCCGTAACAGTAATCCCAGAACATGCATTGTATTAAGGAAACAGTCTAATCTTTTTCTTCTGACTACTTACAGCAACATGGACCAAACAGCGGTAAAACTGGAGCGAGAAGGGCTCCCAACGCTCATTCTCTCATCTACTTACATGCCGTACGACGGTACGGAAGGACCACCAGCTGATATCACTAATATATTGATATCCTATGCAAGTAAGAACAAGTTTAACGTAGTCGTAGGGTGCGACTCTAACTCACATCATGTACAGTGGGGAAGCACCAATACTAATACAAGGGGCGAGTCCCTTTTTGAATTTATTATTGATAACAACCTTATAGTAGCTAACAGAGGTAACACTCCCACCTTTGTTACAAAAACCCGTAAGGAGGTGCTCGATATCACCATAACAAGCAACTCAGATACTTGTCAGGTAGAGCAATGGAAGGTACTAGACGACGCATCTTTCTCAGATCATCGTCTAATCGAATTCTGTATCCCTGATACTAAGCGGGAAAACAAACCCTTTAGAAATAATAGACGTACTGATTGGCACGTCTTCAACAGCGAAATTATTAAGAACATAGGTCAGCTTAGTACCGACACTAATCTTAATTCAGACAGCTTAGATGAATTAACTGTGGAATTCACAGAAATTATGCGGAACGCCTTTGACAAAAGCTGTCCACTCATTACAGCGGCGAAGAAAAACAATAAACCGCCCTGGTGGACTACTGAGCTCAGTAATATTAGGAAAGAAACAAGGAAACTTTTCAATAGGGCTAAACGCACTAGACTAGATAGCGACTGGGAATGTTATAAAACCAGTCAACGAAAATTCAAAATTGAAACTCAAAGGGCGAAACGAAGCTCATGGAGAAACTTCTGTAGTAGCATCGAGTGTACTAACCATTCAGCAAGATTAAGGAAAATACTCTCCAAAGTAAACACACCCATAGGCTCCCTAAAAGGACCTAACGATCAATGGACAGAGTCCTGTCAAGAAAGCCTAAAACTCCTGGTTCAAACACACTTCCCAGGATGTAGCGCAGACCTAGTAAACGAGTCAATATACACCATATGCTCGGTACCTGAAATTCCTAGGGAATTGATAACAAAAGAAAAGTTAATCTGGGCTATTAACTCATTCTCTCCTTACAAATCCCCAGGCCTAGACGGCATCTTCCCCTTGATGCTGCAAAAAAGCAGTGATATCATCACTCCACATCTGATAAACATATTCCTTAACAGTCTAAAGTTAGGATATGTCCCGAAGGCTTGGCGTGAAGTTAAAGTCGTCTTCATACCAAAAGCTGGCAAGCCCAGTCACACAGAACCAAAAGACTTCAGACCTATCAGTCTAACCTCTTTCGCACTAAAAACACTTGAGAGATTGATTGATATGCACATCCGTAGCAACTTAAAGCCAGAATCTTTATCACCATTTCAGCACGCCTATACAAAAGGCAGAAGTGTAGAAACAGCCCTACACTGTGCAGTTAGAACAATAGAGAAATCGCTCGCGGTGAAAGAATACACCCTTGCCTCTTTTCTTGATATCGAAGGAGCATTCAACAATGTCCACAACAGCGCCATAGAAAAAGCTCTCACTGATCTTAAAATAGAACCTACACTTATAAAATGGATTACGTGTATGTTGAAAAGCAGACAAATCCATTGCGTACTAGGTAGCTCTAATATAAAGATGTATACATCTAGAGGGACTCCACAAGGCGGAATCCTCTCACCCCTCCTCTGGACTTTGGTGATGAATGAAATTCTCATCAAACTCAAAAACAGCGGTGTCAGAATTATAGCTTATGCCGACGACTTAGCGCTTCTAGCGACGGGTAAATACCTGACCACGGTAAGCGAACAACTAGAAGGCGCATTAACTATGGTCAATAACTGGACCAAGAAATGCGGTCTGAAGGTTAACCCCCTGAAAACAGAACTGGTACTTTTCACCAACAGAAGGAAAATACCTTCTTTTGAGATACCAAAAATTGATAACACCCCACTTATAGTTTCAGAAAAAGCAAGATACCTTGGAGTTATCTTGGACAAGAAACTCAACTGGGGTCTAAACATACAGGAAAGATACAAGAAAGCCATGATTGCACTCTACTCGTGTAACAGGATTCTGGGAAGAAACTGGGGGCCAAATCCAAAGATAATCATGTGGATGTACACAGCCATTGTTAGACCCATTCTAACTTATGGAAGTTTGGTTTGGTGGCAAGCTCTGGAGATATCCAGGAACTTAAAAACCCTTACCAAAGTACAAAGAATGGCATGCATTAGCACTACGGGAGTGATGAGGACTACCCCAACTGCGGGTCTCGAAGCGATCCTAAATCTCACCCCCATAGACTTATTTGCACAAGAATCAGCAGCAAACAGCGCTCTCCGACTTAGTCAGACTGATATTTGGAGATCTAGTCAACACGGTCATACCACGATCCTTACAAAATACGTTGGCAATAACGTTCGTACTGATTACATGACCCCTTATCTAGACTTCAATAAAAACTTCACTACCAGCTTCCCTAATAGAGAGGACTGGGAAAACAGCGTACCCTACGCTAACGAATCGATTCTTACCATCTTCACCGATGGTTCGAAAATGACTACTGGGGTAGGGGCAGGTTTCTACTCAGAAAATCTTAGCCTTGCCAGTTCATTCAGACTTCCCGACCATAGCAGCGTCTTCCAAGCTGAGATCTTGGCAGTGAAAAACGCTGCTAATCAAATATCCATGATGGCGATATCACACGCTGATATCACCTTTTTCATTGATAGCCAAGCAGCAATAAAAGCGATCTCTGCCACGCAAATCAAGTCAAAGCTTGTTTCTTGCTGTCGCGAAGAGCTAAGGGTTCTTGGTACGCAGCACAACGTAAGACTCTGCTGGGTTCCCGGTCACAGTGGTGTGCCAGGAAATGAAAAAGCGGATGAGCTTGCAAGAGAAGGCTCGGTACTTGATCCCTCTCTCATAGACCACAACATCAGAATCCCTCAATGCGAACTAAAGAGAAACATTAGTAATAATATCATTCAAAAAGCAAATGATAGATATAACCTATTAGAAACCTGCGGTAACACCAGGAAACTCTGGCCTCATTATGACAAGGAAAAATCCAAAAAGATTTTACTTCTCAAAAAACAGTCCCTAAAATCCCTCATAAGTGTGATAACGGGACACAACCTACTTGGCTACCACAAAAAGAAGATGGGGCTTAGTACGGACGACATATGCAGAGGCTGCGGCGATGAGGATGAGCACGAAAACACGGCTCACTTTTTATGCCACTGTCGAGCACTCTGCCGTACCAGATCAAAATTCTTAGGCAACTATTTCTTCAATGAACTAGAAGAACTATCCGAACTCCCAGGCAATCGCCTAGTAAACTTTATCAAGTCCACCAAATGGCTCGATCAACCATAGAATTCATAGGTTAAATTATTTTTTCAGAAGTTGCAACACTTCAGGGTATCACAAGGGATCTACATTGATCTAAGTGTGACGGTAACAAAATCAACTGTCAGCCCATATAACCTAACCTACCTAACGTGACGCCGCAATGGTTGACTGGAGTTGTTAGTAGGATACTTATTTCTACCCTGGTCACACGCGTTCAGAAACTTTTCTATAGTACGACACACATAGACCATCTCTGGCAGACTATGAGTACTAAAAGTTATTAACAACTCACCCATTCTACGTCGTACGTTCTGTTTTATAAGTTCTATCATTTCTTTCACAGGTTTAGGTGAACGTAACCTTGAATTCATTTGGTTAAGATCGTCGTAAAAATCATCGAAACTTTCGTTTGGCAAATGTTTTCGATCAGCCATTTTTCGAGACAATTCCGAATCAGTTTCTAGACTCCTATATTGCTCAATAAGAGCAAGACGTAAGGCTGGCCAGGAAGTATTTGGATTATTCTTAAGGAACATCCAATACCATGTCTCAGCTCGACCACTTACAAAGTGATGAAAATTATAAACCACTTCCATCCACGTTGCGTGGTGACTATCTTTTATCCTTTCGAGACGAAATAAAAATTGATCAATAGACATGTTCTTTGAGTCGAATTTTATTCCCCATTTATGGTAATGTGGAAAGCGTAACGTTGAAGACGATGGAGATGGAAGGGGAGCTGCATTAGGTTGATTCGAATTTGTTGGTGAAACATTTATGTTCAAGTTGCTCAATTGAGCTAAAAAGTTATCAACGTTCGACCCACGAGCCATGTTTACCGGGAGAACATTTTGTCTCTCCGTTGGATAAGCGTTCGAAGTTTGAACATTGTCATTAATACGCTGAGAATACTCAGCTTGTCGTTCTATAGGGGTAATCTCGTCACTAAAATTACGAACATTTTGCGTGTTTGGAGGGGGTGCAGGAGTAACATTGGAAAGGGTTTCCCTTACAATGGCCCTAACCTGACTTAATAATTCCGTATGACTTCGCTCCAACTCTTGCCGTATGAACTGTTGGTCTTCGGTCCTCTTCAATCCCACAGTCGCCGTGACTACTTCTTGAATGTATGTTTCAAAATTTTCGGCCTCTTTTGACGTATTGCCATCCCTTGGAGTGAAACTATTCCTCCGATTACTGACTGGTTGATCAACGGACCCGTTCTGACTAATAGCCGTTCGAATGCCTGATCCCGAAGACAAATTCTCACCATCGACTAGTGATTGGTCAACTATACTATCATCCCTAGGAGGTGTTCCGTTTCTACTGCTACTTTTCTTATTTTTGCTACGTCCTCTTCCTACCATCGTGTCAAGTCAATAATCTGGTATTTACTAATTTAAAGATAGAAAAATGTAAATAAATCTACTAATTGTCAATTTATTTAACTTATGTGCTCTTTCTTCCCTGTCACAGGAAATAAAAATAAAAAAAAACTCAAAAAAAAACTTACTTCAATCTATTCCTGAAAATCGGGATTTACATTTTTCTTAAACTTAAATAAAAGAATTATGAATTTTAAAAAAAATTAAATAGGTAAGTTATGTACTACTAGATTAACTTCAAATATGTTTCTGGAAAGTGGATGTGAGAGTGGAAGATTTTATAAACAAAACTATTCGATAAAAAAAAATTTAAAAATCATTGTCATGTTTTTTTATACTCTAAGCATTTCATCGAACCCAAAACTCCATTAATAAAAAAAATAACTATATTCTTCTAAGCGATACAACAATCATAACCTAAGAAACTTTTCTCAGATTACTGGAAATCCTTTAAATGTCTCGATATATTCTTAATTTAATTAGTTTAGGTTATTACTACTATAATGTTCAACACCACATTATTAAGTTGAGAAAGTACATCAATCGTATTAAGGTAAGGTTTCTTCATACATGAAAGTTTCAAGTCTTCGCTACAGTCGTAGATCAGGATAGCTACTTGTCCTTTTTTCTACCGGACTAAGATCTTGTTCTCAAAAAAAAACTCTACCAATGAATCTATTTTAACTCATTGCCTTCAGCTACCAAAAAAAAATATGTATCTTCCAGCACGGACAATGTAAGAAAAAAGTTAAATATGTGTTGTAAGTAATAGCGTTCCTTAATGCAACTGACAGGAGTTGATAAACACAACCCTACTCCTCGGACATCTGTGGTTGCATATTACTATCAGGTGTTCAAATGGTAGACATGTGCATTAGGGTGGAGCGTCAAATTTTTTTTTTCGATTTTCAAATTCGAATAGCTTTTAAAGATTGCATAATTACGTTAACTATACGTAAAAAATAAGAAAAAAAATATTTTTCACTTTTCTTAGCCCTCTACCACAGCTCAAAGTTTTGAAAAATAGTCGAAATGGTCACTTTTTTTTTGTCGGCTCTGTAACTCTAAAAGTATAAATCATACAAAAAAGTATTCTTGACAAAAAATAAAGACAATTTAATTTTCTATGGAAATAACACTAAAAACTTCAAATTGCGATGATCCTAAGAATACTACCTGAAGCCATTTTTTTTTTTTTTTTTTTTTTGAATACCTACCAAGTCATAGAATAAAATTTGAATATTTCTGCATTACGAAATCGTTTCTTTTTTTGAGCGACTGGACCGGAAGAAAAAAGGGTTCACACATGGTTTTGTTATTGCAATTTATTATTTCTTGGTGTCGGTCTTTAATGCAGCAGGTAGGTACTTATTCGATGAGAAATGTTTTTTCGCGCCAATCGAATGTACCGAATTTCGTAATGCGGTTCCGGTTTGGTTGATCGGTCGCAAGTTCAGCTGGTGTTCGATGAAAAATGGTTTTCGCGGGCCACTCTATAGTTTGCATCTGTCTTTGTTTAAGAGTGCAATAATTATTTAAGGTCAGTCGTTCATTGAACTGGTAAGAAGCAACACGATTTCGTTTCTCTATCAAATACCTAAAATTCAAAATGTTGAAGCGAGTAACTCGACAAAATTCCGACTGTCCTATCTTTGGAGCAACGTGCCTTATAAATAAAAGAGTGTTACCGACAATTGCTGAAGCTATAAAACACATAATTTTTGTGAGAAATGAACAAAAAAATAGAAATAATAGAAAGCAGCCATCTATCACACAAATATTTGAAACCCTAGGACTTGACATTATTGACGTATGGAAGACTGCATCTTTGCCTTCAGTGAAAATACAACGCGTAAAACAACAAATGAAAAGTATCCATGATAAATGTTTGCATTTTTTGAGATACCCAAAATTGAAACAAAATGAAAACTATTAAAACAACTTACAAGACTGGAAGAATAGATCTCTTACTAAATTATTTGATATTTGTTCGCGCAAGTGCGTAAATTTAAATAACTGTGTTTGTCTAAGAGATAAGAAAGTTCCCCTACTAAAAAGATCTTTTCTTTTAGATCAAAGAAATGACAGAAAAATGGCTATAGGCGGGTTGGACCTTTTGGAAACCAAAAAACTAAAGGAAAAAAGTTTGAGAAAAAAAAATCAAGTGAGAAGGTACTAACACAAGAAACTTTGACGATATCATCAATTAGCACAAAAATTAGATCAAAATCAAGATCTCAATCAAAACCTCCAGTTTGCCCACCTACTGATTATGATGATGACCCACAGCCAAGTACTTCTTCAAAATGCCAAGAAATTAGTGTAAAAAATCGGTTATGTCTTCTAAATTTGGCAAGAGTTTGTGATGAGTACGGCATTTCGGATCGATCAGCAGCAGCAGTTGCGAATGCAGTCTTACAGGATGTTGGCTTGGTAACCACAGCAAATGTCGAAAACGTCATACATAGAAATAAAGTTCTTAGGGCCAGAAAACGTCAAAGAGAAGTTCTCCAAACTAAAGACTGTCTTTCGAACATTGAAAGCATTTATTTCGATGGAAGAAAAGACAGGACAATGGTTTGTGAAAAACGAGGCCAACGATTTTACAGAGTGACTAAAGTAATGGAACATATTTCACTAATAACAGAGCCGGGTTCAAACTACCTAGGTTAGGTTAGGTTAGGTTAAAGTGGCTGCAGATACAAAAACCACACACTTAGGCCAGAAGAAGAGGCCCATTGTGATACCACATGAATCTAGAGAAATACCTCCCACTAGTCGAACCATTTTGAGCTTTTTATAAAGCGAAGGAGATATCTGATATCCTTTTTTGCTAGTTCACTGGGATCATCAAAAGAGTATTCTCCCAGATGAAGTTTGCGTCTTAGTGAGAGAGCAGGGCAGGTGCAGAGGAGGTGAGAGATTGTTTCTTCTTCTTCCTCGTCCATACAGCTCCTGCAGAAGTCATTTGAGGCTACACCAAGTCTTATTGCGTGTCTGCCTATAAGACAGTGTCCCGTAAGGACACCTATTAGGGAGCTTATATGAAGTCTGCTTTGAGATAACAAGTCTTTAGAGCGCTTTAGGTCGAGTGAAGGCCATATTAGTTTTGTGGCTGCGCATGTTGGTAAATTGTACCACCTAGAGTTTGCTATCTCGAAAGCTTTTTCTTTTAGCAGAAGCTTACATGTAGCTATTGGTATACCTATCTTCTCCCTTTCAGGTGAAATAGGTATGACGGTTCCATTTTTGGCGAGTTCATCGGCTCTACAATTTCCTGCGAAGTCTCTGTGACCCGGCACCCAGCATAGGTGAATGTTAAATTGCTGCGCCATCTCCATAAGAGATGATCGACAATCGAGGGCTGTTTGAGATTTGGTTGAGACACCATCAAGAGATTTAATAGCAGCCTGACTGTCAGAGAAGATGCGGATATCAGAAGTTGATATCACGTTTTCTCTTAGCCAGGAGAGAACCTCTTTGATCGCTAAAATTTCCGCTTGGAAGACGCTACAATGATTAGGGAGGCGGAATGAGATGCTTAGATTAAGCTTTTCTGAGTACACACCACTACCAACTCCCTCAATTGTCTTGGATCCATCTGTGTAAAAGTGGATGCTTTTGTCATCCAGGAGTTTTTTGTCTTCCCATTCATCTCTGGATGGAATAGATACCTGGAAGTTTTTTCCAAATTCGGGTTTTGGGATAGTGTAGTCTATGTACTTTGGTATAGAACCAAAGAGGTTCAGAATGATGGAGTGCCCAACATTGTTGTTGGCCCATTGAGATGAGGCGTTGAGTCTTATAGCAGTACTCGCTGCCACTTGTTTGCTGAATATGTCGAGGGGTGTCAGATGGAGGAGAGTGTCCAACGCTGCTGAGGGTGTGGTTCTTAAAGCCCCGCTAATGCAGAGACATGCAGTGCGTTGAACTCTGCTGAGTTTGTCGAAGTATGTGACTTTCTCCAGTGCAGTCCACCACACTGCAACCCCATACATAAGTATTGGTCGGATGACCGATGTGTATAGCCAATAGGTTATGCGAGGTTGAAAACCCCATTTGTTTCCTATGGCTTTCTTGAAAAGGAAGAGAGCTGCTGTAGCCTTTTTAACTCTTTCCTGAATATTAGGTTTCCAACTTAATTTTTTGTCCAATATCAGACCAAGGTATTTGGCCTCATTGGTAAAAATTAGTGGTACACCTTTTATAGAGGGAGGTACAATTTCTGGGATCTTGTATTTCCGTGTAAAAAGGACGAGGTCCGTTTTCTGAGGATTAATACTAAGTCCGCAGTGATCTGCCCATCTAGTGAGCATATTGAGTGCGTTTTGGAGGAGGTCTCTCAGTGTATTAGGATGTTCTCCTATGACGGCGATAGCAACATCATCGGCATACGCAATCACTCTGTAGCCTTTCTCTCAAGGGATATTAGTAGCTCGTTAACCACTATGTTCCACAGGAGAGGGGACAGAACACCACCTTGCGGAGTGCCTCTACTGACAGACCTTTTCGTACAAAAATCCCCCATCTTAGAGTTGATGATCCTGCTTTTTAGCATTAGATTTATCAATTCACAGAGTGAGTATTCGACGTTTAGGGTAGTCATAGCAGAAGTGATAGCGGATGTGTCAACGTTGTTGAACGCGTTTTCAATATCCAGGAAGGCCACCATAGTGTATTCTTTTTGTACTAGGGAGTTTTCGATAGTTCTTACCAAAGTATGCAAGGCTGTTTCTACCGATTTCCCTTTGCAGTAGGTATGCTGAGACATCGATAGTCCTTATCAATGCTGTTACGTATATGGATATCAATCAAACGTTCCAGAGTTTTGAGAATGAATGATGATAGGCTAATAGGTCTTAGATCTTTAGGGTTGACATGCGAACATTTGCCCGCCTTGGGAATGAAAACTACCTTTACTTCTCTCCATCGCTGAGGTATATGGACCATATCTAGACAACTTTTAAATATCATCTCTATGATGGGCAAAGTTATGTCAGTCGTAAATTGCAGCTCAGCTGGTATGATGTGATCTGGCCCTGGAGATTTGTAAGGTTTGAAGCTATTCAGAGCCCAAGTCAACTTCTCTTTTGTAACAAGACCTTGAGGAAATGTTAAGTTAATACCCGACCCACAATGGTTTGTTGTATTAACGTATTTGGAGCTATCAGGGAAGTGGGTGTCCAGTAGCAGGTTTAGCGTTTCTTCGCAAGAGTTAGTCCAAGTACCATCCAAGTTTTTAAGACAACTAGGCATGGTTGGATTTGTCGAGAGAATCTTCCTTATTCTTGATGCCTCCGAGGATTCTTCTATTGAGCTACAGAAGGATCTCCAAGAGGATCTTTTGGCTATTCTCAATTCCTGTTTATATTTTTTGAGGGATTCCTTATAGGAGTCCCAGTCTTGGGAATGTCTAGTCTTTTTTGCACGATTAAAAAGTCTTCTACAGCCTTTCCGGAGTATTTCCAGTTCAGTAGCCCACCAATATGGTTTCTTCTTTCCCCGCACTGTAGTGAGGGGGCAGGCAGTTTCCATGGCTTTATTAAGGGCTGCCGTAAGCTCGTCGACTTTTTGATCGAGTTCAAGAGCACACAAGGGCGGATCAGAAAGTTCTGGTTTAATCAGATTCTTCAGAGTCGCCCTATATTTAGGCCAATCTGTTTTCCTATAGTTACGGAATTGGATCGGTTTTGGGGACTCTTCAATAAGTATGAATTGGATGTATCTATGATCGGAGAACGAGTGCTCCTTTGATACTCTCCAATTCAATATCTTATTTGAGAGATGTAACGAGACAAGAGTCATATCTAAAACTTCTTGTCGACTTTTAGTAACGAAGGTTGGTTCACTACCTACATTACTTACTACTAGATTAGTTGTTAAAATATAATCAAAAAGAGACTCACCTCTGTCATTTATATCGGTACTACCCCACGTAGTATGGTGCGCATTGGCGTCACAACCGATAATTATGCTGGTTTTACATCTTGTTGATTCAGCGACCGTCCTCTCCAGAGTGGTACCAGGTAGTGGGCCCTGGTGGTCGTGGTATGGTTGGTAGGTATGGTTGTCTATTACCATACTGGCTGTGGTGACGTCTTTATCACTGAAATTAGGGAGTAAAAATACATTTAGATTACGCTTTACTAGTATGCAGGACCTTGGGTTACCTTTTCCTGTTACATATAGCACGTAGTAGCCAGGAGTTCTCAATCCTCGAACCAGGGATTTCACAATCCAGGGCTCTTGGATGAGAACGACATCTTCTCCAGTTTTTTTCAGGCGGAGAAGAAGGGAGGCCGAAGCCGTTTTAGAGTGTTGAAGGTTAATCTGTAGTATTTGCAGCATTTTGGCTACAAATTGGCAGATCAACCTCCACCACTGTTGAATCCAGCTCATCCAGATCAGACGAAGAAGAACCTAATAGTTCATCTTCCTCCTCACTGGGGAGAACTTTGTCGTTTGAGTCGTCGGTCTCCATTAGGGATAAACCTTCGACGTTTTTAGAAGAAGACTGTGCTGCGACAGAAGAGGGTCCTGCCACATTCTCATCCACACCCAAGGATGGGAAGGTGATGTTAGCACTGGGACCCCCTACGTCTCGCGGCACAGCTTCTGAAGAGGGTTCAGAGGAAGCCCGTGCTGCGACAGAAGAGGGCCCAGGTACAACATCATCCACATCCAAGGAAGGGAAGGTGATTGTAGCACTGGAACCCCCAACGTCTTGCGACACAGCTTCCGAAAAGGGTTGTGGAGGCTCGCTTGAAGCGTCTACCTCATCTTTTTTATATATACGTAGCGTGATTGTCCCGAAACCGTATCTAATCACTCCCTTATCTCTCGCCAGAGAAGCCACAGAGTCTTTATTGATTACGATAATCGCACTTCGATAAAGACCCTTTGGCTCCTCCAGTTTCGCGATCTTCCAGTCGTGACAAGGAAGGTCCGGGTTGCTAATCTTAATGATCTCGCGTATGTCATCCGGACATGAGGGTTCTTTAGGGATCCAAGCGCGAGCTCTCGGCCTGCATGGAATGTCTTCCTTTGCAACGACCTCGAGTTTTGCGCCTGGCCAAACTTCGCCCAGCATGCCGACAGCAAGCGTATAGAGATCGCGCGACCTCTGATCGTTACAAGCGATGAGCTTGACATGACCTTGATGCCAACCCTCATCGCTTGTTACAGGCGGTGGACCCGGATGATCCCGCATGACTTTTAGAAAGCCAGCCGAGAGCTTCAGATTCACCATCTGCCAACGGTCAGAAGTAATCGTGCCATCAATATTGCTCCTATCGATGACCGCAATTACGATCTTATTTGAATCCTTAAGCACATCACTAAAAGGTTTAGTGAGAGGTACTCGAGGAATATTGGGAGTGCTGGTGTTTTGCACTTTGGGCTTTTTCGGGACGGGAGTGGACTCCTCCAAAGACCTTTGTCGCTTTGACGTGGAGTCGTGGCGACTAGTATTGTCTAGAATGGATTTAGCCCACTCCAGCTTTTTGCTAAGGATGGGATTACTTCCATCCCCCAGTGTTGAACCAGAGGATTTTATAATCCTCATCGCATTCCGTCGTTGTTTATACGAGCTCCTAGGAGCATACTGGAGAGGTTTACTCTCTTTAGTAGTGGAAAGATCATTTTTCACGAACTTTCCACTACCGACATGAGGAAGCGTTTTCGCCAATTGTACATCCTGCACCGCACTAGAAGAAGGGCAGTGACTTGGCACAGGCCCTTTTCCGGTGCTCGGCACAGGAGTAACGACAGCCAACGTTGCCGCCGAACTGCCGCCCGGTGTGGATACATCCTGCACCGCACTAGAAGAAGGGCAGCGACTTGGCACAGACCCTTTTCCGGTGCTCGGCACAGGAGTAACGACAGCCGACGTTGCCGCCGAGCTGCCGCCCGGTGTAGCTGGAATACCGGTGCCGGTTTGACGCTTTTGCTTCCAGTACTGTTTTTGTTTTTGCTTTTGGTTTTGTTTTTGATTTGAATTATTCATTAGGATTCCCACGAGTAGCGAAGTAAAGGGGGGGTCCATCTGTGCAGAGATTCGCTTACACAGATAAGGCTAGCTAATCCGGAGGTCGCCTGGTATCCGGATACTCCGTTAACGACTGAGCTATTTTTAGAAATTGGGCCCTCAGCCTGGCTGATCATCGGCACGGGTCGTATAACACCTTAGATCCAGTCCAATTGGGAAGTTGAAGGGAAGGATATGTTTTGGAGCAGGAGAGACGAACAGCAATTCGCCATAAGCGTCCCAGAAGGGAACTAGGTTGACATATAGTGATACACCATATATTCGGGAGATAAGGAGACATCAGCCAGCATAGTAACACAAAGCCGACGGAGGAGGGGGTAGGGATTGGGCGGGGTAGGGGTGAGCGACTACCTAGGACATCTTACCATATTCTCTGGAAAGGGCAAAACTATAGCGGATTCTATTAACTCCTTTCTTGCGGACAGAGAACTGGATTTAAGTAAACTGTCTGTTGTTGGTTGCGATGGTAACAAATACTGGTTGCAAAAGTGGGGTTATCCGGCTAATGGAGTTGAAGCTGGGGAGACCACTGCAATGGTTCATATGCCAACTACATGCTAATGAATTGCCTCTGCGTCATTTATTTATTAAATTGGATGGAGCTACATTAGGACCTCAAATCTATTCAGGACACATTGGAAAGGCGCTGGAAAATTGTTGTGACCTTCCTGTTATTGAGTTTTTACCAATCCCAGGGAACCTACCTGCTTTGTCAAAAGAAATTCAAGATACCTTAAGTACGGATCAAAAATATTTGTTTCAAATGTGTGACGCTATAAGTAAAGGATCCTGTCCTAGAAATCTCTCCAACAAAAACCCAGGAAAAATGGCACACTCTAGGTGGTTGACAACTGCCAATAGAATTCTAAGGTTTTGTGTTACCACATCTAATCCGAGTGAAAACTTAAAAATACTTGCAGAATACATTGTAAAGGTGTATGGCCCAGTTTGGTTCAGTGTGAAAAAACACAGTTCTTTTCAAAATGGTCCAAGTCACGTTTTCGAATTAGTAAATTTGTCGATGCTTCAATTCGAGCGTAAGAAAAAATATTTGACCCCGTTATTTAACGCAATTCCTATTTTGCACATCCAGAGAACATATTAATGGCAATGCTTTGTGATGAAAGACCTAGCATCAGAGAACTGGGGTTAAGAAGAATTATCCAAGCTAGAAAAAAACATAGGTCTTCAGTTAGAGTCTTTAAACTACCGAAATTAAACTTCAATGCCAAAGATTATATTGACTTAATTATCTGGACCGAATCACAAGTTACAGCACCCCCATTATTGGAGAAAATGAGTGATCAGGATTTAGAAGACATTCTACAAAAAAAAACTCCAATCGACATGTCATTTCCAAACTACCCTTGTCACACTCAAGCAGTTGAGCGCTGCTTGAAGATGGTGACTGAAGCTTCAAGTACAGTAGCTGGTGAAAAAGCAAGAGACGGGATTATAAGATCAAGAATATATGGTGCCGTGCAATAACGCCGAGCGAAATAACGCCGAATTCTTAAACTCGGCCTTATTTCACTTTGCTTAAGTGAAATAACGCCGAATTTAAGCATTCGGCCTTATTTCACTTTGGATAAGTGAAATAACGCCGAATGCCAATTGGGAAATAAAGCCGAAAGAGAGAAAACAGAGAATTCGGTTTAATTAAACTTTTGCAAGGAGAAACTAAGGTGCCGTGACATAAGGGCAAGTGACTTAAGACCAAATTTTAGAATTTGGCCTTATGTCACTTTTCGAAAGCGTCATAAGGCCAAATTTCAACGGTTGGCCTTATGTCGCTTTCCAAAGTGACTTAAGGCCAATTTGGTCTTATGTCACTTTCACACTTTATCTTCATCACCTGAGATGATGCTTTTATTCAAAAAAGCTGTTGATATTGGCGCCTGCCTGACGACTTTACATACCCTAAGCGGAGCAACGGAGTTGCGTGAGCGGGTGTGAACCCCGAAAAGTGGAGTTTAAATCCTGAGATCCCGCGAAGCGGGCCACCCACAGGTGCTTTTATTCAAAAAAGCTGTTGATATTGGCGCCTGCCTGGCGACTTTACATACCCTAAGCGGAGCAACGGAGTTGCGTGAGCGGGTGTGACCCCGAAAAAGGGAGTTAAAATCCTGAGAACCCGCGAAGCGGGCCACCCACAGGTGTTTTTATTGAAAGAAGTTGTATGCAAAGTCGTCAGGCAGGCGCCTATATCAACAACTTCTTTCAATAAAAGCACCTGTGGGTGGCCCGCTTCGCGGGTTCTCAGGATTTTAACTCCCTTTTTCGGGATCACACCCGCTCACGCAACTCCGTTGCTCCGCTTAGGGTATGTAAAGTCGCCAGGCAGGCGCCTATATTAACCACTTCTTTCATAATTCTAACAGTAAAGAACGGTTTTTGTTATTAAAGAAAACATTAAAACAAATTTGGTCTTAAGTCGCAAAAAAATTTGGCTTTATGACACTTTCTGAAAGCGACATAAGGCCAAACGTTGGAATTTGGTCTTATGACGCTTTCGAAAAGTGTCATAAGACCAAATTTCAAAATTTGGTCTTATGACACTTGGCCTTATGTCACGGCACCAGAAACTAAGCGGGGCTTAACTCAAAATCAACTGTAAAACAAAGTTTACCGTAGAATAAATAGTCGCGTCGCGGTCGGTTGTTGATGAAAAAACAATCACTTTAGTAGCTTCAGTGAATTGAGTGCAGTGTAGTGTCGGAGTAATATTTGAACAATTGGTATTTATTAAAAAAATTAATAGATGAATAATAATCATTTACATTTCAGCTAAGATTGCATTTTTTGAGAATTTGATCGAATAAAAATTTAAAAAAATATTCTATAGGCACAAATGGCAGCGAGCGGAAAAAATTTAGCCCAAAAGAGAATCAATTTGGGGTGTGAAAATAAAAAAATTCGCGCGAATTTTCTTATTTTCACACCCCAAATTGATTCTCTTTTGGGCTAAATTTTTTCCGCTCGCTCCGCTCGCTGCCATTTCTGCCTATAGTATATTTTTTTAAATTTGTATTCAATCAAATTCTCAAAAAATGCAATCTTAGCTGAAATGTAAATTCTAATCTTTAATTTTTTTCTGGTCTTACCTTAAAAAACATGCATTTTTAAAACCTTATTCGTATGTGGTAATTTAACTGTTTTGAATGAAACTGAAATATTTAATTATTAGCCTTGATGTTGTAGATGTACATAATTAGGTATTAGTTCTATACTTTTCAATTTCAATCAATACTGAAACTTTCACTTCACGTTACTTCTCTTAACTGATCTTGGTCTTACCAGAATCAAAAAATGTAAAAAATTTTGAAACAGAAATAGTAATGTTAACATATTAATAAAATAACAAATTTATTTTAAATGTGAGGAGAAAATGTTTTGTTAGTTCAATTTTATTTTGCAAGAAAAATTAATTATATACTATTTATTTTGGATAAAATAAAGTTTTTGAAAACCAAAGTTTTGTTAAAGGCCAAGGCTTCCTCAAACACTGTTTTTTTTTTGTATTTCAAAGTATAGAAAGTGTCATTGACACTTTTCTAGTAAAAATGCTAGCAAAATCTCAAAATACTTAGATTTGAGACTGAGATGTAATAAGCATTTTGCATAGGACCAAAAGTGAAATAACGCCGAATCGGCATTATTTCACTTTCCAATAGTGAAATAAGGCCGAATGCTAAAATTCGGCGTTATTTCACTTTATTAAAGTGAAATAAGGCCGAATTTCAGAATTCGGCGTTATTTCGCTCGGCGTTATTGCACGGCACCGAATATATTCGCGAAGTATTTTGCCGTTTTTCCACACAAAAAGAAATTTTAACATTAAACAGTAAAAATGAAGGTATATTAAGGCTAGTTTTTGAATTATTTATGAATTTTTAAGTTTTTATTACTAATTTTTTTTTTGTTTTTTGTCAATATAAAGTTATTTCACTTGTGATGAATATAAATCAAACGAAAAAAAGCACTATTTTTCATTATGAGTCGAAACTTTGAGCTCAGGTAGAGGGCTAAAGACTTTATCCGAATTATTTTTTTTTTAATGTAGAATTATTAAAATTACCAACTCGCAACAAAATGGAGGTATTCGAATTTAATACAGCAACTTTTTTATTTCTCCATACATTGACGCTCCACCCTAATGTACAATGCACAATGTATGTACCTCATTGTAATGGGTGATTTTTTTGAGGTTAGGATTTTCATGCATTAGTATTTGACAGATCACGCGGGATTTCAGACATGGTGTCAAAGAGAAAGATGCTCAGTATGCTTTGAAATTTCATCATGAATAGACTTACTAACGAGCAACGCTTGCAAATCATTGAATTTAATTACCAAAATCAGTGTTCGGTTCGAAATGTGTTTCGCGCTTTACGTCCGATTTATGGTCTACATAATCGACCAAGTGAGCAAACAATTAATGCGATTGTGACCAAGTTTCGCACTCAGTTTACTTTATTGGACATTAAACCAACCACACGAATGCGTACAGTGCGTACAGAAGAGAATATTGCGTCTGTTTCTGAGAGTGTTGCTGAAGACCGTGAAATGTCGATTCGTCGCCGTTCGCAGCAATTGGGTTTGTGTTATTCGACCACATGGAAGATTTTACGCAAAGATCTTGGTGTAAAACCGTATAAAATACAGCTCGTGCAAGAACTGAAGCCGAACGATCTGCCACAACGTCGAATTTTCAGTGAATGGGCCCTAGAAAAGTTGGCAGAAAATCCTTTTTTATCGACAAATTTTGTTCAGCGATGAGGCTCATTTCCCCTCCTCGACGGGTCTCCACCTTGCCGTTGGTGAGGAGGCTTACGCGAGAACTTCTAGTAGGTTAAGTTGCAGATTCTAGCTCTTGAGCAGACTCTCAGCCACCAACTTAGGTTTAAGCAAACTAAGAGAGGCCCACCCCTATGAATATGGAAGAATCACATAAACAGAAAAAAACCATGGCGGGGATATACGCTATATGGTCGGTAGAAGTCACGGCTACCGGCTTGGGCTTTGTCTCGCGGTCTCAATACCGAGAGAAGAAGTCGCCAGTGACAATTTTTCCAAAATACTCATATATAACACTACTTATAATTGCGAAACTTCTTCTTTTTCTTTTTTCTTTTTCTTTTTCTTTTCTCTTTTTTCTTTTTTCAGTTTCTTCAGTTTCTTCAGTTTCCAATTACAAGCATATAAGAAATCTCAACATGAGCAACTCACTTAATAAAAATCTCAGCCTGACTGAAGAAGAGGAGAACCTCCTCCTGAACCCCTTCTCAAACATGGATATGGGGGATGGAGCAAGCGTAATCGATGTTGACGATGACGTCAGCTCGGTCGCTAGCTCCAACCTTTCTACAGTATCCAGGGCTTCAAGAAGGTGCAAAATAACAAACAGCAAGAGGACGGTTAAAAGGTTAGGTCAGCTAGACTGGGAACAATTAACTGAGCAGGAGAGGAAACGACTGCATAATGCTCGTGCCTTCCTGGACAGGGAGGGTTTGGGAAAAGACAGGCACACCGCTAGTCTAGCACTGAATCCTCCCTCTACAGAGAGCCCGAGCGTTAAAACCTTGATGGGACCACCTGCCCCCAACGCTGTTTCAATACAGCGTAAGGAAGGGTGCTCACCAATGGTAGCGGTAACTCCTCAAGACGGACCGACTGGACGAACCCAACGAACAGACATTGAGTTGCCAATCTTACCACCTGCTGATCCGCCACTGATCGCATCGATATCAGTTGGTGCTAGTGAAGCAGGTGTAAGAGCGGCTCTAAACGAGGGGAAAGATGAGATGGCTTGCGAAGACAATGCCATTAGCCACAGCCTTAGCGTTAATCTGAACAAGACCATCGATTCCGTCCCCGAAAACCGGACGTTCAACATGAACGACAGTATCACGACGGTTGTTGAAAAAAGGACGACTATACGCAAAACTAAGGTTTTGAACGAGAAAGAAATTAGACGACGACAAAGACGAAACGCTGAGAGGATTGTCCGGCGCTTTGCTAACAGGACTCCTGAGTCCTTGACAGCTAAGGAGAAGGCGGCGTTGGACAAATCTAAACAGCGCCTTAGAAGTACAATAACGACGACAGTTAGTGACGCAAATACGCAACCACCACCTGAAGCACCTTGTTCCTCTAAAAGGGCAAGGAACGAACTCTCCCCGACCGACTCTTCGCCTAACAAGGCAACGAAGAGGTTAAAGATCTCCCGGACAACCGTGAAGGGGCACCAAGTTGCCATTGCCGATTTCGGCAAACCCTCACGGAAGCTGACCGAGGACGAGTGGCAACTTCTAGAGCTTAGAATCTTAGAAGAAGGAAGCCATCGTCAAAAACAGGCCCCCCCCACTTTTCGGAAATCTAACGACCATCCATGGGTTCAAAGTGATGAATTGTGAAGATGACGCCACACTAAAATGGCTTCAGGATTTCACGAGTAGCACCTCTGCACCATGGCAAAACGCGGATCTTCGGCTTATTGATGTCAAGGAGATTAAAAACATCTCCAGACCAATAGGCAAACTTTTGGTCAAAGGCCCCACGCTTCCCAATGATCGCCTGGAGAGATATATCATATCACTCAACAGCGATCTCCTAAGCCAGGAATGGGAAGTCATCAGGTGTGAGAAAACCAAGGAAGGCACCGAGGTAACGGTTAGACTAGTTCATAAATCTATACCATTACTGAGGAAAATGGATTTCAAAGTGCGCGTCGGGACTACCAGATGTAAACTTAGATTGACATCCAATAAAAGAAAACAGGTTAGTAGGGCGATGAACAAATCTTTAGTATTATGTATATGGAATTGAAAATATTACAAATCAATCTTCATCATAGTGTAGTACCCGTGGCATGATGGTTAGTGCGTTGGACTGTCATGCGAGAGGTCTTGGGTTCGATCCCTGCCTGTGCCACCTTTATTTAAAAAAAAAAAAAAAAAAAAAAAACGGGTACTGCCTCTTGCGAGGAATTGACAAATTCTCCAAGAGTAATGCTTGTCATGAAAAAGTGCTTTCTCAAATTAGCCGTTCGGATTCGGCATTAAACTGTAGGTCCCCTCCATTCCTGACAACAGTACTCGCACACAGGAATGGTTGAGAGTTGTAAGTCACTAGGCCCTGGTTCTCTACGGACTGTTGCGCCACATAATTTATTTATTTATTTTAATCTTCATCATAGTAAAGCCGCCAGCGCCAACCTGGTCTACCTCATGCAGAGTAGACAATATGACATGGCCCTGATCCAAGAACCCTGGATAGTAGGTGGCATGATCAAGGGCCTGCACTCCAAAGACCTCATGCTGTATAAGTCAGATCTTGACAGCCAAAATAGTAATCCCAGAACCTGTATATTAGCTAGAAAACAGTTTAATCTCTTTCTTCTAACTTCTTACAGCAACATCGACCAGACCGCGGTCATTTTAGAACGCAAGGAGCACCCAACGCTCATAATAACCTCCACATACATGCCCTATGATGGAGTTGAAGGACCGCCAGCGGATATAACAAATGAAGTAATAACATTCGCAAGTAAGAAAAATTTTAATATTATACTAGGGTGCGACTCCAATGCACATCATGTACAATGGGGGAGCACCGATACAAATGCTAGAGGTGAATCCCTTTTTCAATTTATCATAGATAACAATCTTCGTGTGGCTAACCGAGGTAATACACCCACCTTTGTCACAAAAAATCGGAAAGAGGTGCTAGATATAACCCTCTCAAACAATTCTGACTCCTGTCTAATTGATCATTGGAGGGTTTTAGAAGAACCTTCCTTTTCTGACCATCGTCTCATAGAACTTAAAATCCCTAACGTTGATAGACAGCACAAACCCTTTAGAAATAACAGGCGTACAGACTGGCTTATCTTCAATAGGGAAATTAGTAATAACATTGAGCACGTTAACACCAACGCCATTCTGGGACCAAACAGTCTAGAGAAGGCAACAGAGAATCTCACTGAGACTCTGCGTTAAGCGTTTGAAACCAGTTGTCCTATCAAAACAACTGTGAAGAAAAACAGTAAACCCCCCTGGTGGACAACAGAACTAACCTACATTAGAAAAGAAACAAGAAAGCTTTTCAATGTTGCTAAAAGAACAAGACTCGAAAGCGACTGGGACTGTTATAAGACTAGTCAAAGAAAAGTCAAAACAGAAACCCAACGAGCCAAACGGAGCTCGTGGAAAAATTTCTGCAGCAATATCGAGTGTTCCAACGAGTCAGCTAGACTCAGGAAAATCCTTTCGAAAACCTCCATTTCTGTTGGTTCTCTAAGGAAACCCGACAATGACTGGACTGAATCAAATCGCGAAAGTCTGGAACTCCTGGTTGAAACACACTTCCCAGGCAGTAAACCTAACCCTGAACGCGAATCAGATAACTCTTCAATCTTCTAGTATGAAATCCCTACGGATGTTATAACGGAAGAAAGGCTAAAATGGGCTATTAACTCTTTCTTCCCTTATAAATCTCCAGGCCTAGACGGCATTTTCCCAATGATGCTGCAAAAGAGCATTGAATTTATCACTCCACACCTGATAAACATCTTTCAAAGCAGCATTAAATGGGGGTATATTCCCAAAACATGGCGTGAGGTAAAAGTCGTTTTTATACCAAAAGCCGGCAAACCCAGCCATACTGAACCTAAGGACTTCAGACCTATAAGTCTCACGTCTTTTGTACTTAAGACACTAGAAAGACTTATCGACATATACATCCGCAGTAATTTAAAACCGGAGACCATATCACCCTTTCAACACGCCTACACAAAAGGTAGATGATGATAAGGGGAATGAGAAGCCTGGTTCTGTTGATGTTGCTGTTGTTGATAATGTTGCTAATGTAATTGTTGCTGGAGCTGCAGTTGATGGAGTTGATATTCCTAATAATGTTTCTGATGTTGTTGCTATCGAGGGGTCCGGTAAACAACTCGGGGATTTTGCTGTGAAAAATGGATCTAATATTGATGCGTTTAATAACGTCAATAATGCGGTTGAGCTTGAAGCTGCTCATCCTCATCATGGTGACGATGAAGTTTCGACTATTGTTCATGGACAGCCTACTGCTTGTGAAATTTCACGGAACGATAACATCAATAACTCATCTGCTGCTGCTGCTCAGTTCGCCGCGGCTAAGTTAGCCGCTTCCAAGTTAACTCGAAAGAGTCAATCAGTTTTGGTCGGACGAGACTGCAACTCTAATCTCGGCGTTGTTTTCAATTCCAAATGGATTCATATATCTAGATTTAATCCAAAAACGGAACCTGATGACATCATTAATTATATTTCCACCAAAACTAACATTCCTGTTAATGCCTTCAAATGTTTTAAACTTATTAAAAAAGGATTACCTTTTGAAAATGTTAAATTTGTCAATTTTAAATTATGTGTACCGATTGAACATTTTGATTATTTATTAAATGATTCTTCTATTTGGCCTTATGCTGTACGAGTTAAACAGTTTGTTGAATTATCAAAAAACGACAAAATTGCCTCAATAATGGAATCCGTCACATAAGTTTGAATAACAATATAGATTTAAGCATTGATAATACTTCCAAATTTATTTCACAGAATCTTTTGAACTTATCTATTTATTATCAAAATGTTGGTGGTCTAAGAACCAAATTAAGTAAATTATTTTTATTTCTTTCTTCTGAGCTTTACGATGTAGTTATATTAGCTGAAACATGGCTTACTGAAAACTTTCTTTCTTCTGAGATCTGTAGTTCATCTTATACTATTTTTAGAAAAGACAGATGTAAAGAATTAACTGGATTGGAGCGTGGCGGTGGAGTTTTGATTGCCATTAGATCGTGTTTAGCTTGTAAATTGGTAAATTTACCATCTGACTCCTCTTCCATGCATTCCAATTTAGATATTGATCAAATTATTATTAATATTTCACTGTGCAATAAACAAGATCTTTTTATTATTTGTAGTTACATACCACCTAGAAGCTCTATTGACATTTATCAAATACATCTTAGCAATTGTGAGACTCTTCTTGAAAAACTTTCGAATTCTCAACATATTTTTTACGCGGGTGATTTTAACCTAGGTAATATAGATTGGGTTTTTGACCAAGACGAGAAATATTTGGTTCCTCTTAATATAATGTCGGATACTGAAACACTTGTAGTTGATTTCTTCAGTCAGTATGATATGATTCAATCTAACTACATATGCAATGAAAATGGGCGCATACTAGATCTAATTTTTGTTGACAAACAATTTATTGTTGAAGTTAATAAGTGTCTTATTCCAGTTTCTTCGAATACGTTGCATCATTGTGCGTTAGAAGGTAATCTTGGTTTTTATAGTTTTATAAAAGAAACTTTTTCAAACAAATCTAAGTCTGTTTATAGTTACAAGCATGCTGACTATAATGCAATTGAAGCGTACCTTTCCTCCTTATCCTGGAGTGATATAGAGAGTTCAAGCGATCTTTTTTCTGCTTTCGACGCCTTTAAGACTATTATTAAAAATACGGTTGAGCAGTTCGTTCCTACAAGAAACATATCAAGCAACTCTAATCCCGTATGGTTTAATAAAACGCTGTCGCGTCTAAAGAATCAAAAAAACAAAGCTTATAAAAGATACAAATCTAATAAAGAAAATGAACTTTTACGTGATGCGTACTTATTGCTACAACAAGAGTTTGATTCCCTTAATTTAATGCTTTATAATGATTATATAACTTCAACTGAGTTCAAGATAAAAGAGGATAGTGGTTATTTTTGGAAATTTATTAACTCCAAGCGTAAAAGCTCCGGCTTCCCAAATTGTATGTACTACTCAGGTTCGTCTTCAAGTGATATTTCTGAAATATGTAATTTTTTTGCAAGTTATTTCAAATCCGTTTATGCACATGATCAAAATTTTCAATGTCTTCCTAATGTTTCTGAACGGTTTAGTTTAGGATTTCTCCAAATCACCTCTGATGAAGTTTTGTTAGCATTACAACAAATTGATGCTTCAAAATCAGCTGGACCTGATGGATTTTCACAATACTTTCTTAATAAATTAGCTTCCTCCCTTGCTGAACCGCTGTCGATTATATTCAATCTCTCTTTAAAAAATGGTCTTTTTCTAAATGAATGGAAAGTTTCATTCCTATCTCCTATATTCAAAGCAGGGCATAGGCAGAATATAACAAACTATAGACCAATTTGTAAAATTTCAGTCTTACCGAAATTATTCGAAAAAATCATTTGTGATAAAATTTTTTTCTTTGTGCGAGAACACATATCGGTTTATCAGCATGGCTTCATACCTGGCAGATCTACGGCAACGAATTTATCTATTTTTGTCAATTCTGTGATATCGAACTTTGAAAATAACTCTCAAACTGACGTTATTTTCACTGACTTTGCGAAGGCATTCGACAGGGTCGATCATAAAATTTTAATTCATAAGCTTGCATGCCTTGGTTTCCATTCCAGTTTGCTGAAATGGATTGAATCTTATTTAACTGATCGTGTTCAGATTGTTAAAATCGGATCATGTATTTCTGATTCTATTCTTGTGCCGTCTGGTGTACCCCAGGGTAGCCATATTGGGCCCTTGTTGTTTCTGTTATTTATCAATGATATATCAGTCATATTTGTTCACTCTAAGTGCCTTCTTTATGCTGACGATTTAAAACTTTTTAAAAAAATCGAGTCCATTCAAGACTGTTATTTGCTCCAAGAAGATTTATTTAGGCTTTTACAATGGTGTAACAACAACCATCTTCATCTAAATGTTGCCAAATGTCAGGTGCTAACGTACTGCAGAATAAAAAATTTTTTGAATTACAGTTACAATCTGTCAAATATCGCCCTTGAAAGAATAACTCAAAAGAAAGATCTAGGTGTAATTCTTGACCAAAAGCTCACATTTAGACCGCATATTGATCTAACTGTAAATAAGAGTAATGCGATGCTTGGATTTATAAAAAGAAATACTCGTGAGTTTTCAGATCTTCTTACTCTTAAAATTCTTTACTTCTCGTTGGTTCGTTCAATTTTAGAGTACTGCTCTATTATCTGGAACCCCTGTTATTCGAATGCATCTGATAGAATTGAGAGGGTGCAAAGAAGATTCACAAGATATGCACTTTCAAAAATAAATTATTGGAATAGGTTTATGCCTTGCTATAATGTAAGGTGTTTATTAATAGGACCTCAATCTCTCGTTGTTCGCAGAAAATATTTTTCGATTATGTTTGTTCGTGATATACTTTCTTTTAGGATTAATTGCTCATTTCTTTTAAATGAAATGCGTTTTCGTATCCCTGCGAGAAACTTCAGGGCTTCTTTTCTCTTCGTTGAAAGGTTTCATCGTACTAATTATGGCTGCAATGAACCAATTACAAGGTGTTTAAAAGAGGCTAATTCGGTTTGTAATTCTATTGATTTTTTCGAAATTTGTTCAAGAGAATCCTTTAAAAACAGACTATTGATTTTACTTGTTAATTCTTAATTTATTTTTACATATTTAATTCAGTATATTGTTCTATTTTATGGATGTTGTATATTTACTTGTAATATGATTTTTGTACTTATTCTAGTCTATAAGAATACTGTATTCTGTTTGACCAAATAAACTAAACTAAGTGTAGAAACGGCACTACACTACGTAGTTAGAACCATAGAAAAATCACTTGACGTTAAGGAATACACTCTTGCTTCATTCCTAGACATTGAAGGAGCCTTCAATAACGTCCATAGTAATGCAATCGAGAAAGCACTTAATGATCAACGTATAGAAGAAGTAGTTATCAAATGGATCATGAGTATGCTGAAAAACAGGCAAATACATAGTGAGCTTGGTAACACGCATTTAGAGATGTACGCATCTAGAGGAACCCCGCAAGGTGGAATTCTCTCACCATTATTATGGATCTTAGTGATGAACGAGATCCTAATAAAACTTAGGAACTACGGTATAGTAGTGGTAGCCTACGCTGATGACTTAGCGCTTTTGGCGACGGGTAAATACCTTACCACTATTAGCGAACAATTACAAACCGCATTATCAATGGTCAGCAATTGGACTAAGAAATGCGGTCTTAATGTAAACCCCCTTAAAACAGAACTGGTTCTTTTTACAAACAGAAGGAAGATCCCTCCGTTTATAATACCTAAAATAGATAATACAACACTAAGAATTTCCGACCGAGCTAGATACCTCGGAGTTATATTGGATAAAAAACTCAATTGGGGTCCAAATATCCAAGAAAGATATAAGAAGGCCACAATTGCACTCTACTCATGTAACAAGATTCTGGGTAGAAATTGGGGACCAAACCCCAAAATAGTAATGTGTACACTGCCATTGTCAGACCGATTCTAACTTATGGCAGCTTGGTTTGGTGGAAAGCGTTGGAGAAATCCACGAACCAAAAAAAACTTACCAAAGTACAGAGAATGGCCTGTATCTGTACTAGTGGTGTGATGAGGACTACCCCAACTGCGGGTTTAGAAACGATCCTCAATCTCCCCCCAATAGACCTATTCGTCCAAGAATCAGCAACAAACAGCGCCCTCAGGCTCAGTCAAACTAACATCTGGAAAACTAGCCAGAGTGGCCACGCAGCTATTCTTACGAAATACGTAGACAACAATATCTGTACAGATTATATGAGCCCTTACTTAGATTTCAACAAATCTTTTAGTACTAGGTTCCCCAATAGACTAGATTGGGAAAATAGTGAGCCCTACACCAACGACTCAACCATTACCATCTACACCGATGGCTCGAAAATGGACAGTAGAGTAGGTGCAGGCTTTTACTCTGAAAGCCTAAACCTTGCCAAAGCATTCAGGCTCCCCGACTATAGCAGCGTCTTCCAAGCTGAGATCTTGGCAGTGAAAAACGCTGCTAAACACATATCCATGATGGCGATATCACACGCGGACATCACTTTTTTCATTGATAGCCAAGCAGCAATAAAAGCTATCTCTGCCACCCAAATCAAGTCAAAGCTTGTCTCTTGCTGTCGCGAAGAGCTAAAGGTTCTTGGCACACAGCATAACGTAAGACTCTGCTGGGTTCCTGGCCACAGTGATGTACCATGCAACGAAAAGGCGGATGAACTTGCTAGGGAGGGCTCCACACTGGAACCTTCCCTGATAGACCATCATATAGGGATACCGTTATGTGAACTGAAACATAACGTCAGCAAAACCATCATTCACAAATCCAATGACAGATGGAATCTGGTGTTAACACCAGGAAGATATGGCCTAGATACGATAAGAAAAGATCCGACTGGATCTTAACTCTTAACAAACCCTCCCTAAGATCCCTTATCGGCATTATTACAGGTCACAACCTACTCGGCTACCATAAGAAGAAGATGGGGCTCAGTACTGATGACCTTTGTAGAGGCTGTGGTGATGAAAACGAGCATCAAGACACCACTCACTTTCTCTGCCACTGTCCTTCACTCTGTCTTGCTAGGAAGAAAACTCTAGGCAACTTCTTCTTTAATGAACTAGAGGAACTATCAGAACTGCCAGGCAAAAGCTTACTAAACTTTGTCAAGACCTCTTAATGGTTAAACGAACCACATGATTCATAGGTTATTATATCTTTTCAGGAAGTTACAACACTTCGGGGTATCACAATGGATCTACATTGATCTAAGTGTGATGGTAACAACATCAACCGTCAGCCCGTTCAAACCTAAACCTAAAAACGAGGCTCATTTCTGGTTGAATGGCTACGTAAATAAGCAAAATTGCCGCATTTGGAGTGAAGAGCAACCAGAAGCCGTTCAAGAACTGCCCATGCATCCCGAAAAATGCACTGTTTGGTGTGGTTTGTACGCTGGTGGAATCATTGGACCGTATTTTTTCAAAGATGCTGTTGGACGCAACGTTACGGTGACTGGCGATCGCTATCGTTCAATGCTAACAAACTTTTTGTTGCCAAAAATGGAAGAACTGAACTTGGTTGACATGTGGTTTCAACAAGATGGCGCTACATGCCACACAGCTCGCGATTCTATGGCCATTTTGAGGGAAAACTTCGGAGAACAATTCATCTCAAGGAATGGACCGGTAAGTTGGCCACCAAGATCATGCGATTTGACGCTTTTAGACTATTTTTTGTGGGGCTACGTCAAGTCTAAAGTCTACACAAATAAGCCAGCAACTATTCCAGCTTTGGAAGACAACATTTCCGAAGAAATTCGGGCTATTCCGGCCGAAATGCTCGAAAAAGTTACCCAAAATTGGACTTTCCGAATGGACCACCTAAGACGCAGACGCGGTCAACATTTAAATGAAATTATCTTCAAAAAGTAAATGTCATGGACCAATCTAACGTTTCAAATAAAGAATCGATGAGATTTTGCAAATTTTATGCGTTTTTTTTTTTTAAAAAGTTCTCAAGCTCTTAAAAAATCACCCGATACATAATGAGTCAACAATTAAAATAATATTTTTAACTTCCCATAGGAAGTTATTGTAATGGGTCCGATTTGTCAAATTGAAAATTTTGACATTTCTCGACGTTTCAAGGTCGAGTCGAAATAAAAGATTTTTAGAAAGATGTCTGTGCGTGCGCGTGTACGTACGCTCGTACGTCCGTATGTCCGTATGTCCGTACGTCCGTACGTTCGCGTCGTTTTTTTCGTTGTCCATAGCTCAAGAACCAGAAGAGATATCGACTTCAAATAAATTTTGTTATACAGATAATAAGGCAGAAAGATGCAAAAAGGGCTCTGAAGAAAATTGCGTGGGTGGTTTTTTTACCATAGCAATTTAAAAAAAGGTGAAAATTTTGGTTAAACCTAAATATATCATTCACCAATGACGCTAGAGACTTGAATTAAATTTTTATTATATATTGTAACGTGATACAAAATAATTATATTTTTGGAAAAAAATCCAATTAACGGTTTTTTTTATAAATCAAAAAAACTGAAAAAAAAAATTTGTCACCTCGAAAATTTTACGACTAAAATATGATTTCATCTCCAAAACAATTTTGTGCAACGAAGAATAATGTTTTTGACATGTGATAAAATTTTGAGAAAATCTAATTGACAGTTTTTTTTATAAAAAATAAAAATCTAAAAAAAACATTACTCAAAGTTGGTAAAAATTGAATTTCGACTCAAATATCTTTTCTAAAACTTGAGATTTAGGCTTCAAACTTATTTTATCTTATAAGAAATATTGTTTTCAACATTCAGTACAATTTTGAAAAAAATCGAATTGACAATTTTTTAACAAAAAATAAAAACTTCAAAGAAAATTTAACAAAAGTTAGTAAAAATTGATTTTCGACTGAAATATCTTTTCAAAAATTTGGGATTATGGCTTCGAACTAATTTTATCGTATAGGAAATATTGTTTTCAACATTCAGTACAATTTTGAAAAAAATCGAATTGACAGTTTTCTTACAAAAAATAAAAACTTCAAAGAAAATTTAACAAAAGTTAGTAAAAATTGATTTTCGACTGAAATATCTTTTCAAAAATTTGGGATTATGGCTTAGAACTAATTTTATCGTATAAGAAATATTGTTTTCAACATTGTGAAAAAATTTGAGAAAAATCGAATTGACAGTTTTTTTACAAAAAATAAAAACTTCAAAGAAAATTTAACAAAAGTTAGTAAAAATTGATTTTCGGCTCAAATATCTTTTCAAAAATTTGAGATAATGGCTTCTAACTAATTTTAACTTATAAGAAATATTGTTTTCAACATTCGATAAAATTTTGAGAAAAATCGAATTGACAGTTTTTTTTTTTACAAAAAATAAAAACCTAAAAAAAAACAATACTAAAACTTGGTAAAAATTTACTTTCGACTCAAATAGCTTTCCAAAAATGAAAAATATTGGCTTCATACTTATTTTATTTCACAGAAAATATTGTTTTCGATATTCAGTAATTTTTTTATAAAAATCCAACAGTCCGTTTTTTCATAAAAAAATAAAATCTACAAAAAATAGTACGCAAATCCCAGCCTCTTTTTTTTCTAGTTTGCAAGGGGGTTACACACCTCGGTGTGGCATACACCCAACCTCGCACCTACCCCAAATTGCATAATTGCAAGCAAGTGGTTGCTGGGAGGTAATAAACCCCCATATATACCTCACCTTTCAAATTCCACCGTTATACTCGGTGCTTGCCACATATTTATGTAAGCAAGTAAAAAAAGAAAAGAAAAGTACAGTAAGTCATTTGGCGTTACCCAAAATACATAAAACCCTTTGATGCGCTCGTTGATTTCTTCGGGGGCCTGTTATGTGTTTGTTGTTGTGATTTGTTAGTAATGTTAGTAATGTGTTTTAAGGTTTTTATTTTTTATAAAAAAAACTGTCAATTCGATTTTTTTTAAATTTTACTGAATGTTGACAACAATATTTTTTGAAAGATAAAATTAGTTTAATCCTTTCGGGACGGGAGTGGGACGTTTACATATAAATATTCTTTGTTCTGTACCACTCTCGTACCGAAAGGATTAAATCCAATATCTCAACGTTTTGAAAATATATTTGAGTCGAAAATCAATTTTTATCAACTTTTATTAATTTTTTTTAGGTTTTTTTTTATATTTTGTAAAAAAAATGTCAATTCCATTTTTCTCAAAATTTTTCTGAATATTGAAAACAATATATTTTATAAGATAAAATTAGTTTAAAGCCATAATCTCAAATTTTTGAAAAGATATTTACTTCGAAAAACAATTTTTACCAACTTTTGTTTATTTTTTTTAGGTTTTTAATTTTTTGTACAAAAAAAGTAGTTTAAGGCCAATATCTCAAAGTTTTGAAAAGATATTTGAGTCGAAAATAAATTTTTACCAATTTAAGTAGCATTTCTTAAAAGCTTTTATTTCTTATATATAAGCAAATACAAATTGGATGAATTAAATTAATTTGAAGTCAATATCTTCTACCGTTCACGAGATATCGAGAACCGACCATCATTTTTTACCCATGTTGCGTAGGTACTAGATTTTTTTTATGAAAAAATGGACTGTTGGATTCTTATAAAAAAATTATTGAATATCGAAAACAATATTTTCTGTGAGATAAAAAGTTTGAAGCCAATATTTTTAATTTTTGTAAACATATTTGAGTCGAAAGTAAATTTTTACTAAGTTTTAGTAGATAATGTTTTTATATTTTGTAAGGAAAATGTTAACTTGATTTTTCTCAAAATTCTTGAGCTATGGACGACGTACGTACACAGCCACGCACAGCACGCACAGACATCTTTCTAAAAATCTTTTATTTCGACTCTAAGGACCTTGAAACGTCGAGAAATGTCAAAATTTTCAACTCGACAAATCGGACCCATTACAATAACTTCCTATGGGAAGTTAAAAATAGAAAACACAGAAACCAAGTCATGTGCACATTCACTTGTCCCTACTTGCCCACACAATTTTCATATATCAATACACAAGCAACTTCTTCTATTCTCCTTACCGGACACCTAACAATCTAAAATTCACAAAAAAATAAACAAAAATGATCAACTCTTTCTTCTTCTACGCACCAAACGCGCGTAAAAAAACAAGATACAGACATAACCTACATCAACTCCCATATACTTCCTTGTAAAAAATAGGGTTGTTGTTGTTTACATTTGTTTCCAATGGACCGAACTTTGTTTTTGTATTCATTGGCAAACAATGGACCGAACTTTGTTTTTGTATTCATTGGCAAACAAAATGACAAAGAGAAGAGAAAAAAAAAGAAAAAGAAAATATGCAAGGCAAAAAGAGCTTTTTCAGCTTTATTTTTAAAAGCTCTTGTCTGTTAAGGGAAAAAAATGTTTCATTTTTTCCTGCAGGGATGAGACATCTGTATAAAATTATTGTCTGTGATTAATTAGAGTTACCAATATACTCTAATAGACTAATGAATAACACAAGTTTTATTTTAAATATTATATTATATACTAAGTATGGAAAGTTAAAAAAAAATAGACTGAGCATATATTTGAATTTGTTTCTATTAATATGAAAATTAAAGTCAATATATGTAATTTGATAAGTTATTAATTTCTCTAACACTTCGAGTTAATGGTTCGTTGAATGGAGCGTTTTCGCGGAATAAAAAATAAGATTTCTCAAATCATTTGAAGGAGAAAGAGCTAATTAAAAAAGGACAGTCTATGTGGTAAGATAAGGTTTCATGAATAAATGTTATCGCATACATCTTCCTTCGGTTCTCTAGTGACTGAATACCAATAAGTTGACATCTTACAATGTAAGAGGGCAATTCAATGTTCCACCTTAATTTATTAAACATATATCGTGTGAATCTTTTTTGAATTGCTTCTGTTCTACGGTTATGGATGTTATAAAAAGGATTCCAAATGATGCAGCAGTATTCTAGAACTGACCGTACATAACTTATAAAAAGACTCTTCAAAGTATACCGATTATGTAAGCCAACCGAGTTTCGAAAAATAAAACAAAGCATGGAATTCGCTTTGTTAACTAAAGGTTCTATATTTTTGTGAATTTTCAATTTATGGTCAAAAAAAATAACTGCAAGATCGTTTTTTTAGAAACTTTTTCTAGTGTATGATTTCCAATGTTATAATTATTGTAAATAAAAATAAATTAGGTGGCGCAACAGTCCATGAAGAACGAGGGCCTAGTGACTTACAACTCTCAACCATTCCTGTGTGCGAGTAATGTTGTCAGAGATGAAAGGGACCTACAGTTTATATGCCGAGTACGAACGGCTAATTTGAGAAAGCACTTTTCATGACAAGAATTACTCTTAGAGGATTTGTCAATTCCTCGCAAGAGGCAGTACCCTTGAAAAAAGTTAGGTGGCACAGGCAGGGATTGAACCCAAGACCCCTTGCATGACAGTCCAACGCACTAACCATCACGCTACGGGTACTACAATGTTATAATTGTAGTCAATCGAAAATTGGCGGCGAGTAAAAGAAAGTGATTGACATTTAGGAATGCTCAGATTTAATTGATTTATCTTACACCAGTCAGAAAGTCTTTTGATTTCATTTTGCAAAAGATCACAATCGCTTTTACTTTGTATGTGTCTAAAAAAATTCAGATCATCTGCAAACAGAGGCACATTGAGTTTTTAAGTGTATTAGGCAAGTTATTATCGAAAATTAGGAATATGATCGGACCTAAATGGCTTCCTTGGGGAACTCCTGATGAAACAATTATAGGATTTGATAGATTGGAATCAATATGTACATACTGACAACGATTAGTCAAATATGTTTTCGTTAATAAATCCTTTGTATAATTTATTTACAGGGTTTCGTGTAGTCCTTGCTACTCGTGAGAAACTCATATCGGACATTCTAGAAGCAACAGGACCAAATCAGAACTGACTTGCTTCGAACGATCAGTGTTAATTTTTGAGAAATTCAAAAATTTTATTTAATTATAAATGTGTAGATCCCCAACCGCAATGAAATTTTATAACTTTCATCCGGCATACCTCTTACATGTTCTTTATAGTATATTTTCTTATGTTTGTATTTTATTATAACAGACATTTCCAACTAATGACATTTTTATTATTATATATGTAAGTATAATTCACACATTCACACAATAGTTGCATAGGAAATAACTAGCATGCATATTGTAGCCATATATGATTTCGAGGAAAAATAATTAAAACCTAAATGTTGTTCTTAATGCTCGATAATTACACGAAATATGCTGCTAATTGCGCCATTTTATCTTTTGGTTGCTTGGGTCGTCCTCGATTCCCACCACTAGCACCACCACGTCCTCCTTTCATGGCACCTCGCCCACCACCCCGACCTCCACGAATATTGACTGGGCGGGCAGCAATTGCACGATGCTTTTCGACCAAAGGTGAAAAATCTACAGAGCAGAACACGCAACCAGTTTTTTCATGGCAATCCTTAAAGCGGCTCTTTTCCGGCTTATACTGAGCAGTCACCAACTGTGCCCCACATTCACAACGATTTTCTTCAAATATACCACAATTATTAAATAGCTTACATAACAGCTTCGTAATACTTACCATCTACTGTGACTTTCAATGCACCCCTAAAAACATTGATTATAACATCACATCTGTTGCAACCTATTTTCCAAGTACTAGGAGTGTTGGTGCAATCTAACACTAAAATTCCATTCTCACACTCAACACAGCTGGAAATCCCAAGAGTATATAGAGAATGTTGGCACGTCGGATGGGTACATGAATTACAACCAGAGTTCTTAGGCATATCTCTGAATGGTGGATTATTGTAGCAATACGGACAAAGTGGATAAGAACGTCCTTTTGTACCACTTGAAAACGCCAAAAGTTCAAACTCATCTAGGGGACATTTTAATTCACGATAAGCCTTAATATTGCCATTTCCCGGAAGAGAATATGTTTCGTCGCAATGAGAACAATGAAGTCGAGCAGGTTTTGTCTAAACAAAATAAATAAAATAAATAAATTTGAAGATATAAAATAATCTCACTTGAATATATTTCATATATCTTCTGCATTTGCCACATCTTGAGTGTGCTTTCCCTGATTCCGCCAGTGGGGAGAAAGACACTTCAAACAAAATGTCCATATTCGATATGTTTTGCACGAAATACAAGAATTTTAGACGAAATATTTCAACTGCATGTTTCAATACTGCATTGAAATCGGCCGATCCCTCTGCAATCAAAGTTAACATTCGTTCGACTTCAGAACGCATGGTTGGAAGAACTAGTTCACGATCAATCTGTAAGTCAAACCAGAAATTGAAAACCCATACAAATTTGTACAATGTGTTGTATAAAACTATACATAACCTTTTGATATCCATGCACTAAGACTATACCCAAAGTTGTAGGTATTAACTTCCTGCCGCTCTCGATTTTTACATAATTTCTTTGACAAATATTATTTATATGAACAGGTATTGAAGCATCGGTTCCGATGCCATGTTGTTCCATCAGCGTTATCAATTCAGATTCAGTTAAATAATCTGGAGGGCTAGTTTGAGACTCAATCATGCTAACGTCATTTATCTGGACCATTTCGCCTTGCTCAAATGGTGGAATCGATTCATCTCGTCCAAATGCTTGCCATGTCATAACTTTTGTAAAACCCGGATCTATAAGTACATTTGCAGTGCAGGAAAACGTTTCCAAACCTACTCTCAGTTTTGCTGTTGTTGTTTTGTATTTTAAATCTCTTGCCACAGTCCCAAGAAAGTATCGGCAGATAAAATCATAAATGCGCCAAGTATCCTTTTCGAAGTCACCACGTTCGGCTAATTTCATTGGAGTAATCGGTGGATGGTCACCACAATCTTTTCCTTTACGTGGATTATTGAAATCAGATAAAATTGATTTAGCTTCCTCTCCAAATTCTGACGAAAAAGTCAATACTTTTAGAACGCCACTAGAAAAAAATCGCTAAATCTTAATAAATTTGTTGAAAAATGTGTTAAAATTGTATTATTATTAAGGCGCCAGTTATAGCTATCATTGGTTTTCATCATTGAAAACAAACATTGCTTTCATTAAAAATGTCTGTCATTGAAAAAAATTTCCTGATTGAAAGCCACCGAAAAACTTTTACTGACAGAAATCTGTCATTGAAATTGTGTGAAATTGAATCACAAATCAGTGGAACGATTCGTTTCACTCACTTCACTTCATAAAAGTATCAGCTGTTCAGGAAAATTAATTTCCGTCCGGAAAATAGAAAAATACATTTTTAGAGAAAAATAAATGCAAAATTACACTTTTTTCTCTCAATGAAAATTCTTTGTGTGATTTCCGATCGATCAGTATATAATTTTCATTTCTAATCAAAGGAAAACACCGTCAAATATCGATTCAAAAAAATTTCCGGATCGATTTCAATGATAGCTATAACTGGCCCCTAAATCTTTCGATCATACATATACTGACATTTGCTTGTTGGTTTGTTTTGCACGCTGGCGAGTGTAATTTTATTTCTACAAGTTCTTAAGGTTCATACGTATACATACATCCAATGTCCATGTTTTACTTCTAATTGAAAGTTATTGTATAATAATCATCCGACTTGTAGAATTTAAAAGTTGACATTGGTCGCATTCACAAAGCTAGTGGCTACGTAGTCAAGGGATTCTGATTGGCTAAATCTAACTACAAAAGTAGTTGAAATTTCCCCTCCGACGTAGTGTAAACATTTCGGCTACAAAGTTAGATTCAGATTTCAGATTCTTTTATTGAGACTTAAAGGACTGTTTACACGTGATATCTTATGAAAATACGAATGTATTTTTTAACTTTTTTAGCGTTCTGAATGATTTCAGATTATTTTATAGGAGGCTATAATGTATGGCTCTCACTTTTGATAGAAACAATGAATATGTCAACATGACACTATTTGGAAAATCGCAATATTGGTCGCATTCGGAAAGCTAGTGGCTACGTAGTCGAAATTCAACTAGATTTGTGAATGCAAAACTTCACTACAAAGCTAGTCAATCCGGAACTGTCATATCAATAACAAATGTAAATATATAATACAGGAAACATTTGTGTTTTCAGTACTTTAAATAGTTTGTTTTGTTTTTAAATTCAATAAAACCGAATATAAGATATAATATGAGTGATTTTTATTTGTATTTAAATACTAAATGATATATTTCATTTTGAATTCTTGTGTCCTTACCGAGCAGCTGATTGTGAAACGTCAAAACCAGTGTGCACTAACTTTGTAGCCGAAAATTTTACACTACGTCGGAGGGGAAATTTCAACTACTTTTGTACTTAGATTTAGCCAATCAGAATCCCTTGACTACGTAGCCACTAGCTTTCCGAATGCGACCTATTAGTTTACAATAAGAAGAAATATTATAAGAGTAGCTCTTGCTCATGGAGCTGTTTACAATAACTTTTGATGCGCATGATCAATAATACAGAGACTATACGACATTATTTTACAATTAAAAGGAGAATATCCAATCATGAAAATAGAAGCCGTAAGGGCTTTTCTACGGTGGATCACATTTATGTGCTGGCAAATGCTGTTGAGCTGTATATGGATAAACGTAAAAAGGTGTTTGCGTGTTTTGTTGATCTTAAAGCAGCGTTTGATTTAATTGAAATTAGAACTCTTCTCTACAAGTTGGCAAACAAAGGACTGTCGTACAAGTTACTCAAATTTATCGAAGCCATGTATACGGAAAGAAGTGCAGCGATATGGAATGGAGAAATGCTTTCAGCCTACTTCGGAACGGAACTTGGATTAAAACAAGGTTGCGCGCTAAGTCCCACTCTATTTTCACTGTACATAGATGATCTGCCGAACTTTTTACCTGGCGGTATTCATTTAAATGAATGGAACTTAAAAGTTTTAATGTACGTAGATGATTTAGTGTTACAAGCAGAGTCTCCAGAAACGCTACAATTAATGATAAATCGTCTTCGTGACTACTGTATGCTATGGAACCTGTCGGTAAACCTAGGCAAATCTAAGGTCATGATCTTCAAAAAAGGAGGGGGAATGCGTGCAAGGAATGAGTGTTGGCATTATGGTGGAGAAAGTATGGAAGTGGTAAAAGAATACGTTTATCTGGGTTTCACCTTAACACCTTCACTTAGCTTGGAGAAACATCTTGCAAAAAAACTTATGAAGTCCAAGGTAGCTATAAACATGACGTGGAAAAATTGCTTTAGTAACGATTCAGTACCAAACGCAGTCAAACACAGAATTTTCGAAGCAACCTCAAAGTCAATTTTATTCTACGGAGCACAGTACTGGGGACACAAAGAAAGTGATACTGTTGAAAGACTTTTATCATATTACCTTAAAAGAACTTTCAAACTACCGATGACAACTCCCTCATATATGCTTCATTTGGAGACTGGGCTATCACCGTTGTACATACAAACTATGAAGCTGCATGCAGACTATATATTTAGAACAATTGGTATGGACAAAGATCGAATGCCCAAAAGAATCACAAAAATTGCAATTTCAAAAGGAAAACTATGGTTTAATGATTGGAAGGAGTTGGCGATTCAGTGTGGGAAGACTTTTGAACTAAATTTTGCAAACGTAGATGAATGTAGAGGGATTTTCTATGATATTATTGCTGCTATTGATGAAGATATGATGCAAAGATGTATAGAAAAGGCGAGACAATCAGTGCATCGAGAAATTTATTCAGCACTTAACTATTTACTCGGAGAAAACTCCTATTTTAGTAACCGGTTCAATACGGAGTTCATCTCCACTATTTTTCAAGCAAGGGGAGAGCTGCTGCGTCTGAACTTTGTTCCACATCGAGAAGACCTGCCACTGATTTGTAATCTCTGTAATGCGGGAGTGAGAGAAAATACAATCCATTTTCTAGGCGAATGTGCGATTTTGAGGGAAATAAGAAGGGTATATTGGAGAGTCAATTATCTCAACAGGTACGAGGTGCTGGAAATTTTAAACGGGAAGGACTGGATGAAATTATTCGAGTTTTGTAAGGAGCTGCTAAACTATCGTAAAAGAATCATCAACGAACTTTTCTAATTACTTAAGTACATATCAACTTAATTTTCCGAATTTTTAATAATCAAATAGTTCTAACTACTTAAACTTTTTTTTTTCTTCTTATTAAATTTATAATAAAAAATATTGTTCACTCAGGCAGACGGCTTTAAGTCATTGCTAATGAATTGTATGATTGTTAACAAAAGATATATAATGAATAAACTAACAATTTAAAACTGAACTGAAAATAGAAAGAAAAGAAAGAAAGAGCTATGGGAATTAATTTTCCCAAACTCACCATTCTTGGTTTTAGTTACTTGTTTGTTAACAATTATGAACAGATTAGTTTTCTTTTGATAATACATTAGTGAGCAATAGTTTTATGATAATTTACTATTTAAATGTTTTTTTTTTTTTTTATGAATCTTTTTAAAGCTAAGTTAATTATGATAGAAACCTAAATACATATACTTAGATACTAGGTAAGATAGATAAGCTTTGCCAACCAGTTACGAACAGTAAAATAAAATGTAGAATTCCTTATATTTCTTTTTATTATTATTTTATTTAGGACTTTGTTAATGTAGTGCAAAATCCTTCCTAGTTTTTTTTTTTTGAGATAACTCGGCTATGAACGAACGAGCCTGGCTAACCCCGATTTTAGCCAATTGTGGCTTTTCGATAAATCGAGAGATCAATCTCTTCATTGAGGAGACTGAAAGGAGAGAGGTAAGGGGAGTCATCCAGTCTCAAAGTTCTCTGAGAAATGTTTAAATGTTTGATTAGATCGTTTTCATTAAGTTGCATTTTATCTAAAGATTTAATTAGGAGAGATGTGACATATTTAGCAAACGGAATGATTTTAGCATCGCTATAAATATGAGAGTTAGAGTAACTCTTATTTCGCGATTCGTAATGTTTGGGCTACAAAATTAGTGCACACTGGTTTTGACGTTATACAATCAGCTGCTCGGTAAGGAAACAAGAATTCAAAATGAAATGAATCTTTCGGTATTTAAATACAAATATCATATTATGTCTTCTATTTGGTTGTATTGAATATAAAAAGAAAAAAAAACTATTTAAAGTTCTGAAAACAAATGTTTCTTATTTTATATATTACTAGCTGACCCGACAAACGTTGTGTTGTCATATAAATAATTTCTAGAGAATATTTTGCTAGAAATAAATAACTTATTGTAAGTGTGTAAAGATGTGGTTTATAAGTGGGATAGGTATAGAGCACTGTAAAAGGTGATATTAAAATTCATTCTTTAAAATTATATACATATCGGTAATTATGACTGTACTACAAAAGAACAATATTAATCCCTTAATGCAATAGAGTGAACAAAATTTTGTATGATACCATCTTTCGTCAATACAAACAAACTGGATGGTTTGCCCACTTGAGAGCACGCCACGTATAATTGTCCGTGTGAAAAACATGAAGTGCTCAAATGTAAGCCGCAGACAGACATCGTTTGGCCTTGAGACTTATTGATAGTTATTGCAAATGCCAATAATTGGAAATTGAAGGCGTTTGAATTGAATTGGCACATCTGTGGAATCGGAATTTGCCATTAAAAATTATGGCTTCGATAACATTTTTAAATACTAATCGCGTGCCGTTGCATAATCTTGGTGGGTTCAAATGACAAACAAAATTACCGGAGATCCAACCTTCAGTTGTAAATTTTGCTCTGGCATGACTGGTAAATCCAATGAGTTCAAAAACTCAGTTGAATAATTTACAGCTTCGGTGACATCACAAACTTTATCAATAGATTTGTATGACACCAAGTCTCCTGGTAACAAATGTTGTATCTTGAGATTTAATTCGTTGACATCTACATTTTTTGCTGCTAAAATTGCTCTTTCTGCCGGCCACTCATGATTTATATATTTTCTCTGTAAATCGGGAAATATCTGGTCAATGAGAGCATCTTGTGAATCAATAATCTAGCAGAAATCGACCGGTAATTTTATGCATCCAGTTTCATCTGTAGTAACTTTTCCGTCGCCTATATCTATCAACAGTTGTTTTGAGAATGTTTCAGCGGATGGATCTTGAAGCATTTGAACACGCATATTTACTTTCAGTTGCGATGATTTTAAGCACGCGTTAATCTCATCAGCGTACGTTGAACGTGGAATAACGGGAAGTGTTTGTCACAAATCACCTGAAAGGAGTAACAGAGTGCCGCCAAATAGTATGTCGTTGTTTTTTATGTCTTTCAATGTCCTGTTCAACGCCTCAAGCGAATGTTTGTGCGCCATAGTGCATTTCTTGCCAAACTGCGAGCATGATGTGGTCATGAATGGTTCTTTGTTCCTCATTCATTAGTGGGACATTGTGAGCAACAATTCCTGACATTTCTTTTTTTTTTGTTGGTGAATGCATACCGATATGACTGAGTGGTAAGTTGGCAATGATAATGCAAAGATCCTCAATAGCAATCAATGCTTCATTGTATATAGCGTCACTGAATACTATCGTAAGATCGTTGCACCGTGTACGATGTTGATGCAATTAGACCATAACACTTAGAAATATAAAAATTAGATAAAAACCTATTCTCAGACCTACCGAATATATGTATATGCAAAATTTCATTGAAATTGGTAAAGCCGTTTCGGAGGAGTATGGCAACTAACACTGTGACAGGAATATTTTATATATATATATACATATATATATATATATATATATATATGTACCCGTGGCATGATGGTACCGTGGCATGATGGTTAGTGCGTTGGACGTTAGATAGTTAGATTTGCTGCTGTGGTTGTTCTAGTTTTAAGTAGTTTATAGGTAGAATAGGTAGTTTTAGTTAGCTTTAAGTTTTATATTAAGGACCTTATTTTAAGTAGTTTTTAAGTAAAAATAAAAAAGGATATTGATATTAGTTTTTTTGAAATTTTCTAAGGAATACAAAAATAAATAAAATGAATTAAAGTTAAATAGATCTTAGGGCCGAAAGGCATTAGCATTAAGTATTATTGTTTAACTTAGAGTGTCCGTATGGGACCAGTAAGTTAGTTGTAAGTTATGGTTAATTAGGCTAGTTTTATGAATTTTTGTCTAGCTTTAAGATAGTCTTAAGAATGAATTAATAAAAATGAATTTACAAAAAAAAAAAGTGCGTTGGACTGTCATGCGAGAGGTCTTGGGTTCGATCCCTGCCTGTGCCACCTTAATTTAAAAAAAAAACGGGTACTGCCTCTTGCGAGGAATTGACAAATTCTCCAAGAGTAATGCTTGTCATGAAAAAGTGCTTTCTCAAATTAGCCGTTCGGATTCGGCATTAAACTGTAGGTCCCCTCCATCCCTGACAACAGTACTCGCACACAGGAATGGTTGAGAGTTGTAAGTCACTAGGCCCTGGTTCTCTACGGACTGTTGCGCCACCTAATTTATTTTTATTTATATATATATATATATATATATATATATATATATATATATATATATATATATATATATATAATATATATAAATTTTATATTATTTTCAAGAAAAGATCTTTTTAAAAATTATTTTAAAGAGCAGAGCTCTTTATGACTTTATTAACTGAGAGTAATTTTAGAACTAAACTAAACTATCGCAGATAGCTAGTGTGTTTCGATGACAAACTCTTTGTCATCGTTTTATCTATTAATTCTTTTTTATTTTTTGTGACAAACACTTTGTCAGCATTTTATTTCTCTTTGTGATTTATTTTAATGCAATAACAGGAAATGGGATCAAATGCATTTTCAATAGTGCAATATGAATTTGATGCTATTTCTTTTGTTTACAAATAAAAATTGAGTTTAAAAAATTCTATGTGTATTTTCTGTGGTTATAACCCCTCCCTCTTTCGAGTGTTCTAACGGTTGAAAAGTGACCGTTGGAAGGCTAATATTTGTAATAGATTTTTTATGCTTTAATTTTATTTTTAAATACATGAATGCAAAAAGTATTATCGAAATTATTATTACGATAGTTATTACGTTATATGTTACATGTTTTGTATGTATTTTTGATTCTAATATTTCAATATTACTTATTGGTTGAAAGTTTAATTCTTTTAAATAATTATCTGAAAAGTTGTAATTAATCAATGGTATTATTTTATAGTTATTTTGATATAATTTTCTATTGTATGTTACATTTTTTATTTTTATTTTACAATTTTCAAATTCCAAAATATAGTTTCCTTGTAAAGTATAATCTAAGTTATTACAATCTTGTTCTAATTTTTCATTCTTTATGTTTTTTACAATTAGATATTTTTCTTTATTGATTATAACATTTTCGTCTTTATAATCTTTAATTTTACAGTTTAGTTTCGAATTGTCTTTAAATATGTTTTCAATACAATTGTCTTTAATTTTTGTTAGATTTTTTATTTCTTTACTTACATAATATATAGTTTTATTAAGTTCTATAAATTCGTCATTAGGTAATTTAATGATTTTGTCTTTTACCGGAAGGGTATGGATACATATTTTATTATATAAGTTTTCATTAAAACTTGGTATACTTAATACAATAAGTAAATTTTCGTTATAAATAGCTAAGGTCAATTTAATCTCTTTAAGTTTTTCTAAATTTATATCGAAGTCGTAAATTTCTTTTACAGTCAATATATCTTGCGTTAATATTCCTGTCCTACTAGTCATTATTATATTGTCAATTTTTTCTATTATTTGTTGTACTTCTACTAAGTTTTTATTGAATTCTAATTCCATGCGTAAAGTATTTATTTCTGATTTGATTTCTTTGTATTTAGTTAGTGTTTTTGAACTTTGTTTAAGTGTGTCTTGTAATTGAAAGAATTGTTCATTGAATTGTTTGTGAATGATAACTTGTTTATTATTGTTTGTTAAAAGTTCTTTGTTACTATCTTCTAAGTTTTGTAGTCTTTCTTCTATGGCTTGTCTGTCGTCGTCGTCCATAGTTCCATATATGTACTTCATTCCTTTACCTACAATATTTAATAATCCTCTCTTATGAATAACATGATGTGGAATGATTGTTTGAAGTTTTATTTCTAATGTGTTTATCTTTTGTTTTTGTAAATCGTCAGGATTTGTTAGTAAATGGTATTGAGATTTTAACTGGTTTATTAAGAATTGGCATTCTGTAAGGTTAATTACATGTAATAGGATGTCGTAGTTATTTATTAGTTTTACTTGTCCTTCTTGTACGATTAAAAATTCTCTATCAATCTTTGTTATTTTTATATCATTAGCTTTCACTGACGTTGTTAATAAGAGAATCATTATCATGATTGCTAATATCCTGATTGTCTTCATTTTGTGTTTTAGTGAATTTCTTTTTCTTTCTAAATTGGTCTTTGTGTAAAAGTTGTTTTCTAATGTGGGGTTTGATTAGTAATTTTTTACCAATTGTTTTAAGGGGTTTTACTTTCCTGTGCTTGGTTTTTAGCTTATTAAATTGTTCTGGGTTGTTTATTTTTGTGAAGTTTGGATTCACTTCAACGTTTAATCGATTTTTATTTATTTTATTTAAGATTTTGTTCTTATTTGTTTCTATTCTGTCATATATTGTTTTGTTATTTATTTTGCCTAGATGTATCTCTAAGGGTGTTTCTCTGGTAGTGAGATGTATAGTTTTATTATACGTATTAACTGCTTTTGTAACTAAGTCAAAAAGTTTTTCAGTTTTTTCTAGTAATCTAACGTGTTCATTTAGAGTGCTGTGCAGGCGTTCCACATCCGAATTTCCGGTGTGTCTATAAGGGGTAGTAAAGTGTGTTAGTATATTCTTTTCTTTTAGATAGTTTTCTATAGAGTAAGTTTTAAAAGCGGGGTCATTGTCTATAGTCAATTTCTTGGGTTCAGGCATGTATGAAAATAGTTTTTCCATAGCATTTAAAATATCTTTTTGATTTTTTGTTTTGAGTTTTTCTACTGAGGCAAACTTGCTGAATTTGTCGATACAACTTAAATATTTGTTGCTATTGGGTAGGATCCATATGTCCATATGGTAGTGAATGTGTGGTTCTAAGGGTGTTTCTGTTTTTTCAAATGGTAATTTAATAGGGTTTCTTTCTATTTTCAAATTGCAGATATCACAATTATTTATGATTTTAGTTATTTGTGTTTTAAGGTTTGGGTAATAATACTTTCATTTTAAATCTAAGTATAATTTTTCTATTCCTACGTGATTTAATTCCTTATGTTTTTTGCTTATGATTTCTTCTAGTTCAGTTATATCATAAACATCTTCTAAGAATATATGTGTTCTGATTAAGTTTTGATTGTTGTGGTGTATTTTCCAATAAGTTTGAAATTGTAAAAATAATTTATCGTTGTTACAATATAAAAAGTTTTTATGATTTATATCAATTTCTGATATGATTTTTTCAAAATCTGATTCTTCGAATTTTTTCCTTATTATTTTTATTCTTCTTTTGTTAAAAGGAAAGGTTATGATTTTCTCATTTTGTATTCCTATTTCTATGATAATTTGTCGAATAGATATATTTAAACTTTGTTCGGTAATTGGAATTAGATTTGAGCTATCTGACTCATTTGAGTGTTGGGTAGAAGCGAGTTCTAAAATGTTTAATGCATTTTCGAAATTTGTATTAATCTTTGTACTATTTCTATTTTTCTCTTGAGTTTTGGTGATGTCCTGTGAACTATTTTTATCTATTTTTATTCTTGATAGCGCGTCGGCTACCTTATTTTCTTTTCCTGCGATGTGTTCGATTTGAAAATCGTATTCCTCCAATTTTATCTTCCATCTTTGAAGTTTAGAGTTGGGTTCTTTTAAGTTATGCAACCATGCTAATGGTCGATGATCAGTTTGTATTTTAAAGTGTCTACCGTATAGGTAATGGCGGAATTGTTTGGTTGCCCAAACAATGGCTAAAAGTTCTTTTTCTATAACTGAATAATTGGATTCATGTTTGTTTAAAGTTCTGGACGCGAAGCATAATGGTCCATGTGATTGACTCAGTACAGCTCCAATTGCAAAATTGGATGCATCTGTGGTTAATATAAATTCTTTATTAAAGTCGGGATGTCTGTTTAATAAGTCGTCTGACATTGCTAATTTTAATTTTTCGAATGATTCCTTATATTCTTTATTGCTTATATTTATTTGTTTATCCTTTCCTAAACAGAGAGTAAGTGGTTTTATGATTTTCGCGTAATCATGGATGAACTTTCTGTAGTATCCTGTTAAGCCTAGGAAAGATTGGATTTCTTTAATAGTTTTTGGTATGGGAAAATTTTGTATTGTGTTTATTTTTTTGGGATTAGGTTTAATTCCGTCTGGAGTAATTATATGACCTAAGAATTCACTTTCTTTTTTCATAAAATCGCATTTATTTAGGGATACCTTTAAATTTACAGACTGTAATTTGGTGAAGATTTTATTTAGTGAATTTATATGTTCTTCCAATGAAGTTGAGAATACTATTATGTCGTCGAGGTAAACATAACAGATTTTTCCTACATATTCCTTTAAGACCTCGTTCATCATTCGTTGGAATGTGGCGGGGGCATTTTTAAGACCAAATGGCATTCTTAGCCATTCGTAGTGTCCTGATAGTGTTGAAAAGGCTGTTTTTTCTCTATCTTCGGGGTTAATTTCGATTTGGTGGAAGCCTTTTGTTAAATCTAGTGTGGAAAAATAGTTTGCTTTTCCTAATTTATCTAATATATCATCAATAAGAGGAATAGGGAATTTATCCTCTTTTGTTACATTATTTAATTTCCGATAGTCTATGACTATCCTCCATTCTTTATTTCCTAGCTTGTCTTCTTTTTTGGGCACAATCCAGATTGGAGCATTGTAAGGTGAAGTACTTGGTTTGATAATTTTTTGATCTAACAGATCTTTGATTTGTTTGTCCACTTCTTTTTTGTGGATTTCGGGATATCTATATATCCGTGTGAAGATTGGTTCTTCATTTTTTGTGGGAATTTTATGTTTTACATGATTGGTAAAACTTAAATCATCTCCTTTTTGGTAAAAAACCTTTTGATGTTTTTTCAATAAATTAAATAAACTTCTATGTTCCTCATCGTTTAGATGTGAGATTCTTTGACTTTCCAAATTTTCGAAAGTAAATGTGTCTGGCGGAATCAAATTGTTTAAATGATTTATTTCTTTTTGATATTCCTGTTCATCTTCCACAGAAAAGAACAGTGGAATAATTTGTTCATTTAGTTTTAGTATTTTGTTTTTAAAATCAATACTGGCATTATTTGGAAATAATATATTGTTTCCAATTAATCCATCGAAATTGACATTAAAGTTGTGGATTTGAAAAATACAATCTACGCGAGATTTGAGTGCAAATTTTTCTTTTGGTATAACTAATTCCTTATTTATAAATATAGATGTACCTACTGTTTTGATCTCTAATGGGTTTTTTCTTTTATGTATGTAGATTTCTGGAGCTTTTTCTTTGTTTATTAGACTATTAGTGGCTCCTGTGTCAATTAATAGTCTCAACGTTTCGTTATTTTTGTCTAACCTAATAAAGGGGAGTTTGTTGTCTTGTTGTGTCGATAAGTTTCCGAGGCTACATTCGGAAAAACCGTTTTATTTTGATCACTTTCATTATAATTACTTTGGATCCTCTTTAATTGACTAGAAGTTGGGTCAACTTCCATAGGTTTATATTGTCTACTGGGAGGTTTGTAGTTTGGGATATAGTTGTTTCCTTTGTAATTTGGATTAGGATTATGATTAAATGGGGGTTTAATATGTATTGGATTTTTGGGAATGAAATTGTTTTGATTTTGGTAATGTTTAAAGTTATTTTGGGGTCTTTGATTTGGATAAGTTGTAATTTTAGGGGTTTCTAATAATTTTTTGGGAGTAAATTCGGATTTATCGTCTATAAACCCTGCTTGTGTTAGCTCGTGTAAAGCTGCTTGTAAACTTTGTGGTTTTAAAGCAAATAAAACTGTTCTCATATGAACAGGCAAACGTTCTTTAAATATGTTAAGGGCTGTTTCTGTATTGTGAGGGATTTCAGATTGTTTCCCTTCTTGAACAGTTTTTTGATTCAGTTCACACAATGCCCTTTGGATGTCGTTATAAAAGTTCGTTACGCTTCCTTTGTACGGAATTTGTCTTAATTCGTCATATAGTTGAAATGAAGACTTGAAGCCTCCAAAATTTGAAATCAATAGTGCTTTGATGTCTGTCCATCTAGTTAGGTGGGCATGAATCTCTATGCACCTTTTGGCTTTACCAATTAGTTTGGATTTCAAAATATTTATGCACATTTGTTGACTCTGGTCGTCATATTTTTCTAATGTCGGTGTGATTCCATCGACATTCGTAATGAACGTGTAGAGATCTTCCCTTCGTCCGTCGAAAGAATTAAGTTTTTCTATGTATTTTAGAGGGTCGAGAGTCAATGTAAGAGACATTTTGGTTTTTTTGTCTATTTTTGATTTTTCAGATAAAAATGTTTCTAAATTTGGCAAATTATTTAGTTTGATATTGGATAAATTTGGTTCTATAATACAACTTAAATTATTCTTACTATAGTTTTTGGTTATTTTCTGGTTTTCGTATTCTTCCTCTGATGATTCGTCCTTGTGTCCGGAGTAGGGTGTTGGGATTTTATTCCTTTTCTTCCTAGATTTGTTGATGAAGCTCATCGGTTGTTTTTACAGCATTGTTCTTTTATATTAATTTTATTATTGTTTTTTCTTTTTCTTTTTCTTTTTCTTTTTTTTTTTTTCTTTTTTTTTTTTTTTTTTTTTTTTTTATTTATTTAAAAAATCAGTTTCCTCTATGGATTTTGTGGCATTACCATTTAAACTGGGGTGAGTCACTAGCTGATTGATTGTTAGAATTTTGGGTAAGTGTTCTAATAACTTTTATTCACTGAAGTGTCTTTATTTTCGTTAAAGGGGTTGTTCTTCACTGAAATGCTTTGTAATATCGTTTAAGTCCGATTTAAAGTTATTAATTCCAAAGTTTTCTTTTTCGCAGAATTTTGAATATTAATTTCACTTTTACACGGGTACCGGTTAATTTAAAGTATTTTCTTTCTTTTTGTAGAAAATAAATTTTTATTTAACTATTGAGTACACTTGAACGATAGGGATAGGGATTCACTTTGAATAACCGTTTATAGATTTTATTTCGTATGCTCTTTTGCGTAGAGTCTTATTCGAATAAAATCGCAAACAAATTTATAAACACGATTCTTATATTCCCTTTCATGGGTTGACCGTAATTTATAAACTTTTTGGTAGATTCTTATTTTCAAGGGATACACATTATATTTTGCGTATCCTACCGACTGCGCCAATTTTATATTATTTTCAAGAAAAGATCTTTTTAAAAATTATTTTAAAGAGCAGAGCTCTTTATGACTTTATTAACTGAGAGTAATTTTAGAACTAAACTAAACTATCGCAGATAGCTAGTGTGTTTCGATGACAAACTCTTTGTCATCGTTTTATCTATTAATTCTTTTTTATTTTTTGTGACAAACACTTTGTCAGCATTTTATTTCTCTTTGTGATTTATTTTAATGCAATAACAGGAAATGGGATCAAATGCATTTTCAATAGTGCAATATGAATTTGATGCTATTTCTTTTGTTTACAAATAAAAATTGAGTTTAAAAAATTCTATGTGTATTTTCTGTGGTTATAACCTATATATATATATATATATATTATATTATATTATATTATATTATATTATATATATTTGTATTTGTCATTAATATGACAGTTCCGGATTGACTAGCTTTGTAGTGCAATTTTGCATTCACAAAGCTAGTCGAATTTTGACTACATAGTCACTAGCGTCGGAGTGGGAATATAGTCAATCAGAATGCATTGGTCGCATTCACAAAGCTAGTGGCTACGTAGTCAAAATTCAACTAGCTTTGTGAATGCAAAACTACACTACAAAGCTAGTCAATCTGGAACTGTTATATTATTGACAAATGCAAATATATAAAATAAGAAAGATTTTTGATTTGATAACTTTAACTTATCTTTTGTGTTTTTAAATTTAATAAAATCAAATTTAAGTTACAATTTGAATGATTGATATTTGTATTTAAATACTGAACGATTTATTTCATTTTGAATTCGTGTGTCTTTACCGAGCAGCTGATTGTGAAACGTCAAAATCATTCTCCACTAACTTTGTAGCCGAATTTTTACACTACGTCGGAGGGGAAATTTAAACTACTTTTGTAGTTAGATTTAGCCAATCAGAATCCCTTAACTACGTAGCCACTAGCTTTGTGAATGCGACCAATGGCTACGTAACCACTAGCTTAGCTTAGTGAATGCCCACTTTATATCGTGTATAAAAAAATTATAGCGATAAATGCGTCATACTGCTTAGCCTCATTGACAGAATCCTTTGTTTTGTGTTTGTATTTACATACATAAACACAGCTGCCTTTGCTCACATAAAATTTGTGTTGGTGGCTTATGCTTTACTTATAGGTAGTTCCAATTTTGTGAAATAAGGAGGTGTGCAAGTGTGTTTTTATTTAATTTGAAATTTAATGTTCTTGTAAGATTTAGACGGTGGTTAACATAGATTTTGAATGTCCTTCAAGCTTTCGTTAATGTGTAAGTTTATGTTTTTGACATAAAACTATACTTTTTTGAATTTTTTTGACGCCTTACTTTAAATCCGACTTAAAAATTAAGCTAATACATTAGTTTTGTAAGTTATGAAATATTGCAAAGCTTAAAACAATAAAAAATATTTTGGGATTGATTTATAATTCTTTTTTTTTTCTGAAGAACTTATCTTTTACCACTATAAATGCTTAGTTACATGAAATACTGTATGTAGGTTTATGTAGAAATTGATATTGTATATAGGGATTATAGATTTGGAAAATCAGTTTTTTTAGAATTTAAAAAGAATATTTCTCAAAAAAATTGGGTGGCGTAACAGTCCGTTGAGAACTAGGGCCTAGTGACTTTAGTGACTCTCAACCATTCCTATGTGCGAGTAGTGTTGTCAGGTATGAGGGGACCTACAGTTTGAGAAAGCAGTTTTCTTGACAAGAACTACTCCTGTAGAATTTGTCAATTCCTCTTAAGAGGCAGTACCCGTGAAAAAAAAACTTCAGATGGCATGACCTCTGGCGTAACAGCCCAACGCACTTTTTTTTATTTTTTTTTAAATTCATTTTTATTACTTCAATCTTAAACCTATCTTAAAGCTAGACAAAAATTCATAAAACTAGCCTAATTAACCATAACTTACAACTAACTTACTGGTCCCATACAGACACTCCAAGTTAAACTATAACACTTAATACTAATGCTTTTCGGCCATAAGATCTTTTTTACTTGAATTAAATAATTGTATTTATTAGAAAATTTGGAAAAAAAAAACTAATATCAATATCCTTTTCTATTTTTACTTAAAAACTGCTTAAAATTAGGTCCTTAAATAAAACTTAAAACTAACTTAGCCACCAAAATTGGTTCTCCTGCTTCACCCTATCAGTTCGGTCCCGTTCGGACGCAGCCCTACCATGACCTTGTGCGATGACGTCCCGATTGTACAGGAGCCGCCTATCCACGGTTCGTCGTCCGACGTGGTAGATTTGCGGAACTGCCAATCTATCCAGTATCAAACCGCATCTGTCTAGAAAGAGGAATGCCTCTGGTGGAATAAAGCCGCTCAAGCGTGCACTCTCAAAATACTCGTCATTCGGATAGAACGCCCCGAAAAATAAATTGTTGGTCGAAGACATAGCTCTTGCAATGTGACCTCGAACGAGTTTTATCACGAAATTGTCAATTCTGTTGATTCGAGCCCCGTCGTATAGGACCTCGTTGGAATAGTAATGCACGTAAGAAGATTCGGCTGTTCGATATAAGCCGGTACAGCGTGTCGTAAACACTGCCGCTGGAACACCCGAAACTTCTCCATCTTGGAAGAGGCAACGCTGAACCATAAACGATCATCGGCCGTATGAGGGCCATGTAGCAAATTACCTTCACTCTGGAGTCAAGCCGACTGCTATAAAACAGCCGTTTCGTCAGAGCGAAGACTCCTCTGGCCTTGGTCAGAGCAGCATTTATATGTCTGTCGAAATATAAATACTGATCTAACCAGAGGTACTTCACTACACTTTTGCTCGCTAATCGCTGCCCGTGAAGATCAACGATGACCATCTTGCGCCAATTCTTACACGTATCGCTCGTAGCCAACGGAGTCCGGAACAGAATTGTCTCCGACTTCTGGACATTTATTTTCAGTTTCCAGTCGTTGCAATATCGCTGAATCTTGTCGAAATCACGCTGCAAGAGAATTCTAATAACCTCAACCTTTCGGGCCATTCTGTACGCAAATAGATCGTCGCCGTACGCAATTGCCTTTGTAAGACTACCTATCAAATCGCTGGTGTAAATGCTGAAAGAATCGGTGAATTCACCGCTCCGTGTTGAAGACCATTTTTAATTAAGAATGTTGTGGTAGAAGTTACATTGCCACTTTTGACAACAAACTTTCTACCGTTAAGCATATCATAAAGTATATACAACAATGGTTTGCTTATGCCAAGCCTGCTCAGTTTTAGGTAAAGACCCTCTAACCATACGGTGTCAAAGGCCTTTTCCAAATCAACCAGAACAGCACCTGTGCATTGTTGTTTACAGTCCAACGCACTAACCATCATGCCACGGGCACTACAATAGTAAGCCTTTTTTTAAATCCTCGATTAATCGAAATCATAAAATTAACTTTATTCACCGAAACCAACATACTTTGGAAACTCAAGGAACTGTCTTAATTTTAAAAACAAACAAAAATTGTAAGTTCTTTTTTCCATTTCAAATTTGTTTTTTCTTTGAAATGCGTACGAATGAAAATTACCTCTGGAATCATAAGGACTCATTACATTTTATTATTTTTTTAAATATGTAGAAAATTCAAAATCCATCAAAATGTTTTATTTATATATTATATATATTTTTTGAAGCCATTTTGATCGCATTATTATCAGCAAGTCAATTAATTGAAGAAAAATAATCATCTTTCTATGACTTTAATTCCTTTTAGTTCTGAATGGGCAATTTCAAAAAACAAAAACATTATGATAATGGGAACTTGATCATATGTTTAATTTGTGAGAATTTTTTTTTTGTTTCTTGGGCTTTGATGATCAATCAGTTGGATGCGATTAATAATAAAATAAAACTAATCCATCTTGGTTTTACCCTACGTTTCGCAAGTTGTTTTCCAGCTTCTTCAGGGAATTTATTTAGCTACATATATGTATATATTTAAATACATCGTTAGTACAAAACATTTCTTATAACATATATATTAAAAAAAAAACCATGATTAAAAGTTGCACAAAAAGTGCGAAAAGTTTAACTATGGACAACACTGTAATTAAATAGGAACAATATGAAAAAATAATTTAACAAAAAGTACAACAAAAAAGTAGTAGTACCCGTGGCATGATGGTTAGTGCGTTGGACTGTATCTGGTATCTGGTTAGATCAGTATTTATATTTCGACAGACATATAAATGCTGCTCTGACCAGGGCCAGAGGAGCCTTCGCTCTGACGAAACGGCTGTTTTTTAGCAGTCGGCTTGACCCCAGAGTGAAGGTAATTTGCTACATGGCCCTCATACGGCCGATGATCGTTTATGGTTGTCCTGTGTGGTTCAACGTTGCCCCTTCCCAGATGGAGAAGTTTCGGGTGTTCGAGCGGCAGTGTTTACGACGCTGTACCGGCTTATATCGAACAGCCGAATCTTCTTACGTGCATTACTATTCCAACGAGGTCCTATACAACGGGGCTCGAATCAACAGAATTGACAATTTCGTGATAAAACTCGTTCGAGGTCACATTGCAAGAGCTATGTCTTCGACCAACAATTTAATTTTCGGGGCGTTCTATCCGAACGACGAGTATTTTGAAAGTGCACGCTTGAGCGGCTTCATTCCACCAGAAGCATTCCTCTTTTTAGATAGATGCGGTCTGATACAGGATAGATTGGCAGTTCCGTTAATCTACCACGTCAGACGACGAACCGTGGATAGGCGGCTCCTGTACAATCGGGACGTCATGGCACAAGACGGAGCAGAGCTCCTTCGGTTCAGTAGGGCTGTGTCCGAACGGGACCGAACTGATAGGGTGAAGCAGGAGAACCAGTTTTGGTGGCTTCAATCGGCACTTGATAGTGGGTAGTCGGGATGGGGTTTTAAGCCTTGGCCGGCTAACATACTTGTTTTATAGTTTTAGGGTTTAGTTTTAAGTAGAATAGGCAGTAGAATAGGTGGCACAAAAAAAAATACAAAAAAAATCCAAAAAAAAAAACAAAAACAAAAAATATACAAAAAAAAATACAAAAAATAACATGAAATAACAAAAAAAAAAAAATATAAAAAAAAAGAAAAAGACAACAAAATATGAAAAACAAAAAACGTTAGATAGTTAGATTTGCTGCTGTGGTTGTTCTAGTTTTAAGTAGTTTATAGGTAGAATAGGTAGTTTTAGTTAGCTTTAAGTTTTATTTTAAGGACCTTATTTTAAGTAGTTTTTAAGTAAAAATAAAAAAGGACATTGATATTAGTTTTTTTGAAATTTTCTAATGAATACAAAAATAAATAAAATGAATTAAAGTTAAATAGATCTTAGGGCCGAAAGGCATTAGTATTAAGTATTATAGTTTAACTTAGAGTATTTGTATTTGTATTTGTATTTGTATTTATTTTAATTTGTTTAACAATATACAACAAGATAATGAATCTTTTAGATGTATTTAAATGAACAATTACCAGGTTTACATGTTTGACTAATACTTAAAATAGAAATATTACAGTAGAATAATTTAGATTTACTTATTTTTAAATATAAGTTAAATAAAAGACAATGTAAATTAAACATTAAAACAAGAAAAGAAAAAAAGCTAAGTTTTATTTTAAATTAGTTTAATGAAGCTGAGAAAAACAAAGATACCTTTCCCCTGAACAGAGTTGATGAGGTTAATGTCTGCAATTCGACTGGTAGACTATTCCACAGTCGAACAATGGACACGAAGAATGATCTCTCTGCAATCGTATGTGTGTAGCGCGGCAATATTATTTTCAGGCCTCTCCTTGATTGGGCGAAACAAAGTAGTTCTTCGTGTCCGTATGGGACCAGTAAGTTAGTAATAAGTTATGGATAATTAGGCTAGTTTTATGAATTTTTGTCTAGCTTTAAGATAGTCTTAAGAATGAATTAATAAAAATGAATTTGAAAAGAAAAAAAAAAGAGTGCGTTGGACTGTCATGCGAGAGGTCTTGGGATCGATCCCTGCCTGTGCCACCTTAATTTAAAAAAAAAAACGGGTACTGCCTTTAAATATGAAAACTATAGTACTCTCATGGGAAGAATTTTTTTGGTGAAGCGGACGCCGTCGTTGGCGGTAGAATCGAAATTGGAGACATTTCGGGGGAGCGAGAGAAAAATATTATTTCCATTCCCATAAGCAGCCAGCAGAATAAGGAGCTCAGTTAATTTGGCAGCCAAAAAGTCGACACAATTTCCTTCATTTTATTTGAGTCTATCCATGTATAAATGTTTTCATATACAAAGCTTCCATATGAAGGTCGATTTATTTGTTTTTGTTTTTTCTTTATATCAATGCAATTTTATATGGAAAACGGCAATGTCTCAATATTGTGTCTAATAAAGATATGAATGAAATGTATGATGATGAATGTATGCTTACATCAGCTGTTCAGGATCTTGTACCGATTTTTGTTTTTATTTACATTTAGACTCTGCTTCTCCTTGTGTACGATCTTTGTAGGTATATGAAAAATGGTTGTATTATGTACCTATACGAAGCTACGATGCGATTTTTGTGAAGAAGAAACATATTGGGATAGTTATACGTTTGGTTATAGTTATGTATATTTTGGCTGGTGGATATTTTGTTTTTATTTGGCATTAAGTTTTCTGCAATATTTGAAGATTAGATTTGTTTGACCTTTAAAGTTTTTTTTGTAGATAAATATCAATTGATAGGTGATTTTTTTTTGCAGGATGTGGGTTTGATTTTAAATTCAAATTTTAGATATAAAAGATATTGGTAGGTAGGCACGTAATTTATGAAATTTCATAGGGAATTCCTAATAGTATCCGGACAGTGCGATAATATCCGTACACTTAGCACTTTGTTTGAGATTAGTAGACAGGTATGTAGGTACAGTATTTATAAATACCTAGGTAATGTAGTTTAAAATAAAAACAAAAATGCATTTTTTATTACGGTTCAGATAATTTGAATATAATTTGATATAATTGAAAATTGTGTCTTTTATTTTTGATTCAATCCTCCTTTTGTTTTATCATTTTTAATAAATAAATGAAAACCCTTAGCCCTTAGCCATAAACAACAACAACAAATTTAGTTTATATTTAGGTAGGTAGGTATATGTTGTTTGCTGTTGTAGGTGCCTTTAATACAACTTTGTCAGCTCTTCTATTTTAAGATGTGTGACTTTTAGGAAAATCCAATTGAAAGTTTTTTTAACTTATTAACTATTAGTAAGTATAGTTTCGTAAATGTAGTGTCGAAGTAGGTATTTTTTGTATTTGAAATTTTCTTTTATACGATTTCAAAGTTTTTTTGTGCCACTCACCAACCAATAATTTTTTAACATTAAACGCAAAATTATACCAATGATAATTACTCATGTTATTTCACAACCTTGGTGTTATAACCTTGACAAGATGAAAGATTCTTCAGAAAGTCAATTTAAGACTTAATTTCACAATTCAGAAAATCATGGGTCTGAACTTAATTTTTTTACTTGCGTCATAGGTATATGTAGGTAGGCAAGTTTTGCATTCGTAAAAAATTTCGAACTCAAGATTTTAATCAAAAATGACATTTTGATGGTAGAGAAGTGGAAGTGGGTCCCCTGATTCCGTCCTGGCCCGTACCTTCACCCCAAGGCATTAGGTGGGGAGAGTACGATAACTTTGGCGACAAAGTTTAATGACGGATTTGTATAGAACAGTTAAAAACAAGCATTTTTTACTATGGGAGGGGGGTCTATCTCCCCCCGTTTAGGCGGTAGGGGCAATTTAAAAAAATATGTACATTAAATGGAAAAAAATAATTTAAAAATAACGGTAATACTTACAATTAAGTATTATACCTTTTTTTAAAGCCAACATTTTTTTTCTATTAGCTTGTTTTTAAATCAAGTCAAAGCTATGCATAGTTTTTGAAAAAAATTGTTTAACTAAAAATGTATGCAAAAAAATTAAAAAAAAGGTTTAAAGTGTAGTTTTTCAAAACTTTCAAATTATTAACTGTTTTTTCTTAGAATTCATTGCTCTTATTTTTTTTTTAATCAAAAACTGAAAATTAGATGACTTTATGTCTCCTAGTTCTTGAGAAAATTGAAAATTACCAAAAAAAAAATATTTTAATTAAATTACTTTTTCCTTGCTTAAGTATTAACGTATTATTTCGATAGTAATAATCGAATATGGATTAAGATACACCTAGGGTAAATTAATTTTTCTTAAATCCAGCTTATTTAAATGCAAAAGAAACTTTGCATGCACCCCATCTTGCACCCACCGAACCCTGCCCCTCCCCACCTTGCAAGCACTCCAACTTGCACCCACCCCAAATCCAAATCATCTAGTTTTCAGTTTTTGATCAAAAACAAATAAGAGCAATAAATTCTGAAATAAAAACAATGGTAGATAATCTTGAAGTATTGAAAAATTACACTTTAAACCTTTTTTTTTAACTTTTTTACGCAAATTTTGAGTTTAACATTTAATTTTTCAAAAACTACGCATAGTTTTGACTTGAATTAAAAACTGGCTAATAAAACAGAATGTTGGCTTTAAAAAAATGTATAAGACTTAATTGTAAGTATCACCGTTATTTTTTAATTATTTCTTTCCATTTTAAATAATATTTTTTTTAAATTGCCCCTACCGCCTAAACGGGGGAGATAGACCCCCCTCCCATAGTAAAAAATGCTTGTATTAAGCCCCTCTACCAAAAATCGTTATTATATCTTGGCGCCAAAGTTATCGTACTCGTGCCGAAATAGGTAAAAACTTTTAAGAAATCCTACTTAAATTGGTAAAAATTGGTTTTCGACTAAAAATCTCGGTAAAATAGATTTTGAAAACAAACTATTTCATCATATGCAAAATATTGTTGGTAATTTAAACATTTTTAAGAATAGTTCAACTGATAACTTTTTTTTAACAAAACACGAAAACACCTACAAATTTTTAAGCAAGAAAAATCGACAGACGGGATGCGAAGTTATCATTGTGGGTCGCACCCCAGGATCTTTTTACGAAACTGTATATTAATTAGTTCAAAATAACTGCATACCAAAAATATATACATATTTTAACTAAAAATGAAAAATTGTGTGTGTACAAAATTATTTTAAATTAATTTAAAATTTGAAACATTGAGGTTTTTTTGAGAAATCAACATTTTTAAATTTAAAAATACAGGAAATATTTTAAATAGTCTTGGTTTGTCAATTGAACTGATTCGTTCTAAAATTGCATCAACCTCCTGCACGAAGAGACATAGACCCCCATTTCGGTAGTCAAAAGTGCACGTACGAGTACGTATATTTTAAAACAGTAGTAAAACGTTATGTTTATTTCAAATTTATAGAAAACTTACTCCTAAGTTAAAAACTTTGCTCTGGCATACCTACCAAAATTGGATTTGCTAGAATTTAGATATCTTAAGACTTAGACAAAGGCATCAAATTTATGTTAGTACAATTACAAAGTCTAATACCTAGGTACTTCTCTAAAAATAAAGATTCAAATAAAGTCTTGTACCTTATTAAAAGTAAACATTTGCTTATCTCCTTGATCATTCAAAATTGTTGATAGGAAGGTCCTTCTTTTAATAAATACCTACATATGTATGTATATCATGAGAACTTACAGGTAAAAGTATGTTTCAAAATTTGTCCTTGAAACACTTTTTTGACCGGAAGTTATAACTACCTACTTTATAAACTGAAAGATAGGTAGGTACCTATGTGTTAATTTTTAAAACAAAAAAATTTTAAAGTTCCTCATCCCATTTAAAAAAATCACCACATTAAAAAACGTCCAAAAATTAAATATCCATCTTTTCATTATACCTACCTGCTTATGTTGTCAACAATTTTGCAGCTTTAAATAATTGTATTAGGTATCAATTAACAAATCTATTTATTAAAAAAAATCATTTTTCAAAGACTTTGAAAATTTAAACTTCTTTATGCTCGATATGAAAACAAATTGTAAGAAAGGTTTAGGTGATCAAATTTTTTAAATTTATTTAGCTAGCTATCTGTTATTGGATAAGAATACAATACCTACATATTTACTTGCCTATAAAAGTTCAAATTATAATTCCCTTATACAATCCTCAAATCATCAAAAATATAAAATCTCAACCAAGAATATAAAATTCCTACACGAAATCGCAATTCACCTGCTTTTGTCTTATCATCTTTGTATAGAAAGACTATCGTTTTAACCTTTGTATATGAAAAAGTTTTCATATACAAAGATGTAACCAAAAAATATAATTACACCAAAATACAAACACAAAGAAACAAATGTGTTTTCCGCACTCACCCAAACTTTCGTTAATTCTCTATAGTCTTTCTCTATTTCAAATTATAACATTTTTAAGTCTCCCAAGTCTCCCGACTGCAAATCGTTTTCACCATGAATGTCTTGACTAGACGTTCCACAAAAAATATCTAGATGCCGCCTTATTCGACTTCCACCATGAGAGTACTATAGTTTTCATATACAAAGGTACTGCCTCTTGCGAGGAATTGACAAATTCTCCAAGAGTAATGCTTGTCATGAAAAAGTGCTTTCTCAAATTAGCCGTTCGGATTCGGCATTAAACTGTAGGTCCCCTCCATCCCTGACAACAGTACTCGCACACAGGAATGGTTGAGAGTTGTAAGTCACTAGGCCCTGGTTCTCTACGGACTGTTGCGCCACCTAATTTATTTATTTACAACAAAAAATTAACCTAGTATCACGGTATTTAACAGCAGAAAATTGATAAGACGATGAACCATCAGGAAGACGTCGACAACATTAGTGCTTTGTATAGTATTGCCATACAATAGTTGTTAAATACGGTGATACTAGGTTAATTTTTTGTCCATAGTTAAACTTTTTACACTTTTTGTGCAACTTTTAATCATGTTTTTTTTTTTTAATATAAAATAGTAAGTTTTTAACTGTAAAATTTTGTTATAAGAAATGTTTTGTACTAACGATGTATTCAAATATATATATGTAGCTAAATAAATCCCCTGAAGAAGCTGGAAAACAACTGGCAAAACGTAGGGTAAAACCAAGATGGATTAGTTTTATTTTATTATTAATCGCATCCAACTGATTGATCATCAAAGCCCAAGAAACAAAAAACATTTTTTTTAATTAACTATCTATATTATGTTTAAGTATCTAAAATTACGATTTCATTATGCAACCCTCTACTGATAAAAAACAAAAAAAAAAATCATCAAACCATACAAAATACCTTAACTTTAATCCACTTTTTTTAATCTTTTTTCTTATATTAATATTATAAAATTAAAGAAATAATAGTATTCCACACCTTCAAAGATTATTGTGTGGTTAATTGTGTGGTGCAAGATATGAGCCTAATACCAAAAAAAAAAACAAAGGTGTAACGACTATCAGTCTTATTTAAAAACGCTGTATAGAGCCTACATAAAGTTATGTAATCTCTATAATGCCTCTAAACGCAAAAATGCTATTTATAAAACTTATGCAAGGTTGCATAGTCCCATAATAAGCTAAACGCGTTTTGAGGTTGAATAGAGCCTACATAAGGAAATTATTATTATTATTATTTCGTAAATGTCATTTTGATTTCTCTCCATTTTTGAAATTACAATAAAAACAATAATGCCTCTCCAGTTTAGCTCGTTTATTAATGATTTAAAGAATTCAAATCGCGATTTACCGACTCCAAGAAGGTGGAAAGTTTATAAAAAAAAGGTTCAACCCAATGAGCCTAAGAAACGAAGAATTTAAGAAAAATATAGATTTTCGAAAGAGAATATCATACAAATAATTGGAATTATTTTGTTGTATTTTATTTGTTATGACAAGCAGCTGATTTGATAGACAGATAAATGGAATAGATTGCTCCATTTTGGTACTTTTTTGATATAAGCATTGTATAACTAAAATTTATAGCAGAATTTTTTATAAATGAGAATTTTCGCAACGTTACATAGAGCCTACATAAATCCTTATGCACTGTATAACTATTTATCTGTTTAGCGAATTCTATTAAATAATATTGTATGTATTTAAGGATTAAAAACACTTTAACCAACAAATAACATTATTTAAACAAATATTACTTTTTAAAAATGTTTGTATGCTCTTCACAACACACTTTAAATTGCAATACAAGTTTTTGTTATTTTTTCCAGCACACTACATTAATGTATGCACGAAAAACAAATTCACTGCACTTTAATTAATTTCTCATAGAAAGTTATTGTAATCGGGATACGTTAGTATGTTTTTAAAATCTTTTTCCGTCGACCATATTTGAAGAACTTGCAGTGATATCGACTTCGAAAACATTTTGTTTTGGAGATAACATCATCAAAAGATTTAAAATAAAATCCAGAGGGTGTCTTTTCTTACAATTGAAAAAGAAATGTGAAAAATTTCGTTTCCCCTAATAATTAATTATATTTTGTACAATGTATTGTGTGACATTTAATTGCTATGGAATTAAAAAACTCCTACCAACAGTTTTTGTATGAATCAACAAAACAAAAACTAAACGCCACGTCTAATATTTATTATACTGAACAGAAAATGAAATTACCCCCAGAATAATTTTATGCAACGAAAATTTAAGTTTTTAACACCTGGTGTAGTTTTAGAAAAAAAGAATTCAGTTTTGTTTACAAACAAAAATAAGCTCAAAAAACTACTAAAAATTGGTAAAAATTATTTAAGACTCAAATATCTTAAGAACAAATAAAGATATTGACTTCAATCTTATTTTTTTTTACCTCTTTAGTAAAAGCTACGGAGGGAATATTCTAAAAAGAAGGTACTTTCAAAAAGTGCACCTACTACACAACCGCTTGAGGTTTAGAACATCGAGAGATATTTTGCGAATTTTAGTTCAATGTGTTTTGCCAAGTTACGAAAGTCAATGGCGTTCGACTGTACATATACAAATATTTTCAAAATTTTAAGATAACTGCAAACAATATGAATCTTTATCTACACATTTACTGGATTATAGGTTTGATTTTACTTGAGGACTGAATTAGGCAGGAGTAAAACTAATAATATTAAAAAAAAAAACTTTCATGAAAAATAATAGCCAAGCTACTGTAAAACTACTTATGAATGACGTATACATCAAAATCAAAACAATGCTTTTACGCATATAATGAAAAGTCGCAAAGAATTCCACCAACACTTGACACATACTCATATCATATTATCATACATTATATATTTTAAGGTATTTTTAAATGCAGACGTTTTGATTTTTGACTTGTAGGAATGATTTAAATTCATAATCGATAAAGTGATACTTTCTAAATGAAATCACTAATTTTCGCTATTTATCACAACAGATCTATTTTATTCATTTTTTCATTTATTATAAAACTTACTGCAAATCAAAATTTGTGGGGTACTGTGTTGTCTCCGTGCGTGGGTAACTAATGTAACCTTGTGTATACAAGCGCTCAGCAATTGTCATAGCTTGGAATGGCCCAATACCTAAGCCTGAACTAGCTGCCCTCATCAGTTCAACTGTATTTAATGCTTGAGGTCGTCCCTTGAACTGTTCCTTGGACGATACACTTTCTACTCTGAAAAAAAAAGTTATAAAAATGTTAAAGACAATACACTAGGCTAGGTTTTACTCACAATGCCTCTTTCATTTCCTTTACTTTGCTCAATAACATTGAAGCAACCTCTTTCTTGAACACTCTTCCTCTTGTCCACTCAAGCACATTTTCAGGAGTTCCAGCGTGTAACTGTAAGTACCAAAAAGCTTCCGGCTTGAATGTTTGAATGTCATCATGTCGCTTAACGCAAAATCCAAGGGTTGGCGTTTGACAAGGCCCATAAGATATGAGCGATGCATCTAAATCACCATATCTTCCTTGAAAAAACTTTGTTTGGAACCTTGTAAAAGCACACCCTATGCGCAAATCCAATTCTTGACGGGCGTCAACCGATTTCGCTTCATTCGCATTGGGGTGACCTAACGTTGCCATAGCGTTTTTAATGTCTTTTTCGGTAATGGCAGAAAAGTGTGCTCGGTAAGTAACACTGCGACTATACACATTTTTAATGGAACGAGAAACAGCATCCATTACCTCGAAGCAAATGTTTTCACCCTCTTTATCACAATCCAGCCATAACACGAGGTAATCGCATCCTTTTGCTTCCTGGGCAAGAAATGCTGGCATTCTAAGTTTAGAATTAGCTTCTTTTTTTTCAGTAGGACAGGAGAATAACTCGACTGGGTCAACTTTATCCCATGAATTGTATTTGCCAACAAAATCTAGGGACATAACGTGTCCGCAAACCGATGTCATTTTGAAACGAACATTTTCCGTACGAAAGTGCCCATCCCATTCATAAGTTGAACAAGAGTTATAAGAACCTTCACAAAAAATTATGATTGAAATAAATAATTATAATTATGAAAGAATTGACTTTGTTACAGGCCGGCAATGTGATAAGCAAGTTTGTATTTAAGATGGGAATACCTTTTTTGGATGAAGACTTTCCATTGCTGAGAATAGTGGCTAGCGAAGCAGCTAGAGACGGTTTTTCTGCTACCATTAAAACACTTTTCATGTTGGTTTCGATTTTCTAATCTCTAGAATTGTAGATATATATACTTCTTTTTCGTTTTCAATAGTTTGTACTTCGTTTAATCAGAATCTGTGTAAACAGAAAACACTTTATTACCTGTCAACGGTGCCCTGTGCTGTCATCTTCCATGGCTTGTACGAAACTCGATAAAATCGAGTATCGAATAAGTTTGAATGAAAATAGAACAGATGAGGATATTTCGGAACATAGACACACTATATAAAGACCGGAATCTTTCGTACGTTTTACCCTCCACCACCCATTTGTTTACATTGTTGTATTTGTAATTTTGACTTACGTCCATTTTGAAATGTAAAATCTAACAACAATTCGATGCGGTGTATTTACTTGTTTTGACAGATGATTTTTTATTAAATTGCTGTGGTGAATGCCTTAAATTGTTTACAATCGACAATAACAAACATTTTCGATCGCATTGACAAACGTATTTCGAAAAACAAAGACAAAATCAACGAATTGAGTTCGCGTGTTAATATTGCATCGCAGAAAATTCAAAACCTCTCCGTCACAAATAAGGCCATTAAAATATTCTCGCCAGCAAAATTTCCGTCGTCGCTTTCAGAGACATCGAGTTGACCTTCAATGGTGCAGAAGCAGCAGATTTAACATCTAATATCCTAAATGACCATGAAATAACAAGCTGCGTTGATCTTGGCCCTGGCAACATTCAAGAAAAGCTGGTGTTCTTTCATTTTCGCAGTGCGAAAAACAAATCAACTGCCGCTGGAGTATCCAGCCATCGTGGTCTTGGTGACATCCCCACCAACTGCAAGTCTATCAATTCAGTTTTGCTTTTGCTGTTTAGTACGGCAGAAAACGTTTACGGTGCTCGAAAGGTGGCCGACGATATGAGTCGCCTTCAACGAAATCGATCTAAAGGTGCGAAGAAAGCGGAAGTTGGCACTGGTCGTGGTCTAATTATAGAGCCGGCCCCGCTCTCGCTGAGTAATCGCCAGAAGGGTAAAAGACAGCAAGGTATTTTCTACATACCGACATTGAATGAGGCACCAACTATTGACTTGCCTGCCGATTTGCCCGACTTACCTGACATAGCTGGTGATATTCAATTTGATCATGCCGAAACCAATCAAATCGCTCCCTCGTTGTTTTTCGAAACTTTCGTAGATATGCCTAAGTGTCTGGAGTTGTGGAGCACGAAGCTAAGAAAGAAACAAGTCCGGAGTTCAAAGCAGCTGAACCAACTAAAACGGTGATAGCTTCTACATCTCCCATACCACCACCACCTTCGCCGCCACCGGCGACTATGCCTGAACATGAAGCCGTTATTTTTATTCAATAACAGATTGACATCTGTCAAAAAAATTAAGTTGTGTCTCTCTTGTGCTCCTATAAAATTTATTCTTTTCTGTTAATAATATGTTTTAAAAATAAAGTAAAGTGCGTGAATTGCAATCGTTATTATCTGCCTGAACTCTGCGAAACTAAATTTTGTTTGCTTTAACGCAAGAGGTATGATTTTAATTTAACTTAAACTTTGAAGTCACCCCCTTGGATAAGTAAAAACTGCGGTATATGAACGCCAAGCGCAAACTATCAGAAACATCACCGGAGACTGTTAAATTTAATAAATTTAATAAGCGATACGCAAACACTGAAACTTCTTTCGAAATGGCAGTTGGAAACATGAATATCGACGAGTTAAAATTGCTTTTAGATAATTGCATTTCATCAAAGCTAAAAGACATTGCCACGAAACAAGATGTCTTAACTGTCTCAACCGAAATTCAGCTTCTTCGCGCTCAAAATTCTCATCTCGTCAAGCGTTTATCTGAGATGGAGAACTATTGTCAAATACTTGAGCGACAACTTGACATTCTCGTACGGGAAACTAGCGAAAATACTGTTGTTGTGCGTTTTCCAGCCGCAGATACAACCAATAATGTTGAATTCGCAAAACAAACATGTATGCCATTGTATGGGCCTTATCCAGCTACAAGAAAACGCAGTCCTGCCAATTAAAAACACACTAGAATACACCAACCACCACACAAAGAAGTCGACTGTTGTTCTAAAGTTTCATCCCGGCTAGACCGCGATCAAAATATTGGATGCCTCCTCAAGACTTAAAGGCACTGGTATCGTAATTCATCGTAAGGAATCACTCGTTAATCGCCAAAAAAGAAAAACACTCTACGAAATCAAAATGAAACTTCTTCAACTTGCACCAGCAGCAAAAATAATGATCAAAGGTGTTAAACTCGACATTAATGGAAAAATATTCGATTTTAACTTTACTAGAGGCTTGTTAATCAAAACAACAGAACAACTGTCACTTGTCAAAAACGTGTTCGGAGAAGCCGGCCTGCATTACTTTGACAACTCTCAACTGGCAGGAGCGCCATCTCAACGTGAATTACCAAGTGGTAGTCAACGTAGAAGGAGTCGTTCACTGTAGGATAGTGTTGCCGTCTGTCAAAATAATTATTTGTTAAATCTAAACGTCTTATCTTATAATTGCTCTGGTCTCAAAAACAAACTCATTACTCCAGATTTCTTTAACTTTGTTTCTAATTTTGATATTATTTTTTTAATCGAAACTTTTCTTGAAGAGGGTAAGGTAACCCAGTTCTTAAACTATTTTAAAAACTATGTTATTAAATGTATCCCTGCAATTAGAAATAGCAATTTTGGTAGGGCGAGTGGAGGAATTTTATGTGCAGTCAAATGTAATCTAAAAAATGTTGTTAAGTTCAAAATGTTAAATTGTTGTTTAGTCTTTGAAATACTGTATAGGCATGATCCTTTCTACATCGTCCCTTTATATTTGAATTGCAATAATTGGAGTCACGACTTTTCAGTATTGCAAGATTTTTTAAATGTAACTAATTTTTCTAATTTAATGCTGCTTGGCGACCTTAATGCAAGAATTGGAGTGTACCAAAATCCAATAGAGTTAGTCTCTGGTTATCCTGAAGATTTTAGAACAGTGAGAAGGTCCATGGATGAAATTACGAATAGTTGTGGAAGGCGCCTTTTGGGTATGTGTGAAGATTACGGATTTGTTGTTCTAAATGGTATAACTAAGGGTATATGAATGGTGAATTTACCTTCGTTACCGAGCGCGGCTGTTCTGTAATTGATTATTGTGTGTCAAAAGGTGCAAGGCTAGATGTTCTTGTGGACTTTCAGGTGCTCGCAGAGACTTTTTCAACTCATCTGCCAGTTAAAATTGTACTTAAATTTACTGAATTAGCTCCGCCAACTCCTATTTTGAAAATACAAAAAATTAAATGGATTGATAACAATCTCGATCTCTATAGGCGTAATCTATTTAATGAAACCAATTCTTGTCTCCCTCTTCACAATCTCTCAAGTGAACAAATAATGGACCGTCTGATAGATATCATCAAAAAATCCTCTCCTAAAAATGACTTTAAGAGTAGGGAGTCCAAAGAAAAATGGTATGACTGGGAGTGCATAAAATATAGAACTAAGTCCTTCTCTCTCTACTGAATCTTTTCCGTAAAACGAATAGTACTCATTTCAAGAATCTCTATGTCTCAAGTAATAAAAAATATAAAGCCATTTGTGCGACCAAGCAAAGTAACTACTTTAAGAGAATTGCTAATGAGTTATTTAACTGTAAAAATTCAAAAGTTTTTTGGCACAAAGTTCGGAAAATAGGGCACTGTAAACCGTCGACAGCTATTGCAGTTGAAGCAGAAACGTTTGGATTATACTTCGGTCCACTTCTGACAAGAGAAATTTCTCCACTAATTTTCCAATACGCACATCCGAATGTTGTTGATGAAGATCTCGATGCACCAATTGGATTAAATGAGTTGGTTAACGCACTTAGTGATGCATCCTTAGTTGAAAACTATAGGGGTATATCAATTCTCTGTAGCCTAAGAAAAATATTCGCACAAATACTATATAATCGCTTTTCAAGCTGGGTGGAACATAATAATCGGCTAAGTATCTTCCAAGGGGGCTTTCGTCCTGGTCTTTCAACAGTCGATCAAATTTTTGCGCTGGAGACTATAAGTAGAAAATTTATAACAAGAAAACAAAAGCTCTATGCCTTCTTTGTGGATTTTAAGGCTGCCTTCGACACTGGCAACAGAAACTCACTTATATACAGGCTAAGCTTGATAGGTGTTTTTACGAAATTTCCTCAATGTTTACAAAAAACTAATTGCGAACACTTCAGCTGTAGTTTGGAATGGTAGTAATATGTCAGACTTTTTTGTTACTGAAACTGGAGTTCCACAAGGTTGCGTCCTCAGTCCTATTTTGTTCGCCCTTTTCATTGACGATGTATCTGAAAACTTGCCGGGCGGTGTCATAGTAGGAGATACATACATTAAAACACTCCTTTATGCAGATGATTTAGTAATTTTAACGGACAACCCCCATAAACTACAGCTTCAAATTAATAAACTTAAGAGTTATTGTGACACTTGGGACTTAAACATTAACACCTCAAAATCTAAAATCATGATTTTTCAGCACACGGCAGATAGAAGGCATCCGAGAGAAAAGTGGCAATTGGCAGGCCAACCTATAGAGGTTGTTAAGGAATTTAAATATTTAGGTGTCCTTCTATCTTACAATCTTAATTTGCGACAACATGTAGAAGAAAAAGTCAGTAAGGCAAAAACTGCAATCAATCTTATGTGGCCTAAATTTTATTGTAATAAAAACGTGGATACGGCATCTAAATTTAAGGTCTTCAATGCAACCATCAACTCCTGTATTTGCTATGCGAATCAAGTTTTTGGCTATAAAAAAGTGGAAGAATTTGAGCGATTACAGTGCTTTTTCTTTAAACGTATTTTTAAACTACCTTCCTCAGTCCCCACCTATGCTATTTATGTAGAAGCGGGAATACCTCAAATTTACTGTAAGAACCTCAAAGCAAATGCGGATTTCATTATCAAAATAATGAAGGGTCCAAGCACAAATCTTCAAAAGCACTTACTTACATATGCATTTATAAGCAATTTGTCGCCATTCATGGATTTGGCTACGGAACACGGAATGGTACTTAATTTAACTCTTGAAAACATAAATGACTGGCAAAACAAATTCTACGAGTGCATTGCGCAGATAGATAAACGTTTTTACGAAAGCTGTCTAGACCGCGCGCGTTTGTCTGAATCTAGAAGCTTATATAGGAATTTAAATCACTGTCTTGGTCCAAATAATTATTTCAATAACAGCTTGACAAACTATGAAATCAGTACTATATTTAAAATGAGGACTGAAACTCTCTACCTCAATTGCATGCCACACAGACAAGATTTAACGGTGACTTGTAGTCTCTGTAATCTTAATGTACCGGAAGGCATTTTCCACTTCCTTGCCGAATGTCCAATTTTACTTGAAATTAGAAGACTATATTTCTCCAAAAGCTTTCTCACACTTCAGGAAACCAAAGATTTCTTAAATGGTATATACGGTTGGGAGTCATTATCACAATATTGTATTCATGCTTATAGGTACCGCAACAGTTACATTGAATTATTTTAGTATTACTTCAAACCATGTTAATGCAATTCATGATGTATATATCTCATTATTCTTTTTAATTATATAAATTATTTTTACTTTTCAAATTTGTATGTTTTTCTTTCAATCAATCGGCAGACGGCAAAATATAGCCATGTCTTTTTTCTTTTTTGTTAAATATTTATTGTAATTATGTATAAGTTGATCAATAAAGAAGTAAATACTAATAATAATAATAATGAAGCCGTTAAATCAGTTGTGCCGCCACCTCCACCTCCTGCTCCACCTATGAATGTCCATCCTACAGATCAATCGAAGTAAACTCTACCGTCACCAAAAGCAGCTCCTGAAGTTGACATTCGTTCAAATCTAATGGATGCCATCCGGAAAGCCGGTGGAGCTCGCGGAGGTCGTTTGCGGGCAGCCGCTGATGTCGCTCGACATACGTCCACAGAACAGCTCAATACAATTCCAGACAAACCTAAAGTCGTCTCTGGGGGAGATCTTATGGCTGACTTACACAATAAGCTGCTTATGCGTAGAAAAGGAATATCGGGAGCTAAGGACGGCCTAGGAAATCCCACAGACGGTGGAGGTGTAATTCCACCGCCACCTGTTAAGAATCAAAACTCTTCATCAGATGATGACAACGTTGGCGATGATGCAGATTGGGCCGATTCAAAAAATTTGTTTCAATGGAATTAAAAACAATCCCTTCCTATGGAATTAAAAACAATCTCTTCCTATAGAATTATTTCTATACCTATTCTGATCTTTGACACAAACAAAAATTGCTAACTCTAACACCTGTTAAAAGTAAACTACCTATGCGGAAAGTTGTACTATTGTGTATCTATAGGTGTGTAACACACAATACCTTATTCCTAAAATTTGGCTTGCTTAAATCCCTATTCCAAAATTTGAGCTCAAAAAGAATTCTAACTCTAACATAAAATTTTAAATAAAAGTTTTGCGGTAAATTGCTACAGCAAACGAAAGTATATTTTGGATTTAAACCATCAAGAAGTTTTTGTAGAACTTCGTTCTCGTGTGCAATTGTCTCAAATATATTGCAAAACTGATCTTCTAGATCGCGAACGTATTGAACGAAGTTTGATGGTGAAGCCAAAAGGTTGCAGTTATCGAACTGCTAGTAGCTGGTAAAAACTAAGTTCACTGCGGAATCCGAATTATTAAAAATTGGCAATGGGATTTCGCAAGTGTGCTTTTCATAACATTTGCGATACAGCCAACCACAAACATACTCAAAACTATTTTCTTTTAAAAAATCTTCCACACCTATACCCTCAGTCGAATTGACTGCAAAAGATGTATCAGCATCTTTTGAGTAAGAGATGCAAGTCTGCTTATTAGAATTTTGGTTAAATAAACCGTCTAACTGAACAAAATCTAACTCCTCGCAATTTCCATATCTAACTACTTTTAAATATTTTAATCCCCATAACTGCTGAAATATACTAATAAAACTAAAAGCTGTTATTCTCCTATTGTTTCCGCCTGAGCTCCTAACATTGCCAAAAAAGTGCTCTAAGCAGTCCTGATTTAAATGTCTAGTAAGTACATATTTAAAATTGCGAGTTTTTAGCTGATCCCACAAAGAAATGAGGGATGCGATGTTAAGCAGCCATCCCTTAACAAACGAAAATTTGCTTGTAAGGTTTTGGCATCAGACCCTATAACTTTTATTGATTTCAATAATTTCTTGACGTCCTGCAGAAATCTAAATTGGTCTTCTTCACAACAAAATTTTGATTGATGCTTGTTTCCGTAAGAACGAGTGGAAGAATTGAAAATATCAAATAAGTCATTGACGAAAAAACAATTCTGCAGTCCCTTTCATACTATCAGAGCCTGTTCCTGAACTATAAAATTTAAAAATTACACTTTAAACCTTTTTTGGCCCAAATTTTGAGTTTAAAACAATTTTTTTCAAAAACTATGCAAATTAACACACGTCTGTTACATTAGTAATTAGAAAATATGAACCAAAATATAATAATAAGCAATAAGCACGATCCTCTCGATCATAAAATATGATATTAAATATTATGTTACATTTCAATACAATCACGTAGGAACATGTTGTTTTCCTAATAAGTGATTCATGTATAAGAAACCATAAGATCTTTGTTTAACCATATTTGTTGACAGTTTACAGCGAAAATGTTTTTAAATTTTAGTCTTAAGTTGGCATCTGATATGATCAGATTAATAAATATTTATTAAAAATATAATATCTCAACGAACTATTTTAATTTGCATAGTTTTGACTTGATTTAAAAACAAGCTAATAGACAAAAGTGTCTATTACAATTTTTGTCTTCGCGGCAACGCGAATTGTAAGGGCAATTTTGAGGGCCATTTCCAAAATGTGCGGGCCACTAGCCCACTACCCTGGAAAAACTTTGTTTAAGAAAATAATAACAGTTTGTCTTTTCTAAATAAACTTATTATATTTCAGGTCTTTTTGTTTACGGTATTAGTTATCACACACTTGAACAAATTCCCGATCGGGCACATTTTGGCAACGCTGCTTCTCACGCACCCTTATTTCTAATTCTAACATCAATTCACCACGTTTAACATCAATTCACCACCCTCTAACATCAATTCACCACGAACATAAAGTATAGTGATGAGAAATTCTTTTGGGGAGGCACCTAGTGGCTTCGGCGACATTAGCTATTGCATTTTTTGGGAAGAGTACGATAACTCAGGCGACAAAGTTTAATGACGGATTTGTATAGAACAGTTAAAACATAAATTTTTTACTATGGGAGCGGGGTCTATTCTCCCTGTTTAGGCGTTAGGGCCAATTTAAAAAATATGTACGTTAAATGGAAAAAATAATGGTAATACTTACAACTAAGTTTTATAAATTTTTTTAAAACCAACACTTTTGTCTATTAGCTTGTTTTTAAATCAAGTCAAAACTATGCAAATTAGAATAGTTCGTTGAGATATTATATTTTTAATAAATATTTATTAATCCGATCATATCAGATGCCAACTTAAGACTAAAATCGAAAAACATTTTTACTGTAAACTGTCATCAAATATGGTTAAACAAAGATCTTATGGTTTCTTACACATGAATCACTTACTAGGAAAACAACATGTTCCTACGTGATTATATTGAAATGTAACATAATATTTAATATCATATTTTATGATCGAGAGGATCGTGCTTCTTGCTTATTATTATATTTTGGTTCATATTTTCTAATAACTAATGGAAATAGGGCCGGCCCCAGCCAAATTTGCGCCCTGTGCAAGATTTGTAGAAAGCGCCCCTTTTTATATTTTTTTACACATAAACTGATACACAAGCATAAGCCTTTCCCACATTACCCAGGAGGTAGACTTTCAATGCATTTTTTTATTAAGGTATCCCCAGGAGGCCTTAAGTGCCTTGCACATGAGCAACGAACTGCGAACTGCGAATGGACGAACACACGTGATTTTACACATTTCAAAAAGTCAATTCCACACAAAAACACATTTAAATTATAAGAAACCAATTGACACTAATATTAGGATAATAAAATTTGCATTTTGTTCTCTAAAACGAGAGAATTTTGTAAAAACAATTTGGTAGTAACGAATCGCAGTGTGGTTGCTGCGAACTGTCAAACTCTATTCACGTTCCACATACCATCCACACTGCAACGAATAAATTGTTCGCGCTCAACTTAACCTCAAAATTATACCACTCTTGTTTTGTTTTTGTGTGAAAGATGATGGCTGAGGAAAATTATGGAGAAAAGGGTTGACAATTCGTCGCTACCTGCGAATAGAAATAAAAGGTCATGTGAAAGAAAAGTCAAAATATGCGAACATCCACAGTTCGCAGTTCGCAGTTCGTTGCTCATGTGCAAGATGCTTTAACCATTAAACTAAAACGCAGCGAAGAAATGAGCAGAGGGGAAACTTTTAAACTTGGAAATTTACTTTTCTGGCCTTACATTTTGCAAATTCAGAAATAGGATCATTAAAGTCTAAAGAATTTAATAATTTCTTTTCAATGGACATTATAGATAAACCTACCAATCTCTCTTGAGTTAGGGTTGTCCAAGGATAATTTTTAATAATTTTAAGTTTAGAAAAACTACGTTCTCCTGAAGCTACCGTGACCGGGATTGTATTAAGGATTTGGAAAGCAATTACTAAATTCGGAGCAAAATCTTCGAGGTTTGACCTAAAAATAAAATTTAACACATCTAAACTGGCGCTTTGTGGTGTAACAAGCTGGGATATTACGGTTAACTCTTGAAACAATTCTTCTCCATCTAAATCTTTAAAACTACTTTATGTTAAAACATTCTTAAAATTAAGGCATGAAGCACGTACATTTTTATTTTTTAAACTTTCACTTATGTTACTTAAAAATGAATAATTGATACTATACGTACTAAACCTTTCAAGTATTTAAAAAAAAAATCAACTTTAAATCTTTGTTTCGGGTCTAATATAGTTTCAGGACATTCATCAGCATAAAGTATTTTTCTCCGTTGAGATCGCAATGATGAAGCTACTGGAAACATATTTGGTATTTCTAGGGAACTAGCAATACGCTCGGTTGATTGAACATACCTACTCATTAAATTTTTCATCGGAACGCATTAAAATCAAACTGTTTTTTGTATTTCCTAAAACCGTTATGCCAGTTGACAGATTAACGGACGGACTTTGCAAATATTTACTAGTTTAATTTATATTTTCTAAAATATCAAACCAAATTAGCAGGCAGCAAATAAATGTAAAGTCAAAAATTGTATTTCCTAACGATTCTGCAATGTTTATTGCCTCTAGATTTCTTAATTCTATAAGGGCTTCATATATTTCTTCTTAATTTGTTTTTAAAGGCCTCAGTGCATCTAACCTGCTCTCTCATCTAGTCTCAGAAGGGGGTTTCAAAGTATGACTTTGAATTTTTTTCCTATAAATATCTCACCTCGTTGTGGAACTTGAAAAAAAGTTATACAAACATTGAATTGTATCGAAAAATTTAACTGCATAAAATGGGCAGTGGGCACCGAGCAGCATCATTAACCACTAAATTAAAGGAATGCGGGCAACATGGAACGAAAAATGCTCTTGGTTCCAGGGTTAGAATTCGATTCTGAACACCCGCTTCTTTTCCTTTCATATTCGAACCATTGTCGTAACTTTGGCTTTGATATTTACTTATTAAAATTTCATGTAATTCAAGGTTGTCTAAAATCAACTGAGTCAGTCACATTACGGTCTTGTCACAAAATACGACACTTCTATTAAAAACTGATAGCTATTTACTTAATATTAATTAACCAACAAACCAGACTAGATTATACATTAAAAGTAGCCGTTACAATAGTCATTAACTTTCAAAAAGAAAAAAAACTGCCTGCGTAAGAACAATTCGACTCCACATAGAATCATCCCTCTTTAATTTTTAAGCTCTGTGCTCCTTTTCCATTCTGTTAAAAATTTCATCTCCTGTAATCAGGCACTTAACTTTAACTCCTTCACAGTGTGCAATAAGAAAACCTGCACGCTCTGACCCATATGATTCCGTATAAATAAGTTCTCCCATGTTAGTTTCGATACTCAGTGTGCAAAACAGAAAACTTGCACATCCATTGACCATTTGTAGCAAGGACACCTACCTTACCTACCTAATTTCCAAATATTTCACCCTGTTCATACAAGAGAAAAAATCTCAACACAAAAAAGTTCCATGCCATCTCATATGTGCAAGATTTATTTCATGCACACCGAGTCCCAAAATTAACATAGTGCCCGTCTATACGTGTTGTGCTCACAACACTATAGCATCTTGCACATGAGCTACGAACTGCGAACTGTGGATGTTCGCATATTTTGACTTTTCTTTCACATGAGCTTTATTTCTATTCGTAGACAGCGACGAATTGTCAACCCCAAAAACACTCTATATGAAGATATAAATCTTTCGTACGTATCACCCTCCAAAACCCATTTGTTTACACTGTTGTATTTGTAATGTGGACGAATTCAACGAGAAAAATTGACGTGTTTTCACGCATACATAGACACAATTCCTGAGTTTTTAGGGGAAATTTCATGAATTAGAGGAGAAATTACACGCACACTAAGAAATACTTTATGAGGCCAGTTTCCGGTTTAGCTTGTAGGCAAACCAATATGGCTACCGAGGATTTATATCTTTACTAGAGTGTTTTTGGTCAACCCTTTTCTCCATACTTTCCTCAGCCATGATCTTTCACACAAAAACAAAACAAGAGTGGTATAATTTTGAGGTTAAGTTGAGCGCGAACAATTTATTCGTTGCAGTGTGGGTGGTATGTGGAACGCGAATAGAGTTTGACAATTCGTAGCAACCACACTGCGATTCGTTACTACCAAATTGTTTTTACAAAATTCTCTTGTTTTAGAGAACAAAATGCAAATTTTATTATCCTAATATTAGTGTCAATTGGTTTCTTATAATTTAGAGGTGTTTTTGTGTGGAATTGACTTTTTGAAATGTGTAAAATCACGTTTGTTCGTCCATTCGCAGTTCGCAGTTCGTTGCTCATGTGCAAGGCACTTATGTGTCTACATGTGTTGTGACTACTCATGACCCCTTTTCCATTTTGTGTTATGGAACGACAAACTTGAAACATTTGTGTTTGAAATTTTAAGCCGGTGATACTGCCGACCGACATGCATTACGGTTGCCACTTGAAAAAAAAGTTTGTGTCAAATTTTAAAATAAAAATGACCACTTGTAGGTAAAAATGACCAACAAAATCAGATTTTGTTTAACATATTTTCCTTATTACGCACATGACATTTATTTTTTAATTACGTACAAATAAACTGACAAAATCCCTAACATACTTAACTAAATTAGATTAACTCAAACAAAGATGACGAAATATAAAAACAAAGTGTTTTAACATTAGATCACAGTATATAAGTTTTTACAATAATTTCGATTTCGAGAATTTTTCTGGTTTGTGTAATGCGTAGATAATTCTCTCTGTTCCCTAAGTCCAATTCAGATATTTTTAATAAAGTTATTATTTACACAAAGTTGCTTAAATGAGTTAAACAGTTATTTCTAGTTAGCCATGTGAGTATGTTGAAAGAACGTTTTCGTTACTCAAATTGTCGAACATCTTTTGTCGTTTCCAAAATATATGACCCAATGGAATAAAAAATGACCATTTGACCAAGTGAAAAAATAATGACCAAATTTGTTCACAGATGACCAACGTGGTAAGCGTATTACAATATGTGCCAAGCTGAAGAGCAAAACTAGTATACCTTTCGCATCGACGAACAGAAAATAATGAGCAATTCGGAACGAAATGAAAAAGGAACTGTACTGCCCAAGCAGAAAATTCAATTTCTGTCATGAGCATCCCGTCCCTTTACTCAGCTCCTCTCTTGCCCACAAACTCTCGTCACAACGACGCACGTTGTGACAGGCACGTATAGACAGGCACATAGAGAGTATGACAAAGCAAAATACTTATTCATATTAAATCGTATGGGCTAGAACGTGCAGGTTTTGTATCACGCACCGCACCTCTGTTAGTATGTGAGTTCTCATCTACAAAGAAAACAACAAAAAAATGTCTCCGAAAAAAGAGAGCAGGTAGGTTGCTGTGCTACTTTCTACTACAAATAAAAGACACTCTTATTTTGAACTGTCAACTGTTTTACACTGACAAGGTTAACTTTATTGTGCTCTGTAAAATACGATTATTTTATTTATTTTATCTATTAATACAAGTTGTTATTTAGTGTGCACTGCATAAGCCAAAGAACCAGAAAACATTGAAATTCACGTGAGTTGTACAGTCAAAAGTCTCTATTTACCTTAAAAAGGTTTTGCTGAATCCTAACCTCATTTTAAACAAATACCTACCTACCTTGTTCATGCAAGACCAAAAACGTAAACTTGGCCAAACCTCTCCCGAAGTATTTGGTGCTAACAAGAAAAATCTTTGTGCATCTAACAAGGCGCGTCAACCGACTGAGATGAGACAAAACTCACTTGAACAGTTGAAGGAAATGACATGTGGTATACTCGATGATAAACGTATCTGCACTAGGGACGATATTGAATCACTTCACACTGATACTAAACTTTTAATTGCCAAAAACGAGGAGCTTACAGCCAGGGCCGGCCCCAGCCAAACTTGCGCCCTGTGCAAGATTTGTAGAAAGCGCCCCTTTTTATATTTTTTTTACACATATACTAATACGCAAGCACAAGCCTTTCCTAGATTACCCAGGAGGTAGACTTTCAATGCGTTTTTTTTATTGAGGTATCCCCAGGAGGCCTAAACCATTAAACTAAAACGCAGCGAAGAAATGAGCAGAGGGGAAACTTTTTAACTTGGAAACTTACATTTTGCAAATTCAGAAATGAGATAATCAAAGTCTAAAGAATTTAATAATTTCTTTTCAATGGACATTATTGATAAACCTACCAATCTCTCTTGAGTCATGGTTGTTCTGAGATAATTTTTAATAATTTTAAGTTTAGAAAAACTAAGTTCTCCTGAAGCTACCGTGGCCGGGATTGTATTAAGGATTTGGAAAGCAATTACTAAATTCGGAGCAAAATCTTCAAGGTTTGAACTAAAAATAAAATTTAACACATCTAAACTTGAGCTTTATGGTGTAAAAAGCTGGGATATTACGGTTAACTCTTGATACAATTCTTCTCCATCTAAATCTTTAAAACTACTTTATGTTAAAATATTCTGCAAATTAAGGCATGACGCATGAAGCACGTCCTTTTTTATTTTTTAAACATTCGCTTATGTTACTTAAAAATGAAAAATTGATACTATACGTATCAAACCATTTAAGCATTTAAAAAAAAATCAATTTTAAATCTTTGTTCCCGGTCTAATATAGTTTCAGGACATTCATCAGCATAAAGTATTTTTCTCCGTTGAGATCGCAATGATGAAGCTACAGAAACATATTTGATATTTCTAGGGAACTAGCAATACGCTCGGTTAATTGAACATACCTACTCATTAAATTTTTCATCGGAACGCATTAAAATCAAACTGTTTTTTTGTATTTTAAACTGTTATGCCAGTTGACAGATTAACGGACGGACTTTTCAAATATTTACTAGTTTAATTTATATTTTCTAAAATATCAAACCAAATTAGCAGGCAGCAAATAAATGTTAAATCAAACATTTTATTTCCTAACGATTCTGCATTGTTTTTTCCCTCTAGATTTCTTAATTCTATGAGGGCTTCATATATTTCTTCTTAATTTGTTTTTAAAGGCCTAACCTGCTCTCTCATCTAGTCTCTGAAGGGGGTTTCAAAGTATGACTTGGAATTTTTTTCTTATAAATATCCCACCTCGTTGTGGAAACGAAAAAAAGTTATACAAACATTGAATTGTATCTTAAAATTTAACTGCATAAAATGAGCACCGAGCAGCATCATTAACCACTAAATTTAAGGAATGCAGGCAACATGGAACGAAAAATGCTCTTGGTTCCAGGGTTCAAATTCGATTCTGAACACCCGCTTCTTTTCCTTTCATATTCAAACCATTATCATAACTTTGGCTTCGACAGCTATTTATTAAATTTCATGTAATTCAAGCTTGTCTAAATTCAACTGAGTAAGTCACATTCCGGTCTTGTCTTGTCACAAAATACGTCACTTCTATTAAAAACTGATAGCTATTTATTTAATATTAATTAACCAACAAAGCGAAAAAACAATTGAAACAATCTGCATTCTGCACCAGACTATAGATATACATTAAAAGAAGCCGTTACAACAGTCACTAACTTAAAAAAAAAAAAAACAACAAACTGCCTGAAGAACAATTCGACTCCGCATAGAATCATCTCTCTTTAATTTTTAAGCTCTATGCTCCTTTTCCGTTCTATTAAAAATTTCATCTCCTGTAATCAGGCACTTAACTCTTACACAGTGTGCGATAAGAAAACCTGCACGCTCTGACCCTATGATTCCGTATGAATAAGTTTTTTTTTTAAATATCTCCCATGTTAGTTTCGATACTCAGTGTGCAAAAAAGAAAACTTGCACATCCATTCACCATTTGTAGCAAAGACACATACCTACCTAATTTCCAAATATATCGCCCTGTTCATACAAGAGAAAAAATCTCAACACAAAAAAGTTCCATGCCATCTCATATGTGCAAGATTTATTTCATGCACACCGAGTCCCAAAATTAACATAGAGAGTATGACAAAGCAAAATACTTATTCATATTGAATCGTATGGGCTAGAACGTGCAGGTTTTGTATCACGCACCGTACCTCTGTATGTGAGACTCACATGAGACATTGTGAGTTCTCATCTACAAAGAAAACAACAAAAAAAATGTCTCTGAAAAAAGAGAGCAGGTAGGTTTCTATATTCTGTGCTACCTTCTACTACAAATCAAAGACACAGCAAACAGCATATATTTTTTGTTTGTTTTCTTTGTAGATGAGAACTCACAATGTCTCATGTGAGTCTCACATACAGAGGTACGGTGCGTGATACAAAACCTGCACGTTCTAGCCCATACGGTTCAATATGAATAAGTATTTTGCTTCGTCATACTCTCTTTCATAGAGGAAATATATTATCTAGAGTCCCGACTGGTACCCGTCTTGCCTGAAACACCCTCAAATTTTATTTGAGGTAACTCTCTTAAAAGCCCGTAACAACTACATAGAATCTGCATTTTCCCATAAGAAATGCACGGGACAACTAACACATGCTTCGCTCAATTTAGTTTGTAGGCCGAAAGAGAGCAAACCCATTAAGTCGGGACTCTAGATAATATATTTCCTCTATGCTCTCTATGTTAATTTTGGGACTCGGTGTGCATAAAATATATCTTGCACATATGAGGTGGCATGGAACTTTTTTGTGTTGAGATTTTTTCTTCTTTTCTCTTGCATGGAACCTTTTTGTATGAGCTGGAACTGGAAGTAAACAAACAATAATTCACGTCGATGTCGCGATATCGAGTGCATTGGCTTTGCTTTAATATGCGATATTTGCTGACGTGAATTATTGGCAGGTGGTGATGACGAACAACAACATAAGGTCATCATTTAATATTAAGTTATGTTAAGTAGGTTAAGAAAAATATGTAATGTGGAAATTAAGTAATAATAAATAAATATGTAGGTTAAGAAATTGAATGTATTTATGTAGGTTAAGAAATTGGATGTATTTATGTAGGTTAAGAAATTAAATGTATTTCCATAGCAAATAAATAGTATAAATAGAATAAGAAAATGTGAATAAAGTGCTAGTATTGTATCAAACATTTTGGTGTTTAATTAACTATTTACTTTTCAGCACATAATCATCTCAAGGATTTTTCTGTTCAATAAACAACTTTAAATTTGATAATTATCTCAAGGATTTTTATCTGCGGACAAAACATTGGTCCTTCGAGCCGGATACAGCCAAGCCGCTACAACAGCCAATTCGCTTCATCAAAGAGCCAAGCAGCTACATAAGCCAAGTCGCTTCATCACAGAGCCAAGTCGCTACAAGAAGCCAAATTGCAACAAAGAGCCAAGTCGCTACAACAGCCAATTCGCTTCATCAAAGAGCCAAGCAGCTACATAAGCCAAGTCGCTTCATCACAGAGCCAAGTCGCTACAAGAAGCCAAATTGCAACAAAGAGCCAAGTCGCCACAATAGCCAATTCGCTTCATCAAAGAGCCAAGCAGCTACATAAGCCAAGTCGCTTCATCACAGAGCCAAGTCGCTACAAGAAGCCAAATTGCAACAAAGAGCCAAGTCGCTACAACAGCCAATTCGCTTCATCAAAGAGCCAAGCAGCTACATAAGCCAAGTCGCTTCATCACAGAGCCAAGTCGCTACAAGAAGCCAAATTGCAACAAAGAGCCAAGTCGCTACAATAGCCAATTCGCTTCATCAAAGAGCCAAGCAGCTACATAAGCCAAGTCGCTTCATCACAGAGCCAAGTCGCTACAAGAAGCCAAATTGCAACAAAGAGCCAAGTCGCTACAACAGCCAAGTCGCTTCAACAAAAGGACAAGCCGCTACAACAGCCAATTCGCTTCATCAAAGAGCCAAGCAGCTACATGAGCCAAGTCGCTTCATCACAAAGCCAAGTCGCTACAAGAAGCCAAATTGCAACAAAGAGCCAAGTCGCTACAACAGCCAATTCGCTTCATCAAAGAGCCAAGCAGCTACATAAGCCAAGTCGCTTCATCACAGAGCCAAGTCGCTACAAGAAGCCAAATTGCAACAAAGAGCCAAGTCGCTACAACAGCCAAGTCTCTTCAACAAAAAACAAGCCGCTACATAAGCCAAGTCGCTTCATCAAAGAGCCAAGTCGCTACAACAGCCAAGTCGCTTCAACAAAAAGAACAAAATGGCGGAACCATCAGTTGAAACAATTCAAAAACTGAATTTCGACCAAATCGAGCGCATGAAAATAAACTTTTCGAAAGACTCAAAGGATAGGTATTCGTTACAATACTTTGAAATCCGAGCGGAGAAGTTAGCAACAGTATGGAAGACGTGCGAGGAACTTCATGCTAAGGTGTATAATATAAAAATGCATAATGAGTCTCTTGTCAAAGATTATATGACAGAATATAGCAAAATGGAAGAGCTGGCATTAACTTTGACTACAACTTTTCAACGCGCAATAGATCAATATAAGGCGCAGCAACCATCTGATACGAAAACATTACAAGTATTGAAAACCGCTGCAACTGAAGATGTCGTTCGACTTGAAAGATTAAAAATTCCAACATTTGAAGGTGATTATCTGAAATGGGTAAATTTCTATGAAATGTTTAAAACACTAGTGCACGAAAATAAGCAACTGCAGGATATTCAAAGAATGCAATATCTGGTGACTTCTACTAAAGGTGAAGCTCGACGCCTAATTGAGAATCTGGGAGTGACTGGAAGTAATTACCAGAATGCATGGAAAATGTTGTTTGAACGTTACAACAACAAGAGAACACTACTAGCATCCCACCTTCAAGCATTTCTCAGCATCCCAAATGTTAAGTCTGAAACTGCACAAAATTACAAGAAATTGTTGGACACAACGAACGAGACACTAATTGGAATAAAGGCATTAAATATTGACATGAAGTCCTGGGACCTATTTATTGTCTATATGGCCTCGCAAAAGTTAGATATGGAATCCAGAAAAGAATGGGAACTGTTATGGGGAGCCAAAACAGATTTACCCTCATGGGAGGACCTAGCTGAATTTCTCTCAAAGAAATTCAGATCTTTAGAAGCCATTTCGGGTGACGTTACAAGGAAATTTCACAACACGAGTTTATTCATACAGTCAGAAGCTAAATGTAAATTGTGCAAGGGTAACCATTTCATTGTTAAGTGCATTCGGTTTCAACAAGCTAACGTCCAAACTCGAAGAGAAATATTTAAGAATAACAATTTATGTTTCAATTGCTTGGGCAATCACCGAATTTGCGATTGCAAAAGCAAAATAACGTGTAGAATCTGTTCAAAGAAACACAACTCCATGCTTCATCTAAACATTAAGCAATCCGATGCCAAGGATAACAATGAAAACAGCACAAAAAGTTTCAACAGTCAAGGCAACAACTCTACATGGGACATCTTACTAGCTACAGCAATTATACACGTGAAGAATGTGTACGGTGAATACATAAAGTTAAGAGCCTTAATAGACCAAGGCTCACAAAACTCATTCATCACCGAAAATTGTGTGCAGTTGTTAGGACTCAAGCGTGAACCCGCAAACGTCACTATCAAGGGTTTAGGAAACGCCACAAACCGAAGCGCGGGGCAGATCTCTTAAACATAAGAGAAAAATGGTCAAATAAAGTCATATACACCACAGCTCTCATCCTAGGACGAATCACACAAAGCCTTCCGTCGACATCCATAAACTTCAATGTTAACGTAAACATAAAAAATACTGAACTTGCAGATCCAGAGTTCCGTACTCGATCAAAGATCGATGTATTGTTAGGAGCTGATGTATATGGTGAAATCCTGCTAGAGGGATTGAAGAAAGGTATGCCAACTGCACAAAAGACCAAACTGGGCTGGATTTTATCTGGTCCCATAGCTAGAAGCGCATCAACTACATCAACTTCCATGATAAGTACATCAGAACTCGATCAACAGCTATCAAAATTCTGGGAACAGGAGGAAATCGAAAAGAAGCCCTTTTTGTCTCAAGAACAAGAGATGGCCGAAAAGCAATACATTACAAATGTACAAAGGATGAAAGATGGACGGTATCAAGTCAAAATGCCGTGGAAAGATGATCCTAGGACAAAACTTGGCCTCTCGGAAAAGTCAGCTATTGCCAGGTATGTCTCAAACGAAAAGAGACTATTAAAAAATCCAAGCCTTTTTGCGGAATACAACAAGTGCATTGAAGAATATCTAACACTTGGACATATGGAAGAGGTTCCCAGCAATGAAGTAAATAAACCTTGTTATTACTTGCCTCACCACGCAGTGATTAAAGAAGAAAGCACAACAACCAAGGTCCGGGTTGTATTTAATGCCTCAGCAAAATCGTCTTCCGGAATGTCACTAAACGACTGCCTCATGGTAGGTCCAACAATTCAAGATACACTCACAACTCTGATTCTGCGATGGAGAACATATCCAGTCGTCATAACAGCGGATATTGAAAAAATGTATCGGCAGATATCAGTTGAAACCACTGACTCAGATTTCCAACGCATCCTGTGGCGTCCAAACAAAACAGACATCATAAGAAAATATCGTTTGAAGACGCTAACTTTTGGAACTGCTAACGCTCCATTCCAGGCCATTCGTACGCTACGACAACTGGCAGAAGATGAAACCAAGACTTACCCTTCCGCAGCAGATCACTTGAAAACCAGCTTCTATGTAGACGATCTTCTGACTGGCGTAGATACAATTGCAGAGGCAAAAGTCTTATACCTGGAGCTGTCACAACTCCTAGACAAAGGAGGCTTCAACTTACGTAAATGGAATAGTAACCATCAAGAAGTCCTCAATGCGATACCTGAAAACCATAGAGGAAAGGGTTACGTATTCAATGCAGAAGAAGACGTTACAAAAACACTTTGACTCCAGTGGCACCCACGAGATGATCAATTTATCTTCAAAGCTGACGGGTGTGAGAACAACCAACAAGAAGTAACAAAACGTACCATAGCTTCCTTTATGGCACGGCTTTTTGACCCATTGGGATGGTTGCAACCCATTGTTATTCGCAACAAAATTTTTATGCAACGGCTTTGGCTAAGCAACCTTACCTGGGATCAGGAGCTACCAACAGATCTGAAACATGAGTGGATGGGATACGCAACGGAATTAAAAGACGTCCATCAGATTAAACTACCACGGTGGATAGGAACAACGTCCAAAGATATCTATGAATTACATGGTTTCTGCGATGCATCCCAGTTTGCCATGGCTGCTGTCGTCTACATGGTCATCCGTACACCAGGAAGAACGCCAATAGCTACACTCTTAAGCTCCAAAACGAAAGTAGCACCCATAGCTGTTCAAACTATTCCAAGATTAGAACTGACGAGTGCTGTTCTATTAGTCAAACTCATGGAACAAATCAAATCAGCCCTAAGAACTCCAGACAGCAGCCGAATATATTATTGGACTGACTCAACAGTTGTCATTTCATGGCTTAATGATCACCCATCACGTTGGAACACGTATGTAGCAAACAGAGTAAGCCAAATACATGAAAGTAGCACCTGTACCCAGTGGTATCACATATCCACACATGAAAACCCTGCAGACTGTGCCACCAGAGGGCTATCTCCACAAGCTCTTAAGAATCACAGCCTATGGTGGAGTGGTCCACAAATCATTTTGCGACAGTCTAAAGAATACACGAAACAACCCCGAATGATTAGTACAGATTTAGAAAGAAAAATTAGGGTCCATTTGGTTACAAAAGATGAAAACATACTTGACAGATTCTCAAACTTCTCAAAACTAATACGAGTTTTAGCGTATTGCAAGAGAATGCTGCCTAACCATGAATGCCGCAAAGAAAATACTCCCAATTATTTAACAACAGATGAACTACACAAAGCTAAAATAATTTGCATCAAAAAGTCACAAGAACGATCTTTCCCACATGAAATACAAGCTCTCCTAGCTGGGAAACCAATTGATAAAAAATCAAAAGTCTTGCAACTTTGCCCATATCTGGACACTGACAAAATCCTCAGGGTGGGCGGAAGACTGCAAAAGGCCGATTTAAGCCAAGCTGAAAAACATCCCATCATATTAAGTAACGAGTGTTCACTATCGAAATTAATAGTATCTCATTTTCATCATAAAACTCTCCACGGATCCCAATTACTCACACTTAACACAATGCGTAAAGAATTTTGGATACTAAACGCAAACAAGCTAGTGACAACATGCATTCATAAGTGTATTACTTGCTTCAAACTAAACGCAAAGGTAAATCAACAACAGTTAATGGGAAATCTTCCAACACATCGTGTAACGGTAAACCGTCCCTTTTGGAAAACCGGATTAGACTTTGCAGGCCCAATTACAATAAAATGGTCAAGTGGACGAGGAACTAAAACAGAGAAATCATATATAGCGGTCTTCATATGCTTATCAACAAAAGCAATACATCTTAAACTTGTGAGTTCCTTGACTTCGCAAGCTTGCATAGCAGCAATTAAGCGATTTGTCTCAAGAAGAGGCAAATGTAAAGCCATTTACAGTGACTGTGGCACAAATTTTGTTGGAGCGAGCAAAGAACTTCAGCGTACATTCGAAAGGATGACATACGAAACGCAGGCATGGATAGTGAATGACAACATTACATGGCACCATATACCTCCAAGCAGTCCGCACTTTGGAGGACTATGGGAAGCTGGTGTCAAATCTACTAAACGACACCTTATAAAAGTATTAGGAGAAAGGCTTTTGAACATAGAAGAAATGTATACAGTATTGGCCCAAATTGAAGCTTGTTTAAACAGCCGACCATTAGCTCCAATCAGTAATGACGTCAATAATATCCTGCCGTTGACACCAGGTCACTTTCTCACTGGAAATTCCATGTTTGCAGTACCTGATGAAGTTCCAGATAACTTAAAACTCTTAAAGAGATGGCAACTCACCCAACGCATTACAAATGATTTCTGGAATAGGTGGAAAGAAGAATATTTGACGCGACTACAAGAGCGACCAAAGTGGTTATCAACAAAGAAAAACCTTCAGCCTGGACAACTTGTTTTAGTGTTGAAAGAAAATACCCCGCAGACCAAATGGCCTTTAGCGCGCATTTTGGATGTACACCCTGGTGAAGACGGACTTGTTCGAGTTGTCACCATCAAGATGAACGGAAATATAACTAAACGCCCGTAGTTAAACTATGTCCATTGCCAATAGAAGAAGCTGATGAGGAAGTGTCAAAGAGAGCCTTAAAAAGAACGAACTAATCCCAAGAAGTAGAAGCTGAAAGTCCCAGGAAAACAAAAACTCCTAAAGTTGTAACAAGTTCCTTAGGTATCGCAACTTGGCCAGCATTAATGCTAAGCGTAATGATTACATGTTTTGCGATAATACCGAATGTCCAAGCATTGGTCAACAATACTCAAATCGATGGAGGACTCTACATAGAAAAATTGGGACGCAGTTTTTTAAGCAGAGGAACATTGAAGATTGAAATAAGTATTCCGACCGGTGAATTCTTACAAGACAAACAACAGGTGAACGCAACAATTAAAAAGATGGAAACGCTTTGCACGAAAGGAAAATACATAAGTGAAGAAATACAATGCGACACATTGAATCATCACCTGCAAGCGATTAGTACAAGCATTATTCATCGTATTGAATCAATTCAGTTTTTACGGTCAAGAACACGAAGAGGTGTATTGGGAACAATTCTAACGTCAGTGTTTGGAGTCAATGAAGAGGTGTACCATGATATCGATAACTTGTCAGAAAATCAACAAACCCTGAGAAATACAATATCACATCAAGGAAAGGTCATGCTTAAAGCTGTCAAAACGCTCAACGACACCAACACCAGAATTGAAAAACGATTAAGGAATTTCAACACTCAGCTAAGTCAATCAATCGAAAAAATGAACAAATTCACGGCGGGATGGATTCTAGCGGCAGATCATAACGGTGTTCAAACAAAGTACCTCAGCATGTATCAGCAAGCCAAGAATTACTTGGAAGAAATTGCCGATAAATATAATTGCATATGGCAAATTGTCTCCACGAGAACGAGCAGCTGGCAGTGTCCACACATAATTGACTTAAACAGCGTACTTAACAAAACTGAAGGGCATCTACCACCAACATTAAAAGTTTATCACCGTATGACCAGTCAAGTAATTATGAGTTCAACTTTGGAAAGAATTTTAATTATTGAAAAACTTCCAATCTATGAAGATAAGCAATACGAACTAATAAAAGTGACAACGGTACCAACAAAAATAGGTGAATCCACATATACGGTTCAAACCATCCCAGCGGAAGTCCTAGGTATTCATTACGATTCACAGACCTTCTTCAAATTCACAGAAGAAATGATGGCAAACAGTATTGAGTTACCTAACTTAGAGTACATAGTCCCAATCCAAGCTGTATATAACATTGACTCAAACCCGAATTGCGTTATTTCGGAAATATATCAAAAGTTCAGCAGAGTAAGCTGCTCAAGCAAAACGATCGCAATACACGCAGTTATATGAAAACAACTACATCAAGTAAATACATGGTTGTATGTAAGTCCAAATCGAATAATAGCTCAAGCAGTTTGTAATGGCCAGTTAAGCGAAATTTGTTTGAAAGATGCTGGTATCATTCAATTAACATCAGACTGTGTCGTTAAAACAAAAGACATAACCATAACAGCAGAACATCAAGAATCTACTCGGACAGTACAAACATACATTAAGCCATCCTCAATCGTTCCATCCTATTTTTCATTACTCGGCAGCCAACATATTCAAATTCCGAAACTTAACATATCCAAAGTACTCCAGTCATCAGATACATTAACAACGCTAGTTGAAGAAGCATCAAGTTTAGAAGAAGAGATAGACAACACAATATGGAAGCCGATTCACCGACATGCGATTTCATCAGCAATATCAATCATACTCTCCGTTGCATTAATAGCAATGATTTTGTTAATATGGAGACATGTTCAAAACCAACGTGAACAAATTAAATTGCCCTTCAAATGGTATGAAACATCAACTACAAGCGAATTGGACAAAACATGCCTGTAAAGAACCACCTAGTTCTTGGTGGGCGGAAATGTATGAGCTGGAAGTAAACAAACAATAATTCATGTCGATGTCGCGATATCGAGTGCATTGGCTTTGCTTTAATATGCGATATTTGCTGACGTGAATTATTGGCAGGTGGTGATGACGAACAACAACATAAGGTCATCATTTAATATTAAGTTATGTTAAGTAGGTTAAGAAAAATATGTAATGTGGAAATTAAGTAATAATAAATAAATATGTAGGTTAAGAAATTGAATGTATTTATGTAGGTTAAGAAATTGGATGTATTTATGTAGGTTAAGAAATTAAATGTATTTCCATAGCAAATAAATAGTATAAATAGAATAAGAAAATGTGAATAAAGTGCTAGTATTGTATCAAACATTTTGGTGTTTAATTAACTATTTACTTTTCAGCACAGAATCATCTCAAGGATTTTTCTGTTCAATAAACAACTTTAAATTTGATAATTATCTCAAGGATTTTTATCTGCGGACAAAACACTTTTTGTGTTGAGATTTTTTTCTTTTTTTCTCTTGTACGAACAGGGTGAAATATTTGGAAATGAGGTAGGTAGAATTTTTAGTTCTGCGATATCTTGAGTTAAATTTTCATTGAATGCAACAATGAAAGTGATGTTAGTTAGTGAGCAAGAGATAACTTAGGATAGTTGTGATGGATGTTTTTTGAGATTATTTTAAGAATGTTTGTGGTTAAAGAATGGAAAATATGTAGTAGTACATATTTGTTTGCAAGATCAGATAACATTTTCTTGCTCCTGGTAATGCGCCCCCAGAATTCTGCGCCCTGTGCATTTGCACATCTTGCACATATGCTTTGTCCGGCCCTGCTTACAGCAAGAGTGGGCTGCTTGGAAACTAAATGCGCGTTTCTAGAAAACTCAATAGAATTAATGCAAGTCAAAAACCTCGAAAAAACCTTATTGTACGCATGCCAAATGTTCAAGGGGAGGACGGCACAGAGAAAGTCAAAAGTATCTGCACTGACCTTGTACAGCACTGCCCCCATGCCAGAGTTGACTATGTGTCGCCAGCTGGCTGCAAATCCAAAAAACAGTGGTACCGTCAGCTTCGTCGTTGAATTGAATTCAAAGCTAAGTGTAACTAGCGCTTTGAAAGGAGCCAACAAACTGCGATCCACTGGTATCACAGTTCAAAAGGACCTCCCGCATTCAGTCAGATTGAAAAGAAGCAGGTTGCTTCACACACGACAGACAATCAGGAAGCATGCTACTTATGCAAAGGTCGGTGTCAGTGATGATAAGATGTTCTTCGGTGGTAAAATCTTCAGCTGGAATTCGGAGCTCGGTTTGAGATGTGGAGATAAGGAGGGTAACCGCATTCTAAATGAAACACTCGCGATGGAACGCATTTCTTTGCAATTCCAACCAAACAAGGAAGTTCTTTCAACTTTTGTTTATACTACAACTCATTTTAATGCAAGAGACGTCACCTCAGCAAATGACATTTCTGTCACTCCAAGCTCGAGCAGACAACATGAGAAAGAAAAAATTGAGTATACTAGGGTGTAAGAACTAGGAAGTAGCCGTCTGCCATAATGAAATTGTATTTGTAAAAAATTCGTTAGATTCAAATTTATGTAATATAAATATTTTAGCATACAATATTTCCGGATTGAACAATAAGCTTTTATTTTTGGATTTTTTTAATTATATCAATAAAATGGATTTTGTATTTCTTTTTGAAACGTTTGTAGTAGAAAATGATTTTTGTAAATTTGAGCATACATTTCTTAATTACTACTTTAAATGGGTACCAGCAATAAAAGAAAGCAGATCTGGACGTGCTTCAGGAGGCTGCTACTTTGGAGTCAAGAAAAATGTTGCCAACATCTATAAATGTGAATTTAAAAGTGCTGAGAACGGAGTAATTTTTCTAGAGCTTGAGGCTCGCTCCCAAAAACTTTTTATTTTCCCGATTTACATAAACTGCAACAACAAAAAATGGAATGATGAGCTAATCGCATTGGAAGAGGCAATATACTCTACGTCGTTTAAAGTCGATTCTTTCCCATACTCCGACCATCTCCCTATTATTGCAAAAATAGGGCTAGAAGGTGTCGAAGTGGATAACATGCGTGTGCTTAAGCTACTGCCAAAATATGTGTGGGCCAATTCGATGGCTGAAACCTATAGGCTTAATATTAACAACCTGTTATCAGAGCGATCTACAAATAATATGTCAAACTTAGAAGAAGTAATTAAACTCTCTATTCCAAACCAAACTCCTTCAGGAAATAAAAGTCAAAAAACAAACTTCAAAAGTCAATGGTTTGATAATGAGTGTTTAAAAGCGAGACAGAAGACATTTGCTTACCTTAGGTCGTTTAGAAAATTCAACACCGCAACTTTCCAGGAACTCTACAATGCAGCCAACAGTCACTACAAGAAAATGGAATGATGAGCTAATCGCATTGGAAGAGGCAATATACTCTACGTCGTTTAAAGTCGATTCTTTCCCATACTCCGACCATCTCCCTATTATTGCAAAAATAGGGCTAGAAGGTGTCGAAGTGGATAACATGCGTGTGCTTAAGCTACTGCCAAAATATGTGTGGGCCAATTCGATGGCTGAAACCTATAGGCTTAATATTAACAACCTGTTATCAGAGCGATCTACAAATAATATGTCAAACTTAGAAGAAGTAATTAAACTCTCTATTCCAAACCAAACTCCTTCAGGAAATAAAAGTCAAAAAACAAACTTCAAAAGTCAATGGTTTGATAATGAGTGTTTAAAAGCGAGACAGAAGACATTTGCTTACCTTAGGTCGTTTAGAAAATTCAACACCGCAACTTTCCAGGAACTCTACAATGCAGCCAACAGTCACTACAAGAAGTTATGTCGAGCAAAAAAAAGGAACATTTTGAATCTCTACAGTAGACCAAACCATTTTAATGAAACCTTAGATAAGCCAATTTCGACCTCAGAAGTTGAGGAAGCATTAGTTAAGGCGAAGGATTTAAAAGCTCCAGGATTAGACCGAATACCCATGGAATTTTATAAATACAGTTCAAAAAATTCAAGAACACACTAACTGAAACATTTAATAATATATTCGAAACTGGAATCGTACCGATTGGTTTCAAGCAAGCAATAATTTACCCGATTTTTAAAAAAGGAGACTCCAAAGATCCAGCCAACTATAGGGGAATTTCACTGTTGAACTCATCAGCTAAAATTTTTACAAGTATTCTCCAAAACCGGCTAGAACTTTGGATCAACGAAAACAAGCTTCTGAAAGAGTTTCAAGCTGGATTTCGTCCTGGTTATGCCACGGCCGGCCGATCACATATTTTTGTTACGCAGCATAGCCGCAAGTTTTATTGCTAAAAAACAAAAGTTATATGCTTTCTTCATAGACTTTAAAGCTGCTTTCGACACCATTGATTGCAAAAAAATGTTTTACAAGCTATATAACTATGGTTTGAGCCACAAATTTGGTAAAACCTTAGAAAGCTTGTACGATGAAACTAAATCAGCTGTATGGTGCGGAAGCGATTTGTCAGAGTGGTTTACAACAGAAGGTGGAGTCAGACAAGGATGCAACACAAGTCCATCAATTTTTGCCCTTTACATCGAAGACATCATTGATCACCTCTCAGGTGGAATCACTTTCGCTGGAACGCATATCAAGGCTCTTTTGTACGTTGACGACATTGTCATTTTGGCTTAATCACCCGAATCTATGCAAATGATGATTAATCGAGTTGAGGAATACTGTAATCTTTGGGACCTTGAGCTTAACCTAAGCAAATCAAAAATTATGATATTCAAAAGTGGTGGAGGTAGAATGTCCAGAGCAGAGAAATGGGTATTTGCGAGAGAATCAATCGAAGTCGTTAAGCAATACAAGTACCTAGGAATGATTTTCACCTCAAATCTGAATATGGAAACTCATTTAACTAAAAAACTATCCCAAGCTAAGTGTGCAATTAATTCAACATGGAGAAATTGTTTCCAAAGTATTATCGCGCACAGTGCAAAATACCAAGTTTTTGAAGCAGTAGCGAAATACATTTTGTTTTATGGTGCCCAGGCATGGGGCCACTTATATGTTGATGATTGAAACAGGAATGTCCGCTTTATTTATTCAAACTCTAAAACTCAATATCAACTATATACTTAAAGCAATTAATATGGATGCAGATAGACTACCACGGAAACTTATGAACTTTGCAGTCACCAATAACACCTTATGGTATAAGGATATTCTGGACCTAGCAGAGAGCTACAACTATCCTCTTCAACTGAACTGGGACTCAAGAACCCAATGGAAGGAAACCCTTTACATATTTATTGAGCACATAGATGACAAAATGCGAATAAAATGGAGAGAAGACGCAGATGCCTCCACTCACAGAGAAATTTACAGGACCTTGGAACTTAACTTGGGCTCCCATAAATATTTCAAGGACTGTCATAGCACCCAAAAAATTTCATATATCTTTAGAGCCAGAGGAGAGGTGCTTCCGTTAAATTTCATACCCCATAGAAGTGATCTACCACTCTTTTGTTCAATATGCAACATGGTACAGCGTGAGGATTCCGTTCATTTCATAGGAGTATGCCCAGCATTTAAGGACATCAGAAGGAGCTGCTTTGGGAAACCAAGCTTGACATCCGAAGAAGTGAAAAATGCTTTAAACGGTCCCGACTGGGAAGCTATCGACAAATTTTGTAAGACTTCACTAAGTTACCGAAAAATGATAATTGATGAAGACTTTTGAACTCAGGTGAATCGACTTAAACATTAAAAAAAAAAAAAAAACTTAATCTGTATTAACAAATTGAAACTTATGCTAACACTCCTAAATAGTATTAATATTAAATTTAAAAGAAAAAAGAAGTAATTAGAATAAAACTCATGATGTAAATGTACTCAAAAATTGATATATCTTGGCAGACAGCTTTTAGCCATGTCCTTATGATAGATAGGATTAAAATGTTAAAATGTACAATTATTTTATGTAAATAAATCTATTTTTGAATTGAATTGAATTGATTGACACTCCATATATTTTTTTGTTGTTTCTTTTTGTAGATGAGAACTCACATTCAGGTACGGTGCGTGATACAAAACCTGGGGTGGAATCGGGTAAGGTGATTTGTGATAGGTGACAGTCACAATCAACAAATTCGGTCTGTGTAAGGTGATAGTCACCGGTGACAATCACGATTTGGTGACTTTTTCTGGTGACAGCTCTTTAGTTGTCACTTTCATTGGAAATTGATTTTTATTTTTAGTTGCTGAAATTTCAAGACAATATGAATGTGTTTGCGCCTTTGATTTTACCTTCTGAAAATGCTGAAAATGAAAATATTAATCATAATAGAAATGTCCGGCTCTTGAGGATTAACCTCCGCAATAAAATAAACATTCTTGATCTTCCAAGTCCAAAGTAAGTACGCATATGTGCTATATATTTGTTCACATATAAATACCTATTTATTATAACTTGTTTTTTTTTATTTATAATTAATATTCTGATTCAAAGAGATTCTTAAAAAACTTTCGATTGAATAAGGAAACATTTGTACATATCCTACTGTTTCTGAATTTGTCAGCTGGAATGCGGTCAACACTCATTCCCCCTATTCTTCGATTAGCCGTGACTTTAAATTTTCTTGGAGGTGGTGGCTACCAAAGGCAAGTTGGCGCTGACTGGTCAGCTCCAACGGGCCAAAGTACTGTTTGTGAGGTTATTTCTTTGACCTTAAAACAAATGGAGAGGAAACTGTGCCCACTTACAATCAAATTTAATCAATCGGCTTCGGAAGCAAAAAAATGTTCTTCTACGAAAAATTTCAAATTCCTGGAGGTATGATTTTGTTTCTTAGTAAAAATAAACTAATTTTATTACTTGTTTTTTATTTTATTTTTTGTGTTTTTACATAGTATTACAACAACACAAACTTATCCGGATAGCTTCAGATCGGTTTTTGAATACAACGACTGAAACTGTAACAAACGTCAGTGAATTTCTTTTAAAGTGATACCTTTGTATTTGAAAACTATAGTACTCTCATGGTGGAAGCCGAATAGGGCGGCATCTAGATATTTTTTGTGGAACGTCTAGTCAAGACATTCATGGAGAAAACGATTTGCAGTCGGGAGACTTGGGAGACTTATAATTTGAAATAGAGAAAGACTATAGAGAATTAACGAAAGTCTGAGTGAGTGAGGAAAACACATTTGTTTCTTTGTGTGTTTTTTTTTTTTTTCAAATTCATTTTTATTAATTCAATCTTAGATCAATCTTAAAGCTAGACAAAAATTCATAAAACTAGCCTAATTAACCATAACTTACAACTAACTTATGGTCCCATACGGACACTCTAAGTTAAACAATAATACTTAATGCTAATGCCTTTCGGCCCTAAGATCTATTTAACTTTAACTCCATTTTATTTATTTTTGTATTCTTTTTTGTATTTTGTATTCATTTGTATGTTTCTTTGTGTCTGTATTTTGGTATGGTTATATTTTTTGGTTACATCTTTGTATATGAAAACTTTTTCATATACAAAGGTTAAAACGGTAGATGATAAGACAAAAGCAGGTGAATTGCGATTTCGTGTAGGAATTTTATATTCTTGGTTGAGATTTTATATTTTTGATGATTTGAGGATTGTATTAGGGAATTATAATTTGAACTATTAAAGACAAGTAAATATGTAGGTATTGTATTCTTATCCAATAATAGATAGCTAGCTTAATAAATTTAAAAAATTGATCGCCTAAACCTTTCTTACAATTTGTTTTTAAATCGAGCATAAAGAAGTTTAAATTTTCAAAGTCTTAGAAAGATGATTTTTTTTAAATAAATAAATTTGTTAATTGATACCTAATACAATTATTTAAAAGCTGATTACAAAATTGTTGAAAACAAAGGTATAATGAAAAGATGGATATTTAATTTTTGGACGTTTTTTAATGGTAGTGAATTTTTTAAATGGGATGAGGAACTTTTACATTTTTTTGTTTTAAAAATTAACACATACCTACCTATCTTTCAGTTTATAAAGTAGGTAGTTATAACTTCCAGTGAAAAAAGTGTTTCAACGACAAATTTTGAAACATACTTTTGCCTGTAAGTTCTTATGATATATGTAGGTATTTATTAAAAGAAGGACCTTCCTATCAACAATTTTGAATGATCAAGGGTATAAGCAAATGTTTACTTTTAATAAGTTAAAAGACTTTATTTGGATCTTTATTTTTAGAGAAGTATATTAGACTTTGTAATTGTACTTACATAAATTTGATGCCTTTGTCTCAGTCTTAAGATATCTAATTTTCTAGCAAATCCAATTTTTGTATGCCAGACCAAAGTTTTTAACTTAGGAGTATTTTTTTTATAAATTTGAAATAAACAAAACGTTTGTTGAGCAGTTTATAATTATTACTTATTTTTACACTCATTCTTTTATTTCCAAACTGTTATACTTACTTGTACCTTTCTGAATATTCACTTATTTTAATAAAGCTTTTTAGTCATTGTAAAGCACTCGCAGCGGTTGGTCGTTATTATTATTTTGGCAATTCTTTTCGGTTATCTGCGCAACAGGTTATGGGCCCAGATCCATATAAGTAAGAATATAAGTTAAATAACAGTTCTTAAAACCGCGTTATAATTTAATTTAACTAATCTCGCACGGAGAATTTTAAAAGGTAAATTTAAGCCCTATTGATAAATTAATCTGATAAATATAGTGCAGGGAGATTAGGGAGTGCTTTACAAAATGGCTGACAATGAATATAAAATTGAGAAGTTGGCTGGCCAGGAGCAGTGGAGTCTATGGAAGTTCCAAGTTAAGATTCTGCTAAACGCCAGTGACTTGCTCAAATACGTTGATGGGGAAAGTACTTATCCAGTTGTTGGGGGGGCAATTAAATCTGAAGATTTAGATGCTGCTGTGAAGGAATGGAAACGTGGTGACAGTAAAGCGCAGAAAATAATTGTCACAGCAATGGCACCACCATCTCTGTTGCACATTGTTAATTGCAATACAGCGAGGGGCATGTGGGTGAAACTAGAAACTGTATACGAAGCCAAATCTACAGAAAGTATTCACATGCTTCAACAAAGATTTTTTATGTTTGCAATGGATCCTGCAGATAACGTGGCGACTCATATATCAAAGTTGCAATCCGTCGTGCAACAGTTGGCAGATGTTGGCCAATCGATCTCTGAGTCCATGGTTGTCACAAAAATATTGCTGACCTTACCTGAAAAGTACGCACATTTTTATAGTGCGTGGGAATCTACGGAGAAGGCTAATCAGACTTTAGAAAATTTAACCTCTAGGCTAGTTATGGAGGAGGTTAGGTTACAGTCACATCAGTTAGGCAATAGTTTAGATTCTAGTAATGCGTTATTGGCCAGAAAGTCTCAAAACAAAAATGAGAAAAGGCAAGGTACATTGGGTCAAAAGTCGAAGCCAGGTAGATGTTTTCTGTGTAAGAAAAGTGGACACTGGAAACGTGAATGTCCAGAAGCAGCATCTAAGGGAAATCCCCAGCTCAATCGTGGACAGGCTTTTATTTGTGAGGCGGAGGTGGCGGGTCAGATTAAAAAACGAGATGAGTGGCTGTTAGATTCCGGGGCAAGCGATCATATGACCAATAGAAGAGAGTGGCTAATTGGTTACATTGAATTTAAGACACCTTTGATCGTTCGCGTAGGTAATGGAGCTACGATCAGTGCAATTGGAAAAGGTAGCATCAATGTTCTTTGTTTTGTCAATAATATGTGGAAACAAAACCACATGGTCGATGTGCTATATGTGCCAAAAATGCATGTGAATCTATTCTCTTTAAGCACAGCTTTAGATAAGGGGTTATGTTTTACCTCTGATGATTCGAAATGTCAGTTATTTAAGAACGGAACAACAGTTGCAGTGGGAGTACGGGAGTCAAAGCTTTTTAAACTTTTGATTAAAGTTGAATCGCATGATGTTGATGACGTTACAGCTAATGTGGCAGAAAATAAGAATGATACGTTACAATTTTGGCATGAAAAGCTCGCGCATCAGAACATCACTCAAGTGCGTCATATTTTAAGAGATTTTCAAATACCGTTTGACGACAAAAGAGAATTCTTTTGTGAAGGATGCATGTACGGCAAGCAGCACGGAAAATCTTTTAAAAGCAGCCAAAGCAAAACAACAAACATTTTAGAGCTTGTCAGCGTAGATGTTTGTGGTCCCATTCAAGAGCAGTCTATTGGAGGCTCTCGATATTTTCTTTTATTCAAAGATAGTTTTTCACACTTTAGAAAGGTCTACTTCATGAAAGAAAAATCTGAGGTATCAAAATTTCTTCGAATTTATTTGCAAGAAGTTGAAATTGAGACATGCAATCGTGTTAAAATGTTGAGGAGTGATAATGGGCTTGAGTTTATGAACCAAGATGTTCACAATTTATTACTTTCAAAGTGCATTAAACGTCAGATGACTGTTCCTTATACTCCGGAACAAAATGGTTCCGCGGAGAGGGAGATGCGGACAATTATGGAAGCCACTAGGTCTATGATTCACTCCAAGAATCTTGGTCATAAATTCTGGGCTGAGGCAGTGAATACTGCTGTTCATATTTTGAATAGGACAGGCACAAGTAGTGTACAAGGGAAAACTCCATTCGAGCTGTGGTTTAATACAAAGCCCAATATTAAATATTTTAAAGTTTTTGGTACGGAAGTTTTTGTACACATACCTGATCAAAAGAGGCGTAAGCTTGACGAAAAATCAAAAAAAGGATACTTTGTTGGTTATCAGGAGGGTGTGAAGGGATTTAGGGTTTATATTCCGGATACAAATAAAATTGAAATTTCATGCAATGTCGTTTTCAAGAATTATCCTTCTGATAAGAATACTTCAGTTACAAACCAAAATATAGCTTCTTTTAAACGAACTGATGTAGATTCAAGTGAAGAACCTGACGAAACCACGTTAAAAGTATGCGATGGTGATGATGATGGGCTAACTTGCGATGGTTTGGAACCAAGTTGTGGGGTAGATGTTGAAGCTGACGATGCTGATGATGATGATGATGATGAGGAAGATGATGATAGTAAAGATTACTCAGATGCTTTGGATCCATCTTATGAACCATCAGAATCTGAAGAATCTCCAGTGGTTTCTACATCGATTGATCTCAGAGACAGACTAAGAAGCAAGAAACGTGCAGCAAAGAAGAGTGAGCAGGGTAACATGAATTTTACTGTTACAGAAAGCTTAGCTTTGCTTGCTGAAGCTGATACCCCTTTGAGCTACGAAGACGCTTTGTCCTGCCCTGATTCAAGTAAGTGGAAAGCAGCTATGGATGAGGAAATTTCTTCCCTAGAGAAAAATTTTACGTGGAAGCTCGTGAAGCTACCTGAAAAGCGAAAGTTGGTAGATACGAAGTGGGTCTTTCAGAAAAAGTGTGCCACAGCTAATGAAGATGTCCGATTTAAAGCAAGGCTCGTTGCTCGTGGGTTCAGTCAGCAATATGGGATTGATTACTTGGAAACATTTAGTCCTGTAGCCAAATTTTCTTCAGTAAGGGTATTATTAAGCATCACAGCAGCAGAGAATTTACATATCAAGCAATTTGACGTAAAAACGGCCTTCTTAAATGGAACGATTGACGAGGAGATCTACGTAAAACAACCTAGGGGATATGATGACAGAACTGGGCGCGTATGTAAACTTCAAAAAAGTCTATATGGACTCAAGCAATCGTCCCGTTGCTGGAATCAGACTTTTACGAAATTGTTACGAGACTTTGGTTTAAAACAAACTGATGCTGATTCTTGTGTTTTCTCAAGCCATAAGAACGATAAGAAGATCATTCTAGCGATTTACATCGATGATGGCATAATGGCAGCAGCAGACAAGAAAGATATAGTCAGGCTTTGTGATTACTTAAAATGTAAATTTGAAATAAAAGTTTTTCCAGCAAAACATTTTCTGGGTCTGGAAATAAGAAGATTCAGTGATGGTTCTATTCATCTCAGTCAGTCAATGTTTGCAGAAAGGATCGTACATAAATTCAACATGACGGATGCGTCTGTAGTGTCAACTCCTGCTGATCCCTCAATCAATGGAGCAGAAATGACGGATTGGAAGGAAGAGATCAAGTTTCCATATCGCAAGGCTGTTGGAAGCTTGATGTACTTGATGGTAGCGACACGTCCAGATTTGGCTTTCGCCGTTGGCTGTGTGAGCCGTTATCTAGAGAAACCATCAACCATTCATGTCAACATGGTAAAGCGTATTCTAAGATACGTCAAGGGGACCCTAAATTATGGTATATTTTTTGAATCAAACCTAAATTTTACTTTGAATTGTTATAGTGACGCAGACTATGCTGGAGACGTTAATACTCGGCGCTCCACAAGTGGGTTCGTCTTTCTATTGGGCTCAAGTTGCATCACATGGGCATCTCAAAGGCAGAAGTGTGTCTCCCTTTCTACAACCGAGTCGGAGTATGTCGCAGCGTCCGAAGCAGTTAAGGAGCTTGTCTGGTTGAAACAACTTCTGGAAGATTTACTGCCAATGAAAAATATTCGAGTTATGCTATATCTCGACAACCAAGGGGCTATTCGTTTAATCAAAAATCCCGAATTTCATAAGAGGACGAAACATATAGATGTACGATTCCATTTCATTAGAGAAAAGTTCTCTTGTGGTATGTTTGAATTGGAATACGTTCATACCAGCAAACAAATAAGCGACATATTTACTAAGCCATTAAATAAAGAAAGTTTTTATCGACTTAGATATTTGATGAATATAACTAACTTTAAAGAAAATGAACTAACGTAAATTTTGTTGGTATTTATAAATTAATTTTCTTATTCATTGTTATTTTTTTTTTGAATTTATGGTTTATTTACTTAAATTCCATTTTGTATTTAATTTGCTTTGGAGTTATTCTTTTTTTTTATGAAACAATTGATATTGAAATACTTATAAAAGTGGGAGTGTTGAGCAGTTTATAATTATTACTTATTTTTACACTCATTCTTTTATTTCCAAACTGTTATACTTACTTGTACCTTTCTGAATATTCACTTATTTTAATAAAGCTTTTTAGTCATTGTAAAGCACTCGCAGCGGTTGGTCGTTATTATTATTTTGGCAATTCTTTTCGGTTATCTGCGCAACAACGTTTTACTACTGTTTTAAAATATACGTACGTGCACTTTTGACTACCGAAATGGGGGTCAATGATGTCTCTTCGTGTAGGAGGTAGAGGCAATTTTAGAACAAATCAGTTCAATTGACAAACCAAGACTATTTAAAATATTTCCTGTATTTTTAAATTTAAAAATATATGTACCTATTAAAAAAGCTTGTTTCCAAAATTTCATTTCTCAAAAAAACCTTAATTTTTTCAAAATTATTATTTGAAAATCTTTAGAGCAGTTTACTTTTTAAATTAATTTTGTACACACACAATTTTTCAATTTTAGTTAAAATATATATTTTTGGTATGCAGTTATTTTGAACTTATTAATATACAGTTTCGTAAAAAACTGATGACTCGTTTTGGATACATCGAATTTTGAAAGAATTTCTGCTTGTGCAGAAAAAAACAATTGAAATCAGTTGATTTGTTCTTGAGAAAACTTAAAAGCAAAATAACGTGGGGTACCCTTCTGGAGCAATACAAAAATCTATCGGCTTAAGCAACACATATGTAGGTACCTACCTAAATATAAACCATATTTACATATATGTTGTTTATGCTTTATTGTCCACAATAATTTGGTAAAAATGAAACAAAAAGTAGAATTGTTGTAATATTATTAAAAGTCATACATTTCATATTAAAAAAGATCCTGGGGTGCGACCCACAATGATAACTTCCATCCCGTCTGTCGATTTGTCTTACTTAAAAATTTGTGGGTTTTCGTGTTTTGTTCAAAAAAGTTATCCAGTTGAACTATTCTTACAAAAATTTAAATTACCAACAACATTTTGCATATGATGAAATAGTTTGATTTCAAAATCTATTTTACCGAGATTTTTAGTCGAAAATCAATTTTTACCAATTTGAGTAGCATTTCTTAAACATTTTTATTTCTTATATAAACAAATACAAATCGGATGAATTAAATCAATTTGAAGTCAACATCTTCTATCGTTCACGAGATATCAAGAACCGACCATAATTTTTTACCAATGTTGAGTACTATTTTTTGTAGATTTTTTTTATGAAAAAACGGACTGTTGGATTCTTATAAAAAAATTATTAACATCTAAAACAATATTTTCTGTGAGATAAAATTAGTTTGAAGCCAATATTTTAAATTTTTGTAAAGATATTTGAGTCGAAAGTAATTTTTTAGCAACTTTTAGTAATGTTTTATTTTTTGCAAGAAAACTGTCAGTTCGATTTTTCTCAAAATTTAACTGAATCTTGAAAACAATATTTTTGTTCGTAAAATATTCGTTATTTAATTAAGTCTTAAATTGACTTTAAATGTCTGAAGAATCCTTCATCTTAACAAGGTTTTAACACCAAGGTTGTGAAATAACATGATTAATTAATAATTATCATTGGTAGGTATACCACCTAATGGGCTTTCAGAGTTGTGATCTAGGAATCATTCCCTTTCCATTTTTTCATTTCATTTATTTAAAAGAAAGATTCAATTCACAATGACACATTAAGATAAAATCTTTTAGAGTATCGATAATTTAAGTAACATAGATTATAGGGTATTCAAAAATATGAAAAATATATAAAAAAAAATATAAAAAAATTGTATATATAACTCAGCTAGCAAAAAAAAATAAAAATTAATTTCTAATATACTAGTATGTAACTATGTATTATTACTAAAAAAAGAAAAAAAAATATATATGAAATCACTTGAGTTTATATAATATGTAAAATAAAAGCAGAGCATATATTGATTTAAATAAAAACGAAAGAAAGAAAAGGACTTTATATATGTATTTGTGCAATATAAGTATCTACCTAACTTTGATTTGAGTAGTGCAAAAATAGTTTCCTCCTAAAGGCCGTGGGCATGGCTGTCCTTTGCAAATCATTTGGGAGAGCATTCCACAAACGAATTGCAGATACGTAAGAGCGTTCTGCTATGCTGTATGCGAAACGCGGCAAAATGAGTTTTAAACCTCTTTGGGAATGGGCAAAATTCAGAAATTCACTGAGATAACTAGGACACCTATTGTGGATGATATTGTGGAGTTTCAAAACAAGCCTAAACTTCAGGTATTCATCAAGATTCATTCCAAAGAGCGTGTGACGCAAATGCGATACACTGGAATATCTCGGAACGCTATAAATAAAACGAATACAATCATTAAGAGCAACATTCAATCTGCGCTTACACTCACAGTCTAAAATTGGGTAAACTGAACAATTAAACGTAAAATACGGTATAACTAATGATTTAATGAGGCGCTTCTTCATATTGGGTAGCAATAAGTTCGAAGAAGATCTCAGGGATCGTAATCCAAAATAAATATTTCGAATGGTATCTGAAATTGCTCTACAACACGTAAGATTATTATTTATTCTATATCCTAAGTATTTTACATCCTTCACATAGATAATAACTTCATTATCAAGTACGATCGAAGGAAAATCATTAAAGTTAAGCTCATTTCTAGAACACAGCATGGCAACAGACTTGGCAGGATTAAGCTTCATGCAGTTACCATTTGACCACGAAAGGATATGTCGTAAGTCATCATTTACCCTAGCTATACAGTCCTCCATTAAACCAATTGAACGAAAAATGTAAAGTACTACATCATCAGCATACAAATGAACTTGACAATTGGAAATGACATCAGGAAGGTCATTTATAAACAACGAAAATATCAAAGGGCCCAAAATGGAGCCCTGGGGTATACCAATATTTGTGATAAGAGGATTAGAAATACCAGCCCCAGTTTTTATACGCTGAACCCTATCAACTAGGTAGTTACACAATAGCTTAAGTGATTTACTAGAAAAGTTGAAGTTTCTTTTAAGCTTAGAAAGTAGGATAGAATGATCAATACAGTCAAATGCTTTAGAAAAATCTAAGAGCACAATGACACCAAATTTACCAGAATCAAGAGCAAAGCGGATATCTGATGTAACTTTAATTGCTGCAGACTCACAACTATGCTTATTGCGGAACCCAGATTGCCACTTTGAGAGCAATTCATGTTCATTTAAGTAGTTTTGAATTTGATCGTGCATAATTTTTTCAAATAACTTACACGGATAAGATAAAATGCTAATTGGCCTGTACTCCGAAGGGTTAGTAGGGTTTGATTTTTTGGGAACTGGAATAATACTAGCACTCTTCCATGCATCAGGAAATTCACCACTATATATAGAAAAATTGAAAATATGAATTAAATAATTACCTATAATGGGGAGTATGATCTTTAAAAACTTAGGCGGAATATCATCAGGAAAAATCGCTTTCGATTTGACCGACCTGACAGAATAATACAGCTCGTGAATACTCTTGCAGTTAAATTTGAAAAAGTTTTCATTCTCTGGTATAATAAATATATCTTGGGGAATACATAAACTTGACAAAGTCGGAATCAGAACATCAGACATCTCTCCAGGACTAAACGGGCATTTACTTTTATTTTTGTCTTCTTTTACTCCAATTTTTTTGAGGTTGTTCCAAAGTTCTTTTGAACTGAGAGACGGATCAATTTTCTGTAAAAGGTATGCGCGCTTAGAGTTGCGAATAGTAGACTTTACTCTGTTACGAGAAAATAAAAACTGTCTTTTATTAAACTCAGTAAGGTCACTCTTATATCTCCGGAAGAAACGCTCCCTTTCCCTTATCAAATACCTAATGTTATTGTTAAACCAGGGACATCTCTTAGTCCTTAATTCCCTAGTAACTATCGGTACATAGCCATCATATAGCCGGGTTAGAAGGTTGTTGAATATTGATACTTTATCGTTCACATTTGGTGAAAAATAAATTTCGTTCCACTCCAGGCTAGTGAAATTCACCCTTAAGTTCTCATAGTTAAAGTTACGGTATGACCTGAAACTTAATGTACGAGTGGTATTTCGTATGTCAACGTTAAACTGAAAAGAGCAAAAAATGAAATCATGGATGAAGTCAGAAGTTGGTCTAATTTGATCATTTCCCAGAATTCTGTGCCTAGATGTGGTTAAAAACATGTTTAATAAAGAGGGGTTCACTTCAGATTTGAAACAAGTTAGCCAACGATTATTTACAACTAATAGACCCAAAATATCACAGAAATTATTTAATAAACGTGTAGAACAGTTATTAATTAGTAAATTAACATTAAAGTCACCTCCAATCAAGATATCACTGTACTTTGGGCTAAGTTTCATCAAAGTGTCTCTCAGTTCACACAAATGTTCTTCTTTAAACATATTGGGTGGACTATAGATAGCTACAAGCAAACATTTTTCTAAAGCGTTCCTCACTTCAACACAAATAAAATCAGTATTGGCAGAAGTTGATTTAAAAACTGTAGAGGCTGATATATGTGTACGAACATACATGCAAACACCGCCCGTATGTTGAAACCAGGAATAGCCACTAATGCATCACAAATATTGTTATTTAGCCACGATTCAGACACCATAATAACATCCAGCTTAGATGTACTAATTATTTGATATAAAACAGTATATTTGGCGCGAATACTCTCAGCGTTCAAACAACAAATACTGAGGCCATCAACCGCACCACACAGCAAGTTCAGAACGCATCTCACGTTATCAGGATCTGTACCAATAACCATAGTTAAATAGATTCCTAAAGATAACCAACACCACCAGCAAAAAAGAGGAAAAATAAATTTGCACTACAACATCAAAATCGAAAAGGTATTCATAAGGACGAGAAATAGAAAAAATACAAGATAAATAAGATCTATTTAAAAGTAGGGTTATTGATAAAAGTTTGGAATAATACATTTCAAAATACATAATAAGCTATAAAAGAAATTCAATTATTTAGAAACAGAATTAACTAAGATAATGCATAGATTTTAATTAAAATACAATTATATAGGTATGTACCAATACAAAATGAAAGAACCAATACAAAATGAATAAAAGAAAATTATAATTATAATTCTACTAATAAATCATACGTATTATCAGCAACAGCATCAGCATTAGCATAGGCAACACCATCAGCAACAGCAACAAACTCTTGAACACCCACAACAGCAGCAGCCTCGCCAACAACATCAGTAGAATCAACCGCAGCAGAGGCAACAACTTCAGCAGAACCAACGGTATCAGTTGTAGGATTGAAATTATTATCCATCATGGAGCGAAATACCTCAAGAGAATTCATACCCGTGATACAGATAGGCTTATTGTTTTCTTCATTAGTTTGCCGAACGTATACTCGTCCTCGTCTAGTAAATACGGAGTGCAAAAGCCCATTTCTCCTGAGTTCATTTGCTTTACGAAAGATGGCATGGTTGAATTTTGTTAGGCTTTCGTACACTCGCACAAAACTTATTTCCCTCAAAGCCTAGGTCATTCAAAGATACAGCTCTGGAGTGTTGTTTGTAAAATGTCGTTGCATTTGTTAACACATTAACTTTATTTTGCGCGTACGGTAGTTTGACAATGATCGCGCTGGTTGTTGATTTGTTTTTCGGTTTAGTGCGAATTATGTGTATCGGTGGTGGCGGAGAATAATGAATTACAGAGCAAAAACGTTGAAAAATGCTTTCAAGGTTTTCATTTGCAAAGAATGGTATCCCATGAAACACAAGATCACCAGCGATATTATTGCGCGCAAGTGAGTCAATTTGAATCTTCAGCATAGTGTCGTCTTTTTCCAACATTTGAGCCTTAACTAAAGTGAGTTCTTCTTCGTGCGTGTCCAATCTGCTTTCTTGTCTCTCCAATGTGTCAACTCTACTACCAATTGTAAACAATGAATGATTAATAGAGCTGGTTCTTTCATTGAAAGAGTTTTCAAGTGCTTTTATTTTTGCATCAATATTAAGTTCCGTGCTGTTAATACGCGAAGATAGACTATCATGTCTTTCATTTAGTGAATTTTCAAGTGTTTTTACTTTTGTGATAAGATCTAGTTCCAAGTTGTTTATTCGTAATGTTAATGTCTCACTCAGAGAATCGAGTTCAGTTTTTAGTTGTGACACAATTGACTCCGTCAGAGTTTTTGTAAGCGAATCAAACCGAGATTCGATTTTGTCCCAAAGCTTAGACGTAGCTGTAGCTGCGGGAGAGCTGACATTAGAGGGAGAAGAAGACTTTTCCACCGACCTCAACTTTCTCTGATTCTCTTTTGATTTTGAAGCAGACATTTCAATTTCACTCAAAGAAATTCGTAACAAAATCACAAAATTAAAATTGAATTAATAAATTGGAAAGTTAATTTCTGACTGTGAAAGTACCACTCGTAAGTCTATTAATACTTATTTCAATCTTATTGCACTTTTTTTGTTTACTTTTAAGGACTAAATAACTAGAAATTAAATAACTTTTATAGAGCTAAATTTTCAGCTACCTTCTTTTGCACATATAGCTCGTTTTATGATTGCTGTGCCTATCTTTGAGTAAGACCAAATTTACAAAAAGTTATGGGCAAAAATGCATATTCAAACTTTAAATGCGAATATCTCGCTTAATACGCGTCCTAGATAGTCAAAAGTTTTCACCTAGAGGGCAATTTTCGAACTCCTAGAGGGCTGATATTTTGCGTTTAATGTTAAAAAATTATTAGTTGGTTAGTGCCACAAAAAAACTTCGAAATCGTATAGGTAAAAGAAAATTTCAAATCAATACAAAAAATACCTACTTCGACACTACATTTACGAAACTATACTAACTAATAGTTAATAAGTTAAAAAAACTTTCAATTGGATTTTCCTAAAAGTCACACATCTTAAAATAGAAGAGCTGACAAAATTGTATTAAAGGTACCTACAACAGCAAACAACATATACCTACCTACCTAAATATAAACTTACTTTGTTGTTATTGTTTATGGCTAACAGCTTTATTGTTTACATTTATTGTTTGAAAATGATAAAACAAAAGGATTGGATCATAAATAAAAGACACAAATTTCAATTATATCAAATTATCTGAACCAACATAAAGAATGATTTTTGTTTTTATTTTAAACTACATAGCTAGGTATTTATAAATACTGTACCTACCTATCTACTAATCTCAAACAAAGTGCTAAGTGTATGGATAATGGATATTATCACTGTCCGGATACTAGTAGGAATTCCCTATGAAATTTCATGAAATACCTACCTGCCTACCTACCAATATCTTTTATACCTATCTAAAATTTGAATTTAAAATCAAACCCACATCCTGCAAAAAAAATCACCTATCAATTGATATTCATCTACAAAAAAAACATTAAAGGTCAAACAAATCTATTCTTCAAATATTGCAGAAAACTTAATGCCAAATAAAAGCAAAATACCCACGAGCCAAAATATACATACATAACTATAACCAAACGTATACCTATCCCAATATGTTTCTTCTTCACAAAAATCGCATCGTAGCTTCGTATACGAAGCTACCATCTTTGTATATGAAAAGTTTTCATATACAAAGGTGATATATTTGGAAATTAGGTAGGTAGGTGTCTTTGCTACAAATGGTGAATGGATGTGCAAGTTTTCTTTTTTGCACACTGAGTATCGAAACTAACATGGGAGATATTTAAAAAAAAAAACTTATTCATACGGAATCATAGGGTCAGAGCGTGCAGGTTTTCTTATTGCACACTGTGTAAGAGTTAAGTGCCTGATTACAGGAGATGAAATTTTTAATAGAACGGAAAAGGAGTATAGAGCTTAAAAATTAAAGAGAAATGACGTTCCACAAAAAATATGTAGATGCCGCCCTATTCGATACAAAGCTTTTGTATATGAAAACTATAGTACTCTCATGGTGGAAGTCGAATAGGGCGGTATCTTTGTAGATGAAAACTATAGTACTCTCATGGTGGAAGTCGAATAGGGCGGCATCTACATATTTTTTGTGGAAGGTCTAGTCAAGACATTCATGTAGAAATCGATTTGCAGTCGGGAGACTTGGGAGACTTAAAAATGTTATAATTTGAAATAGAGAAAGACTATAGAGAATTAACGAAAGTCTGAGTGAGGAGGAAAACACATTTGTTTCTTTGTGTTTGTATTTTGGTGTGGTTATATTTTTTGGTTACATCTTTGTATATGAAAACTTTTTCATATACAAAGGTTACATACGCAAAACGGTAGTCTTTCTATTCAAAGATAATAAGACAAAAGCAGGTGAATTGCGATTTCGTGTAGGAATTTTATATTTTTGGTTGAGATTTTATATTTTTGATGATTTGAGGATTGTAAAGGGAATTATAATTTGAACTTTTATAGGCAAGTAAATATGTAGGTATTGTATTCTTATCCAATAATAGATAGCTAGCTAAATAAATTTAAAAAATTTGATCGCCTAAACCTTTCTTACAATTTGTTTTTAAATCGAGCATAAAGAAGTTTAAATTTTCAAAGTCTTAGAAAGATGATTTTTTTTTAAATAAATAAATTTGTTAATTGATATCTAATACAATTATTTAAAAGCTGGTTACAAAATTGTTGAAAACATAGGTATAATGAAAAGATGGATATTTAATTTTTGGACGTTTTTTAATGGTAGTGAATTTTTTAAATGGGATGAGGAACTTTTAAATTTTTTTGTTTTAAAAATTAACACATACCTATCTATCTTTCAGTTTATAAAGTACCTAGGTAGTTATAACTTCCGGTCAAAAAAGTGTTTCAAGGAAAAATTTTGAAACATACTTTTGCCTGTATGTCCTTATGATAGGTATATATGTAGTAGAGCGTTTCAAAAAAAAAAAAAAAAATTATTTTTTCTCGGAACCAGGCTCAAAAGTTTCGTTTACATGCCAAAATAGGCCTCTGAAAATATGAGCCCTTAATATTAATATTTAGGTATTCCGCATCGCACTTTTCGATTTCCCATAAGAATAACACAGGAAAACTATTTTTTTTTTTTCTGATTTTTATAACTAACGAACGATAAGTTGCATTGTAATACCTCTTATGTATTTTGTAGAGAATTGAACGCTCTACAAAAAAGGTCTTAAGTCACTTTTTGATAAATCAACTCAGTCGAAAGTTATTTAAGATCAAAGTTTAATTTACCCTTAATTAAGGCGTTTTCTTTACAATACTCTTAAATTTGTAAGATTACTAGTTTTAAAACAAACTGAAAGTTTATTTCTAAGCTCTCAGAGTTAAAAAAAAAACAAAACTCTTATATTTTGCCCTCAAAGATTGCTGAAATTTTATTAAGCAAACAGTTTTAAATAAATTGCGCACGAAAACAGCTGAAATATTTCACATGACCAGAAAAGTTATCAGATTTATTAAGTTTTCATTATACTTATAACTAATTAAAAATATTTTATTTCAAATAAATTTGAAATCTTTCCATTTAAAAATAATTTTTACGCATTTACATAAAATAGATCTTGCTGAAGAGTTGTCTTTTTGCAGTTAGGATATCTCAGACGATGTTCGCGAACTACTTGCAATAAGTATTGCAGTTGTTCTTCATCCCTCGTAAGGGAGTTGTTATATTCCTCAATCAGAGCAACCCCTCGTTCAGCTACATCATTTGTCACTTTCAATGTGTTGAAATATTCTAAACATTCCTTATATGAATGATTACTGTACCATGTTGAAACATCATACTCCAAAAAATCGCTTGGTAAATCGAATTTTTTGAAGAGATTTATGGAATTTTCGGAGACGAAGTCACTCAAATCTTTTTGTAAGAAAGATTCTAAATTTTGTTTATCAATTTGATATCGTTGACGCATTGGTGAAGAACTTCCTCGATTTTTAATTGCCGCAACAATTTTTTTCTTCACATCAACTGATACGTTACTGTCAAATAACGAAAGAGTGACCAATTCTTCATTTAAATACCACAAGTGCTCAATCATTTTCTTGCAAGCTCTTTGTAATACCGGTGGATCTGTGGTTTCTGATTGAATCAAATTCTTCATAAATTGCAAGTCATTTTGATCAAGTTTATCAATCGTTGTTTGTATGCTTTTTCTATAATCTAGTCCAAGAATATTTTTTTGATAAAAAAATACCGCTATAACCTCTTTTATTGTAGGAAGCTTACGTCCAACAAAATTCTCAATTGGATCACCAATAACATCGATCAACTTATTCATTTTTAACACAATAATGCAATTCACTGTAGAAATTTACGTTTAAAAATAAGGAATATTTACTAACTTTTCACGAATGCTCACAGATCATGTAAACAATACAGTTAATAAATGGAAAATGGAAACTTCAAAACAGTAAATTAGACTAATGAAATCATGACATTTACCCTCAGCGTCATCTAGTAATAGATTTAAAAACGACATCGTCTCTGTACCATAGTACAGCGATAATCACGGTCTGTATCGTGATAATCGCGATTCACCGCTTACAGCGCCACCACTCCCCCACCATTTTTTGAGTGAATAATGATTATTGCGATACGAATCGTGATTATAGCTAAATTTTGTAACGAATTCAAATCATTTTGAATTGTTTCCATTTGTTTTTAATCATTTTGAATTGTTTTTCTCAATTAGAGAACAATCTTCAGAAGTCTTATTCATATTTAGTTATATTTTGTAAAATTTTGTGTTCAAATTTTTTCTTAAAACATGATATTTTGCTGAACCATTCAGAAAAACGCCTTAATTAAGGGTAAATTAAACTTTGATCTTAAATAACTTTCGACTGAGTTGATTTATCAAAAAGTGACTTAAGACCTTTTTTGTAGAGCGTTCAATTCTCTACAAAATACATAAGAGGTATTACAATGCAACTTATCGTTCGTTAGTTATAAAAATCAGAAAAAAAAAAAATAGTTTTCCTGTGTTATTCTTATGGGAAATCGAAAAGTGCGATGCGGAATACCTAAATATTAATATTAAGGGCTCATATTTTCAGAGGCCTATTTTGGCATGTAAACGAAACTTTTGAGCCTGGTTCCGAGAAAAAATAATTTTTTTTTTTTTTTTTGAAACGCTCTAATATGTAGGTATTTATTAAAAGAAGGACCTTCTTATCAACAATTTTGAATGATCAAGGGTATAAGCAAATGTTTACTTTTAATAAGTTAAAAGACTTTATTTGGATCTTTATTTTTAGAGAAGTATATTAGACTTTGTAATTTTACTTACATAAATTTGATGCCTTTGTCTCATTCTTAAGATATCTAAATTCTAGCAAATCCAATTTTTGTATGCCAGAGCAAAGTTTGAACTTAGGAGTAATTTTTCTATAAATTTGAAATAAACATAATGTTTTACTACTGTTTTAAAATATACGTACCTGCATTTTTGACTGTCGAAACGGAGGTCTATGTCTCTTTCGTGTAGGAGGTAGAGGCAATTTTAGAACGAATCAGTTCAATTGACAAACCAAGACTATTTAAAATATTTCCTGTATTTTTAAATTTAAAAATGTACCTGTTAAAAAAGCTTGTTTTCAAAATTTGATTTCTATAAAAAACCTTTATGTTTACTTTTTAAATTAATTTTGTACACACACAATTTTTCAATTTTAGTTAAAATATATATTTTTGGTATGCAGTCATTTTGAACTAATTAATATACAGTTTCGTAAAAAACTGATGATTCGTTTTGGATATATCGAATTTTGAAAAAAATTTACTATTTTTTAAAAAAATCCAAAAATAAAGCCAATATAAGAGCTTGTGCAGAAAAAAACAATTGAAATCAGTTGATTTGTTCTTGAGAAAACTTAAAAGCAAAATAACGTGGGGTATCCTTCTGGAGCAATACAAAAATCTATCGGCTTAAGCAACACATACATATGTAGGTACCTACCTAAATATAAACCATATTTACATATATGTTGTTTATGCTTTATTGTCCACAATAATTTGGTAAAAATGAAACAAAAAGTAGAATTGTTGTAATATTATTAAAAGTCATACATTTCATTATAAAAAAGATCCTGGGGTGCGACCCACAATGATAACTTCCCATCCCGTCTGTCGATTTGTCTTACTTAAAAATTCGTGGGTTTTCGTGTTTTGTTCAAAAAAGTTATCAGTTGAACTATTCTTAAAAAAATTTAAATTACCAACAACATTTTGCATATGATGAAATAGTTTGATTTCAAAATCTATTTTACCGAGATTTTTAATCGAAAATCAATTTTTACCAATTTAAGTAGCATTTCTTAAAAGTTTTTATTTCTTTTATAAACAAATACAAATCGGATGAATTAAATCAATTTGAAGTCAACATCTTCTATCGTTCACGAGAAATCAAGAACCGACCATAATTTTTTACCAATGTTGCGTACTATTTTTTGTAGATTTTTTTTATGAAAAAACGGACTGTTGGATTCTTATAAAAAAAATTATTGAACATCAAAACAATATTTTCTGTGAGATAAAATTAGTTTGAAGCCAATATTTTTAATTTTTGTAAAGATATTCGAGTCGAGCAACTTTTAGTAATGTTTTTATTTTTTGCAAGAAAACTGTCAGTTCGATTTTTCTCAAAATTTAACTGAATCTTGAAAACAATAGTTTTGTTCGTAAAATATTCGAGGTGACAAATATTTTTGTTCAGTTTTTTTGATTTATAAAAAAACCGTTAATTAGATTTTTTTTTTCCAAAAAATATATGTACCTACTAGTTTTGTATCGCGTTACAATATAGGTATAATATAAAATTTAATTCAAGTCTCTAGCGTTATTGGTTCGTGATATATTAAGGGTTAGCCAAAATGTTCACCTTTTTTTAAATTGCTTTGGTAAAAAACCACCCACTCAATTTTTTTAGAGTCCTTTCTGCATCTTTCTGTATTATTATCTGTATAACAAAATTTATTTGAAGTCGATATCTCTATTTGTTCTTGAGCTATGGACGACGAAAAAAACTTCCCGAACGTACGTACACACGCACGCACAGACATCTCTCTAAAAATCTTTTATTTCGAATATAGGGACCTTGAAACGTCGAGAAATGTCAAAATTTTCAATTCGACAAATCGGACCCATTACAATAACTTCCTAGGTGTATGAATTTAAGAACGCTTAACGCGAATCGGCTCTTACCCTTAATTTCCAAATTTTAGGCCAATCAACCTAATGCGTTGGGGTGAAGGTACGGGCCAGGACGAAATCAAGGGACCCGCTTCCACTTCTCTACCATCGAAATGTCATTTTTGATTAAAATCTTGAGTTCGAAATTTTTTACCAATGCAAAACTTGCCTACCTACATACATAGGTACATATATGACGCAAGTAAAAAAAAATAAGTTCAGACCCATGATTTTCTAAATTGTGAAATTAAGTCTTAAATTGACTTTAAATGTCTGAAGAATCCTTCATCTTAACAAGGTTATAACACCAAGGTTGTGAAATTACATGAGTAATTAATTGGCATAATTTTGCGTTTAATGTTAAAAAATTATTGGTTGGTGAGTGGCATAAAAAAACTTCGAAATCGTATAAAAGAAAATTTCAAATCAATACAAAAAATACCTACTTCGACACTACATTAACGAAACCATACTTACTAATAGCACAGATAAGAAACTATAGTTTAGTTTATATAGTTTCTTATCTGTGCTAATAGTTAATAAGTTAAAAAAAACTTTCAATTGGATTTTCCTAAAAGTCACACAGGTACCTTTTATACCTATTTAAAATTTGAATTTAAAATCAAACCAACATATACATCCTGAAAAAAAAAATCACCTACCAATTGATATCTATCTACCAAAACAAATCTTTAAAGCTCAAACAAATCTAATCTTCAACTATTGAAGGAAAACTTAATGCCAAATAAAAGCAAAATACCTACCCACCAGCCAAATATACATAACTATAACCAAACGTATAACTACCTTCATATTCTTCTTCTTCACAAAGATCTGCACGACAAAAATCCCATCGTAGCTTTGTATACATAATACAAACCATTTTTCATATACAAAGATCGTACGCAAGGAGAAACAGACTTATGAATGTAAATAAAAACAAAACTCCGTACAAAATACTGAACAGCTGATGTAAGTATACAAAAACTTCATTCATCCCCTTATTAGACACAATGTTGAGCCATTGACGCTTTTCATATAAAAATGCATTGATATAAAGAAATTACAAAAACAAATTCATCGACCTTCATATGGAAGCTTAGTATATATGAAAACATATACAAGGATAGACTCAAATATATTGAAGGAAATTGTGTCGACTTTTTGGCTGCTAAATTAACTGAGCTCCTTATTGTGCTGGCTGCTTATGGGAATGGAAATAATATTTTTCTCTCGCTCCCCCGAGGTCTCTCCAATTTCGATTCTACTGCCAACGACGGCATCCGCTTCACCAAAAAAATTCTTCCCATGAGAGTACTATAGTTTTCATATACAAAGACAAAAGGTAATAGCCGCGTTTTATTATCACCATGATGATCCGGATCAGATCATGATAATAAAACAGCATTGGATCATCATATTTTTTATTATTTAAAGTTTGGTAGCAGTGTCAAAATCGTTCTTTCAAAAGTGACATTTCGAAGCAAAAAAAAAAAACAAACATACCAAAAATAGAAGCTCCACAACTTTTGAAAATGTTTCTGCAAATCACCATTGCACTCTCAAACTCAAAGCATCCAGGAACGCTATGGTCTCACATCTCACATGTAATCCAGATTCTTTTTGACCTTTTAATAAATGTGACACTTAAATAATTTAATTTAGAGATTACTTACAATTTATTTGAACTACTTTTCTACCATTTGTGCTGCAGCTTTCTCGATTTTATTTATATTTTTTGACATTTAAAGCAGGGTTGCCCAAAGAACATTTTGCTCAATGATTTTTTTTTGTTCCCTTTTTTTGGGGAAAAGAATACGCATAAATTATGTCAAATATACATTTTTTTGAACTTAATTATTTTAATTTCACCAATTAATATCTAGTTTTGTTAAAATATCTAATTATTTCATGGATTATATACCAAATAAATAAATATAAAGCTTCTCGCTTTCTATTTAAAAAATATTTTATTTCAGTCAAATGGAAATGTTTATATGGCAATACAGGTTTTACTTAATTTGTTTGCAATGATACCAACATTTACATGTAAAATTACAATGATAAAGCGCTCCTTGTTGTGAAAAAAAGAATTAAATTTTGGATCTCAAATTGAGATCCATACACAAAGCAGGATCTTGTGTTGTTGTTGTAATGCATGTAAATTCAAGATCCGGATCAGATCATGGTGATAATAAAACGCGGCTAATAGCACAACATTTGGGATCCTGGTTTTTATTTGGTTGATTTCAGAAACTTAAAACTTATTATGACGGAAAGATGGCTTTGACGAAATGACAGCATTAACAGGGACGAGCTGTATAGAGCACTATCTGCTTTTGGCATCCCTGCTAAACTCGCCCGTTTCTGCAGGATGACTATGGAGAATTTTTCTGCTCTATAAAGGTTGGAAAAAACTTAACCAAACATTTTTTGCTTTAGGCAAGGTGATGCGCTGTCATGATTTCTTTAACATCGTCCTCAAATGAATAGTATAGAGCTCCCACAATAACGAAGCCTTCAGGCTTGTCACGAATTCCATCGTAATCGGAAACTATTACGAATTCCGAAAAACCGTATCACAAAATCCATTCGTATGAGATTTCCCACTAAAAACGGGTTTGGCAATAGTTTTTTTTCGGGATTCGTAAAATTACCGATTACGATGAAGCACTGGTTCTAAACAATTATTTTAATCCGAATTTTTCACTGCACCAAAATTTAAAATTATCAATCTCGGCTTTTTAAAAACACGATCTTGTGGGTAAAAGTATTAATGTCATCAGCAAAACTGAGTAACTCACTTGAGCGTAGACATGATGATACGTCCGCGTCGTTCATAAACAGGATGAACGGAAAATGGCCAAGATGGCTTCCCTTGAGGAACAACAAAATGTTCTGAATGACCATTTCAAAATGTATTCATATGAACTATTTTCAAAATAAGATATGATCCAAGCTAAGAAAAATGGTGGAAAACCAAGAGCTTTAAGTTAGAACTAAATAATTACGTATGGCTAAGTTGGTCAAAAGCTTTAGAAAACTCAGTGTATGCACAGTCAACTTCATAAACTCGTTCTAAAGCGTTTGTCCATATGTTTGAGAATGTGAGAAGATTTGTAACAATCTTTTTTTCACAAATGTTTGTTGCTGTTTGCAAATGAGATTTTCAATGGAGCTTTTGCGAGTATTGAGGCAGAGGCGGCAAAAATGGGTTTAACGGTAAATGAGGGCAAAACAAAGTACATGCTGTCGTCAAGAAAGAACTTACAACACCGACGTCACGGTTAAAACGTCACAATCGACAGACGAAACTTTGAGGTAATTAAGGATTTCGTCTACCTAGGCTCGCTATGAACTCGCTATTATAAACAGGAACTATGACAAAAGCAGATGAAAGCACAGCCGAGAACATCACCGCGGTCCGTGAAAGTGTACAGCAGAACCCGAGGCAGTCTATTCCTCGCCGTGCACAAGAACTCGACTTTTCGCAAACTTCAACTTGGAGAAAATTGCGCTGGGCCTACACCCGTACAAGATCCAACCAACCTAGGAGCTCTAAGTTCATGACCATAGCCACCACCATTTGTTCGCTGACTGGGCTTCGAATCGCTTGGAAGAGGACCCCAATTTTGGCCGACAAATTATCTTTAGTGACGAGGCACATTTTTGGATGAATGGCTGTGTTAACAAGCAAAATTGCCGTATATGGGACGACACCAACCCACGCGAGGCTCACCAGGTGATAATGTATCCTCAAAAAGTTACCATTTGGTGTGGATTTTGAGCAGGCGGCGTAATTGGTCCGTACGTTTTTGAAAACGACATAATTGAGGCTGTCAGCGTCAACAGCGAGCGCTACATAACGATGATAACTAATTTATTATGGCCCAAATTGAACCATATGGACTTGGTCGACATGTGGTTCCAACAGGACGGCGGCGGCGCTACGTGTCACACAGCAAACGCCACGACATCTACCCACACAACATCTACCCGCCCTTATATAAAACCCCTATACGAGTTTATAAAAGACTAGAAAAAGAATAAGCGAATTCAATTAAAAAGTAAATCGCTTAAAAATAAAAAAAGGCTAAACAATCGAGATTTTTTATTTAAAATTTTGCGGAAGAAAAACCAAATGCCAAGTTATTTAAATCAGAACTTAATTTTAATTAGTAAATTATTCAAACCCTTTTTCAAAGAATCCAAATTACAAAATGTAAGTGCCAGACTACTAACTTTCAAATATCCTCTCTCCAGACTGATAATATTGTCTTTATTATGGATTAATTTTCTGATTTAGTTTTGAGGTCATGTTTTTCTTTCAAAATGCACTTATTTTTTTGCTGAAAACTCAAAAAAAGGGTAAAAATTAAGAGTTTTGTTGCAAACATATTTTTTTTTAATTATAATGCAGACATTAATTGACTTGAATCTTAAACATTTCATCCTCTATAACCAAAAATTGTATAAGTATAATTAAACTGGAAATTATCGATGATAAAATCTGTAAAAAATATGATTAGCTCGAAATTAAATGCAGATAACAAAAATAGTAAATAATATCAAACCGCTCCCAATAGAACCAAATTTATTTTAAAGAAGTAAGTAGCATGAATTGATGTCGGTCTTAGAGATACATGTAGAAAAAATTGTTCTAAGGACGCCTTTGCTTTGCCATGTTTTAAAACTCTGAACAATTTTTGTAAAAGGTTCTTTGTCCGGGTGCCCTGAAAAAGTAAAATAATTAATAGTAGTTTCTCAAATAGCTTGCAGAAATATTACATACATACATATAAGACGAATAAAAAAATAACATAGATAATGCACTACACTATACTTTAGAACCTCTATCTACTTTTTTTTATTGTTTATAACTTAAAATATTTATAAATAAATAGAAATAATGAAGGTTAGTTAAGATTTCTACGGATAAAATTTTATTTAGATACACTTTTATACTTTTAAAAGAAATATTTTTGAAACATTGTACATTGTTGAATATTTTAATAAAACTGCCATAAACAATTATAGGAAATAGTTCGTTTTAATTCAGGAAAATAAGATTATAAAATTGCTTTACATTTATGAATACAATAAGTATTAAAGCTTTGCAGAAAATTTTCGAAGTTAATGTCTAATTTTGCTGGACTTAAGCGAGAAATAGGTCAAACAAAAAATAGTAAATATTATTGTGGTGGTGGTGTGGTGCACCTGCAAATCGAACATTACATTACTAACATTACATTACATTATTATATTATACATATTATATTATATTATATTATATTATATTATATTATATTATATTATATTATATTATATTATATTATATTATATTATATTATATTATATTATATTATATTATATTATATTATATTATATTATATTATATTATATTATATTATATTATATTATATTATATTATATTATATTATATTATATTATATTATATTATATTATATTATATTATATTATATTATATTATATTATATTATATTATATTATATTATATTATATTATATTATATTATATTATATTATATTATATTATATTATATTATATTATATTATATTATATTATATTATATTATATTATATTATATTATATTATATTATATTATATTATATTATATTATATTATATTATATTATATTATATTATATTATATTATATTATATTATATTATATTATATTATATTATATTATATTATATTATATTATATTATATTATATTATATTATATTATATTATATTATATTATATTATATTATATTATATTATATTATATTATATTATATTATATTATATTATATTATATTATATTATATTATATTATATTATATTATATTATATTATATTATATTATATTATATTATATTATATTATATTATATTATATTATATTATATTATATTATATTATATTATATTATATTATATTATATTATATTATATTATATTATATTATATTATATTATATTATATTATATTATATTATATTATATTATATTATATTATATTATATTATATTATATTATATTATATTATATTATATTATATTATATTATATTATATTATATTATATTATATTATATTATATTATATTATATTATATTATATTATATTATATTATATTATATTATATTATATTATATTATATTATATTATATTATATTATATTATATTATATTATATTATATTATATTATATTATATTATATTATATTATATTATATTATATTATATTATATTATATTATATTATATTATATTATATTATATTATATTATATTATATTATATTATATTATATTATATTATATTATATTATATTATATTATATTATATTATATTATATTATATTATATTATATTATATTATATTATATTATATTATATTATATTATATTATATTATATTATATTATATTATATTATATTATATTATATTATATTATATTATATTATATTATATTATATTATATTATATTATATTATATTATATTATATTATATTATATTATATTATATTATATTATATTATATTATATTATATTATATTATATTATATTATATTATATTATATTATATTATATTATATTATATTATATTATATTATATTATATTATATTATATTATATTATATTATATTATATTATATTATATTATATTATATTATATTATATTATATTATATTATATTATATTATATTATATTATATTATATTATATTATATTATATTATATTATATTATATTATATTATATTATATTATATTATATTATATTATATTATATTATATTATATTATATTATATTATATTATATTATATTATATTATATATTATATTATATTATATTATATTATATTATATTATATTATATTATATTATATTATATTATATTATATTATATTATATTATATTATATTATATTATATTATATTATATTATATTATATTATATTATATTATATTATATTATATTATATTATATTATATTATATTATATTATATTATATTATATTATATTATATTATATTATATTATATTATATTATATTATATTATATTATATTATATTATATTATATTATATTATATTATATTATATTATATTATATTATATTATATTATAATATTTTATATTATAATATATTATATTATTTTATATTATATTATTTTATATTATATATAACAATACACTATGCTCACATATTCAGAGCATTTATGACAAGTCCGACACATCATACTCAACTGCAACCAGAGTTGAATTAATGTTGTTGAATAATCACAAAGCATGTAATATGGTCGCTTATGATCCATAGTCAAAAGAAGCCAATAGCTGTTGCAGGTAAAATCAAGAAAATAACTACTGATGGAGAAAAGCAAAGATAATCCAAAACAGTTGTTAAAATACTCCACTGCTTCGTATAACTTTGTAAAAGATTCTTTCAATAACATTAACCTCTTTGGATGACCAATTAATTCATAATTCATATCGAGAAAACCATAATTTTTGCCATGTTTTGAGATGATAATTTGTTGAAGTTTTGTTGAAAGGATGTCAAAGCGAGCATTTAACAATTCTAAGTAAACTTCTTCTTGAACAAAACGTATTCTAAGAGTTGCAACTGATGCAAAACCTCCATAGAAATATAAATGCTTTGAAACTGCATACATGTTAACCAAATAGCAAAAAATAATTATAATAGCGACTAGAACATACTTTCGAATCAATCTTTTTTCTATATTTTGAGCATTCACCCTGTAATGCAATTCAAGACGAAATAAATCATCAAATTCTTTCATTTTAACAAAAAATTGTGTTTGACTTAATTGTTTCTTTGAAGATTCAATAAGGTTAACCAAATGAGCAAGAATCTGTGATCCAAACAAAATAGAACTCGCCACGTCTGATAAAACACGACCATTGTCTTCAATTTCGAGATTAAAAGTAAATATATAAGTAATAAGTAGCGTCAACGATAAGAGGTAAGAGTAAATGATAAGTATTAGTTGTGCTGTTTTTTTTTCAGAGAACGGAGCCAAACCAAATAATTTGCAAATAATGATTGGATTTTTTGTAAGAAACATTTTGTAAAGTCACTGTGTATTTGCTGTGAGAGTAAAATGGATTAGGTGTGTTTTAGAAAAAAGTAATAAGTTAACGATGGAATTTTGTATCAGAATTTATTATCTTTTTATTTTAATTCACTTTAGAATTATGTACATACATATGTTTGAACATGTCAAAGATCTAAAAACTATCCAGTTGATTAGTCCTTTCTACGAGTTCGCAACTTAATTAGTTAAGTACAAAATAAAGGAAAACAAAATATATGTATATGAAAACCATAGTACCATGAAAACTGTATTCCTCTCATGGTGGCAGTCGAACATGGCGACATCTAAATATTTTGTGTGGAACGTCTAGTAAGGAAATGTATTTATAGCTGGGAGACTAAAGAATGTAATAATTCGAAACGGACGAAAATATTTAAAGACTATGCTGAATTAACGAGTCTGAGTGAATAAGGAAAACATTGGTTTTTCATATAACAAAGTACAGTAGAAGGGGATTAAATAAAAATCAAAGACACTATATATATGATGTATATGATATACCTATGTATATAGAGTGTCTTTGATAAAAAATGTCAGTTTTGCTTTGTTTTGATATTTTGGTAAAATACGCAAAACGGTAGCGAATACGGATGTTTTCGAAGGCTGGTGAATCGTCCCAAACAGTGGCCAACCCGGGATTGAAGGCCAGAAAGGTTTTGCTGTGTGTTTGGTGGGATTGGAAGGCAATCATCCATTATGATGTCCCCCTATATGGTAAGATGCTCAATTCTACCATCTACTGCGATCAATTGAACCGCTTGAAACAGGCGATCGACCAGAAGCGTTCAAAATTTGCCAACAGGAAGGGTGTAGTGTTCCACCAGAACAACTCCAGATCACACACTTAGTTTATGACTCGGCAGAAGCTATTTGAGCTCGGAAGGTTTTATTGCATCCACTATATAGCCCGGACATTGTGCCAAGAGATTATTACCTGTTCCTGTCCATGACGAACGCCCTTAGTAGCGTAACTCTTTTTATAAAGCATTGAATAAGGAGCAAGAGTTTTATTTTCTATTTCCTTATTTAATGTTTTTTTTTTTATGTTAAAAAAAATAATTACAAAAATAAAAAACAAATAATTTGTTTTAAATATCAAAAAAAAAACAATAAATAAAAAACATTAAATAAGGAAATAGAAAGGAAGACAAAAAATGAAAAACAAAACATGTTATATAGTTAGATTTCCTGCTATGGTTGTTCTAGTTTTAAGAAGTTTATAGGTAGAATAGGTAGTTTAAGCTAGTTTTAAGTGGAATTATAGTAAAAATATCTTACGGCCGAAAGGCACTAGAATTAAGTATTATTGTTCAACTTAGAGTGACCGTATGGGACCAATAAGTTAGTTGTAAGCTATGGTTAATAAGGCTAGTTTTATGAATTTTTGTCTAGCTTTAAGATAGTTTTAAGAATGAATTAATACAAAATGAATACAAAAAAAAAAACAAAAAAAGTGCGTAAGTCTGCCATGCCAGAGGTCTTGTGTGTTGTGTTGTGTTCAATCCCTGCCTGTGCCATCTAAAGTTTTATTTTTCACGGGTATCGCCTTTTGCGAGGAATTGAATTGAAGTCTACAAATTAGCCGTTCGAATTCGGCTTAAAACTGTCAAGTCTCTCCATCACTGATAACAATACTCTCACACAAAAATGACCTTCTTTGCAAAAACCGTCATAAAACTTGTATTTATAAACTTAATCCAAAAATAAACTTAATACATACCTCATTCATTCCACATTTGAGTTTTTCCAAAAAACCAAAGAAATATCGGCAAATAAAAAACGAAAAAAAGCTTGTTCTTCTCCATGCGACACATGACTGAAGGTTGCAGAAATGCAGCATTAATACCTCAATGTTTATATGCCGTTATTCTGTGTGCTAGCATTGTATTTATGTAAGCAAACTTACATTAATAAGCAACAAATTAAAATGCAATAAAAAAGTATTTTTTAGTAATTTTGACTTTTGTCAGAATCTAGACAACATAAAACCATCTAGTTGTCAGTGTTCGATTAAAAATTAATAGGTATATCAAATATAATTAACGCCAATTTAAAACTCGATTTCACAATTTTAAAAAACATGGGTCTAAAGTCAAAATCCTAAATTGGTCCTGATGTATAATGTCCCATCTCTAAGCATACTTGTCTAAACAACAATTATCTCAAAATGAACATTAAAATGAATGACTAAGCATAACATAATCGGATAGCGTGGTGGTCTCGCTCTTTGATAGTTTTTCTTGGTCTTACAGTTCACTTTGTAAGCTCAAATAAAGAACACTGAAATCTTAATAAAAGTCTTTCAATAATATAACATGGCGCAGCCGTTTTAAAGAACTTAAACAAAAAAAAAGGAAAAACGTTTTAACAAAAAAAAAAAAAATAATAATAATCTAGTAAAAACGATATAAAACTTACTATACCTACTAAATATTAATTTAAAATACAATGGCAAATTGTGACTTTCAAAAGCCCGGCCCCTTACTACTGGATGGAAATGTCAAAGAGAATTGGCGCAAATTTAATAACATGTGGAAAATATATACGGTGGCTACAAAGACGAACACGGAAAGTGAGGCTATCCAGACAGCTAGATTTTTATCATGTGCTGGAGAAAAGGCCATTGAAATATTTCAAACACTTCCTTTAGCTGAATCTAATAAAACTAAAATTAATGAAGTAATAGAAGCGTTTGAAGCGTATTGCATGCCAAGGAGCAACGTGGTCTACGAGCGATATATATTTTTCTCACGAAACCAAAAAGAAGGAGAGCCATTCGAACAGTTTTTATCTGATATCATTAAATTGGCAGAAAGCTGTGATTTTGATTGCCAAAAGTAGGACATGATCAGAGATCGAATCGTCATGGGTATTGCAGAGCAAAACATTCGATTGCAACTTTTGAAGACAGACAACCTGGACCTGACAAAAGCCAAGGAGCTTTGTCGCGTGGCGGAGCAAGCAAGTATGCAAGCTCAACAGATGCAAGGAGAACGAGGATCAATTGCAGTAATAGCAAATAAAAATCGTCAACAAAAAAAATACAATAATAGTTCTAATCTTAATTTCAATAGCAATGTTTCTAAATCTCCATCTTATTCTAATTCTAGATTTCCAAATAATGTGACGAAGAGGAGAGACCACCTAACTAGCGAAGAACAAAGACCTTCCAGTTCGGGAAAAAATATAAACATTATCGGATGCGACAAGTGTAAAAGAAATCATATTCCAAATCGCTGTCCAGCATTTGGACAAAGATGTTTGAGATGTGGCAAGTACAATCATTTTGCCTTAGCATGTAGATTTAAGAGTGTAAATGACATTAACAGTAACGAAATTACTCATGAAGATGATGAGGATGACTCATATATTGATTCGGTTGAGGTGGTCGGTTTTAGTTCGGTTGGTGACATTTATTCGATAAATCAGGTTCGACAAAGTTGCAAGAGTTGGTATGAAAATATCGCGGTAGAAAATAGTTTGATTAAATTTAAATTGGACAGTGGGGCTGATGTTAACGTTATACCACTAAAAGAAGTTCAAAATTTGAATTTAGAACATAAAATAAGACCGGTAAGAACTAAATTAGAGGCATATGGTGGTTCTCATATTCCTACAAAGGGTTTAGTTAGTCTTCAAGTTCAGTATAAAAATAAAATTGTTGATGCAGATTTCATGGTAGTTGGTTGTGATTCAAAACCATTGTTAGGGCTTAGTTCATGTGTGGACTTAGGGTTGATTCAAAGAGTAAATGAGGTTAGCAACATTGGTGAATTTATTCATAAAAATAATGACGTTTTTTCGGGCGATGGACGATTCCCAGATAAATGCTCATTAGAATTGAAACCAGATAGTTATTCTGTGAGTAAGCCACCGAGGCGAATACCAATAGGCATAAGGCAAAAAGTTAGAGAAGCACTAGAAACCATGGAACGTCGTGGAATAATCAGTAAGCGTGATCAACCTTCAGCATGGTCACACCAGCTAGTAGTTGTTGAGAAGGCTAATGGGTCCTTGAGATTATGTCTTGACCCAAGTGCCCTTAACATGAACTTGAAAGACGAGCACTTCATAATTCCTACACTGGATGATTTTTGTGACGCAATGCGGGAGCTTAAGTACTTTTCAGTTTTTGATTTAAAGGAAGGCTTCTGGCAGCTTGGCTTGTGTGAAAAATCGAAAGAATTGACAGTTTTTAGTACGCCATTTGGATCGTACCAATATAATGTTCTACCTTTTGGTATCAAAACGGCTCCAGAAAAGTTTCAAAAATTAAACTCTAAATATTTTGCCAGTTTACCTGGCACATTTGTTTACATTGATGATGTCATCGTTGGAGGAAAAACTAAAAAAGAGCATGATGAAAATGTTGAGAGAGTATTAAAAAGAGCTCGTGAAGTAAACGTGAAATTTAATAGAGATAAACTGCAGCTTTGCGTAAATAAGGTTAGATATTTGGGTCATGTTTTTACTGGTGATACAATTTGTCCAGATCCAAGTCGAGTTGAAGCTATTATAAACCTAAAAGAACCCCAAGACAGAAAACAATTAGAAAGTGTTATGGGTATGTTCAATTACCTTCGTTCTTTTATACCTAATTTTTCAAATTTAAATTCACCCCTTAGGGAATTGTTGAGAAAAAATGTTGAATTTCAGTGGTCTTCAAGCCACAGCCAAGTTTTTAAAGATATGAAAGATACTCTTGCCAAACATTCAATCCTTCACGTTTTTGATCCAAAGAAACAAATTTTGATTCAGACTGATGCTTCCAAAAATGGGTTAGGATGTTGTCTTTTTCAAGAAGGTAAGCCGGTAGCATACGCTTCTAAAAGCTTGACTGACACTGAAACAAGGTACGCACAAATAGAAAAAGAATTATTGGCTGTCGTCTACGCCTGTGAGAAATTCAAAAATTACATTTATGGTTATTACTTCACCATAAATTCTGATCATAAACCATTGGTTTCTTTGGTTAAAAAAGATGTTGGTGAAATTCATTCGACTCGTTTACAACGTATGAAATTGAAACTCTCAAAATATGATTTTGATATTAAGTTTGTTCCGGGAAAGTTCTTATACGTGGCAGATTTGTTATCACGTAATTTTATAAATGATCCTATAGTTGATATAGAATCATCATTAAAGGACCTCATACACAGCATCAATATGAGTGATCCTAAAAGAAAAATGTTCGAAGAAGAAACCCGAAAAGATGTTGTGTTACAGACTCTTGTACATCTGTACGAAGATGGTTGGCCAGCAGATAAGCAACGGGTTCCAGAAAATGCTAGGTTCTTTTGGCAGTTTAAAGACAAAATCTTTGTAGAAGACGGCCTAGTTTTTTATGAAAATCGAGTTCTGGTCCCAAACAATTTAATCAAAGGTATGCTAGATGTACTTCATAAGCCTCACATGGGAATAACAAAGACACTGAATAAAGCTAAGAACACTCTTTTTTGGCCTTACATGAATAGGGACATTGAAAACATGATTTTCAAGTGTAAAAAATGCGAAAAATTTAGATCCGAAAACAAGAAGCATTCGTTAATTCCCCACCCTATTCCGAAAAGGCCTTTCCAAAAACTTGGGATGGATTGTCTTGATTACGGGGGAAGATCGTATTTGGTTGGAATGGATTACTATTCCAAGTGGATTGAACTTCACGAAATCGCAGACAAAACTGCATCAAGCATAATTAAAATTTTGAACAAAATTTTTTCGATTCATGGTATTCCACAGAACATTGTCTCCGACAATCAACCCTTCAATTCATATGAACTCCGAAATTTTGCGAACAATTCAAATTTTGATTTTATATACAGTAGTCCAAGATATCCAAGATCTAATGGTCTTGCTGAGAAAGCAGTCCATATCGCAAAATCAATACTTAAAAAAATCAGCCAATCCGAAGGTAGTTTAGAAGAAGCTCTTTTAGAGTATAGGAGTACGCCAATTTCAGGAATTGGGTATTCACCAGCAGAAATGCTCATGAATCGTAAATTAAGAACGTGGATACCAATAAAAGATGAAGACCTTGAACCGAAAATTCCAAACAACTTGCAGGCGGTATTAGAGAGACGTCAAGAAAGAATTTTAAAACATAATAATCCAGTTAAACCGCGTCGTGAAACACATTTTGAGAAAGGAGAAAACGTAGTATATAGAAATAATGGAAAGTGGGAACCAGGTAGAATAGTATCCAAACATGATAGTCCGAGGTCATACTTACTCCAAAATGAAAATAATAGAGTCATTCGTAGAAATACATTACACTTACGTAGGTCAATGCATTCTCCACAAATAAGACTACCCGAGGCGGAAGAGAGGACGCCTGTTGTCACTGGAAATAATGATAACCCTTCTCTTGAATTGTCAGACACTTATCACACTAACTCATCTCCATTACCTGATAGTAACAATGTCGAACAAGATGTCGAGTCAGTGCGGCAACCGGACCGAGAGTATACCACAAGATCTGGTCGAATTAGTCGGAAACCAAACTTTTATATACCTCAATAAAATTGAATTTTAATACATGAAATTTTGAATTGTTCTATAATACATCATAAATTATAATATAATGAAATTATTATAACTAATGTATTATTTGTACCCTTACATCTAAGTGCTATTATTTGAATTCCATTGTAAATTAAAAGAAGGAAGATGATGTATAATGTCCCATCTCTAAGCATACTTGTCTAAACAACAATTATCTCAAAATGAACATTAAAATGAATGACTAAGCATAACATAATCGGATAGCGTGGTGGTCTCGCTCTTTGATAGTTTTTCTTGGTCTTACAGTTCACTTTGTAAGCTCAAATAAAGAACACTGAAATCTTAATAAAAGTCTTTCAATAATATAACAGGTCCTATCTTCTACACGGAGAGAGATATACCTATATCCATTTCGGTGGTAAAAATTGCATAGTTTTTACCAAATCTTGGCGGCCAAGCTATCGCACTCTCACCTTAAGAACTGGTTTTTGATATCACTTGCCTCAGATTTTCTCAAGCATCATTAAATGTTTCCTTTTTTCGAAAACTTATCTTGGAGTTTAAATTTATTATTATTATTTTCATATGAAAAATTAGTGAAACACTATCTTTATTACGCTTTTCTATAAAAAAATACCTACAGAAATAAAAGGTTAAAATAAAGAATTAGAAGAAAGAAAGAATTAAAATCTTTATTCAATGCTTTATAAAAAGAGTTACGCTACTAAGGGCGTTCGTCATGGACAGGAACAGGTAATAATCTCTTGGCACAATGTCCGGGCTATATAGTGGATGCAATAAAACCTTCCGAGCTCAAATAGCTTCTGCCGAGTCATAAACTAAGTGTGTGATCTGGAGTTGTTCTGGTGGAACACTACACCCTTCCTGTTGGCAAATTTTGAACGCTTCTGGTCGATCGCCTGTTTCAAGCAGTTCAATTGATCGCAGAAGGTGGTAGAATTGAGCATCTTACCATATGGGGGGACATCATAATGGATGATTGCCTTCCAATCCCACCAAACACACAGCAAAACCTTTCTGGCCGTCAATCCCGGCTTGGCCACTGTTTGGGACGATTCACCAGCCTTCGAAAACATCCGTATTCACTACCGTTTTGCGTATTTTACCAAAATATCAAAACAAAGCAAAACTGACATTTTTATCAAAGACACTCTATATAGGTATATCATATACATACATATGTAGTGGCTTTGATTTTTATTTAATCCCCTTCTACTGTACTTTGTTATATGAAAAACCAATGTTTTCCTTATTCACTCAGACTCGTTAATTCAGCATAGTCTTTAAATATTTTCGTCTGTTTCGAATTATAACATTCTTTAGTCTCCCGGCTATAAATACATTTCCTTACTAGACGTTCCACACAAAATATTTAGATGTCGCCCTGTTCGACTGCCACCATGAGAGGAATATAGTTTTCATGGTACTATGGTTTTACTTACATAGTACATAGTTATAACTGAAGCAATTTTTGTTTTACTTTATTTTGTACTTAACCAATTAAGTTGCGAACTCGTAGAAAGGACTAATCAACTGGATAGTTTTTAGATCTTTGACATGTTCAAACATATAGTGGCGAGCACATGTGGATACATAATTCTCAAATTTAACTTTGGGATACCACAAAATGCGCAAAAATATAGTTATCACGGTCATTCTTTTTTTAATTAGTTCTTTATATTCCTTAGAAACAAACTATAAAAATAAAAGCTTTTTGCAAAACTTAAATCCAAAATAAAAAGTTTTCTAGCAACAATGAGTAAAATTTCGGAAAATTTGGAAAATCAAATTATTGAAATGACAGCAAAAAGTTATTCAGCTAGAAAAATAGCGAAAAAACTAAAAAAATTTCATAGAACAGTGCTTCAAGTTCGAAAAAGACGTAATATTAGTGCGCCTGAGGTGAAAAAATCGCGGCCGACATTGCTTTCCGATCGAGTTGCGGGAGCTATAGAGCGGGTGTTGATAACCAGGCAAGTAAGAACGCCAAAAGAAGCTGCAACAGCTATAAAAAAAAACCGTAAGTGAGTGGACAGCACGAAGCGCACTTCGGAGAATCGGCTTGACATCGGCCGTTAAGCAAAAAAAGGCAGCACTTTCAGCAAAAAATGTGTCAGCGCACCAAGTTTTGCAGAAAACACAAAAATTGGACCGCAGATGACTGGAAACGGTTAATTTTGGTTTCATCGGACCAAATAACCCTTTTATTTTTGTAATTATTTTTTTTTGTGTCACCATGCCTATTCTACATAAAACTAAACCCTAAAACTATTAAACAAGTATGTAAGCCGGTCAAGTAAAACCTGTAGCATGACGGCTAGTGCGTAGGGCTCTGACTAGGTGGGCTGCGGACAATAAAATAATTCCGGATAAACAGTTCGGTTTCAAGGCGGGTCATGACATAATTCATTCTGCGTCTAAAATCGTTCCAATGGAATAAATCGAAACAACAATGCACAGGTGCTGTTCTGGTTGATTTGGAAACGGCCTTTGACACCGTATGGTTAGAGGGTCTTTACTTAAAACTGAGCAGGCTTGGCATAAGCAAACCATTGTTGTATATACTTTATGATATGCTTAACGGTAGAAAGTTTGTTGTCAAAAGTGACAATGTAAGTTCTACCACAACATTCCTATTTAAAAATGGTCTTCAACAGGGAGCGGTGAATTCACCGATTCTCTTCGGTATTTTGACCAGCGATCTGATAGGTAGTCTTGTTCAAACATTGAACACTAGGATAATAAGAAGTGATAAGATAAGTGAAAAGTGATAGGCTATGTTAACTTAGGATATCTTATCTAGCAAACATGAGCACACATACAAATTGAGATAACAAGCAACTGATTGCTTGCGCTTGGGTTCAGAGTTTGTGTGTGTGTTTCTGTTTTCACTTATCGATTTCACGAACAAAATAGTATATACATATAAGCGTAGATTAAGATTTTATAGTCAGTTCGAATAAACAATATACCCGACATTACAACTCGGTGTTTTATTTTTAACTCGCGGTTCTTAATTTTCCCCCCACCAAAGGTAAGGGATTTGAACAGATGGTCCTTCGAAACGGATCCTTATTTTATATTTTCTCAATCGTCATTGAGGCGAAGGAAATTTAAATAAGAAGTTATAATAAATTTTGATTGGTGAAATTTTTTCAATTGCTAAAAATCAAAGAAAATATAGTTAATTACCTTCCAAAATTATTATTTTCAATAGCGTACTTTACGGCTGACAGTAAAGTAAGTGTATTCGGGACTTAGACACCGAATTAAAAGTGAAGTGTAAAAAACAAAGAGTGCAGTGTTAAAAAAAAGTCCAAAAATCAATTAAAATGACAAAAACGATAAACTGTACAAGTCCCAAAAACAAATAGGGGATGAAGTTGTGCTTATTCATAAAAATCTCAAAAATAAAACCAATCGAAAATCTGAGTTGGAAATAAGAAATAAATTAAGTTCTATATGGAACGAATTCCAGCTAAGCCACTCATAAATTTTGGAAGTTGGCATCAGCACAGATAATTATTTCGAAATCAATTATTTCCAGTGCATTGAAAGTGAAGTTAGCAAAATAAATGCTTTGCTTGATGCAGCAAAAACACCGTTTCAGCCAGGAGAGGATGATGATTCAGCTGAAAAATCTTCAACAAATAATCAAGAATATGACGCAACAACAACAGTAAGTGCTAGAACACTGCCGACAGTTGCACCAACATTGGGAACATTAGAAACAAACCTCATTAAGATGTTTTACCGACAGCATTAAAACTTCAAACGTCTAATGGATACGACGGTCGGAGCAGAAAAAATCTCATCCAAGAAAAAGACGTGGTGGAAAAATTCAATGATCTGAAATTGATTTATAATAAGGTCACGGTAGACCTCGGATATTATGACAATAATATTAAGGACATCTATGAAGAATCGGCAAAGAGCGCTTCTAATGTCCAAAAAGTATTTGAGGAGGGAGCAACAAAACCCGAAATCCAGAAGAAGTCCTCCAACTTGAAGCTGGAAGAAGTTAAAATTCCAGTCTTTTATGGCGATTTAAACGAATGGATGATTTATTTGTGAAATTAATTCATGAAGTAAAGCATATCTCGAACGTAGAAAATATGTTCAGACTTAAGTCTGTAGTCAAAGGTGAAGCAGGAAAGCTCATCATGCATCTCAACGTTACTGAGACGAATTATGAAGCGGCATGGAGTATGCTCGAACAAATATTCGAGAATCGAAGATTGCTGTTTACAACTCTGGTTGACAGATGACTTGATCAGCCAAGAATTAATGGCGAGTCAGCAAGTTCTGTTAAAAAGTTATTATACACCACAAATTCACACTAAAAAATCTTAAGATACCACCAAATGAAGCATGCCCATTTATAGCTAGAGTGGTTATAAATAAACTGGACAAGGATACCCTAAGGCAGTACGAGCAAGGGATGAAAAAAACGAAAGAAATCCAGAGCTTGGATCACGTTTTACAATTCCTGGAGCAGTAGTATCAAGCACTTGAGGCAATAAAAGGAAAAGCGAGTGGAAGCAACAACGCTCAAAAGAAAACCAAAAACAACACAAGTTTCTTACAAACCACATAAAATGTTTTTATTGCCAAATGTCTGGCCATTAAACAAAAAAGCGTCGACAATTTTTACAACTAAAAGTGACTGAACGAAGAAGTTGGACTCGGAAATCAAAAGTATGCTATGGGTGTTTAGACCACACAATAAACACAAAATGCACAAGCAAAACAGAAAAATGCCAAATTTGTAATCGTAACCACAATACTATTCTTCACGATAAAGACTTTGCTGCAGAAAAAAACGGAGAACAACTTACAGCAACAGTGACGAAGAAAGGCGCTTCATCGGCCATTTTGCTGGCAACTACACAAATACAAGTGAAATCAAAAACCGGTGAATTCGTGCTGATGCGAGCATTAATAGACCAAGGATCCCAAAAAACGACGATATCCGAAGGGGCCGCACAAATATTAGCCATTCACCGGACTAAAGATATAACCGAACTTTAAGGAATTGGAAATACAACAGTGGTAATATCTAAGAGCAAAGTTTTGTTAGAACTTAAGCACGTTTTTTGAGTACAAATGTAATCAAAGTTGAGGCATTGGTGTTACCAACATTGGCTAAGGCTCAACCAAGCAGAAGCTTTGATTTTGATTTTAACCACTGGAGTAATTGTGTGCTCGCAGATCCATTATTCAACAAATCGGATAGAATAGACGTGGTAATAGGATTGTCTGGAATAATTAAAAATGATAAACCAATTAATAAAAAACTAACAACTGCTGTTACAAATCTGGAACAATTTTGGGAAATTGGAGAAGTATCGCAGAATGATTCACATTCAAAAACTGAAGACAAACTATGCCTGACAGCTTTCGCAGATAATAAAGAAGTGGACATCGATGGAAGGTATATGTATAGTAGCTCTCCCGCTCAAAGAAGACAAAGAACTTGGAAACTCTAAGAAACAGGCAGAAGAAATTTGAGTCTGACAAAGTTCTAAAAGAAGAATATTCGAAGTTTATGAGAGAATATTTAGAATTAGGTCATATGCAAGAATTCAAAAAAGCTAACATGGGAAAATACTATTTACCTCAGAAAGCAATAATAAGAGCGGACAGTCTAACTTCAAAGCTGCGGGTGGTCTTTGATGCAAAAAGATATTTTTGTTATCATCTTAAAGTGGAGGTTATGGAGATATGCTATAACCGGAGATATTGAAAAGATGCAACGGCAAATCAAAATAGCAAGAGATGATCAAGAATACCAACATATCCTGTAGAGAGACAACAAAAAAGGAGTATCGGCTTACTACTGTAACCTATGGAACGGCAGCTGCACCATTCTTGGCTGTACAGACCTTAATGGACAAAGCCAACGATTGCAGTAAAATAAACGGTGATACAGCAAAAATAATCCGAGAAGATTTCTACATAGATGATTTTATGACAGGGGCAGATAATATGGAAAAATTCAACAGAATATATCCACAGAATTTAAAAAGTTTGGTTTTCATTTAAGAAAATGATTTAAAAATAACTAACAGCATTCCTAATTGTGGCAACGATTAACTGATTGAAATTAAATAAAACGAATCAGTCAAGACTCTATGACTAAATTGGGATCCAACACAAGACGAATTTAAATTCTCTTTAAATTTATCGACTGAAGATAAAATTACGAAACGAATTGCATTATCAAATCTTGCCCGAATATTCGATCCATTGGGTTGACTTTCACCAGTCACAGTAGTTGCAAAGCGTTTTATGCAGAAATTATGGACTTGAAGAATGAATGGAATAGTTTCATAGAACACATAATTATCTAGTCTTAGTGAAATAAAAATTCCTCGAGGGCTACAATCATCTAAAAAAAAAGAAAAAAATGGGTGGCGCAACAGTCCGTTTGAGAACTAGGGCCTAGTGACTGACAACTCTCAACCATTCCTGTGTGCGAGTACTGTTGTCAGGGATGGAAGGGACCTACAGTTTTAAGCCGAATCCGAACGGCAAATTTGAGTAAGCACTTTTCATGACAAGAATTACTCTTGGAGAATTTGTCAATTCCTCGCAAGAGGCAATACCCGTAAAAAAACTTTAGGTGGCATAGGCAGGGATCGAACCCAAGACCTCTCGCATGACAGTCCAACGCATTTTTTTTTTTTTAATTTATTTTTTTTTAATTCATTTTTATTAATTCATCTTAAACCTATCTTGAAGCTAGACAAAAATTCATAAAACTAGCCTAATTAACCATAACTTACAACTAGCTTACTGGTTTCATACGGACACTCTAAGTTAAACAATAATACTTAATGCTAATGCCTTTCGGCCCTAAGATCTATTTAACTTCAATTGCATTTTATTTATTTTTTTATTCATTAGAAAATTTCAAAAAAACTAATATCAATATCCTTTTTTATTTTTACTTAAAAACTACTTAAAATAAGGTCCTTAATATAAAACTTAAAGCTAACTAAAACTACCTATTCTACCTATAAATTACTTAAAACTAGAACAACCACAGCAGCAAATCTAACTATCTAACGTTTTTTGTTTTTCATATATTGTTGTTTTTTTTCCATGTTTTTTTTAAATTTTTTTTTTGTATTTTTTGTATTTTCTTTTTGTATTTTTGTTTGTGCCACCATGCCTATTCTACTTAAAACTAAACCCTAAAACCATAAAACAAGTATGTAAGCCGGCCAAGGCTTTGAACCCCATCCCGACTACCCACTATCAAGTGCCGATTGAAGCCACCAAAACTGGTTCTCCTGCTTCACCCTATCAGTTCGGTCCCGTTCGGGCACAGCCCTACTGAACCGAAGGAGCTCTGCTCCGCCATGTGCCATGACGTCCCGATTGTACAGGAGTCGCCTATCCACGGTTCGTCGTCTGACGTGGTAGATTAGCGGAACTGCCAATCTATCCTGTATCAGACCGCATCTATCTAAAAAGAGGAATGCCTCTGGTGGAATGAAGCCGCTCAAGCGTGCACTTTCAAGATACTCGTCATTCGGATAGAACGCCCCGAAAATTAAATTGTTGGTCGAAGACATAGCTCTTGCAATGTGACCTCGAACGAGTTTTATCACGAAATTGTCAATTCTGTTGATTCGAGCCCCGTTGTATAGGACCTCGTTGGAATAGTAGTGCACGTAAGAAGATTCGGCCGTTCGATATAAGCCGGTACAGCGTCGTAAACACTGCCACTCGAACACCCGAAACTTCTCCATCTGGGAAGGGGCAACGTTGAACCACACAGGACAACCATAAACGATCATCGGCCGTATGTGGGCCATGTAGCAAATTACTTTCACTCTGGGGTCAAGCCGACTGCTAAAAAACAGCCGTTTCGTCAGAGCGAAGGCTCCTCTGGCCCTGGTCAGAGCAGCATTTATATGTCTGTCGAAATATAAATACTGATCTAACCAGATACCGAGGTACTTCACTACACTTTTGCTCGCTAATGGCTGCCCGTGAAGATCAACGATGACCATCTTGCGCCAATTCTTGCACGTATCCCTCGTGGCCCTAGCCAACGGAGTCCGAAACAGAATTGCCTCCGACTTCTGGACATTTATTTTTAGTTCCCAGTCGTCGCAATATCGCTGAATCTTGTCGAAATCACGCTGCAAGAGAATTCTAATAACATCAACCTTCGGGCCGCTCTGTACGCAATAAGATCGTCGGCGTACGCAATTGCCTTTGTAAGACTACCTATCAGATCGCTGGTGTAAATGCTGAAGAGAATCGGCGAATTCACCGCTCCTTGTTGAAGACCATTTTTAATTAAGAATGTTGTGGTAGAAGTTACATTGCCACTTTTGACAACAAACTTTCTACCGTTAAGCATTTTTTTTTTTTTTTTTTTTTTTTCGCAGGAAGGTGAGAAATCTTCAGAGACACTATAAGCCCGATGCTTATAGTAGTGTCAGATTTTTACTGACTAAAACTCACCTCCCTTATCTTCTATATTATTACTACAACTAAGTCCAGCTTAACAAGTAGTTTTAGCGTCATTTTGTTCGCGTTTTGTCAGGAAGCTCCCCAACGAGAGGACCTGAAGATTCCACAAAATTCGAGTGGAGAGATTAATTTGTTTGCGCTAGATCAGAAGGTCTTGTTCGGTGCAGACGCCGAAAAACGAACGCCTCGCTAACAGATTGTTGGATTAAGTTATTACTATGATTTCTTAGTCGTGATCTTAGCTCTGTAGCAAATTTTTTAATTTCGTTTTCTACATATTTTATATTTAAATTTCTATGTAAGTCGCTATTTCTTACATACCATGGAGCATTTACTATTATTTTAAGTACTTTGTTTTGGTATGTTTGCAAAATTTGTATATTTCTTTCGTTGGTACAACCCCAAAGTTGTATACCGTACGTCCAAACTGGTTTCAGTACTTGCTTATAAATAAGAAGCTTGTTATAAACGCTTAGATTGGAATATCTTCCAATCTTCCGTTAAGCATATCATAAAGTATATACAACAATGGCTTGCTTATGCCAAGCCTGCTCAGTTTTAGGTAAAGACCCTCTAACCATACGGTGTCAAAGGCCTTTTCCAAAACAACCAGAATAGCACCTGTGCATTGTTGTTTTGTTTTATTCCATTGGATATCAGAAACGAGTTTAGACGCAGCATGAATTGTGTCATGACCCGCCTTGAACCCGAACTGTTTATCCGGAATTATTTTGTTGTCCGCAGCCCACTTAGTCAGAGCCCTATTGATGATCTTTTCGAAAACTTTGCTGATGCTCGGAAGAAGACCAATCGACCGAAGATTTGACAGCCCAACGCATTAACCATCATGCCACGGGTACTACCCACAATCATCTATTAGGATGAAAATTAAGCTACACGGCTTTGCTGACGCGTCCGAAAAAGTATACGCAGCGATGATGGTCTATATGAAGATCAACTCATCAACTACACTGATAAGTGGGAAGAGCAAGGTAAATCCAATAAAGAAAAGAAAAACACTTTCGAAATTAGAACTCTGTGCGGCACAACTATTAGCAAAACTTTTGCACAGAATTATAAAGCCCATAAATAGAGATTATGAAGTACATGCTTGGAGTGATTCAACAATAACAAAATAATAAATGCAAAGACAAACCAGAGTCAATGAGATTAGTGCACTTATTCTTAAAGCTAAATGGAGACATGTTGTCTCTAAGCAAAACTCAGCAGATGTAGCTTCAAGAGGACTAAATGCGAACCAGCTAAGCGAACACACACTTTGGTGGAACGGGCCGGAATGGCTTAAGGAACCTAAAGAAAAGTGGCCCAAACAGTGTGAAGAAACATATCGACCAACTGTATTAGGGGCCGGTTATAGCTATCAGTAAAATCCATCAGTAAAATTTGAAACAGGAGGAATCTGAATTGTTTTACTGATGAGCGTTTATAGCAATCAGTAAATTTACGTCATTAAATTAAATGTCACTTTGAGGCTTCGCCCTCAGGAAATTTTGTTTGCTGTTGCTTTCATCAGTAAAATTTTTCATGATGTGATCGGAACAGTAAAAAATTGGAACACCAACAGTAAAACGAAATGGAATTTGTTTTGGCTTTTGGCAGTCAGCTGTTCAGTAAAATGAAATTTCATCATTAAAAAAAATAAAATGGATTTATAAATTAAATAAAACTTTAAATGCATTGTTTCTTTTTGAAAAAAAACTTGAATATAGGATTCATCTTATTGCATCAATCTTTTGCTAGAAATAAATCTGTAACATGTTCAAAAACTAAAAACAAAAATTTTACTGATGAATTTTACTGATAGCTATAACCGGCCCCTTAATGATGGCTGAAGACAAAACCAATAAACACTTTTTAGATGATCTCATGACAAGATACTCCAGTTTTACAAAACTTCAAAGAATAGTAGCATTTATCATACGCTTCATTCGGAAAAAAATGCGAGTAAATGCATTTTTTGAAGTAGAATACGCTTGGAAACTCACTGTGAAACATCACCAAAAAAGCGAATTTGAAACAGAAATAAAATGTTTACAACAAAAGAAAGAATACAAAATCTGAGATTGACTTCTCCCTGCCTGCTCTATGAGGCGGGGAAGAATGTTCAAACATTGAACACTAGGATAATAAGAAGTGATAAGATAAGTGTCCAGGAATGCCATGCCTTACTATTTCATCTTAAATTATTATTTATCTTGAATTTACTAAAATTATATCTCGAATTGTTTACTTAATGAATTCTTTAAGACTCAATTAATTCTTAATGAAATATTAATATTTTTAAAAGTTGCCAAACATAGTTATATAATACCCTATGGGCCTTACTAATAATCAAATTTAAAGCTCACTTAAATATTTAACCGGGTTTTAAATATTTTGCCATACCAATACACATTTTAATAGTTAGGTTAAGGACTAACGCCCAGCTAAATTTTGTTGTTGGGAAACTCAACTATAAACGGACAGTTAAATTAAACTCCATGGTTGCACTGTCATTTTGACAGTACATGCAACAAATGCTTTTCAGGTCACAAGAGTAAAGATTTGTTGTGATTATTGTCTGCTGATTGTTCGCGGCAATATTTTATAGAAAAGCAAGTCGATTAATACTTGTTTTAATATATAATTGTGATTATGTTCTAATAAATATCCATCATTTTAGAAATGGCTGAAAAACTAAATTTCAAACGGAGCAGATCGTCAAATTGGACGATGGCAATGAAGGAGCTATTGTTCGAAGCAGCTAGACCACTTGCGCATGTTATAAATTCTAAGCTAAATGATGGCAAGTCATTAAAAGCCAAAGCTATAGCCTGGCAAAATATTGCTGCAACGTTTCGGGCAAGTGGCTTTAAATTGACGCCAAACAAGTGAGGGACCGATGGAGCCGCTACAAGCAGGAGGTACGGACCAATTTAAGCCAATTTAATAGATCTCAGAGGGAGACCGGTGGTGGAAAACCTCCTGAGGAACCTTCTGAGATCGATTATGAAACTGCTGAAATTTCCGATCTGGATTTTGTTAAAGATACCGCAGAATTTGGTAGAAGAGGCGACGACGCCTTCCCACAAAAGATCATTAATGAATCTGGCAGTTGTCTTATCAAATCTTTGAAGTTTATGCCAGAAAACAAAAATATTTATATCTTCTATTATTGAATCGTCCGAATCCATTTCGAAATTTAATTTAAATCAAATATTTTTGTTTTGTTTATGTTTGCAAATTTTACTAATGTCAATTCAATGCTGTCTTTTTGACAGAGAATGTGGTAGATATTGTTATAGAAGACTAATTAGTAATAGACGTGTTTATTTTGGTTATTAGTATGCACGCAAATTAACTCGCTGTTAAAATTTAACTCAACGATACCTAAACGTGTGTTTAGCGATTTATTATTGGTAAGGCCCTATGTTTTATTACCTTGAAATTTTATGGCTTTAAAATTTGTATGGCTTTGTAAATTTTATTGCTTTTCACTTTTGTTTTTCTATATTATGTTTAATCTTTATCCCTTTAACAGCTTGTTGTATTTTATTTTGAATAATTTTGATTTTTAATAATTATTGCTGAACAAAGTTGGTATTGAAATAAATTCAAATAAATTTAAATTGTCTTTTGAATTTATATATGTATGCTGGTTGCTTGGAACTTTTGGATTGCTGGAGCTGCACATACGAGTATATTTAGTAAAATTGTATCGAATTATTTAAATTTTTTTTGCTGTTGTCTGCTGGGTTGCTGTTGCTGCGCGTTAGGATTTTTGGAGCGCTGTTTGGAAATAAGTTGCTGCTTTTTGTAGTGCAGCTTCATGTACGCACCCTTAAGTTGTAACTTAAGTGTGTTATTACACTCAGACTTTTTTGGAAAGACTCAAATAAGTGCGAAAGAGAAAGTAGGTGAAACAGAAATAATTTAAAAAGTCTCAACCCGCAGAGTTCTGGGTTCAGGATTCTTGGATGGTTTTTGACGTTTCTCTTTCTTGTCTTTCTTTGTTTCTTGGCGTTGCTTTATTATTCTTTCTATTGTTACCGAGTAAACAAGAAATATTCCGCCGGACAAATTCAAGTGGAGCAAAGACCTTATAATGAAATTAAATGAAGGAATGATTGAAAGAGTCTAGCTTGGTAGTTTAAGCTTTGGAATGTTTCACCCGTTAAAACAAAGTGATAGCCAACTTTTCTGGCCCTCAAAATTAAATTTTTTTTATGTCGTTTTCAACAAAAAGCAGCTTAAAAGTTTCTTCATTCATCGTTTTATAATTTGAAAACGATGGTTTATCATTTGATTTTAGTTCTTTTGTCAAGAAAATGAAGGATTCTCTCCAGATTTCAATCCAATTCCTATTTTTACATTATTCGGAATTGTTATCCGTATTCATGGTGTCAATAATCATTGCTGTAGTAAAAAGTGCAGTTTTCTTTAATTATTTTCACACTTTGACTTTGTGGATGAGAACAAAAAATGAAAGAGAAATGTCAAAAACACGCAACCGAAGAACATCCTAGTGTAATAATGCGAGATTGATTAGATGGGTGATCAAAAGAATATATGCGAAACACGCAGCATGCAGAAAGTCTGAGTGTAATAAATAACACACTAAACAGCACTAAGCTGAAACTAAATAGCAGTACAGCACTAAGCTGAACTGGCCTGTGTGGCATTTTTTGAATATATATCCACTGGGGTTTGTCTAGCATTAATTAAAATAAAGTGTTTTATTTTGCACGGTTGGAAAATACTACATGGTGGCAGCGGTAAAAAAAAATAAGTATAAAAAGAATTCAATAGAAATAAAACGAAAAGCAAAAAAGAAATGCCTCCCAAGTAAGACAAAATGGACAACATATTTGTCGCAAACATCGCTCCTCCAGAACCTTTTAATTTCACCCAACCAGATAATTGGGCTAAGTGGCGAAAAAGGTTCGAGCGCTACATAAATGTTTCTGGACAGTCAACAAAATTACCAGGAGACCAGATAGATCTGCTCTTTTATGTATGTGATGGGTGAAAAAAGTGAAGAAATTTGGTTACAGCTAGGGACTACACCAACGAATTTGTCCGATGCCTTGGATAGGTTCGACAAATACTTCAACCCGCAAAAAACATTATCTTCGAAAGATTTAAGTTTAACTCTCGGGTTCAGAGGCAAGGTGAACCTGTAGATAATTTTATCACAGACCTGTATGCCTCCGCCGGAAAAGGTGACTACGGCGATCTTAAAGCAGAGCTCATCTGTGACCGAATTGTCGGCGGAATGCTGAACACAAAAGTGAGTGAGCAAATGCAACTGAAATCCGAGCTAACACTCAAAATGGCAATGGATACAGCGCGCCAAGCAGAGATCCAGGTAATGCAGACAAAAATCATCAAAGAAGAAAGGAATGTCTATAACATCCAGGCGGTCGAGACAAATGGTAGTCAACGAAAACATGATAGTCAACGAGGCGTCCCGTGTATGAATATGTATGGTAAGAGTATCAATAATAATAATTTTAAGAATAAATGTAATTACTGTGGCAATAAACCACAGAATAGAAAAGATTGTCCAGCTAAAGATAAAAATTGTAATTTTTGTAATGTTCGAGGACATTTCTCAAATGCAAGCACTAAGAAAAATGAAAACTTGTATAACAAAAGAACAAATAAAAATAACAAAATAAATTGAGTTCAGTTTGATAATAGTTCATTAGAAAACATTAAACCTAGCAATTCTGAGAATAGGGAACATTTTGAGTATCAAATTGGAAAAGTAGAATAATTATTCTTGGGGAATATTAAAAAAACAGGTGTAGGATCGTGGTACGTACAGTGTACGATCGCCGAATTAAAAACAAAGTTAAATTTTTTTATAGATACGGGGGCAGACTGTGTCTGTATTCCAAAAAAATCTGTTGAAATAGAGAAGCTACATATCTATTTCTTAATCAAAATCCAGTTTAAAGGGACCAGATGGAAATCCGCTTAAGGTTTTAGGTTTCGCTAAGGTTACTTTAATCTGTAATGATAGGGAATATATTGATGACGTATACATAGTTGAAGGACTAAATACTCCTATATTAAAACGCCCAATACACGATACAATCTATCGTACCGACTTGAGTTGTACCGATATCGGTAGCGATATCGAAAGTAAACACACACCATACGACTAGCTCACGATTTCATCTACTGTCAAAACGATTCACATCAAAGCAGCCGTATGCAACCTCTCGTTTTCGCTCGATAGTGTGTTATTACACTCAGACTTTTTTGGAAAGACTCAAATAAGTGCGAAAGAGAAAGTAGGTGAAATAGAAATACTTTAAAAAGTCTCTAACCGCAGAGTTCTGGGTTCGGGATTCTTGGATTGTTTTTGACGTTTCTCTTTCTTGCCTTTCTTTGTTTCTTGGTGTTGCTTTATTATTCTTTCTATTGTTACCGAGTAAACAAGAAATATTCCGCCGGACAAATTCAAGTGGAGCAAAGACCTTATAATGAAATTAAATGAAGGAATGATTGAAAGAGTCTAGCTTGGTAGTTTAAGCTTTGGAATGTTTCACCCGCTGAAACAAAGTGATATCCAACTTTTCTGGCCCTCAAAATTGTATTTTTTGTGTCGTTTTCAAGCAGGTTAAAAGTGTCTTCATTCATCCTTTTATAATTTGAAAACGATGGTTTATCATTTGATTTTAGTTCTTTTGTCAAGAAAATGAAGGATTCTCTCCAGATTTCAATCCAATTCCTATTTTTACATTATTCGGAATTATTATCCGTGTTCATAATGTCAATAGTCAAAAAAAGTGCAGTTTTCTTTAATTATTTTCACACTTTGACTTTGTGGATGAGAACAAAAAATGAAAGAGAAGTGTCAAAAACACGCAACCGAAAACAATCCGGGTGTAATAATGCGAGATTGACGGGATGAGTGTTCAAAAGGAAATATGCGAAACACGCAGCATACAAAAAGTCTGGGTGTAATAACACACATAGCATTCGACCATGCGATTTCAGTACAGCGGATACTTTGTTTCACACATACGATACAATCATCGCAAGCGATTCAACTTTTGTACGATAATCGGTACAATAATTGTATCGTGTATTGGGCGCTTAAGTTGTAATGCTTTAGTTGATAGTAGGTACTTGAAAATTATTGCCTTTCGGAAAATGAAACTTTTCAAATAATTGAAAATTTTCCTAGACTTTTTCGGGACATCGGAGAGTTTAAAGGGGAAATATATATAAAATTAAAAAGCGATGTTACTCCCTTTGTTCAAATGGTCCCTAGAAGAGTGTCAATTCCGTTATTGTCAAAATTGAAATATGAAATTTAAAGATTAATAGACATGGATATAATTGAACGAATGGAGGACATGACGGAGTGGGTTAGTCAAATAGTAGTTGTTCCAAAGCAAAATAGTGAAATAAGACTTTGTGTTGACTACACTCAACTAAATAAATATGTGATAAAGCTTTATTTTCCAATGCCAAAAATAGAACTATCACTAGCTAAGATAAAAGAAGCAATTTTTTTTCAAAAATTGATGCGAATAAAGGATTTTATCAGATTAAACTCAGCCGTGAAAGTCAGTTCCTTTGTTTTATATTTATTTATTTAGTTTATCTATCAAGTACATTATTTGTCTTAGATTTAGCATATGTGAGTATAGAATGGTGGGTTTGATATAGATATACATATATACAAGATACTTACAATAAATTAAGACAAGAAGGTAAATTAAGTTAGTTAATAAAAAATGTGTATATAATAATAATTTTACATATTATTTAATATGATACTTTTACAAATATTCCGACTCATATTAAAATCCAGTACGTGGTCATACTTATTATAATTAAAAGAAGCCACAGTTATTGGGTCATTAAAACCATAGTTAGTCCTATGTGAGGGTATAAAAGGTAAATCACCTCCTCTAGGTCTAATACATCGATCCGGGACATACAAACTAAACTTAGAGAGCAATTGTGAACATTGAATATGCCCACATAAAACATCTCGTGTAGAAAGAACAGAAAAATATTCACTTCTTATACTAAGTGGCTTAAGATTAATCAAAGCACATCTGGCATCATATGATGGACTTTAGGACCAATTTAATTTTCTTATAGCAAATTTAGTGAATCTTCTTTGAATTTTCTCAATGCGTAGCCGGGTATTAGCGTAATACGGATTCCACACAACAGAACAGTACTCTAGAGATGAACGTGTCAATGCAATGTAAATTGACTTGAGAGTATAAGGATCTTGAAAATCTTTAGCATTACGAAATAAGAAACCTAACATTGAGTTTGCCTTTGATATTATATAGCCGTAATGCCAGGAGAATTTAAATTGTTCGTCAAAAATCACGCCTAGATCTTTTTGTTTGGATACTCTCTTTAGGCTTATATTGGAAATATTATAGTCAAATAAAATGGGGTTACAAATTTTGAATATAGTTAAGACAGAACACTTACTAATATTAAATAGTCCATTGCGATCACACCAAACAGAAATATTATTTAAGTCACTTTGTAGTTAAAAAAATCGGATTCGGTCCTAACTTCCTTGAATATTTTTAGGTCATCAGCATAAAATAAGCAATTTGAGTGAATAAAATATGTTGGAAAATCATTTATGAATAATAAAAATAAAAGTGGACCAAGATGGCTGCCTTGTGGAACACCTGAAGAATTTGTGATCTCTGAAGAAATTTCAGATCCAAGTTTTACAAATTGTTTTCTTCCAATCAAGTAGCTTCTCAACCACAATAATAATTTCGAGTGAAAACCCAGAAATTCTAGTTTCTCAATCCGAATCATAGAGGAAATATATTATCTAGAGTCCCGACTGGTACCCGTCTTGCCTAAAACACCCTCAAATTTTATTTGAGGTAACTCTCTTAAAAGCCCGTAACAACTACATAGAATCTGGATTTTCCCATAAGAAATGCACAGGACAACTAACACATGCTTATGCTAATGGGCAAAATTCTCTCAATTTAGTTTGTAGGCAAAAAGAGAGCAAACCCATCAAGTCGGGACTCTAGATAATATATTTCCTCTATGATCCGAATGTTGTGTTGGACGTTGTCAAAAGCTTTGGAAAAATCAGTAAAAATTGAGCCAACTTGATGTCTATTCTCTAAGGCAGACAGGCAGGCATTAGAAAAAACTACCAAGTTCGTAGTTGTGGATTTACCGCTCCCAAAACCATGCCGAAAATCTGATATACATATATATTTTAGTTTTGCCATTTTAAATCAATTTTCTGTTTCAAATTGTAATAATTATGTATATGACTTTTCTAAAGCCGATTACGTGTCGTTAAATAACTACATATATTTACTCAGTTCCATGGGAAAATATTCTTTCAGCTCCTAGTCTTGAACTTACCTATAATGTTTTATGTGAGGTGATAGAAACCAATTTTTCTAAGTTTGTACTGGCCAAATTAATAAAAAAGCAAAATCGACCTATTTGGTTTAATAAACATCTTTTAAATTTAAAACGTGCAATGACAAACATGTACAAAAAGAGCACAAAAGATGTCTCACTTCGATGTTAATTTTGTCAATTAAGAAAAGAATATGAGTATTTGAAGAAATTTCTTCATAATCAATATCTTTGGTCGCTTGAGTCAAAAATCAAGCACAATTCTAAAGCATTCTGGACTTTTATTAATACAAAGAGAAAATCACTTGGCATTCCATCTGAAATGGAGCTAAATGGTGTTTTAAGTGAAAACTTGAATGTTATAAGTAACATGTTTGCTTCTTTTTTCCAGTCAAATTTTGTAAATCTTGATATTGAATGTACAAGTGTACCGTTATGTGATGCTATAGCTGATATTGGTCATCTTTCTATAACGGAAGAGGATATTCTAAAGGAATTATCTTCTCTTGAATCGAGTTATTTTCTTGCACCTGATAATATTCCACCAATTTTCTTAAAAATTTGTAAGCTAGGACTTCTCAAGCCACTTCATACTCTATTTAATAAATCTTTATGTTATGGTTGCTTGAAACTTGGAAGTGGTCCTTTATTACTCCTATTCATAAATCCGGCTCGAAAAAAGTAATTACAAATTATAGGCCCATTGCAAAACTTCAGATAGTTCCAAAAATCTTTGAAGCTATTGTCAAAAATAAGTTGTATATCAGATATATATATGTAATGCTTTGTGATGAACACTATTATTCAAGAGTGAAAATTCAGCTTCAGCAACAGAACATTCAATATCTTGATGGACAAAAACTAGATTGAACATTCTTCCAATGGAATTATAAATACAATTTGTTTGCTGAAGATTCATAGCATACATAGAATCAGTTACGTTATATTCGAAATCCTTACTAACATTGAAGGGAAAAATACATTTATCTTCTTCAGAATACATCCATTTGATATTTGTTAAATTAAAGTCACCTAAGACTACAATAAAAGAATTTGGATCTAAGTTATTAGCAAGAAATTGTACATTATTGGATGATTTTCATACATTTGAACATCTGAATTTGGTGGAATATATGAGACAAAAAAATATATATTAATTTTGTTATTATTATTATTTAAACAATAAGATTTAGAAAATTCAACACAAACACATAATTGTTCTATCAAACCAGAAGAAAAATGTATTTGAATTTGTTTGCTTTTTTAAAAAAGAAGGAACAGCTAGTACAACTCCCCCCTCTGCTTAATCCAGTTTCAGTTTCGCACCGATCTTTTCTTAAGACTTCGTAGTCAGTGTGGAGCAATTCAGATGAGTTTATATTTTCACTCAGCCAAGTTTCAGTTAATACAATAATAGAATACGGGCAATCAACAGCAGCAACATAAAAATCACTTAGTGCCTGTCTACACGCATTGTGCCCACAATGTTGTGCTAACAACACTATGTGTCTACATTGTGTTGTGACTACTCATGACCCCTTTTCATTTTGTGTTGCGGAACGACAAACTTGAAACATTTGTGTTTGAAATTTTGAGCCGGTGATACTGTCGACCGACATGCATTTACGGTTGCCACTTGAAAAAAAAGTTTGTCCAAATTTGAAAATAAAAATGACCACTTGTAGGTAAAAATGACCAACATAACCACATTTTGTTTAAAATATTTTCCATATTATGCAGATGACATTTTTTTTTAATTACGTACAAATAAACTCACAAAATCCCTAACATACTTAATTAAATTAACCCAAATAAAGATGACGAAATATAAAAACAAAGCGTTTTAACATTAGATCACAGTATATAAGTTTTTACAATAATTTCGATTTCGAGAATTTTTACGGCTTGTGTAATGCGTAGATAATTCTCTCTGTCTAATTCAGATCAAGAGTTTATATTTTTAATAAAGTTATTATTTACACAAAGTTGCTTAAATGAGTTTAACAGTTATTTCTATTAAGCCAAGTGAGTGTGTTAAAAGAACGTTTTCGTTACTCAAATTGTCGAACATCTTCTGTCGTTTCCGAAAAATATGACGAAATGGAATAAAAAATGACCATTTGACCAAGTAAAAAAATAATGACTAAATTTGGTCACCGATGACCAATGTGGTAACCGTGTATACAATATGTGCAAAGCCGAAGAGCAAAACAAGTATACCTTTCGCATCGACGAAGAGAAAATAATGACAAATTCGGAACGAAATGAGAAAGGAACTGTACTGCCCCAACAGAAAATTCAATTTTTGTCATGAGCATCCCGTCCCTTTACTCAGCTCCTCGCTTGCCCACAAACTCTCGTCACAACGTTGTGGGCACAACGCGTGTAGACAGGCACTTACTTTTGATCTCATACCCCCCGCATTATGATAGAAGAGGGAACAGGACGAATAATGCATAGGATGAGTTTGAGCAACAGGAACAGGAAATATATTAGCTAATCGGTCGTTTTTATTTCCGCAGTTTGGTCGTTTTTTGGATGGAAATAAAAAACTCTGACACGAACACCTGCCTTCCAAACATTTGAGTCGAGACAATTTGAACAACAAATTAGCAGGCATTAAAAGCTTAAAATTGATGTACCTAAGCTCTTTTATATCAGTATTTAAATTTATCAACTTATAGCAGCATAATTGTGATATATAAACGTTGAATGCTGAAGATACATAGTCCAGTATTTCATCGCAAGTTGTTTCTGGTTTAAAAGACGATAAATGAAGCCATTTCCATTTACATATGACGCTTAACATACAAGAAGATTGGACATTTGTTCCAACGATTTGGTTATTACGCTTAGTTTTGCGCGCTTTGCTGATTTGCCAATTGTTGTTTATAGAATTAGTTTCATCAACATAAGCACCTTCAGTCGTAGCAACAAGAGCTTGATTATCAACCTTACCATCAAGCTTCTCATCGCCATCAGCCAAAAACCCAACACCAGTAATATTAACACCAGCAACATTAACACCATCAACATTAATACCAGCAACATTAACACCAGCAACATTTCCGCCAGCATCATGAACACTATCAACACCCACCGCAGCAACACCAACACTAGTAGCAGCAGCAACATCAGCATTATCAGTAAGAACCTCAGAGATACTACATGATGCATTATTAATTGCATAGAGGAAATATATTATCTAGAGTCCCGACCGGTACCCGTCCTACCTGAAACACCCTCAAATTTTATTCGAGGTGAACTCTCTCAAATTCGAGGTGAACTCTCTCTATTTCGCTATCGGTGAATACATGTGAGTGGGGTAAAAAAGCAAAATGGGGGATTGGGCTAAACAGAAACAATCAATTTTGCAAAACAAAACAATGGGTTTCGCATTTTAAGAGTAAGTTTTTGTTAATTGTTTTGATATTTAATATAATTTGATATTTTTCAGAGCAAAAACCTTTATAATGAACCAATTCAAATCCATTTCAATGAATAAACGATAAAGTAAGTCAAATTGAAGGTCTAACAATTATTGATTTTTTGTATGGTCTTTGTTTTCATTTAGATGCTGCCAATTAAATAGCATAATGCAGGAAGCAACTTCCCTCAAGGAATCCGGAAGGCAAAGCTTTGCTCAAATCAAGGCCGCTGTTTACAAGTAAATTTTTTATACCATATTCCCTATCAAAATAATATCAATGTTTTTAATCACAGACACTGGACATTGTGTGTACATTTTTGTTGGAAGAATAAGAATACAATTTTTGTGGATTGTGAACTAAAACTAGTGACTTATGACTCTCAATCATTCCTATTTGCGAGTAATGTTGTCAGGAATGGAATATAATATAGTTGTTTGGATTTTGATATTTAAGGGAACATTAATAAAAAATTTACTTTTTCGATAGTATGTATATATAAATATATACATAAAAGCTGATATTTCATTAGTTATTAGCTGTTACAAAGCTTTTTTTTTTATAACTTACAGGTTTTGAAGGGGTTATAAAATACCTTTATATGTTTTATTAAAAGACAGTGTGAGCGTTAGGAAAATTGGGAAGGATTTAAGACGAGATACAGGTACACATTGGTCCTTGCATATATGTATATTTGAATAGTACTATCATGAAACACAAAATTTTGTTACGGAAGGCGGACCATGAGGGCGCTGCCTGTACGAAAATTAAGTGTGGAATGTAAGAGCGACTGGAAGTATAAAAATATTGAAAAAATCAGTCGTTGCCAACGTTACCTGAGATTTTTTTTGTTCATACCTATCAATTTATAGAAGGTATGCATATACATACAATACATTTAATTGTATGTGTTTTAGATGTGTTAGCTTAAAATTGTATTCATTTGATTTTAGATTTTCTATTTTTGTGAAATCTAAAAATTTAAAAGCAACGTTTTCAAATTTAAGTTTTGATACAATACTTCGTTGCCATATTTTGAATTTTTATAATATAGCAAATACATTCGATGTTGATATTTTTTTAAATTTGTATTTTTTATTGTAATGTGGGTAGTGGGTGGGTAGATACATACATATGTAGAAAAGTAAGTATTAGGGAGGGTAGGTTGGTGTGTATTAAGCAGAATTGTAAGGACTTAAGTCGTTTCGTGATTGGAGTTAATTTGACTCAAGAGAGAATTAAACAATCAACTTGAAGGGCCAACGCGTTGACTCTCTGGTGTCATAAAAACATCTACATTTTCTGTGTCAACTTTCACAGCGTCAATGCTTAAGACGTTAACTTTCACACGATTAGATAAAATAATATTTATTTAAGCCAACGTTATTTTTATTTTTTTCATATAAGAGTTTGAAAGAATGTTAAAATTGGTACAATGTAAGCTTATAACATAATTATTGTGTAGTTTTTAATTGTAGGTCTACAAATGACGTCATTTACACGTCAAAGAGTCCTAACCTTCTAATAGTAGCTTCAGACTTTTTTCTTTAATATTTTGTAGTGCGAAACAACTGTGTTAAAATTGAAAAAATTGAGAATTTATGCATATGCATGTACATATTTGCAAACATATTTTCCTATATTTATCCTTTTGGAAGCAGATAGGTCCATGGGTTTAAATAGGCACATGAATAAGTACGATAGAATATGTTTAGGTTAGCAGGTTGTTGCGTAGATAAAAATGTGAGGCAGTTTCTAGGGAATAATTTTGTAAAATTAATGTATTGAACCAAAAAAGTAACAACATTAATTTAACAGCCTACAATCCTCCTCACCTTCATTTTGTTTTTTTTTTTCAAAAAAACGGACAAATGGCTAAAGAAAGATAGTATAATAACTTTTTGCATTCTTAGGAAAAAGGGCACTACACAAAAAATCCCTTTTAAGTACAAAATTTTAAAATTACTGCCTCCTTCTAAACGTAACTTGAAGTAATAAAAAAAATGGTAGTTAAATTCAAAATTAAGATTTTCTCCAAAATTGAAATGAAATTTGCATTTATTTCAATTTTTTAATTATTTTAAACTGTTGATTTTTACGAGCATTTAAATGTTCGCTTGAACTAAAATGACACTTTTATATATGAATATGTAAATTGAAATGAAATATTATCGTTTACACGGCTTTTTAAAAATGGGTTCGTTTGTTTGTCAGGTGTAATTAATTATTTAAGTAATCACGTTACAAAAAATTCCATTCTAATTTAAGGGAATCTAATTTAGGAATTAAGATCAACAAACTTTAACATTGATGAAATGCACATCAAATTTCAAATTAAAATTAACTTAATTTTTTTATATCTAATTAAATCTTTGTCAATTTTAATTTTCACCTCAATTATTATTGATTTATTTGTATGGTGCAAACATCACATCAACTAAAAAGAGTTTTTAAATAAGTGACCATAAAAGCTGTTATTTTAACATGAACATATTTTAAATATTTAAAAAAAAAAGAAGCTGGGATGCGACCCACACTGATAACTTCCCATTCCGATTAATTATTCTAAAAAATTTTAACATTAAAAAAATATTTTGCATAATTATGATTAAATAGGTTAGGTTAGGTTATATGGGCTGACAGTTGATTTTGTTACCGTCACACTTAGATCAATGTAGATCCATTGTGATACCCTGAAGTGTTGTAACTTCTGAAAAAATGATTTAACCTATGAATTCTATGGTTGATCGAGCCATTTGGTGGACTTGATAAAGTTCAATAGGCGATTGCCTGGGAGTTCAGATAGTTCTTCTAGTTCATTGAAGAAATAGTTGCCTAAGAATTTTGATCTGGTACCGCATAGTGCGCGACAGTGGCATAGAAAATGAGCCGTGTTTTCGTGCTCATCCTCATCGCCGCAGCCTCTGCATATGTCGTCCGTACTAAGCCCCATCTTCTTTTTGTGGTAGCCAAGTAGGTTATGTCCAGTTATCACACTTATGAGGGATCTTAGGGACGGTTTTTTGAGAAGTAAAATCTTTTTGGATTTTTCCTTGTCATAATGAGGCCAGAGTTTCCTGGTGTTACCGCAGGTTTCTAATAGGTTATATCTATCATTTGCTTTTTGAATTATATTATTACTAATGTTTCTCTTTAGTTCGCATTGAGGGATTCTGATGTTGTGGTCTATGAGAGAGGGATCAAGTACCGAGCCTTCTCTTGCAAGCTCATCCGCTTTTTCATTTCCTGGCACACCACTGTGACCGGGAACCCAGCAGAGTCTTACGTTGTGCTGCATACCAAGAACCCTTAGCTCTTCGCGACAGCAAGAAACAAGCTTTGACTTGATTTGCGTGGCAGAGATCGCTTTTATTGCTGCTTGGCTATCAATGAAAAAGGTGATATCAGCGTGTGGTATCGCCATCATGGATATTTGATTAGCAGCGTTTTTCACTGCCAAGATCTCAGCTTGGAAGACGCTGCTATGGTCGGGAAGTCTGAATGAACTGAGATTTTCTGAGTAGAAACCTGCCCCTACCCCAGTAGTCATTTTCGAACCATCGGTGAAGATGGTAAGATTCGATTCGTTAGTGTAGGGTACACTGTTTTCCCTGTCCTCTCTATTAGGGAAGCTGGTAGTGAAGTTTTTATTGAAGTCTAGATAAGGAGTCATGTAATCGGTACGAACGTTATTGCCAACGTATTTTCTAAGGATCGTGGTATGGCCGTGTTGACTAGATATCCAAATATCGGTCTGACTAAGTCGGAGAGCGCTGTTTGCTTCTGATTTTTGTGCAAATAAGTCTATGGGGGTGAGATTTAGGATCGCTTTGAGACCCGCAGTTGGGGTAGTCTTCATCACCCCCGTAATGCTAATGCATGCCATTCTTTGTACTTTGATAAGGGTTTTTAAGTTCCTGGATATCTCCAGAGCTTGCCACCAAACCAAACTGCCATAAGTTAGAATGGGTCTAACAATGGCTGTGTACATCCACATGATTATCTTTAGATTTGGCCCCCAGTTTCTTCCCAGAATCCTGTTACACGAGTAGAGTGCAATCATGGCTTTCTTGTATCTTTCCTGTATGTTTAGACCCCAGTTGAGTTTCTTGTCCAAGATAACTCCAAGGTATCTTGCTTTTTCTGAAACTATAAGTGGGGTGTTATCAATTTTTGGTATCTCAAAAGAAGGTATTTTCCTTCTTTTGGTGAAAAGTACCAGTTCTGTTTTCAGGGGGTTAACCTTTAGACCGCATTTCTTGGTCCAGTTATTGACCATAGTTAATGCGCCTTCTAGTTGTTCGCTTACCGTGGTCAGGTATTTACCCGTCGCTAGAAGCGCTAGGTCGTCGGCATAAGCTATAATTCTGACACCGCTGTTTTTGAGTTTGATGAGAATTTCATTCATCACCAAAGTCCAGAGGAGGGGTGAGAGGATTCCGCCTTGTGGAGTTCCTCTAGATGTATACATCTTTATATCAGAACTACTTAGTACGCAATGGATTCGTCTGCTTCTCAACATACACGTAATCCATTTTATAAGTGTAGGTTCTATTTTAAGATCAGTGAGAGCTTTTTCTATGGCACTGTTGTGGACATTGTTGAATGCTCCTTCGATATCAAGAAAAGAGGCAAGGGTGTATTCTTTCACCGCGAGCGATTTCTCTATTGTTCTAACTACACAGTGTAGGGCTGTTTCTACACTTCTGCCTTTTGTATAGGCGTGCTGAAATGGTGATAAAGATTCTGGCTTTAAGTTGCTACGGATGTGCATATCAATCAATCTCTCAAGTGTTTTTAGTGCGGAAGAGGTTAGACTGATAGGTCTGAAGTCTTTTGGTTCTGTGTGACTGGGCTTGCCAGCTTTTGGTATGAAGACGACTTTAACTTCACGCCAAGCCTTCGGGACATATCCTAACTTAAGACTGTTAAGGAATATATTTATCAGATGTGGAGTGATGATATCACTGCTTTTTTGCAGCATCAAGGGGAAGATGCCGTCTAGGCCTGGGGATTTGTAAGGAGAGAATGAGTTAATAGCCCAGATTAACTTTTCTTTTGTTATCAATTCACTAGGAATTTCAGGTACCGAGTATATGGTGTACATTGACTCGTTTACTAGGTCTGCGCTACATCCTGGGAAGTGTGTTTGAACCAGGAGTTTTAGGCTTTCTTGACAGGACTCTGTCCATTGATCATTAGGTCCTTTTAGGGAGCCTATGGGTGTGTTTACTTTGGAGAGTATTTTCCTTAGTCTTGCTGAATGGTTAGTACACTCGATGCTACTACAGAAGTTTCTCCATGAGCTTCGTTTCGCCCTTTGAGTTTCAATTTTGAATTTTCGTTGACTGGTTTTATAACATTCCCAGTCGCTATCTAGTCTAGTGCGTTTAGCCCTATTGAAAAGTTTCCTTGTTTCTTTCCTAATATTACTGAGCTCAGTAGTCCACCAGGGCGGTTTATTGTTTTTCTTCGCCGCTGTAATGAGTGGACAGCTTTTGTCAAAGGTGTTCCGCATAATTTCTGTGAATTCCACAGTTAATTCATCTAAGCTATCTGAATTAAGATTAGTGTCGGTACTAAGGTGACCTATGTTCTTAATAATTTCGCTGTTGAAGACATGCCAATCAGTACGTCTATTATTTCTAAAAGGTTTGTTTTCCCGCTTAGTATCAGGGATACAGAATTCGATTAGACGATGATCTGAGAAAGATGCGTCGTCTAGTACCTTCCATTGCTCTACCTGACAAGTATCTGAGTTGCTTGTTATGGTGATATCGAGCACCTCCTTACGGGTTTTTGTAACAAAGGTGGGAGTGTTACCTCTGTTAGCTACTATAAGGTTGTTATCAATAATATATTCAAAAAGGGACTCGCCCCTTGTGTTAGTATCGGTGCTTCCCTACTGCACATGATGTGAGTTAGAGTCGCACCCTACGACTACGTTAACCTTGTTCTTACTTGCATAGGATATCAATAGATTAGTGATATCAGCTGGTGGTCCTTCCGTACCGTCGTACGGCATGTGAGTGGATGAGAGAATGAGCGTTGGGAGCCCTTCTCGCTCCAGTTTTACCGCTGTTTGGTCAATGTTGCTGTAAGTAGTCAGAAGAAAAAGATTAGACTGTTTCCTTGCTACAATGCATGTTCTGGGATTACTGTTACGGCTGTCAAGGTTGGGCTTGTACAGCAGAAGTTCTCTCGAGTGTAGTCCCTTAATTTTGCCGCCTGATACCCAGGGTTCCTGTATAAGGGCTACATCGTACTGTCTACTCTCCATGAGGTAGACTAGGTTAGCGCTGGCGGCTTTACTGTGTTGGAGATTGATTTGTAAAATTCTCAATTCCATCATATAATAAAGTATTTGTTCAACGCTTTACTAACCTGTTTCTTTTTGTTGGCAATAAACCTCAACTTGCATCGAGTTATCCCGACGCGTACTTTGAAGTCTACTTTCCTGAGAAGTGGAATAGACTTTTGAGTCAGCCTGACTTCCACCTCGGTGCCTTCCTTGGTCTTTTCAATTTTGACAATCTCCCAGTCTTGGCTTAGGAGATCACTATTCAGAGATAGGATGTATCTCTCTAGCCGTTCGCTGGGGATGGTAGGGCCTTTGACCACTAGTTTTCCTACCGGTCTGCACAGCTCCTTAATTTGTTTCACCTCAATGAGGCGAAGATCGGCGCCTTGCCATGGAGCTGACGTGTTTTTGATGAACTCTCGGAGCCACTCGAGTTTCACGTCATTCTCACAGTTCATCACCTTGAAACCATGAGTTGTCGTGAGGTTGCCGAAGAGTGGCACTTGCCTACTCTTAACGATGGCCTCGTTGACTTCCTCAAGGATCCTTAGTTCAAGGAGCTGCCATTCGTCTTCGGTTAGCCTACGTGTGGGTTTACCATAATCAGCTATAGCGACTTGGTGACCCTTCACGATAGCCCGAGATGTCTTTATCCTCTTCGCTGCTGTGTGTGGCGAGGAGGTTGTTGGGGAGTTGCTGACATTCCTAGCCCTTTTCGAGGAGCGTGGCGCTTCTTGTTGAGAAACTGCCTTGTCAGCTGGAATTTCCGTCGCTGTTTCTAGACGGAGCTTGGACTTTTCAAACGCTGTCCTTTCCTTAGCCGTAAGAGACTCAGGAGACTTTTTGGCAAACCGTCGAACAATCCTCGCAGCGTTGCGCTGTTGACGTCTTCGGATTTCGACTTCGTTGAGTGTGCCGGTCTTACGTTGTTTTGTCCTTTTTTGGATTACCGTAGCTAGGCTATCGATTGTCGTGTTGTTCGTTTGGTTTTCGGGTTCGGATACGGAGGTTGTGTTGAGGTTGCCTTGTGAGCAATGGCCTACTAGGATACCCTCGCACTCCCTTGTATCTTTACCCTCATCAGGGGAGCCTACCACATCCACTTGATTACTCGGACCTCTAGGTACCGGGATTAGTTCGGCGGTTGAGGTTGACTCCCCGATGTGTGTCCTCCCGATTTGTTCCTTATTGTTCTTGTTTACAGTTTGCTCTTTGTTCGCTGGTTTTGAGGTCTTAGCACCAGACGTTGATGGGTAACACTCTTTCCCACGCTTGGAATTAGCGTAAGGAGCAGGCGGTCCCATCTGTGTCTTACAGCCCGAGTTTTCTAGAGAGGGGTGACTTGATGTCAGGTTGTCCTTAACCAAGACCTTCCTGTCCAGAAAAGCACGAGCGTTGTGCAGCCTCATCCTTTCCATTTCTGACATTTGGTCCCAGTCCAGTTTCCCAAGTCTTTTAATGGTTCGCTTACAGTTGGAGATTCTACTCCGCCTGGAAGTATTCGAAACGTTGGAGACGTTCGAGCTAGTGACTGAGGCGACCTCGCTGGCGTCATCGACGTCAATCGCACTAGCTCCGTCATCCATGTCGAGTTTCAAGAAGGGGTTGAGGAGAAGATTTTCTTCCTCCTCAGTTAGTGGAAAGTGCTTCGATGAAGTGCTCATTTTGGTTTCCGTATTCTGCTTATTTTTTAAAAAATGATGTCACTGTTGACTTCTCCTCTCGATATTGAGATCGCGAGGCAAAGCCAAAGCCGGCAGTCGTGACTACTACCGACCGTTTAGCGTATATCCCCGCTATGGTTTTGTTCTTTATTTTTAATTCTTCCATATTTCATAGGGGTGGGCCTCTCTTAGTTTGCCCAAACCCTAGCTGGTAGTTTAGAAACTGCCCTAAAGCTAGAGACCATTACCGGCCTGCTTGAGGTTTGAGTGTAAGCCTCCTCACCAACGTCAAGGTGGAGACCCGTCGAGGAGGCATTATGATTAAATACTTTGATTTCAAAATCTATTTTTTAAACGCGATTTTAGTAAAAAAAAACAATTCTTACAAATTTCAGACCTAATGAATGAATAAATGTGATTTTTTATTTTATTTAATAACCTTAATTCTGTTCAAATTGTAAACAAAGAGGAAAAAATATAGTTGAAGTTAATCTTAAGATAGTGAAATCATATTTTTCATTAACAAAATAAAAGAAATTTAAGAAAACAAATAGTTTGTCGTGAATTGCAATCTGATTGTAACGAACTGTGAACCTCAATTCGCTTCAACGAATAAAATGTTCGCCCAAGTCTTAACAATTCCATTCCAATCTTTATTTTGCATCTCCAATGACAAATACTAACAAAACATGTGAAAAAATGTCATAATGGACGAATATTCATTCATTCGTTTGACGTTGGTCGCTCTCATGCTTTAAAATACATTTCATCTTTGTAATATAACCTTAAGTACTATCATCGAGAGACTGTACTGAGGTAGGATCTAGTGGCTACGGCGACTTTAACTAGTGAAGACTTTTTTGAACTTAACCTTCAACGACACGTTGCTACGATGAACGTACAAAAATTGCTCCATGATATTACTAAAGGTTTGGGGTTTAGTAATAGCTATCATTGATTTTCATCATTAAAACCAGTCATTGGAATTTTTTGTTGACAGATTGAATACAGCTTTCATTGAAAATTTCTGTTATTGGACAATAATATCCTGATTCGAAACAAGCATTTGAGGTTAGAAATGATCATTGAAAGTAAATCTGATAGATCATGGACGCTTTCACTGGAATGATTTTGTTCCGAATTGTTAAATCAAACATCAGCTCTTCATCGAAAACGATTTCATCATTGAAAAATAAAGTATTTACTGATCGATCGGAATTCACTCAAGGAAATTTTTAAGCGGCATATACATTGTTCAAATGCTTGTCAAGCATGTGAGAGTGTATTAGTAAATTTTGTTTGACGTGTCATATACACACATCATGCATAAGCTTTCAATCATTTATATTTATTTTAATTTTGAGATAAATAGACGTGCGGTTGTTTTATCGGGAAAAATATTTTTTGCGAATTTGATCGTAATTAATTTTCCGATACCCGATGTTTCCTCTTCGACAAATATTAAAAAAATAAGCTTGCTTGATCAAGCAATCAATTTCGAATATACATTATCAATGCTGTCTATCTGATTGAAGAAAAATCAAAACATTTTGATTTTGCTTCAAGCATACACACATTGTATACGTGTTTCATTTTAACTAATACTCTCTCACATGCTTGAGAAGCATTTGAACAATGTATATGCCGCATTAAAATAATAATGCACTTGCGAAGTTCTTTTTCACTTAAAATCTATTTCTCTATTTTCCGGACGCATATTTATTTTCCTGATTCTTTTATGTGCAAAAGCAAAATGAATCGTTCCCTTGTATATATGCATATTTGAATAGTACTATCATGAAACACAAAATTTTGTTACGGAAGGTGGACTTTGGGGCGCTGCCTGTACGAAAATTAAGTGTGGAATTTAAGAGCGACTGAAAGTATGAAAATATTGAAATAAATAAATAAAATAAATTACTCAAATGTAAACAAAAATCAGTCGTTGCCAACGTTACCTGAGATTTTTTTTATTCATACCTATCAATGTATAGAAGGTATGCATAATACAATACATTTAATTGGCTGTGTTTTAGATTCGTTAGCAGAAAATTGTATTCATTTGATTTTGGATTTTCTATTTTTGTGAAATCTGAAAATTTAAAAGCAACGTTTTCAAATTTAAGTTTTGATACAATGATTCGGTGCCATATTTTGAATTTTTCCAAAGCAAATACATTCGTTGTAGGTATTTTTTTAAAATTTGTATTTTTTATTGTAATGTGGGTAGTGGGTGGGTAGGTATGTAGAAAAGTAAGTATTAAGGAGGGTAGGTTGGTGTGTATTAAGCAGAATTGTAAGGACTTAGGTAAGTCATTTCGTGATTGGAATTCAGCCATGACTTAAGCTAGAATTAAACAATCAACTTAAAGGATCAACGCGTTGACTCTCTGGCGTCATAAAAACATCTACATTTTCTGTGTCAACGCACCGTCAACGTTCACAGCGTCAATGCTTAAGACGTTGACTATCACACGATTTGACAAAATAATATTTATTGAAGCCAACGTTATTTTTATTTTGTTCATATTAGGGTGTGAAAGAATGTTAAAATTGGTACAATGTTAGCATATAACATAATTAGTGTGTAGTTTTTAATTGTAGGTCTACAAATGAACTCATTTTTACGTCAAAGGATCAACGCGTTGGCCTTTTACGTTAACCTTCTAATAGTAGCTTCAGACTTTTTTCTTTAATATTTTGCAGTGCGAAACAACTGTGTTAAAATTGAAAAAATTGAGAATTTATGCATATGTAGGTATGTACCTATTTACAAACATATTTTCCTATATTTATCCTTTTGGAAGCAGATACTTAAGTCCAGGGTTGAAATAGGTACATGAATAAGTACGATAGTATCTGTTTAGTTTGGCAGGTTGTGGCGTAGATAAAAATGTAAGGCAGTTTCTAGGGAATAATTTTGTTAAATTAATGTATTATACCAAAAAGTAACAAAATTTATTTAAGAACCTACAATCCTCCTCACCCTCATTTTGGTTGTTTCAGAAAAACGGACAAATGGCTAAAGATAGTGTAAAAGCGTTTTGCATTCTTAGGAAAAAGGGCATTATAGATACAAAAAATTGTTCGTAAATATTCGAGGGGACAAATATTTTTTTCAGTTTTTTTTTTATTTACAAAAAAACAGTTTTTTCTTAAAAATATAGTAGTTTGATATCACGTTACAATATATGTATATGTATAAAAAATACATATTTCTCTTCTTCTGTATCTTTTCCATTTGTATTATCAATTGAACTTATATGTGTAAAGATAATGGTACAGACTAAGACTATTTTCATTTTAAACGTCTACATTCCTCCAAAAAGTTTGGAGTCTGTTTATAACGATCTCTCCTTGGCATTAGACTATATTATAAATTTGTCCAGCTCTGACACCAATATTTTACTTCTAGGTGATTTTAATTTACCACACAGTGACTGGATTCCATCCGAAGACGAATCCTGCCTTGAAGCCTCTCCTTCTTCATCACAGTTGGAACTATCTCTTCTCGATAAAGTCCTTCTTACTGACTTACAGCAAACAAGCTGTATTAAAAACTCAAAAAATCGAATTCTCGATTTAGTCTTTTCTTCTGACGCTATTAGTACTCTTGTTCTAGAATCTAGATCAGGAATTACTAATATTGATAAATATCACCCCCCCTTGGACATTTTTTTTGACTTAAGTAATCACCTTACTGAACACAGTAATTCCTTTGATTGCTTATATAATTTTGATTTTAGAAGAGCTAATTTCCAGCAGTTGTCTGAAGATTTAACCATTTCTGGAATTGCTGATACATTAGCATTTTCTAACATTGACGAAGCAGTTTCAGTTTTTTATAAGATCCTTAATTATTGTTTGGAAAAAAATGTACCCTTAAAGAAATCAAGAAATACAAACTTTAGCCATCCTTGGTACACGAAAGAGTTGCGTTTACTACGTAACAAAAGAAATAAGGCATGGAAAACGTATCTCAAGACTCTGTCTCCAATCAACTTCTCTTTTTATGTTGAACTCTTTAACCAATTTAAGTCTCTTTCTAATTTTTTATATGCTTGTTATGTTACTGATATGGGCACATCTTTGAAAGAGAATCCTAAAAAATTTTGGAATTTTGTAAACTTAAAGAAAAAATCAGATGGCTTTCCAGTTAACTTCACTTACAAGAACCTTTCGTTAGATAAAACTGTTGATATCTGTAACGCTTTCGCGACAAATTTCCGTGAGTCATTTGTTAATAGCCCTCAAGAAGTTGATGAAGTATATTTTCATAATCTTCACTCCTTTTCGCAAACTAGCTGTAGTCACATACCTGTGCTACAGAGTACGGTCCTTGATCTTTTATCCGCGTTAAATGATGACTGTTCAGCCGGTCCCGATGGTATTCCCCCGATAGTATTAAAAAAGTGTAGTAATGCTTTAGTTGAACCACTAACGTTCTTATTCAAACTTTCTCTAAAAACAGGCAAATTTCCCAATATATGGAAGGAGTCATTTCTAACACCAATTTTCAAGAAAGGTAACAAGGCGGATATAAGCAACTACAGGCCCATTGCAAAGCTGTCTTGCATTCCTAAAGTGTTTGAACAAGTTGTTTGTGAAAGTGTAGCATTTTTTAGTAAGAATCTCATTTGCGAACAGCAACATGGTTTTGTGAGAAAAAGATCAACCGTTACTAATCTCCTCACATTCTCAAACATATGTTCAAACGCTTTAGAACAAGGTCATGAAGTTGACTGTGTATACACTGACTTTTCTAAAGCTTTTGACCAACTTAGCCACGGAATTATTTTATTTAAACTTAAAGCTCTTGGTTTCCCACCATTTTTTTTAGCTTGGATCAAATCATACCTTGAAAACAGATCCTATGAGGTAAAATTTAGAAATTGTCTTTCTGAACCTTTTATTGCTCAATCTGGTGTTCCCCAGGGAAGCCATCTTGGCCCTTTTTTGTTCATCTTGTCTATTAACGATGTATCGTCATGTCTACTCTCAAGTGAAGTACTCATTTTTGCTGACGATATGAAGATTTTTAAAATAATAAAGTCCACTAATGATCGTATTCTTTTACAAGCCGACATTGATAGTTTCACATTTTGGTGTGGGAAAAATAGCCTTGCCTTCAACCCTTTAAAATGCCAGACGATAACTTTTACTAAAAAACGAATCGGTAGTGTATTTGATTATTGTATATCAAAGCAAAAACTCGGTCGCGTCTCCACATTTAAAGATTTAGGTGTTCATTTCTGTTCCAACTTAGAATTTACACATCACATTAATTTTATTGTTAATAAAGCAAGTTCTATGCTTGGTTTTATAAAACGCTGGGCAAAGGAGTTCAATGATCCCTATGTTACTCTCTCTTTATACAATTGTCATGTTCGTCCTCATCTTGAATATGCTTCGCAGGTGTGGAATCCCTATTACGAAATTCATAAAAAACGTATTGAATCTATTCAACATAATTTCATTCGCTTTGCCCTAAAGGGTCTTCCTTGGGATGATCCTTATGATCTTCCTCCCTATGAACATCGTATTCAGCTTCTTCAAATGCAATCTCTCCATCAAAGGCGTGTTAATAATGACTTAGTATTTTTTCATCAACTCATTAATGGTGAAATTGATGCACCTTATTTACTATCTTGTGTACATTTGAATTACCGAGGCGGAACTCATCACCTGCGTACATTTGATTTTATACATATTGACTTCCATAGAACTAACTATGGGAAGAATAAAGCATTAAGTCGAATGAGCATTTTATATAACTTAAACTGTTCATCGATAGATTTAAATTTAAATAAGGTGGGATTAAAATCATTGTTTAGAACCAGTGCTCCACTATCGTAAACGTTTTTATTTAATTTTTTTGTACTGTAATAATTCATGTTAAATGTTAATAATTATTATGTTTTGTATTTTGTGCGTGTGTTAGGCTATAATTGTATTATTTTCTTACTAACAACTAACACATGCACTTATGATGAGCTTCTGATCGTAGTTTGACGCTTGCTATAAGCTTACTACTTTCTGAAAATTCTGAAGTGTAAAAAAAAAAAATATGATATATAGTGGTGTATGCCCATTAAATTCATACAACAAAACTCTTACGTCGTCAGCAAAAACACTCCATTACCAAGACCGGAATCTCAGACTGACATTTCGGTTTGCCTACAAGCTAGAAAGCACTAAATGTGAGAAAGTGTGCGTGAAATGATGCAAAAAACCAAACACATTCTCACATTTAGTGCTTCGGCCCATCAAAACGCTTCATTATAGTAATCAGCCCCATCTAAACGCTTCATTTTGAATGTTTCATGGCCTCGTTCAAAAACTAAACAATCCTAACAACAGAATCTGAAGTGCTGACATGGTCTTAAATTGGAAGATTTGTATAGCTTTTTAATTTCCATCCAAATAAATGTTGTAAATGTATATTAAATAAAATAAAATAATACAAATTATTTAATGATTTATTAGTGCTTTATTTTGTTTACTTAAATTATTTGCGAACGCAACATGCGCTGCAACTGGTTAAATAAGCTTAGAGCATTTTTTTGGCGACGTTAGAAGTTCAGGTGGAAACAATAGGCGGGTGCCTCCGTATTTTTTTTGTACAGACAATGCTAGGAGAAGCATACTTGTGAAGTTCCATTGCCAACTTTAGCTAGTTCATATTCCTCAATTAGATTAGTATTTTCATCATTTAAGCAGTTCGGTAATTGCAAGACCAAACTTTAGTTTTGTTTGTTGCAGAAATATTATTAGAGTTAGAATTTTGTTTGTAGTTAGATTTTGGAATAAAAATTTGAGGGAACCATGTTTTAAAAATAAGTTGCTTTGTGTAAAGCATCTTTAAGGAATAGAAAAATAGGCAATATGGTTGCACACAATACCAACTAAATGAGTGCAATAAATAGATTTAAGCAACTTTTTTTATTCCAGTATGAGGAAACCGAACACCCAATAGAAAAAAATTGGTGAACGCGCCAAAATGCATACTTCTTGCTTAATAATGTTATCTTCTATGCTTACGCATAAAATTACGAATTTTGTAGCATATGAACATTTCTAGACATTTTGCAATGTGAACAATTAAATATGCTATGAAATAATTGGCTGCTATTAATGCTAATTTTTTTTTTCTAAAAAGTTGATGAAGGTTAAACAAAGCGGGAATTTCTTTAATGAACATACTCAAAATATTATTGGCTTTCTTAAAAATAATTTTCTACACTAACCTCTGCTTTATATCTGAAAACTATTGTTTATGTATATTTTCTTCTATTTTCTGCATTTATAAAATGTAATCTACGGTAGTATTTATTATATTACGAAAAACAAAAACATATACGTAAAACTCATTTTTTTTTTCATTATTAGCAGCATTTTTACAACATACTTTTCAAACAATAATAAGTAAACTTGAACATTTTTAAGGAATGAATGAAAATTATATTTTGCGTTAAACTGTGGAAATTCACTAAAAAAAACTTCTGTACGTCAACAATAAACATCTATGACGATTACATGTTCTATTGAATTAGTTGTGCATGAATTCAGAACGATTTTAAGACGTTTTCATTTTGTGATATATGTCAAAATTTACATTTTATTTGCTCTGCATTTATTCAACAGGTTCGCTATAATCGTTCTGATTACTTTTTTAAAACATTTGTGTTCCTTTGATGCATAGTTTTTTTTTATAGCAAATACATGTATGCTTCCATCAATCAAGAATGTTATGGATAAGATATTTTTCGATTATAACTCTTTTTTTAAATATACAAACTATAAATATACTTGGATTAATTAAATTGATACAGATTTTAATTACTTGCAAACAAAATATTTGGGCCGTTCGTTAACGAAAATTTATTAGAATTCAATACAAAAATTGCACTCGCACTTTTAAATTGATGGTTCTTCGAACGCATCTTTGATACAAAAATCCGAGGTTTATTATGAAATTTAAAGAATTTCGTAGTGATTACTGTAAATAAGTGAATTAATTATAATAAACTGATCTTGAACATGCTTTTTTCAAGACAAAAAGGTACATTGGTTCACTATCCACAAAATGCCTGCAAAATTAAAGCTTAAAACAGACCTTTTCACCGAAAAAAGTAAAAAGAAAAACCTGAAAATACTTATTAACCCCTCCATTTTGTTTTTGCTTAGCAAAGTGCCGCTAGCCCACGGCATCGTTTTTTTTTTGTTTGTGCTCACAATTGTCAAAATTACAAATACAACAATGTAAACAAACGGGTTTTGGAGAGTGAAACGTACGAAAGATTCCGGTCTTGGTAATGGAGTGTTTTTGGTCGTCAGTCGATCTCTGACTTTCGAGCAGAGAGAAAATACTATACTCTGTCCAACAAAAATAGTCAGTACACGTCTTATGGGAGAGCTTTTTTCTTGCAAATGGTGCCAGTCAGTGGTTTTATTCCCTTTTTACCTACTGAAAAAGAAAATTCAACCACTTACTTACACATAAATTGTTGTTGTAATTACGCTTCGACGAGCGTACATCCCCACAACCTTTACCATGCGCAGCCAAAGCCACACTCAACACTGACACTGATAAATAATGTGTTCACAAACAACCCTCTTCGTATGTATTGAAAATAAGCAGATTGTTATTAGAGTTACCATTTCCACTTTAATGCAAGTCATGGTGGATTTTTCTTTGGATTTTCTTTGGGAGCTTTCAGAATGTGTGCTTTTTTAAAAGCTTTTGAGAACAAATATGCGAATGGTGTTGTCGCTTGCTGTTTTTCGGTAAGTGAAGTTTATTTATTATTTTTCGTAAATTAACCCTTTGTTCCCGGAGATGTCAACTTTTTCAAAAATTTGTATAAAAACTTAAAATGTATATAGAATGTGTATAATGAATAATGCATTTAAATAAAAAAAAATAATATTTACTAAAAATTAAAAAAAAACCAGTAGGAATATAAAGAAAAATATAGAGTATTTGGTTTAATTGCGAAACCACTAGGAAGCAAAGGGTTGAGTTTAAGCGAAAATTATTTATAATACATGGTGTAATTATAGATGGTGAAAAATAGTGATTTTGTTCATAAAAAAAATATTCTTTGAAAAAGTGTTTATTTATACGGTGTTTTATAATCAGTGCCAAAAAAAGAACTGCTTTTATTTTATTATAAATCTGTGCTGTGTTGTTTATAAATTGTGTATTTGTGAATATTGTGTGATACAGAATCGAAAATTTTCATTATTTTTTCATAATTGAATTTATGTTACTCTTAGTTTTAAAAAAGGGGTTTTTGAATTCGGGATTATGTACATAATTTATAAATTTTCTTAAACGGAATTTATTTTTAACTTTCAATTTAAAATCAAAAGTTGGTATCCCTACTAATATTTATCAGAGCTTTTTCGAAATTTATAATGGGCACTACGGAAACCCTGTAATATTTGATCTCTCTCACAGCTTAACGAGATTTCACTTCAGTTAGAGTGAGAGGTAAACGTCCTATCTTCTCTGTACTGACTATTTTTGTTGGACAGAGTATAATAGAGAGAACCAACTTCGACGGTTGCTCTCTTTTTGCCTACAAGCTGTGATTTGGCCACCAATTTGCATTATTAACTCCATATAAAAAAAAATGTGGGGAACAAATACTGATGCAAGTTTATGTGCATACTCACCACGAGAGAGAATAAACTTTTCTCTTTTTTCTCTCTGCTCACCACCTTTGAAAAATGGCGACCACCTTTGAAAAATGGCGGATGTAGTCAGCTGTTCAGAGGTGTTCAAAGAAAATTCAAAATTGTGAATGAACAAGTTTTTGGTACTCTCATTGTGTTCGTTTGAGAGTAATATCATTCGAATATGAAGTGAAATTAATTACTCTTGTTAGGTGCCAGCACAATGAAGAATTAGAAACAATTCTAAATTACGCATTTAGAGAAATATTAGTTAGTTATTTGAAGCCAGTTTTAATCATTAAGTAAGTAAAATAAATTAGGTAGTGCAACAGTCCAATGTGAATTAGGACCTAGAAATATAAGACTCTGAAAGCACTAAAATTATTATTTTTATTATTAGCTTCGTTTATGCGTTTAATTTTCGCTCAGGCTGTTGAAAAATGCAAAAAAAAACTCAGATTTGTTTCAATTTTCAGAGTTTATCGACTTAATTTTGTCGATGCGAGAGTTTCATGAACATTGAAAACGAGAGTTACAGAATGTAAACATGAAACATTGAAAACATTTGTATATACTCATCTCTTTTTTCCATTCCTATTTCATTTGTGTGTACTCGTTGTTTATTTTCTTTACATTACTCACGACATTTCCAAAATGCTGAAAATAAGTGATTTAAGTAGAGACTAAATAAAAAGACCGTCAACTTGTTACTTCTGTTGCAAATTTTCATTGCATAAGATTTATGAATAGGTGATAAGCTATTCTTACTGCTTTCCACTAAGCTAGTGTGTTGCTTTTAAAGGCTTAACTACATAAGCCTAGTACATACTTCCTCGTGAAGTGAACGTTCGCCAGTGGAGAAAGTGAACTTATGAAATTGCTCACTGGTACACACTTGTGAATACACGTTGTGAACATTTGTATTCTATTTCATATAAATGCATTTTAACTTTTTTTTTTAAACCACACGCAAAGCAGCCACAAACTTTAAATGAGGAATCAGTATCAGTATTCAGTACAAATTGAAAACTGTCCTTTTTTTTGTAACCAAATGTCAAAGCTTCACCAACAGTTCCCGTACATTTTGCACGTGAATTGCCCGTGAACGAAAACTCTCCACTTTGTTCTCCACTCATCTTCACGAGCACGTTCACGGGTGAACCAAAAACCGAAATTTGTATGGGTTCACGAGATGGTTCACAAGTATGTACTAGGCTATAAGCCGAAAAGTACTTTTGTACTAAAGTAAAAATATTTGTAATTGTTATCGCAGCCAAATTTCATAATTGATTTTTTTGGTGGATAAAAAGCTGAAAAAGTAATTCATGACAAATAAATGTTACGTTAACACTTAGTTCCAGAAAATATCGATTGATACCGCAATTGCAGAAGATATGGATATTTTATATAAATATTCCCGGTAAACTGTAGAACTTTATTATTTCCGCCTTTTATAATTCAATGTAAAATAAATTAATGCAGTATATTTTAGATAATACAGTAGTTAAGTTATTAGTTAAAGTATTACTATTGAAATAAACATAACATACATTTATAAAAAACATGTACTCGTTCATACGAGTTTATACAAATAAAGTCTAGTCTAAAAAACCTTAACCTTGTTACACTCTTTCTGCACACATCCTTTCTTGTTTTGATTGTTAATGCCATCTATCTGTAACTTAGAGAAATAAAAGAGAAAAACAAACTCACCACCAACTTCCGGTATAACTTCTCCCGTTATTTATTGACAAACAAAAATGTTTTGCTAGAATTAATTTGAATTATATTTAGTATTTTGTAGATATAAAAACGACAAGATGTTAGTTAAATTAAAGAAAGAAATTCATGAGACTTACAAATATTATAATGAGACTTTAAAAAACATAGCCTTCTTGGCTATCAATAAACAAAAATGAGAAATGTCGCATTTCCCGGAACTGATGTTTTTTTGTGTACTCTTCTCCGAGGTGAAAACATGTATACACCGATACGAATTCAACACGCTATAAAAAATGAGAGTAAGAGGTTTCGAAGAGACGGAGACGAGGAAATTTAGCTCTCTCATTTAGTTTTTTCTCTCTGCTTTCGAGCAGGAAAGACTTAGGCAGTGTGGAGTTTATTTACAAGTGTTTTGGAAATTAGAGAAGTCATTAAATTCTTAGCTAGTCACTCATTAAATAAGTAGTTCGATAGCGCAGCGCTAGTGTGTTGGCTTCAGTCGTTCTTTGACTTCCAAAGTGTGAAGAAGTGTTTCCATATTTATTTCAAAGTTAAAATAGTGCAAATGATTAGTAAAAAGTAAAGTTGGCAGTTTTCCACCATAAAAATTAACAATCGATAGCCCAGTGGAGGTGGCGTCCGGAAGCAGATCCAAGGGTCGTGGGTTCGATTCCCAGCCAGAGCCAACGAAAAATTTAATTGCTTTTTTTCACAACAGAGAAATTGCTGATTTTATCTGTTGGGAAGAAAAGCAAATGAAGGAGAAGAAAGCAGGGGTATCGAAAAATACCTCTGCAAATACATCACGTGATGTAAGTGTAGTACCGGCAGCGGTACCTCATATGACCGAAAGAACATCAGGCCACCAGTCCGATACGACATACTTAACAACAACAAGCAAGAGGAAGAGGGAAACACCAAACCCAAATTTGGTGCCACGAAAAAGTGCTGCTACTCGTAGAGCTATGAGGAAGAGGATGGAGACGGAAAAAACGAAAGTGATGACGTCGGATACTGAGTGCTCAGTAGTTGAGGACGATATTGATTACGTCTCTGAGGAAGGAGAAGGTCACTATAGGTCTCCGAATAATAACAACGAGATCTAAGCAGAGCCGTCGACAAAAAAGGCGCTGGACGGGGATGTGGACCTCCAAAATGAAGAAGGGCTGATGAGGGCCCTGCAAGCCAAACAGGCCACCATCAGCCAGTTTGAGGAAAGCCTTAAGAAACTTAAGGAGGAGATGGAGCCGCTACTCAGCCAACTGAGGCTAAAGCAAGAAGCTCGCCGCCAAAAAGAAGCAGCGGAGCGAGCTCAGCAACAACAACAGCAGAAACAAACAAAAAAAACAACAACCACAGCAGCAACAGCAAAAGCCCGCAACCATATGCACAGAGACGGTGCAAAATAAAAAACCGCCATCAGCAGTGACAGGCCCAAATGCTGAGGGCCCATCAACCTCAAATAAAGCAATGCAGCAGCAACAACAGCAGCCGAAACAGCAGCAGCAGAAACAGCAGCAACAGAAACAGCAGCAGCAGAAACAGCAGCAGCAGAAGCAGCATCCGCAGCAACAGCAGCAGAAACAGAAGCAGCAACACCAGCAACAACCACAGCCCAAGAAAGAGAAGGTGCCACCGATTAGGACCTACCGGGTTGACCTGCAGGACTTGAAACAGGTATGTAAGTCGGCCACTAAGGGCAATTTTGTAATAAATATTCTGAATGAAAAAGAAAAGCGGTATTCGGTACAGTGCTTCTCACTGGCCGAATACAAGCTACTGAAAGGTCCAAGAAATGAAACAGAAACAGTCAGTCAAAAAGCCGAAAGAAGTCGAACAGTTCGACAGGCTCCAATACAAAAATTCGTGGATCCCAAATTTTCCTACGCCTAAATGGTGTCAGGGAATGGGAATACGAGACAGGCTCCACCAACGGTTGCCCCAAATGCCCCTGTGCCTAAGGCACCAGAGGTGCAGCCTGACATTGTAGCCTTGTTGTTGAGCATTCAAGGTCAATTAACAGGGCTGCAAAGTCAGATAAAGGAGCAAGGCAAAAGGGTAGATCATCTCTACTCTTTGTTGCCTGGCCTGGCGCAATTTAGAACATAATGGGCGCGCTGCCGGAGACCCGCCTAAAAGTCCTAGCTGTGAATGTAAATTCACTGATTAGGATTGAACGAAGAGCCAATATGTTCCAATTGTTGAAAGACTACAGTCCCGATGTGTTTATGGCTAGCGAAACCAAGCTAAACCACAAACACAAATTGACTCATAAAAATTACAATATCGTAAGAAGAGACCGGCCCGACTCCACTCAAGGGGGCGGTGTCGCTCTCTTTATACGAAAAGGCATTCATTATAAAGTTATATACAACAATGAATTGCGAAAGCTCAAAACGCTAGAAGTTTGCGTTGTATGCATCTCTCTCACTCAAGGGAAGCGGATGTATATGATTGCGGCTTATGCGGCTGGAGCTCCACAGGTTACTTACTTTGCTTCAGAACTCGAGATTCTTTTTGGGGAACTTAAACTGAGCTTGGAAGAAAACTATTTCATCTTGGCCGGTGATTTGAACGCAAAACATGAAGATTGGGGAAATCAACATAGTAATCCCAGAGGTAACCATCTTTTTAATTTGATGAATCTTTACAGCGTTGAATATGGCGTCGACCTGCTGGCTACTGAAAAGCCATCGTATCCAAGAAGCGGCTCCTTTCTGGATCTTTTGCTGTACGACACAAGACTGACAGTTACAGACAAAGTGGGTAATCACCCTCGAAACTGCTTACAGACAGTCGAGTACGACAGTGATCACTGCGGACTGGCTGCTGTAGTGCAGATTCCGAACGAACGCGTGGAGTTAGAGGAATACGTTGCAACGCATTCTTACAATTACAGTAAGATGCGCTGGCCTCGTTTCACCAACGCCCTAGCGAGAGAACTTCGTTCGAGTGACATAGCCCCACCAAACAACAGAAACCTGACAAATACAGAAATTGACCAACATTTACAACAGATGGACGAAATAATAAAACGAACGATGGAACGGACAATACCAAAGTACAAAGAATGGGACCAAATGGATGCTTACAGAAACGCGACTATTGACGCACTACGTAGGCACAAGAGTGGCTTACTGCCAAGACTCAAAAACTTGTACAGACGACTCACAGACCCACACGACTTGGAGGTTAGGACACTGAAGTCGTCAATAAAAAATGTCAATCTGTTGATTAAGGAGAACTACAGGCTATCAATTAACAAGTACTGGGACCGCAAGATCCGGTCAGTTAATTCCACTGACCCTAGTATGTTCCCTAAAATCAACAAGATATTCAGGAAAAAGAACGACAGTGACCTTCCGTGTCTGAAACTCCAAAGAACTGAAGAGAACAGAGACGTACTCAGGACAGCGCAAATAGATCCACAAGAAGCCATCTTTGACGATGACTTTTTTATAATTGAAGATCCGAAGGAAAAAATGGAGGCGGTGGGAGCTGCTTTCCAGCAAGTGTACAAGGTGAATGTTAGCATTCGCCCCAACCACGACCTGGAAAACAGAGCCCTACTTAATCACTTTTACCTTCGAAATGATATAACACATTGGCGATCTGAGAACCGCGGTTTTATGCGGTTCGATGACGATTCCTTGGCAAATGCCATAATCGCCGAGCAAACGAGACCAAGTCCCTTGTTAGTGACGAAGGTTGAGCTTCAGCTCATCTTCAACTCAATAAAAAACAAAAAGTCAGCAGGTGTCGATGGTATATCCAACGTTGTACTAAGACATTTACCGATGGAGGCAATTGACATTTACACCACACTCTTCAATAATGCACTGAATAATGCATATTATCCAGTGCATTGGAAGACCGCTGTGGTTCATCCTCTCCCGAAAAAGGGAAAGGACAACTCCAACCCGTCAAATCTTCGGTCGATAAGTCTTCTTTCGAGCATCAGCAAAGTTTTCGAAAAGATCATTAATAGGGATCTGACTAAGTGGGCTACGGACAACAAAATAATTCCGGATAAAGAGTTCGGGTTCAAGGCGGGTCATGACACAATTCATGCTGCGTCTAAACTCGTTTCTGATATCCAATGGAATAAATCAAAACAACAATGCACAGGTGCTGTTCTGGTTGATTTGGAAAAGGCCTTTGACACCGTATGGTAAGAGGGTCTTTACCTAAAACTGAGCAGGCTTGGCATAAGCAAGCCATTGTTGTATATACTTTATGATATGCTTAACGGTAGAAAGTTTGTTGTCAAAAGTGGCAATGTAACTTCTACCACAACATTCTTAATTAAAAATGGTCTTCAACAAGGAGCGGTGAATTCGCCGATTCTCTTCAGCATTTACACCAGCGATCTGATAGGTAGTCTTACAAATAAGGCAATTGCGTACGCCGACGATCTAATTGCGTACAGAACGGCCCGAAAGGTTGAGGTTATTAGAATTCTCTTGCAGCGTGATTTCGACAAGATTCAGCGATATTGCGACGACTGGAAACTGTAAATAAATGTCCAAAAGTCGGAGACAATTCTGTTTCGGACTCCATTGGCTGGGGCCACGAGGGATACGTGCAAGAATTGGTGCAAGATGGTTATCGTTGATCTTCACGGGCAGCCATTAGCGAGCAAAAGTGTAGTGAAGTACCTCGGTATCAGTATTTATATTTCGACAGACATATAAATGCTGCTCTAACCAGGGCCAGAGGAGCCTTCGCTCTGACGAAACGGCTGTTTTTTAGCAGTCGGCTTGACCCCAGAGTGAAGGTAATTTGCTTCATGGCCCTCATACTGCCGATGATCGTTTATGGTTGTCCTGTGTGGTTCAACGTTGCCCCTTCCCAGATGGAGAAGTTTCGGGTGTTCGAGCGGCAGTGTTTACGCCGCTGTACCGGCTTATATCGAACAGCCGAATCTTCTTATGTGCATTACTATTCCAACGAGGTCCTATACAACGGGGCTCGAATCAACAGAATTGAGAATTTCGTGATAAAACTTGTTCGAGGTCACATTGCAAGAGCTATGTCTTCGACCAACAATTTAATTTTCGGGGCGTTCTATCCGAACGACGAGTATTTTGAAAGTGCACGCTTGAGCGGCTTCATTCCACCAGAAGCATTCCTCTTCTTAGATAGATGCGGTCTGATACAGGATAGATTGGCAGTTCCGCTAATCTACCACGTCAGACGACGAACCGTGGATAGGCGACTCCTGTACAATCGGGACGTCATGGCACAAGGCGGAGTAGAGCTCCTTCGGTTCAGTAGGGCTGTGTCCGAACGGGACCGAACTGATAGGGTGAAGCAGGAGAGCCAGTTTTGGTGGCTTCAATCGGCACTTGATAGTGGGTAGTCGGGATGGGGTTTTAAGCCTTGGCCGGCTTACATACTTGTTTTATAGTTTTAGGGTTTAGTTTTAAGTAGAATAGGCATGGTGGCACAAAAAAAATACACAAAAAAAAATATACAAAAAAAAAAATACAAAAAAAAATAATAAATAAAAAAAAAATAATAAAATAAAAAAAAGACATGAAAATATGAAAAACAAAAAACGTTAGATAAATAGATTTGCTGCTGTGGTTGTTCTAGTTTTAAGTAGTTTATAGGTAGAATAGGTAGTTTTAGTTAGCTTTAAGTTTTATATTAAGGACCTTATTTTAAGTAGTTTTTAAGTAAAAATAAAAAAGGATATTGACATTAGTTTTTTCTAAATTTTCTAATGAATACAAAAATAAATAAAATGAATTGAAGTTAAATAGATCTTAGGGCCGAAAGGCATTAGCATTAAGTATTATTGTTTAACTTAGAGTGTCCGTATGGGACCAGTAAGTTAGTTGTAAGTTATGGTTAATTAGGCTAGTTTTATGAATTTTTGTCTAGCTTTAAGATAGGTTTAAGATTGAATTAATAAAAATGAATTTACAAAAAAAAAAAAAAAAAGTGTGTTGGCTTGAGAACCAAGGGTCGTGAGTTCGATCCCTGCATTAGGTGGAATTTTTTTTATTCTAATTTCGAGTCGCGATGATAAACCTAATAAAGGAAAAAGCAGCAGGGGCATTGAAAAATGCTTCGGCCAAATCATCCGATGGTAAAGTAGCGGTGGAAAACACCGTAGTCAATGAAGGAAGGAAAAAGAGGAGGCGGACCTCAAGAGCAAAGCCAAATTTGGATGGTAAAAGGCCAGCCATCATCTCAACCAAGCTGCAAGTTGAGGTGGTTGACACTCAAAGAGCAGCAAAGACAACGGCAACGAAAAATATCCAACGGCAATACGAAGATGATATTTGTTCCGATGACTCTGTGGAGTACATGTCCGGAGAAGGGGAGGGACTGTACAGGGCCGGCGGCAGCAATATGTTCGCTGGGCTGTCCACTGAATACACTGACGAGGAGGTGGAGGAAGTCCTCCTAACAAAGCAGGCAAGCATTGATAAATGCGAGAAATTGCTTAATACGCTTAAGGAGGAAATTAAGCCCCTTCTAAAACGCCTTAAGCAAAAACAGGAGACGCGCCGGCAAAAAGAGGCAGCGGAATTAAAAAAGAGGCAACTGCAGAGGCAGCAACAGCAAAGCCAACAACAACAACCACAGCAGAAAAAACAACAACAACAACCACAGCAGATGAAACAGCAAAAGCAAGTTGCTACTAATAACAAGCAACATCAAAAGGAGCAGCCTAGACCCAACACAGGGGCGGTGCAATCAGGCCCCAGCTCATAGGGGGCCCCCAAACCGATGGAGGCAGCAGCACCAGCCTTAATACCAACAGCAGCACCAGCAGTAGCACAAGCAGCAGATCCGGTTGCATCAACATCGGCAGCAGCAAAGCAGCAACAACAACAACTCCAGCAACACCAGCAACAACTACGGCAAAAGTCCGAGAAAGTGCCACCAATAAGAATGTACAAGGTCGACCTACAGGACTTAAAACAGGTATGTAAGTCGGCCACGGATAATAAATTTAGTATTAAAATTATAAATGATTTTTTAGATTAGATTGGTTTTATTATTTTTTCAATGATTAAATTCATAATTTACAAAAACAAAAAAGCATGGCATTTTGCCGTCTGCCTAGTTGACAAAACATGAAAATTTCACATAATATGAAAATTTGATTAAGCAATAATTCGTATGTATTTTTGCAATATATATTTATAAAAAAAAAAAGATTAGTTTATCTTAAAAGCTTTCATTTATGATTTTGTTTCTATAGAGAAGAGCTAGCCTGCAGTATTTGTATAATTTTTGTATATCCATATTGTTAAGCAGTTGTATAATTTGGCTTTGTGTCAACATGTCACTTCCGAATACATCCCTTCTGATTTCTCTTAAAATCGGACATTTACCCATAAAGTGAAGATTATCTTATCTTTCACCTAAGTTGCACAAAGAGCACACAATGGGTAAATCATCTCTATGAGGTATGTAGTTCAGTGGCATAAGTTCGCTCCGCAGTTTTACCATCATTGAAATCTCGGCTGTACTATTGTCATCCCTAAAATAATTTTTCTCCTCCAGGTTATGATTCAATTGGCTATATAGTTGTCTGTAGATAGATCCTGTTGCATCATTTAAATATTTATCACGATGTTTTAAGTCCACTGCAGCAATGAGTTGATAAAGCGAGGTTTCTAATTCTTCACTGCACAGGTTTAAGACTATCCCACATTCTGAAGCAAGTTCCAACCAATCAGCGCACCAACTTGTCTTTGTCCTTATGACTTCAAGAGCTACTATTTTAGGTAGTCGATTATCATCCATCTTCAAGACTTTCGTGACATAATCCACTTGCATTTTTAATGTTCGAATGAACAATGGCGAGATTCCTGTTTCTAACATGATAACGTAGTTAGGTGTGCTACGCGGAAGCTGGAAGATTCTTTTGCAGTAGTATCGTAGAAGTTTTTCCACCGTATCGTACTGCCTTGTACCCCGTGTCTGAGCTGCGTAGAAAAGGATTGACGCTGGTATCGCTTCAAATAATTTGAATTTACTGCTGTGTGCTATACTTTTGTTATGAAAGCATCTATTCCATGTAGCGCTGATTGCGCATTTTGCCTTCATTAATTTTTCCTTCAGATGTTTTTCCATACTCAGATTTTGCGTGAAAATAACTCCTAGATATTTGAATTCCGTTACAACCTCTATATTTTCTCCATTATAATGAAATTTTTCGTTTGCACATTTGCGGCCTCTTCCACTTTTGAATATTAAAACCTTGGGTTTGTCAAGGTTAACTATCAAATTCCAAACTGCAATGATTCAGAAGAGACTGCCAACAGAACAATATCGTCTGCAAACATCAATAGTTTTATTATCATCCCCGCGTACTCTACTCCACATGGCAGAATGTCAACCAGATCATCAATGAACATGGCGAACATGCTTGGGCTCAATGTACAACCTTGCCTGACTCCCGATTGTGTTTTGAATTCTTCCGAAAACGCTTCACAATTCCATACTTTACTTGTTGTGTCGTCGTAGAGATTCTGTATGACTCTTCCAAACTTCCATGACATACCTTTACTATATAGCTTATAAAATAGAGCCTTTCTATCGATCATATCGAAAGCAGCTCTAAAATCACGAAGAAGGCATATAGCTTCTTTTTCTTGCGAAGGAATGTTTCAGCCATACATCTAAGGGTAAAAATATGATCGATCGTTGAATATCCACTTCTAAATCCTGCCTGGTACTCCTTCAGTAGTTTGTCGCTATCAATCCATTCGTTGAATCGTTTGTGTAGTATTAGTGTAAATATCTTGTATGAAGCATTTAGGAACGATATACCTCTGTAATTAGCTGGTTCGGCCATGTTTCCTTTCTTGTGAATCGGAAAAATAATCGATTTCTTGAATTCATGTGGTATAGTCCCGGTTTCCATGATATTGTTAAATATGAAAGTTAGCCTTGTGAGTAGTTCTGGTGTCCCATACTTATAAAATTCAGCTGATATGCCATTCGAACCTGCAGCTTTTCCATCTTTTAGCTTCGTTACAGCTGATATTACTTCTTGGTAACTAATTGTAGCATCAAGAACACCACATTCATAGGCTGGTATAGCGTATTCCACCGAAGGTGTCTCATGTACTGGATTCAACAGTTTCTCAAAGTGAGCTGCCAGAAGGTTTGGACTCAAGTTCGTTTGGATTGAAAACCGTTTTCCATTCAGCTGTCTTGCCAAGTTCCAAAAATCTTTTGAGTTTTTGCATAGCGCTAATCGTCTTGATTCAGTTTCGTAGAAAACAGCCTTTTTTTGTTTACATATTTCTTTGTACGCCTTATTAGCCATCAAATACTGGTGTCTGAAATAGTCCTCATTTGAGGTCCTATACGCTCTTAACCAGCCAAACGATAATTTTCTGTATTTTCTACAGTCGGCATCATACCACGGTGCCGAAGAGTTCCGCTGAGTGTTGGTGTTAACTGTGTAGTAAGAGCCTTTGATTATCTCTTCTATCTGAGGTAAATCGTAAGTTCTTTGGCATATCAGTGCATTATTTAACCTCAATTGATACTCTGACTTGTGTTTCGATTTCCATTTTATTTTCGGTAAGGTATTCATAATTCTCGATTCCTGTGCTTCTCTGGTATTAAGTTTGAAGTTTACGGCGATTGGAAAGTGGTCAGAGTAAGGTACATTATGGATTTCCAAATCAACAATGAGTTCATTCCATTCACTACCTACCAAACTATAATCAATCACCGAGCTACCTTGTCCTCCAACAAAAGTAAATTCTCCGTTCGTATCCGATAAGCTAGTTCCCTTTTGAATTCTTAAACCGTATGTATCGCATAGTTCAATAAGCTTCAGTCCTCTTGCATTAACAATAATGTCCTTCGAATTTTGTTCAATTCCCAGGATCTCATTTTCATTTCCCGCTTGTCTTCCCGTTATAAATGAAAAGCAGAAGCGGTGTTCGGTCCAATGCTTCACATTGGCCAAATACAAAATAATTAAAGAGTGCCTAAAAGCAGCCACTGCTGAATTCTTCAGCTTCACTCCTAGAAGTGAAAAACCGAAGACTGTCCTTTTGAAGGGCATCAGTTCCTGCACGGAACCAGAGGAGCTCCTAGCTGAGCTCCGTCAGAATGCCAGCGATGACCTCGAATTCATCGGAGTCAAGCCTTTTTCTACGGTAAGGTCCAGACGGGAGGGGTATAAACTGCCAATATTCATTGTTACTCTGTCGCCCCAAAGTAGACTGGAGAGTCTCAGGAATATTACCGTCCTAGACTACCAGTTCATACACTGGGAAAAATTAATGAGGCACGACGACATGCTGCAATGCATGCGCTGTCAAAGGTTCGTTCACGCTGCAGCCAACTGTGGAATGCAGGAGCGCTGTGTGAAATGCGCCGAAACCCACAATAGGGGTGAATGTAGGCTAGTGACTGAGCGGGTCGAAGACATGACCCAGCTCAAGTGTGTAATATGCGGGAACGAGGGGCACCCCGCAAATTATCGGGGCTGTCCTAAGGTCCGAGATATACGGGACAAACAGGCCAGCCAAAAAGCTGCAGAAAGTCGAACCGTACGACAAGCTCCGACAACAAATTCATTCGTGAGACCCGATGTTTCTTACGCCAGATCTGCGAAAGGAATGGGTAAAGCAAGACAGGCTCCACCACCGGTCGTCCCACAGGCCCAAGAGCCTAAGGCGCCGGTGGGGCAGCCAGACATTCTGTCCTTGTTGCTGAGCATTCAAGGCCAGTTGGCAGGACTGCAAAGTCAGATCGTGGAGCAAGCCGGAAGAGTAGATAAACTCTACTCTATAATGGCTGGCCAAGCGCAAATTCAGGGTTAAGGGCGCGCTGCCGAAGACGCGCCTTAGGATCCTAGGTTTGAATGTGAATTCATTGATTAGGATCGAACGTAGAGCCAATTTGTTCCAGCTGTTAAAAGACCACAGTCCTGATGTTTTTATGGCTAGCGAAACCAAGCTAAACCAGAAACATAAACTGACTAACAACAATTACAATATCGTAAGAAGGGATCGACCCAGCTCTACTCAAGGAGGCGGTGTTGCAATCTTCATACGTAAGGGCATTAATTACAAAGCCGTATACAATAATGATTTGCGAAAGCTCAGGACGCTAGAAGTTTGCGTCGTATGCATCTCTCTCACTCAAGGGAAGCGGATCAATATGATTGCGGCTTATGCGGCTGACGCTCCGCAGGCTACTATCTTTATTTCAGAGCTCGAGATTCTTTTCAGAGTACTAAAACTGAGCTTGGAAGAAAACTACTTCATTATGGCCGGAGATTTGAACGCGAAACATGAAGATTGGGGAAATCAAACAAATAATCCAAGAGGTAATCATCTTTTTAATTTGATGAATCTTCACGGTGTTGAATATGGTGTTGACCTGCTGGCTACTGAAAGGCCATCGTTCCCAAGGAGCGGTTACTTTCTGGACCTTTTGCTGTACGATACCAGACTGACAATAACGGACAAAGTGGGTAATCACCCTCGAAACTGTTTACAGACAGTCGATTACGACAGTGACCACTGCGGACTGGCTGCTGTAATTCAGATTCCGAACGAGCTTGTGGAATTGGATGAATTTGTTCCAACGCATTCTTACAATTATAGTAAGATGCGATGGCCACGTTTCACCCAAGTCCTTGCAAGAGAACTTCGTTCGAGTGACATAGCCCCACCAAACAACAGAAACTTGACAAATACAGAAATCGACCAACACCTTGAACAGATGGACAAGATAATAAAACGAACAATAGAACGGACAATACAGAAATACAAGGAACGCGACCAAAACAACGTCTACAGTAACGCGACTATAGACGCACTACACAGACAGAAAAGCGGACTACTGACAAGACCGAAAAACTTGTACAGACGATTTACAGACCCGTATGACCTGGAGATTAGGACACTGAAGTCGTCGATTAAAAACGTCAACACCCTGATCAAGGAAAACTACAGGTTATCTATTAATTTGTACTAATAAATAAATAAATAAAAATAAATTAGGTGGCGCAACAGTCCGTAGAGAACCAGGGCCTAGTGACTTACAACTCTCAACCATTCCTGTGTGCGAGTACTGTTGTCAGGGATGGAGGGGACCTACAGTTTTTTAATGCCGAATCCGAACGGCTAATTTGAGAAAGCACTTTTTCATGACAAGCATTACTCTTGGAGAATTTGTCAATTCCTCGCAAGAGGCAGTACCCGTTTTTTTTTTTTTTTAAATTAAGGTGGCACAGGCAGGGATGGAACCCAAGACCTCTCGCATGACAGTCCAACGCACTAACCATCATGCCACGGGTACTGGGACAAGAAAATTCGGGCCGTTAATTCTAGCGACCTGAGTATGTTCCCTAAGATTAATAAGATATTTAGGTCCAAGAACCAGAACGACCTTCCGTGTCTTAAACTCCTGAGAACAGTAGAGAACACAGACGTACTTCTGACAGCGCAAATTTATCCTCAGGAAGCCGTCTTGGATGATGACTTCTTTGTGATTGAAGATCCGCAGGAGAAAGTGGAGACAGTTGGTGCTGCTTTCCAGCAAGTGTATAAGGTGAATGCTTGCACTCGCCCGAACCACGACCTGGAGAACAGAGCCTTACTTCATCACTTTTACCTGAGGAATTATATTTCGCATTGGCGATCCGAGAACCGTGGTTTTACCCGGTTTGATGACGACTTTTTAGCAAACGCTATAATCGCCGATCGAACGGGACCAAGTCCCTTGCTCATCACGAAGGTAGAACTCCAGCTCATCTTCGATTCAATAAGGAATAAGAAGTCAGCAGGTGTCGACGGTATATCCAATATTGTACTAAGACACCTACCGATTGAAGCAATAGACATCTACACCACTCTGTTTAACAACGCGCTGAATAATGCATATTATCCAGTGCGTTGGAAGACAGCTGTGGTTCATCCTCTTCCGAAAAAGGGAAAGGACAACTCCAATCCTTCAAATCTCCGGTCAATAAGTCTTCTTCCAAGCATCAGCAAGGTATTTGAAAAGGTAATCAATAGGGCTCTGGCTGAGTGGGCTGCGGACAACAGTATAATTCCGGATAATCAGTCCGGGTTCAAGGCAAGACATGACACTATTTGAATAAATAAGAAAAGACGGATACGATGAATTTTTCCGGTTTATGTTTTATTCCAGTTTTAGGTTTTATTTGATTGTTATTGGTTAAGCTTTTAGTTTTAGTTTGTTTTAAGTTTTATTTGATTTTAAGTTTTAGGTATCTAATTTTAAGTTTTAATTTGATTTCAAGTTTTATCTAATTTAAGGTTATAAAAGTGTTCCGATGAAGTCGGCAGACAGAAAAGAATAGAAAGAATGAGAAATGACGAGGTTACAAGATGGCCGGTGTCATCGTGAAAAAAACCCAGGGTGCAAACTTTGAAATGTAAAATTCAAAGAGAGCGAGCATAAGGCCGCTTGCGCACGTGATAAAGTTGATGCGCGGGGCGATCACATGCGATGACATTTCTTGTCTGAACATTCCGGCCGCCTTGCATCCTCGCATGCAAAAGCTAAAAAATAAGAAGTCTTTGTAAATGAAGTGATATAAAGTTATAAACATTTTCGTGACAATCTTAGATTAATGTATAAATTCAAAAATTGTTTGTATTAATAAATGAAATACGATATTATATAAGCTCAATTTAGATGCGTTAGAGTATAAATCACATTTTATAGTTAGATTATGTTTATTAAAGGAATTCAAGAGTTATAAATTATACATAATACCAAGTTTATGAGATCTTTACCTAAATTTAATTCGTCAATCGGAAGGTAGAACGCACAACTTGACGATCGAACGAGTCACAACTCCATTCTGAGTTTTGACATCCGCAACTCGGACTTTACTATCAGGACCACGATGGACCTTTATGACCCTACCAAGTCGCCACTCATTCGGTGGAAGTTGTTCGTGTCTAAGAACAACTAGATCACCAACTTTCATATCTTGTTTAGGATATTTCCATTTGTAGCGTTTTAAGAGTTCCTTTAAGTACTCTTCCTTCCAACGTAGGCTGAATTGTGTTGCGTGGCAAGAGGATGGGTAGGAAAAGTCAGTGCGAGAGTAGGGTAGGAAAGAGGATGGGATAGGAACTAGCGGATGGGAAGTGTTTGGAAGGTAGGAAAGAATGTCAAGTTCCGGGGGACGCGGCCTGCTTGTGAAGCTCGGCAGTTAGCTCGCCGGAATGGGGGGGATCTTGCCCCCGAAACTTAACCTCACCTGCAACAAAACACACATCAGACCAGAGAAAAACTACTAAAAGGACCACGGACGGACAATCACTACTCCTAGGGCACTGCAGGTGTTGTCGCAGTGTCGCCAACCCACCCAACCATGATATCCGTTGGCAAATATGGATATCCCCAAAATAGGCGGTGACCATGTTCCGGTCACACCATCTTCACTGAAAGGAATTGGCTACCATCCACACCCCTGAAAATTTCGTCTTCAAAAGCTCATGTTTCGTTCAATCGAAACAAGAAAACACCAAAAATTTCGTCCAAAAGGCGTTTAAGTGAAGTTTATTGACAAAAAAAAATCGAAAAGCAGCAAGTAAGTAAACGTATAAGAAAACATTAACCAAAGATTCATAAACTATTTAACCAAAAGTTAAATTTCTGATCATTAAATTTCTTTTATCAATTTGTCTATATAGCTTTACAGATATATATAATTAATCAAAAATCACAAACAAAAGCTAGAGAACACAAAAAAAAATCAATCAGAAACAAGACGTGATCACACAGCGCTTCCCAGAAAAAAAAATCTTCGTACCCTTTTTGGTACCTATTTGGGCTATGTTGGATTCTGCGATGGTAAAAAAAAATCCCTACCTCGATAGAGCTCTGTGGAGGAGGACAACTTATCTAAAAAGTTTACGTGAACGCGGTCAATAAAGAAACCTAGGAAACACCATCTATATCACTTACAAAAACGTATTTAATTGAAAATCGAATATTTAAATTATAAATTAAATTAAAAATAAAGCCAACACTATCCGCTTATTCAAAAAAAAAACTTCAACGCCACATAAATTATAACATAAAAATAGTAATATTGATTTTATATAAAAGTGTTATTACACTTTAAATAATGAAATAAGGAAAACCAGTAAGGTTAATACCAGAAAACCTTTTCTGGTGGTGTTAACTCGTAATTTGATGTTGGTGTTTTTAAGTTTGCTGTGCCTCTTTTAATATAATTTAATTTGGAAGTGTACCTTATTTGTTCTGGTTTTTTTTTTTTTTTTTGAATGCCAATGTAGTAGTTCAAAAGATTTCTCCTCCATCTCTCATCTGACATTTCGGAAGTACTCCTGTGTCACTTCAAATAGGACTTCATAATTTGACCACTAGGTGGCGCTAGAATCGCAAGAAAGACTTAAGGCTTGGACTGCAGTTTGGGCGTCCACAACAAAGTTCGTGCTTTTGTAGGATATATTCCCAATAAAGCACGAAAACCAGAGGTCGCCCGCGATGTAGCTACACGTATTGATGCTCAAACTCCTAGATCCATATTTAATTCAGTTTGAATTAGGTGACAGATGGCTGAAATTGCCTATTCTTTCAACCTACAAAATTTCTTGCTTCCTTTGGTGAGGTTTCAACTAAAAAGTTCAGCCAATAACGCGCCCACTAGCATCGCTCCCATTGTGTTCGTGGCCTAAGAATATCCCTAAAATTTCCCAGCCTAAATTTTTTTTCTACCACCCGGAACGCGACCATCATCTGTCAAAGGGTTTGGGTAATTTTTTTCCATTCATCATTCTTCATTCATTTTTCAATTCAACCGCGAAGTGTATGGCCGTGTAATAAATTTGGTATGCGTTAAACTTGTTTTCTTTATGAATTTAGGTATTTAATTTAATTGTTTTTAACTTTCTTTTAGCTAATTATTAATTATAGATCTTTTGTATTTTGTTTCAGATTTTCTATGGACCTGAAAGAGTTTTCAGAAAAAAATCCCTAATATATACCTTTTTCTCTTTCCTCTATAAGGCGGTAAGTAACGATATTGGTACAGTTCTCATACGCAAACTACACTGGTCTTATATTTTCACTAATTACCTATCTCCCACAGCTGTGGCCCCGCTAGACTACTCCTGCAAACACCCAATTTTCCGTTCCCGCAGGAATCAATCTGGCTTCAGGCCTGAAACCAAGAAAACGGAAGCTCGGTCCTGGAACCATCCTACAAACGTGGGGAGCTTACCCACGCTACCCAAGCCGGGCATTATTTACAGTTATGTCGCAACAATAGACATTAGGTAAGAGCTTTCGTGGTACTGTTATATATTCCTCCTTTCTTGAACTTCTTTGTTTTCCAATTTTATATTTGCGTAAGGTCTAGGGTCTGGTGACAAATTCTTAATAGTAGCAGCAATACGTTTTTCAAATTCTTTTCTAATTTTGAATCTCCTTCTCGCTTTAAGAACTTTTTTTGAAGGAAACTCGGCTTTATTATTAAAAATCCTATCTCTAGCACGGTAATATTCCTCTACTCTAACATGTAGAGGCTTAATATAAAATAAATTTGGCTTGTTGGAACTTCCTTTATTGGTAATTTGATTTGAATCTCTTTTTAAAATTGTGATTTGGGTACTACCCTCTACTAACAGGGGGTTTTCTTTTGATTTTATATCAGCATCAAGAACTGGGAAATTTTGAATAATTGGGAATTCTAATTTGGTGTCGAACGCGAATCCCCCGAAACCTTCGCGTTCAACGATCGGTTTCCCGGGTTACATCGCTTACAATGCGGGGTCCTGACACCTTCAAGTCCACACTTGTAACAAAAAACATTCAGTGTTTCGGACTCGCACTCGAAATACGTGTGGCCTTGCGCTTTGCAATTCCAACACACCAAGTTGGAAGTGTCAGCATATTTTCGAGGCGGGGGTTTTGGTCGATTGCCTCCGAACTGGTATGCTGCCAATTGTTCCTCAGAGGGCTGAACCTGGTACGGGTCCTCGTATTCCAGCTCGTTGGCCGAATACCTTCCTGGCTTCGTTGGTTTTTGGACGTCTTTCTTCGGGAATGCTGACTCCACATCCTTGCAGGCATTCCTCAGCTGATCCATCGTATAAATTGGCATCGGATACACCAAGTTTACAACTCTCTCGTTCAGATTTTTCTTAAGGATTCGCACTAATTCCACTTCTGGAATTGGCGTACGCAACTGCGACTTAATCTTGCAAATTGCTGCCAAAAAATCGTCAATGTTTTCGGCAAAACCTTGCCTACGATCCATGAGATCACGCATTATATCGTAATCGGATCTGGTGTTTTTAAATTGGCGAAGCAAAGCATCTTTAAGCATCGGCCAGTCAGGTCGATAGTTACTGCGCTGAAACTGCCAGAACCAGTCGTGGGCATTTCCACCTAACAAGAGATGGAAATCTCGTAGAATTTCGGCCCACGGACAACCATATTGGTTCTGCAGCGTTTCAAGACGGAAGACAAAATCTTCAACCGTCATTTCGTCTGGCTGAGCTTCGAATTTCAATCCCCACTTGTTGATCTTAATGGGAGCTTTGTATCCTGAAGTCAACCCGTGGGGTGGAAAAGGATGTTGGTAATTATAATTAGGGTTTGGATTGTACGGATTTCTCTGGGATCCATAGAAATCATCCTGGAAACTTTCAGGTTGGGATACTCTATCCTGACTTCGCCTCAACTGTTCTTGTTGCCTTTTTTGTTGCTGTGCAGGAGGCACAAAAGCACTTCTGGATGGCTCAGGCTGAGGACGCTGCAACGGAGGTGGAAAGTTATAATTGGGTGCTGTCTGCTTGGGAATTGCACCGGTATTTGGCTGAGAGGATCGTCCCAGATTCAACTCTCTGAGGAACCCTCCAAGCTGCTGTTGGATTTCATTTTTCAGCGTGTTAGTGACTTCAGTCTGTACTGAATCCTTGTATGAAGTAAAAGCATCTACAATGGCTAGATTAACGTACGCTTTTAAGTCCTCAGAAACGTGTCTCTTATCGGTTCTGTTGCTTAATGGAGGTATCTGCGCCAAGCTTTCTAAAATATCTCTAGAGCCACCACCGCGATGTAAATTTGTACTATTTGGCCTAGAAAGGGGTGCCCTACCTACATTTGGAATGACAGTTTCGTCATGAGTTCCTATACTCGACCGATGAGGTGGCAAAACTTCAGCCCCTAAACCACTAAGGTTGCTGAAGGATGGAGGAGAAACCGAATCAACTGAACTGACTGGAACATTCGAAGAACTTACTGGAATATTGGATGTGGACCGATATTGCCTTTCAAATGTGAGAGGGGAATGCATAACACGCCTTCTCTCAATACCGTCCATATGCTGACTTACTGACCTAGTCAACCTAAAATTGTTATCAACATCAGCTTCTCTTATGATCCTGTTGATGCGATCATCTTCATCCTTACTAGTATTATCCATTTTTCAAATTTTCAAAAAAAAATAATTGATTCAAACAAAAAAAAACAAAAGAAGTTTAGAAAAAACTTTTATAACAAAAAAAAATAGATAAGCAAAAAAAATTAACGAAAAAAAGGTAACACTAACGAAGGGTTGATCTTTCATAAGATAACGCTTCTTCCCTAGAAAAAGCGTAGCTTAAAAATATCGATCAATATTGATAGTATCGTAGCCGAATATCAAAAAGATTTTGTTTTGTACAAAAACGATTATATTCGATTACGATGAAACACGTAGAAAAAATTGGTAATAAACAAAAAAAATAAGAAACTTAACAAATGAATGAGAAAAAAAACAAAAAAAATGTTTTCTAAGTGTTTGTTTTTTTTTCTTATACCAAGAAAAAAACTGAAAAAAGTTTTGAAAAATTTGTATTTTCAAAAAAAAATTGGCTTATAAATGAGTTTTGTTTTAAATCGGTTTTATCATATACATACGGGGTGCTTCAAGTAGCGTCTTCAGTGGATTTTTGTCGACATGGTGCGACCTTACTTATGGCATCTTTTTGAACTAGACAGCAGACGGACCAAAATATATTCCCTCGAAGTAGTGAGGTAGGAAAGGAAATAGAAAAGAGACGAAAAGACAAAAGGTTGTTTACCTTACCGATCCCGCGATTTCAGACAGTCTCTAAGGACTTTGCTAAAAGACCTGACTCGGCGAGGGAAACGAAACACAAAAAATGAGAAAGAGTCTCAAAAAAAAAAGGTAACCAGTTGGACGGTGCATCGATGATCGACGACTCATCAATCATGGTCACTGCGTCCAAATTGAAAGCTAAAACCGTTGACAAACTATAGGAAAGAAACTGAAAAATTTGAAAGAAAAGTAAAAATTGGGATTGGGATTGAAGGTATAACGAGACAAAAGAATGGTAGCGGTTTCGTTGTTGCAAATTCCCAGAGATCGTCGCAATTCACCTAAGTGTGTCTTAAGACTTTCTTAGTGAAGACTTACGACTCTGAAAATTCACCACCTCTTTGGCTAAAAAGGCTAAAGAAAGCGAAAAACACACATTAACCGCGGTCACTGTGAATTTTCAAAAACCTCGTCGCGATACGTCTAGGTATGTCTAAGACTTTCCTGACGCAGACTTACGAGTTTTGAAAATCCACAGCAAGTTTGGTTTGACTTTCACAAAAACGATACTTACAAAAAATCTTGGCTAAAAGCTAAGACGTTGGGCGCCATTTGTTGCGTGGCAAGAGGATGGGTAGGAAAAGTCAGTGCGAGAGTAGGGTAGGAAAGAGGATGGGATAGGAACTAGCGGATGGGAAGTGTTTGGAAGGTAGGAAAGAATGTCAAGTTCCGGGGGACGCGGCCTGCTTGTGAAGCTCGGCAGTTAGCTCGCCGGAATGGGGGGGATCTTGCCCCCGAAACTTAACCTCACCTGCAACAAAACACACATCAGACCAGAGAAAAACTACTAAAAGGACCACGGACGGACAATCACTACTCCTAGGGCACTGCAGGTGTTGTCGCAGTGTCGCCAACCCACCCAACCATGATATCCGTTGGCAAATATGGATATCCCCAAAATAGGCGGTGACCATGTTCCGGTCACACCATCTTCACTGAAAGGAATTGGCTACCATCCACACCCCTGAAAATTTCGTCTTCAAAAGCTCATGTTTCGTTCAATCGAAACAAGAAAACACCAAAAATTTCGTCCAAAAGGCGTTTAAGTGAAGTTTATTGACAAAAAAAAATCGAAAAGCAGCAAGTAAGTAAACGTATAAGAAAACATTAACCAAAGATTCATAAACTATTTAACCAAAAGTTAAATTTCTGATCATTAAATTTCTTTTATCAATTTGTCTATATAGCTTTACAGATATATATAATTAATCAAAAATCACAAACAAAAGCTAGAGAACACAAAAAAAAATCAATCAGAAACAAGACGTGATCACACAGCGCTTCCCAGAAAAAAAAATCTTCGTACCCTTTTTGGTACCTATTTGGGCTATGTTGGATTCTGCGATGGTAAAAAAAAATCCCTACCTCGATAGAGCTCTGTGGAGGAGGACAACTTATCTAAAAAGTTTACGTGAACGCGGTCAATAAAGAAACCTAGGAAACACCATCTATATCACTTACAAAAACGTATTTAATTGAAAATCGAATATTTAAATTATAAATTAAATTAAAAATAAAGCCAACACTATCCGCTTATTCAAAAAAAAAACTTCAACGCCACATAAATTATAACATAAAAATAGTAATATTGATTTTATATAAAAGTGTTATTACACTTTAAATAATGAAATAAGGAAAACCAGTAAGGTTAATACCAGAAAACCTTTTCTGGTGGTGTTAACTCGTAATTTGATGTTGGTGTTTTTAAGTTTGCTGTGCCTCTTTTAATATAATTTAATTTGGAAGTGTACCTTATTTGTTCTGGTTTTTTTTTTTTTTCAGACTCACTGTGGTGGAGCCTCTCGAAAGGACGTTATGATACACTCCTGAGTATCTTCTGGGGAACCGGCCGCTAGATTGTGTCCGCCGGTGTAGAAAACTAAACTCTTGCACTAGGCCAGAACTGGAAATGACAGGCGGTTTGGCATGAAAATGAAATCTCCAAAGCCAGTTTAGGCTGCCGGAAAGATGAGATCCCAATAAGAAGTTTGGTCCCAGGAAAAAGTAGGTTCCAGCAAAAAAAAGAAGGAAGTGTTCCAACATAAAAAAGGTGGATTCCAACGATCAAAAATGGTTTTGGCGGCCCCGTATTCTTCTGGCAATCTGGAGCCGCCAGTATTCAAATAATGGTAGTTTGGTTCCCTATTAAAATTTATCACCTTTTAGGAATTTCCAATAAAAAAAACGGGTTTCCTTCAAAAAAAGTTCTTAAAGCGAGAAGGAGATTCAAAATTAGAAAAGAATTTGAAAAACGTATTGCTGCTACTATTAAGAATTTGTCACCAGACCCTAGACCTTACGCAAATATAAAATTGGAAAACAAAGAAGTTCAAGGATTGCTAGACAGCGGCGCAAGCGTCAGCATATTAGGCAAAAGTTGTATGAACCTGGTCGAAGAACTTCAACTACCCATCATAAAAATTCACTCGGGAGTTAAAACGGCGGACGGTAAGAGTCAGTCGATTGTAGGTAAGGTAGTGGTGAAAGTTCAATACAATTCAAAAGTTCAAACGATTACGTTTTTCCTTGTTCCTAATTTGGACCAAGAAATCTACCTTGGAGTAGATTTTTGGAAGGCTTTCCAGCTTGCTCCAAATATAATAAGTGAAATTTCGTTAACTGATGAGGCAGATCTCGCGAACGCTCATCAGTTGAGTCCTGATCAGCAGGCCAGACTGGATGCAGTCAGGCAGAAGTTTCTGTGCTTTGACCGGGATGGTCTTGGAAAGACGGCGCTCATGGAGCACGTGATAGATACCGGGGATGCACTCCCTGTGAAACAGCGTCACTACCCTGTTTCCCCTGCGGTGCAAGCAATTTTGTACGAAGAGCTAGACCGGATGTTGAGCCTCGGCGTTATCGAGGAGAGCGAGAGTCCGTGGTGTTCGCCGGTGGTTCTCTTGCGAAAACCAGGCAAGAATCGTCTTTGTCTGGATTCTCGCAAGGTGAACTCACTGACGAAGAAAAACGCGAATCCTCTCCCCCATATCGAGGGGCTCCTCAGCCGGCTACCAGATACCTTCTACATAAGTAGTATTGATCTGAAGGAGGCATTCTGGCAGATACCGCTGGAGAAACAGAGTAGGGAAAAGACTGCCTTTGCGGTACCGGGAAGACCCTTGTACCAGTTCACTGTCATGCCTTTTGGGTTGTGCAATGCAGCCCAAAGGTTATGCCAGTTAATGGACAAGGTGATTCCTGCACGACTTAGGGATCGTGTCTTCGTCTATCTGGACGACTTGCTTATCATGGCGCCGGATTTCGAGACGCATATCGCCCTGATAAGCGAAGTAGCCGACTGCTTACGCAGTGCGAATCTCACCATCAACATGAACAAATCCAAATTTTGCTTCAAAGAGCTGAAGTATTTGGGGTTCATAGTTGGTGGTGGGAAATTAAAAACCGACCCTGCCAAGGTGGAGGCGATTGTGGACTTCCCAGTTCCCAAAACCGCAAGGCAGGTTCGGCGGCTACTTGGCTTAGCAGGGTGGTATCGGAAATTCATTAAGGATTTTTCGACCCTGACTGCCCCCCTGACGGACCTGCTGAAGAAAAGCAACAAGAAATTCGAAATGACGGAAGAGGCACTGACAGCGTTCGAGAGTCTGAAGAAGACGTTAACCACGGCACCGGTTTTGTCGCATCCGGATTTTTCTAAAAGATTCTACATCCAATGCGATGCTTCAGATGCTGGAATCGGGGCCGTGCTTTTTCAAAGAAATGATGAGGACGAAGAAGTACCCATAGCCTTCTTCTCCCAAAAATTCAACAAAAGCCAGAGAAACTACAGTGTCACCGAGAGGGAGTGCATGGCAGCTGTGATGGCTGTTCAAAAATTCAGGCCGTATGTCGAGGGCATGGATTTTACAGTGATCACAGATCACTCGAGTCTCAAATGGCTCATGAGCATGAAAGACTTAAGTGGAAAGCTCGCCAGGTGGAGTCTGTTACTGCAATCGTATGCCTTCGACATAGAGCACCGGAAGGGCAGCCTGAATGTGGTTCCAGACACTCTTTCTCGGGTACACGTAGATTCTCTGGACATGGAGGATGTAGCACCCCTTATTGACTTGAAGTCAATAGAATTTCAGTCCGAAGAATATATTACCTTGATTGAAACAATTAAAAATAATTCCGATGAACTTCCGGATTTAAAAGTCGAAGACGGCTTTGTATATAAACGCGCATTTAGGAGAATGGGAGAAGAAGTGATGCTAGAGCATACTTGGCTTCTCTGGGTTCCCTCTGAGTTGACCGAAGAAATTATAAGAAAAGCTCATAATCCACCGAAAGTAGCTCACGGTGGAATATCTAAAACCCTATCCCGAATTAGGCAATATTTCCATTGGCCTAACATGACCGTGCAAGTCCGCGAATATGTGTCTAATTGTCCCGTTTGTAAAGAATGTAAGGCCTCAAGCCAAGTATCTCGTCCCCCTATTGTTAGCTCCTATTGTTCTGACCGTCCATTCGAAAAATTGTATATAGACTTTTTGGGTCCGTATCCCAGATCAAAAACCGGGAATGCGTATGTATTTGTCGTCTTGGACCATATGTCTAAATTCGTGTTCCTAAAAGGTTTGAAACACGCAAACACTTCAAATGTTATTAAGTTTTTACACCAAGAGGTGTTCAACATGTTCGGTGTTCCTCGCATTATCCATTCAGATAATGGGAAACAATTTCTCGCGAAAGAGTTTCAAAACTTTTTGAAAAAGTACGGAATCACCCACATGCGAACAGCGAACTATGCACCTCAGTCGAACGCGTCGGAGAGGGTCAACCGTACGTTGTTGGCAGCTATCCGCGCATACCTTAAAACCGATCAACGTGACTGGGATTATTATCTCAGCGACATAGCATGTGCCTTGAGAAGTGCAGTTCATAGTTCTACTGGTGTGTCACCATACTTTGCATTGTTCGGCACGAACATCATGATGCACGGTAGCAGCTATGAACTGGCACAAAAGTTGAACGCTGTTGACGATAGCGAGTTAATATTACTTCCCCGACGTGATCGATTGGAGTGCATTCGTAAAAGAGTTCGCGAAAATATCTTAAAATCGAATGAACGTTCAGCTAAAAACTATAATACACGCACACGGAAAGTAAGATACCTACCAGGCCAAGAAGTATTTCGCAGAAATTTTATTTTGAGCGACGCCTCAAAAAACTTGTCAGCGAAGTTATGTCCGAAGTACATAAAATGTCGAATAGTTAAAGCGATAGGTAGTAACATGTACGAACTGGAAAATCTGAATGGCAAGAATATCGGTGTATACCATGCCAAAGATTTAAAACAATAACCGAAAATGTCTCAAAATATTAGAACCATCATTGAAACACCGAATTTTAATTTCATTGGCAAAACAAAACCAAAAAAAAAAAAAAAAAAAAAAATAAACAGTCAAAAAGTACCTGATAATCGTAAGACCCTAGCAAGATTCAATTAAAAAAAATCCCAGTTATTTATTTTGATATGCTCACACAGTACCTGATTAATTAAATTAGTAGTCTTCGCAACTAATCTAAAAGAAAAAATAAAACCATACCGAAAAACTTTCAAAATAAAAGGAATAATTACTTTCGCACAGCACTGTGGAATCCCGAAAAGTTTTTTTGTACAATTATTAATACTTTGTACCTATTGTTTTGATTTTATGATGTCAATAGTACCTTCTATAGTAAAACACTATAAATTTTGATTCTTACTTAACGTTTTATAATGGTTATTTATTCAAAATTAAAATCCATGCAAATCTTGGGGTTATTTATTTAAATGTTAAATTGTTATTTTTATTTTCTACTTATATGTAGTTCAAGCTGTCCCTATTTTGTTTGGGCTCACTTGTTTGTTCAAATCATGCAAAACAAAAGAAAAAATCAACAGTTTATTTTGAACATTTTTTTTGTTGTCCCACTTTGCACAATTGTACCTTAAACCTACACTGTGATTTCTGGACTGCTAAGATGCAATAATTCCAAACTGCGATACTTGATCTGTGATACAGTTATAACAACAACAAAAAAATATTTCCATCTGTGATATAGCATGTTAATCCTTAGCTTTCGTTTATTTATGGATTGTTATTGATTGTTACTTATTTATTTATTTATTAATGTCCACTTTTATTTATCTCTTATTTGTTACTATATCGTTCAAACTCAGCTTATCATTAATTTAAATATGTTAGTAAAATATGAAACTAACGATGTCACTCACCCTTTGAAAAAAAAACAACAGCTGATAAGGTCAATGACCTTGATGTATATTCCTGCCAAGCAACTCGAAATAAAAACTATCCTTCTTAGTGGTAGTGGTAGAGTGGCCTATATTCGTTGTGAGGTGATGTACTTTGAAGGAGACTGAAAGAAAATAGAAGCAATAAATAAATGAATGAAGGCTGAGGATTCAATATTGTAAATACCCACCAATTTGTTTGAGATTAACTGGTCCTCTTGTTGTCTCTACGCCACTGGGTACACAAACATTATCATAACTACTGCCAATGAGTGGTGTAGGAATTCCAAAAAAGAGAAGGGAAAAGGAAGAAAAAAGTAAATATCAACCTTTGGTTATATCTGACTAATTGGTGAATTGAGCGGCCACACGTCTAAGAGTTAAGACTAGGAAAAAAGAAGTTAATGAAAGGAGGAATATATAACAGTACCACGAAAGCTCTTACCTAATGTCTATTGTTGCGACATAACTGTAAATAATGCCCGGCTTGGGTAGCGTGGGTAAGCTCCCCACGTTTGTAGGATGGTTCCAGGACCGAGCTTCCGTTTTCTTGGTTTCAGGCCTGAAGCCAGATTGATTCCTGCGGGAACGGAAAATTGGGTGTTTGCAGGAGTAGTCTAGCGGGGCCACAGCTGTGGGAGATAGGTAATTAGTGAAAATATAAGACCAGTGTAGTTTGCGTATGAGAACTGTACCAATATCGTTACTTACCGCCTTATAGAGGAAAGAGAAAAAGGTATATATTAGGGATTTTTTTCTGAAAACTCTTTCAGGTCCATAGAAAATCTGAAACAAAATACAAAAGATCTATAATTAATAATTAGCTAAAAGAAAGTTAAAAACAATTAAATTAAATACCTAAATTCATAAAGAAAACAAGTTTAACGCATACCAAATTTATTACACGGCCATACACTTCGCGGTTGAATTGAAAAATGAATGAAGAATGATGAATGGAAAAAAATTACCCAAACCCTTTGACAGATGATGGTCGCGTTCCGGGTGGTAGAAAAAAAATTTAGGCTGGGAAATTTTAGGGATATTCTTAGGCCACGAACACAATGGGAGCGATGCTAGTGGGCGCGTTATTGGCTGAACTTTTTAGTTGAAACCTCACCAAAGGAAGCAAGAAATTTTGTAGGTTGAAAGAATAGGCAATTTCAGCCATCTGTCACCTAATTCAAACTGAATTAAATATGGATCTAGGAGTTTGAGCATCAATACGTGTAGCTACATCGCGGGCGACCTCTGGTTTTCGTGCTTTATTGGGAATATATCCTACAAAAGCACGAACTTTGTTGTGGACGCCCAAACTGCAGTCCAAGCCTTAAGTCTTTCTTGCGATTCTAGCGCCACCTAGTGGTCAAATTATGAAGTCCTATTTGAAGTGACACAGGAGTACTTCCGAAATGTCAGATGAGAGATGGAGGAGAAATCTTTTGAACTACTACATTGGCATTCAAAAAATTTCTCCTCCATCTCTCATCTGACATTTCGGAAGTACTCCTGTGTCACTTCAAATAGGACTTCATAATTTGACCACTAGGTGGCGCTAGAATCGCAAGAAAGACTTAAGGCTTGGACTGCAGTTTGGGCGTCCACAACAATTGATGATGTATAATTTTAAGAGTGTTCCATCTACGTATGAAACTTATGTCTTTATGAGCTTCTGACGGCTTTGGAGGACTGAGTAAGGGACCACCTCTTAAAAAATGTCCCGGAGTTAATGGAAGTAAATCATCCGTATTATTAGACATACTGGACAAAGGTCGAGAGTTAAGACATGACTCGATTCGAGCCAGGAGGGTGGAGAATTCCTCAAAAGTATACTTGGAGTTTCCAGCAAATTTCTTGAAATGGATTTTAAAGCTTTTTACTCCGGCTTCCCACAGACCACCCATGTGGGGGGAACCAGGGGGTATAAAATTCCAACTAATTTGTGAAAAATTATGTGATGAACTTCCAGGGTAACTGTTAAGAGCCTGTTGAAAGTCGCCCATTAATAATTTTGAAGCACCAACAAAGTTGGTACCATTATCAGTATATACTTTTGCTGGGAGCCCCCTACGCGCAACAAAGCGAGTGAAGGATGCCAGAAAAGCTGGGGTAGAGAGATCGCTAACGGCCTCTAAGTGTATCGCCTTTGTAGCGAAACAGACAAACAAGCAGGCATAACCTTTTTCTAGTCGACACTTTCTGCCATAATAATTTCTCATGGTAAAAGGGCCAGCAAAATCTACACCTATATTAGTAAAAGGTAAACTTAAAAGTGTTCTTTCAACAGGCAGCGCACCCATTATTTGGGATTGTACAGATTGTTTATATAAAGTACAAGGTTTACATTTGCGAATACAGTTTTTGATGAGGGTTTTTAATTTAGGTATCCAGTATTCAGATCGCACTATACGAATCATGAGTTGAATTTCCCCATGTAATGTTAACTTATGAATATAAGCTATTAAAAGCGTTGATAAATGAGATTGATATGGAAGAATGATAGGAAATCGTTCGTTATACGATAACGTTGAAGATGCAAGTCTCCCATGAGACCGCATAATTTGGGAAAGTTCTAGAATTGGATTGAGTGTGAGGAGGCTACTTCGCGACTTTATTTGGGTTCTATGAACTAAAGCTTCATATTCTTCAGAAAAATGTTGCTTTTGGGTTAGCTTTATAATTTTCAATTTAGTGGATTTGATTTCATCATTAAGAAGAACAGTCGAAATATATTGACTTCGAATTGGTAATTTTCGAGCTGAATTATAGAACCGAAGTATATAACTTAGTACTCTAACGGCCTTGTCCCAGGAGGAAAACCGACATAAGATTTCACTTTCGAATTCACTGGATACCAAAGCAACATTTGCTTGAATGGGATTCCGTTCGGGAATGAATTCGTCTGAGGGATGAAGTTCTTCATGAGATGGCCAGTTTTCTTCTTGTTCCACTAACCAGACAGGTCCATTCCACCAGAGTTGACTTGATTGTAATTCTTTTGGCGAAACGCCACGGGTAGCCAGATCGGCTGGATTTTCAGAAGAAACATGATTCCACTTCATATTAGGAACGTTAGATATGATCTCTGAGGTTCGGTTGGCTACATAAGTTTTCCAAGTACTGGGTGACTTATCGAGCCAAGATAAAACAATCGTTGAATCTGTCCACAATCTTATAGGGATACCGTTAAGAACATCAAATTCACTAAGAATCTGTTTGATCATTCGGGACAAAAGGACTGCACCTTGGAGCTCAAGACGCGGAAGTGAAATTGTGTTAACGGGTGCAACTTTGGATTTCGCCCATAACAGGTGTGAAGAAGCTTTTGAAGAAGGTTGATGAACTCGGACATAAATTGTGGCAGCATAAGCCTTTTCCGAAGCATCGGAAAATCCATGCAATTGTAAAGATTTCCAAGGGGAGAAATCAATCCACCGAGGAATAGATATTTTTTGGATGCCAGCAAACTCACTCAAAAACGATTGCCAGCATTGCTCTGACAGATACGACAAATTTTCATCCCACCCGGTTTGGTCCTTCCATATTTGCTGCATCAAAATTTTCGCTGTTATAATGATAGGGGCAAGCCAACCCGCAGGATCATACAACTTAGCAATAGTTGATAAAACCGAGCGTTTTGTAACAGATGATGATGAAAAACTTTCAGGATATATTGAAAACGAAAAAGTATCTGAAGATGCATTCCATTGAATGCCAAGTGTTTTAGTTGAACTATCATCTTCTAACTTCAAAAAAATCCTTGTTAAGGAGATCATCCTTTGCAATATAATTTAAAAGATCAGGATGGTTTGCTGTCCACTTTCTTAAATGAAATCCAGCAGAGTTAAGAGCTGTTATAAGTTCATTTTGGGATCTACGGGCCGAATAAATATCATGGCCACCTGAAAGGACATCATCAACGTAAAATTATTTTTTCAAGATTCTTGAAGCGAGTGGATAAACTGTTTGAACATCGGAAGCTAATTGATGGAGAGTGCGTATAGCCAGATATGGAGCACAATTGACGCCAAAAGTTACAGTATTGAGTGTATAGTCCAAGATGTGTTGACTTGAACTAGGACGGAACAGAATGCGCTGATACTGTGAGTGGTCAGGATGGATGGCTATTTGGCGATACATCTTCTCTATATCGCCATTAAAAACATATTTGTAAAAACGCCAATTCAGGATGAGGAAAGTGATATCATTTTGGAGAATAGGACCCGTATGTAAAAGATCGTTGAGGCTTTTACCGTTCGAGGAGTTACTGGATGCATTAAATACTACACGCAATTTAGTAGTAGTGCTTTGCGGTTTAAAAACTGCATGATGTGGTAGATAATATGATTTAACAGTCTGTTTGTTATACATATATTTCATAGGGAGGGGTAGGTGTCATATGACCTAACTCCACATATTCTGAAAGAACTTTTTGATATTCTTTGGACATTAATGATTTTTCATTACGAACGAACTGTTTCATGGCGTTAAATCGTGAATGGCCCAACTGGGACTCATCAAGAGAATTTTTAAATGGAAGCTTAACAACATATCGACCCGTTACTGAATCTCGAACAGTAGTGTTGTGATACAAATCTTCACAAAATTGATCTGATGAAGTGAGCATAGGAGTTTGAGGTAATTCCTCAAGTTTCCAAAACCTTTCAATGGCTTGATCTGCTGATAACTCGTTGCACTGCGTCACGAAAGTAGAAAATGTTGAAACGACTGGGATATTGGTATAAGCTCCAAGTAGTACCCAACCGAATACGGTGTTCTGGGCCATAATAGAACTCAGAACATTAGGTTTGATGCCTTCTAGAATGATATGTGGGTAAAGATCGGCTCCGATGAGCATGTCTATGGACGAGCTTTGATAGAAAAGAGGATCAGCTAGGGGGAAGTCATACTCACAATTAGTTTGTCCCAAATCCAGTGATACCGCTGGTAAATTACATGTCAATTTCTTGAGGACTAAAGCCTCGGCATGAATCTTAAATTCTTTCAAATTGTTTGAACACAATGTAAAAGTGCAGAGTTTGGATGAGGTAGCAGTTTCTGTTGAGCCCATCCCACATATCCGGGCTTGGGTAACTGTAGTTGGCAGACCTATACATTTTTGAAACTTTTCAGATATAAAGGAAACTTCGGAACCTTGATCAATTAAGGCTCAAAGGTCAAAATCAATTCCTTGATATCTAATTTTAACCAAAGCCGTTGCCAGTAACACTTAGCGATAACTTTTTGAAAACATAACATTATGATTAGTGATTGGAGTGGACTGTATTACTTGATTACCTTTTTGAGATGAAGATATGTTTAAAGGTGAAGATGCGACATGAGAGGAAGAAGAGGTGGTGACTTGAGATGAAGGTGCAACGGTCGGAGATGATATAGTTATTTGATTTAGCGAAGGATTGGGTTTAGACACATTTCGTTCAAAATGTAGCAAAGTATGATGTTTTCCCTTGCAACGAAGGCAAGTACTTGTGCTTTGACATTGGTGTGCATTGTGAGTTAAGGCAAGGCAGTTGAAACAAAATTTGTGTTTGCGAACGGTTTTTTGTCTGTCATCAACAGACATTTTTAAAAATGTAGGACAAAGTCGTAGTGGATGTTGTTCACTACATACTTGACAAGCGGGAATTATTTTCATATGAAAATTACGAACTGGTTTGGATTTAGAATTTTGGTTTGTGGTGGACTTAATAACTTGTGATTTGTTTGTTGTGTTTTGTTTCATTTCAGAGACACTTTCCAGAACTCGATATCGATTTGATAAAAACTCATTCATTTGATTCCATGATGGAATATCGGTGGGTTTTTTCAGTGAACTTTCCCAAAGATTAAGAGTAGTGTCTGGAAGCCGAGAAGCACAAAGATAAATGATAATAGCATTCCAGGAATTGGTATCTTTATCATAGGATTTGAGTGCAATTAATGCATCATTAATGTTGCTTTGCAAAGATTTAATTTCTTTTCCTGACTCGACGACAATGATTGGTTGATTCAATAGAATTTGGATTTGGTTGTTGACCAAAATCCGTTTATTTTCGTACTGATCCTTAAGAGCGTTCCACGCAAGTTTAAAATTATTATCAGTTAAGCCAAATTTGTTCACTATATTAAAGGCTTGATCCTTTGTCTTAGCACGTAAATGAAAAAGCTTTTGTACGTCACTCAATTTGGAATGGTTTATGTACACTGCCGTGAACATATCCCGAAAGGATGGCCACTGTAAATAATTACCATGAAACTCTTGAGTATCGCAAGCGGGAACTTTAATGTTATGCAAATTTTGTTCAGTTTCTGATACGTTTAAGGATTTCTCCTTTGAGTCTTTAATCGAATCTGGAGGATTTGGTTTTAACGTAATTAAAAATTCAGAAAATAAGCTTGTACATTGAAAGTACGTTGAAGAAGAACTTTGATATTTGGCTTTGACCTCACTTAAAGAATCTTTTAATTCTTCATCATCGGGGCTTTTAATGCATTGACTATACGTGGTTTTGCAATCACGCCATAAATCTTGCAGTTCATTGCTATACGCTTCCAACAAGGAAACCGTATGAGTGGCACTTGGTTTGGCCTTAAAGGCCGCATGAAACTCGACCAGTTGGTCGGACGCAAAAATGAAATCCTCTAAGAGACCCATTATACCGTCAACAAAATTAAGCTCAATTACCACCGGATTGATTGATTTTTAAAGTTTTATTGAAGGCAAAATTAAAATATTTAAATGTAACAAACGTAGGTACGTATAAAATATACTCTTTTTTTTTTTTTTTTGTTAAAAATATATATGTATACTAGGAAATATAGGAAAAAAAGAACAAAAAAACGCACTAATATGAACTTATAGAACGTACCTTGTACATTATGTATTTTACACGATGACTTCAAAATAATAATGTGATGAATTTGTAGATGATTATAATGTTGATGTTGACTATGATGACGCTGGTGAAGATGATGACTACGATGATACTGGTGAAGATGATGACTACGATGATACTGGTGAAGATGATGACTACGATGATACTGGTGAAGATGATGACTTGGATGTTAATTAATATGATGCTGACTGTGATGAAGATGATGATTATGATGACGATAAAGATGATGCTGATAACTATGGTTCGGCTGATGATGACTAAGATGATGGTTCAGATGATGCATGCAATGTGCTGATAATCTGATATGATTGACGATCAGATACGATGATGATATGCGCACGTTGTTTTTGGTTATAGTGGCACAATAAACCACAGATGATTTCGCCTGATGATGGATGAAATTTTCCCAGGTTTGGGATGATCACGTTGTCAGAGATGGTGGTTGTTTGGTAGCGTACTTATGTGAAGCGTATTTTAGCGAAACACACTTTTGATTGCACTCGATGTTGGATGAAATAAGTGTTTGAGTGTGATCACGTTGTCTGAGATGGTAGTTGGCTGGTACACTACACTTCAGAGGCAAACAAAAATCAGCGAAATTCAACAAAATGTGTGTCGTGATTTCCGGAAATACTCTAATATTCCTTTGTGGAAATACACACTGTTGTTTTCGATCGATGATTCTTGCGATATTTGCGGATGTTTGCTCGCCTCACTACACCAAATCCGGCTCGAAGGACCATGAATAAATAAGAAAAGACGGATACGATGAATTTTTCCGGTTTATGTTTTATTCCAGTTTTAGGTTTATTTTATTGTTATTGGTTAAGCTTTCAGTTTTAGTTTGTTTTAAGTTTTATTTGATTTTAAGTTTTAGGTATCTAATTTTAAGTTTTAATTTGATTTCAAGTTTTATCTAATTTAAGGTTATAAAAGTGTTCCGATGAAGTCGGCAGACAGAAAAGAATAGAAAGAATGAGAAATGACGAGGTTACAAGATGGCCGGTGTCATCGTGAAAAAACCCAGGGTGCCAACTTTGAAATGTAAAATTCAAAGAGAGCGAGCATAAGGCCGCTTGCGCACGTGATGAAGTTGATGCGCGGGGCGATCACATGCGATGACATTTCTTGTCTGAACACTATTCATGTCGCGTCTAAGCTCGTTTCTGATATCCAATGGAACAAGTCCAAGAAACAATGCACGGGTGCTGTTCTGGTTGATTTAGAGAAGGCCTTCGACACCGTATGGTTAGAAGGGTTGTACCTCAAACTCACCAGACAGGGCATCAGTAAACCATTATTGTATATGCTTTATGATATGCTCAACGGTAGAAAGTTTGTTGTCAAGAGTGGCAATGTAACTTCTACCACCACCTTTGTACCTGATTGCGTACAGAACGGCTCGAAAGGTTGAAATTATTAGAATTCTCTTGCAGCGTGACTTCGACAAGATTCAGCGATACTGCGACGATTGGAAACTGAAAATAAATGTCCAAAAGTCAGAGACAATCTTGTTCCGGACTCCGTTGGCTAAAGCCTCGCGAGATACGTGTAAGAATTGGCGCAAGATAGTCATTGTTGACCCGCACGGACAGGCATTGACGAGCAAAAGTATAGTGAAGTACCTCGGTATCTGGTTGGACCAGTATCTATATTTCGACAGACATATGTATGCTGCTCTGACTAAGGCCAGAGGAGCCTTCGCTCTGACGAAACGGCTGTTTTACAGCAGTCGGCTTGACCCCTTGGTGGCTTCAAACTGCAACTGATGATGGGTAATCCGGGGTGGGGTATTTTTGCCTTGGCTGGCTTACATACTTGTTTTAGTCCTAAGTTTTAGGTTTAAGTAGAGCAGGAATGGTGGCACAATAAAATAAAAAAAAAAAAGAATAAAAAAACAAAATCTCATAAAATACAAAAAAAAAGAAATCAAAAATACAAAAAACAAAAAAATGCAAACACATATCACAGGCAATATTATAAAAATCCTCGGTGGAATTACAAATAGAAGGACATAGTTGTTTTGCCGCGGTGGTTGTTCTAGTTTTAAGTAGTTTTTAGGTAGATTAGGTAATTTTAAGTTTTATTTTAAGGACTTTAGTATGTAAGTAAAAATCCCAAAAAATGATAAAGATTTTAGTTTTTAAACTTTTCTAAAAAAAAAAAAAAAACATAAATTGAAATAAATAAAACAATCTTAGTTCGTAGGCCGAAAGGCATTAATTTTAAGAATCATGAATTTCTTAGAGCGCCCGATTAGGGCCAGTAAGTTATATTTAAGTAGAATTAATTAGGCTAGTTTCCCATTTTGTCTAGCATGTAAGTAGAGTTAAGTTTAAATGAATAAAAAAATGAATTTCGAAAAAAAAAACAAAACAAAACTCTTACGTTCTTAGCAACTGGTTTTTAATTAATTAATATAAAATTTAACTCAAGTCGCTAGCGATTTTGGTTCACTTGTTTTTTAATTGCTATGGTAAAAAAGCCAACCACTTAATTTGTTTGAGATCCTTTCTGCATGATTCTGCATGATTCTGCATTATTATCTTTATAACAAAATTTATTTGAAGTCAATATCTCCATTGGTTCATGAGCTATGGATAACGAAAAAAAGTTTCATTACATTTGCTTTTAAAATTAACTATTTTCAATTAGCTTATGACTAAGAAAACGTCGAATGGATTTTCTCAAAAAATGGTTCTTAGAATCCATATCAATGCATATGGATATTTGGCATGTTTGTTAGAAAACCAAACTCAAAAAATTTCGAAACAACAAAACAAATGTATTTAACCTTTAACACAGCATCTGAAATATCTTTGTTTTTACTTTAACCACTTAACAATATAAAAATTCCTTTTTCCGACCCTTAGCAATGAAAGACCATTTTTAAGAACATGAATGCCATTGGTAATAACTTCGGAGAAGTTTTGAGTTCGCTTTTGATTGATATAGAACCCTCCAGCTGTGATGATTCTCATCGCATCAGCTGAAAGATTTTTAATTTTAAAATAAATTACCTCAAGCAAAAACATAACACTTTTCACTTACTCTCTGTTGTAAAACATTTAGCTTTTAGTGCCAGATCAAGAATGGATAGTCCAGGCTCTGGAAAAATCTCAACGACGGAAGCTCCAGAAAAAATCTATCGGATTTCATTGTAATTCTTATAGAGCACCTCTGTGAATTTTTCGGCTTGTTTTAGACCCTCCTCTGGAATGAGAAAAACTTAAATAGCTAAAAGAAGTGATTTATTTGTTTATTAAAAATCACCCCCATGGACTAGAAGCGTCACATCTTCAGCTAGAATCGTTTGTGCTTTTCTTTTCTCTGGTGATTTTTTGTGTTCTTCCATGAGAAATGCAATTTCTTTCAGTGGGATAAAAGTGATCAACTTGAGAAGCTTCTCGACTTCAGAATCTGGCATTTTCAAAAAGAACTGATAAAGAGAAAATGGCGACGTGTTTTCTTCGTCCAGCCAAATACCATTGCCAGCAGATTTTCCGAACTTGTCTCCTTCTTCGTTGGTAACAAGAAGCAGTGTCATCCCAAATACTGATTTCTTTTTTTTCTACTCTACTGATGAGTTCGTGGCCAGTCATTAAGTTACCAATTTGGTCACTGCCTCCCATTTGGAAGCGACAATCGTATTTCTGAAGCAAATGCAACCAGTCATAAGCTTGAAAAATTTGATATGTGAATTCGGTAAAGCTCATTCCAGCTGCACTCTCAAGTCGCGACTGGACTGACGATATTGAGAGCATTGATCCCATTCGAAAGTGTCTCAATGACCGACGACCCTAGTTGGTTTCGTTCTGTTTTTTTTTGCCACTAGGATCACCGATAAGACCCGTAGCTCCTCCAACTAACACAATTGGATTGTGTCCTTCTCGGTGGCAATGCAGAAGTCCCATTATTACCAGGAGATTGCCAACGTGTAGACTATCAGAAGTTGGATCAAAGCCGGCGTAGATCGTTTGTTGTTTACTTGTGAAAATTTTGTCATTTCCAGACTACCGTTTTAAGAAGAACAGAATGTAATTCATTACGATTTCTTGTAGTTTTTATAAACATACAAAACAATATACAACTTAACCAGCGGTGTCTGGAAAGAAATCCTGAAAGAATCCTCTATCAGCAAGAGCCAATAAATTACGTTGGGAAATACTTCTTCGGATATGATGAAGGCACGATTTAGATCGATGAAATAGTTGACTTCGGACCATTTTGTATGAAATTGTTTATAAAATATAGATGAAACAGTTAATCATGAGTACTATTAACAACTTTGTTTTTATTAATTTTGACTTTTGTTTTGATTTTTTTAATTCGCAGAAATTGTATTTTGTTTTCCTTTTAATTTTCGTTGTCAAAATACTCACCTCGCTGTTGATCTGTCAAAACTGGGAACAACTCAAATTGGGTCACGTTCGCATTGCAGTTCTAGGGTACGCCTATACTTTCTGCATGATTTTTTTTGTTTTTAGCGAAACTTTTCATAAAAATCATAGAATTTGTTTGCCAAAAGCAGTCAAATATTATTTTTAGCACAGTTTTCACTAAAAAGAAGTTGCAAAATTCATTTTTCTTAAAATATTGCATTCATTTTTCAATTTTTGAATTCAACGGATCTCTTTTTTGAACGGCTGAGTTCACCTCACATTGTTTTCCCCCTAATTGTGCAAACTGAACCCAAAAGCCCATAACAACTACATAGAATCTGGATTTTCCCATAAGAAATGCACGGGACAACTAACACATGCTTATGCTAATGGGCAAAATTCGCTCAATTTAGTTTGTAGGCCGAAAGAGAGCAAACCCATTAAGTCGGGACTCTAGATAATATATTTCCTCTATGATTAATTGGACCTTCAATCCGATCAAAATCATTATCTGCATTCTTTGATTTGCCAGGAGAAGAATATTGTGCATCATTAATAATAGCTTCAGCCCTTTCGGTATCTTTAGAAGTTATTGGTGATAAATCATTACACTGAGTTAAATTGTCATTGTGTGCCATTCGATTTTATTCTTCTGTGTGGGTAGCAAGAGAGTGAGAGCTAGAACCTTACGATGATGAGCAACCAGCATCAACATTGTCATTGTTAACTCTAACAATTTCCTTACACAGAGATTTTTCATTGTTTACACTTTGAGAAGAAGAGTTCTCACGAATCACACTTCCAAAATAAAGTTTTATTTGACATTAACGCGGTTAAAGATGATTCAATCAAATTTGTGCATTCTGCAATGAACACTGTTTGACAAATCCCGCAGCAGATAAAATTGTTTTTAGATGTATTATCCATTTTACATATAAGTATAGGAGCACGAAAAGAATAAGACTGAGTTAAACGAAAGCTCGATTTTGTCCATTCGGACGATTTATGTTTAAAATATTATCTTTTGGTATTTCTTGTGTGCCTGAATATTTTGTTTCAAAATTCTATAAAGTTCTAGATGGAATTAGTATTTGTATCTCTCACGTGGACAATATATTAATTTTTGGAAAAGACCGAAATGAACATGATGCAGCACTTGAAAAAGTTTTAACCCGTCTTGATGACAAGGTAATAACTATCAACAAAGAAAAATCATGTTTCGGTGTTGATCAAATAACATATTTAGGTTATGTTCTATCCATCGATTCAGAACGAATTGAAGCAATTATTAACTATCCGAGACCAGAAAACAAAACAGAAGTCCAGCGATTTCTTGGTATGGTGAATTTTGTAGCAAAGTTCGTCCAAGATCGAAAATATTAGGACCTTTTAATGTTTTAACAGGTAAAGTTGATTTTGTTTGGGACAAAATTCAAGAAAAAGCGTTTTTGGAGATTAAAGACAGTTTAACAAAAACTCCAACTCTTGCTTACTATGACCCATCAAAACAAATAATCATTAGCTCTGATGCATCATGCTACGGCATTGGAGCATGTCTTTTTCATGTTGACGAAAAAAAAAAACAGATAGGTAGTTTCATATATTTCTAGAACTATGACTATTCTAGAAAAACATTGTGCTCAAATTGAGCGTGAAGCCTTAGGCATAACTTGAGCAGCTGAAAAGTTGGCTGAATATATAACAGGGATTCAAGTAATATTTGAAACCGATCATAAACCTTTGGTTCAAATCTTACAATCAAAAACTTTACATACGTTAACAATGAGACTTCAGCAGTTTAGAATGCGCCTCATGCGCTTGAAATAGAAAAGTTGTTAGAAAGTAAGGATGGAGGAAGAGAGAAGAAAAGAAAAAGAAATATGAAATAACGATGTTCATACGACCGGCTAAGGACAGGCCGCAGTGCACTCCTCGCTGTCACTCCGGATGTCAGTGGAGTGACAGTTCTTCTTAGGCTGGAAGGAAAGATTTGACAGATGTCAGAAACAATAAACAGAACAGAGGGAGAAAAAGAGAAACGGATAAAGACCCGGAAAAGACGACGGATTGGAAGGAAAATGGAAAAAGAGAAAGAAGGCCTAAGACGATTGGAGAGGATGCGCAGCCGTCCGCTGCGAGGGTCGCGGCATGCTTGCTGTGCTCGGCTGAGCTCGCCGGAATATTTCAAAAAAACATATATCATGCCTGGAGAGATCGAAAACCTAAAATGCGATACTACCACTGATGATCCACCACACTTGAGGGCTGCAGGTGACGGCGCAGCTGGGCCTTATATTCCCACCCCTCCGTGGAATCCGGCAGGCCGTCGGAAGTCCGGATTCCCCTTGACTGAAAATCTTCTAATTAGTCGTCATCAAACCTGAAAAAGTCATTTTCGCCACTTCCCCTAGCTTACCTTTAATCACCCCCTATAATAACCTTTCAACACTCCATTGAGCTATCGCTCAACCCAAAAATCAATGACAAAAATTCACCTTTGTTCGACATAAAAATCGTAAAAATGAATCATTTATTGATGCATGACAAGCGAAAGCGAAATTTGATTGAATACATTGAAAAAAAAAATAAATTTAATTAAATAAGAAATCTGGATCTTTAAATTAACATATGGAATATAATAAAAAAAATCAAAAAAAATTAAGAAAATTATAATATAAAAATGGTTAAATAACCAAAAATCAAAAAACATCAAAAAAAATATTAAAATACCAAAAAAAATCTGGAAAACAACCGGTTCTCCTTGGCAGACAAAATCCTCCCCAAAAGTCTCGCAATTACTTGTACGGTGTATCAATTCACACCAATAAAAATAATGCGAACACCCTTTGTATCCTACCTACAGATATATCTCTATGTGTGGTTCGTAGCTAGGGCCAAAATCTTGCTTCCCACGAGCGAGATTGGAAAGAATTACTCCACGGAATCTTATCAAATTAGCCGGTATAAATATTTTCCACACTCTTTTGTGGCACGCAAATTAAGACAGTGACTTTAAATATTATATAAGGAAAAATTTTCTTTGAGATTGAAGAATTTTTATCTTGCGTGGCTTCGGTTTTCGTACGTAGCACCACACTGTACGATGCGTCGTGCGAATTGGTATAAATTCGGCCAAAATCGGCTCGGTCTTTGTAAAGATTTGGTTTCTTAAAACTTTGTGTTTGGACCACAAAAAACTGTATGTACAAATAGAACAAAAAAAAAAAACCCGAAAAGGGGTGTCGTTCTGCGGTTTTCCGCCGGCACCTAATTTAACATTTACGTTAAAACCTGCGTCCGATATATTTTCTTCAAACGACCTTACTTGGCTCGTTCTACTTCTGGGCCGAACTGTCTCAGTCCCACGGCTGGCTTTGGATGTACGTTCGTCGTCGTTGGCAGAATTTCCACCCTGCATTGCCAAGAAAACACAATCAAAACACATGAATTAGTTGATGTTTCCGGAAACTATCACAACTTGATAATAATATATCGCACTCACCCTTTCTATTTCCTAAATAACGTTTAAAGTTCACGAACTTAATTTCCAATTTCCTCGGGAACAATGGTTTCGCAACACTTTAAGGATTCTTTGTTCCCTCCAATCAACTTCTATCGACTTCTTTCTCGCACGACTGACGAACTTCAAATGTCCTCTAAGCTCGTATTCGCCGATTTTTTTTTTTCTTTTTTCAGACTACAGAAAACTGCTTCGTCAAGTCCGCGATAATTCTTAAGCCGCCGACAATTAGGCGATTCGCTGGCTAAACACATTGCGCCGCTGTTCGCTCATTCAATTTCACCACGATCGCCGTTCGTCCAGTCAAAAACAAATAAAGTTTGTGTAATTTTTACTGTCTTGTTGTGCCAAAATACCTATCTATTCGCGTTCGTCACATTTGTTTTTGTTGGTTTTAATAAATAATATATCATTATGTATATTATAATTATGTTAGTCATTTTTTTGTTGTCGCTTATCGTTTTACTGTCAATATATTTATCTTACACAAATGTATATACATGTAAAACACAACCAAAAACTATAAAAACACTAATAAACTATACAGTATAACATAAAAACAAACATCTCCCAATTGTCATCATTCACGTCTTAAATCACTTTCAACTCACATTACCATTTCAAATTCTCAAACCTTAAACATACCACAAAAACAATCACTCTAACCTACTCATCACCTCAACGACTATTGCACACCTCCCTTTACATTTTAGGAACTATTCCAGTTCGCTTTCCAGGAAGACTTTCCAATTATCTGTCATCACTGTCTCCTTTTTTCTTACAGCCATTTGTATTTTGTATCAATGAGGGATGAAGCCGAACAACAACGACGACGAGTTAAGTAAAAAACAAAAAAACAAGATCGCCTATCGGATTAGTTAGTAAACGTAAAATGATTATAATTAATATTCTTTTTGTTTTCATTTCAGGTAATCCATAATTTGCAGCTACCACAGATCATCATCGCCAATCTCCGCCAGGAAACGGATAAACAATATCGTAAGTAGACGCAGGTTTACCTACTTATTTTTTCCATATAATTAATTAATTTGTTTTGATTTTCATTTAGATCTTTCCCCCGCGCTGAAGACGCCTCAGTTTGCCGACGGTGTGCGACGCTCAGGATGTTCTTGGTTCGACAAGAAGCCAAAATATCGTAAGTACACATTAATATGTGTGTTAATTTATATACATTGTCTTTCCTTTCGTTTCAGGTCATTCTCATAGCGCCGACGACGCCTTCTTGCCGAAAGGGTGAACCTGAACCAGTGACGGTGACGGCGGTCGCTCAGGATTTTTCAATGGGGAAGAACCCACGTCCCAGCCGGGCAACGAGTAAAAATATCGTGTGTAAACGATTACTTACCTTTTTGTTTTTATATTTAATGAATTCATTTATTTTGCTTTTCATTTTAGATCTTTTCTTCGCGCTGAAGACGCCTCTGTTTTCCGACGGTTCCTCCAGCCGCACCATCGCCGTTCTAGGCAGTCGCAACAAAACTCCGGCGCTGATTGAGGGATTCACACGAAACAGTGACGGTGACGGCTGCCGCTCACAGTGGGGAAGAACCCATGTCTCCAGCCAGGCAATATCGGGGTTAGACTTCGTTAAGTTATTTTTCTATTAGTTCTATTTCTTTATTTATTTTCAGTTTAATCGATGTTATGTAAAATTTTTCACAACGTTATTGGGGGGTGGGGGTCCTTAAACAGTATTTGAACCTTGCTTTCATTTTTAAATTGTAAAAACAATGGTGTCAAATTTAGATTAAGCTTTAACAACAATAAATGAGACGAACGCGAATAATAAATGTGTATAAATATATCTGGCCTTAAAACTAACAACAACTCAGTTCTCGTTGCGCTCTTTGTAGAGTAAGACGTTCTTATCTTTCTTTCTCTATCGAGTCGAAACGGTCCAAAATTCCGAAGCGAATACGCAGCCTAAGCAACGAAGATCTTAGATCGTCAATCGCGAAAGTGCAGAAAAAGAATCTTGCAATGTCAAAGCAAGGAGATTTGTCCAGTAATAATTACTGGCAGCCCTTCCAAGGTCAATATTCACGTGATGTCGGTGATGATAATGAGGATGAAATGTCTACGACAGAAAATGTCAGTAAAGCTATTGCTCCACCCATTAAATTACTGCATAAATCTGCAGAATTTGTTCATGAACTAATGAAGGAACTTAAATTTGAAAACTATTCAATTAAAAGAATATCAATCGGTATACAAATTTTTTGTGAGTGCATAAACTCATTCAATACAGTGTGCGCGGCATTTAAAGAAAAAAAGTGTCAGTTTTTCACGCACGACATAAAAAGTGAGAGATCTTTCAAAGTTGTTCTCTTTGGATTGGATGAGGTCAATATTAATATCCTTAAAACAGAACTATGTAAGTTGGGTTTAAGGTGCAATAACATTAAAATGGTTAAAAAAAATTATGAAAAATATACAGAAGTGTTTTATATAGTTTTTCTTGAAAAGCAAAGTGTAAAAATTGCCGATTTGAGAAAAAACATTCGGCAAGTTCTTCGCACTCAGGTTCGTTGGGAGTTCCAACGAAGACTGAAGAATAAAATCACTCAATGTGTTAACTGTCAAATGTATGGACACGGTGAGAGAAACTGCTGTGTAAAAACCTACTGTGCAAATTGCTCACAATCCCATAAAACTGCTGAATGTACTACCGAAGGAATTTTCAAATGTGCTAATTGTCAAGGAAACCATAAGTCGACTGATCTTAACTGTCCTCGAAGAGTTAAATACCTCAAAATAAGGGGTAAAACTAACCACAAGAAAAACACATCTATGACTCATGTACAACCAAAACATCAAAACAGAACTCCGCCTAACTATATGAGTTCCAATGACTTTCCGTCTCTCCCGGTCAAGAATAGTTTATCTGTACCTACAGCTTCATCATCTGGTGCTGCTCATCAAGCTCGAGCTCAACAACAACAATGTAGCCAAAATGTAATTCCCACTGCTTACAAGTTACAACCAACATGCTTCCAATGAGAGTGATCTTTTCACTCAAGATGAACTATGCTCTCTTACCATGGAGATGATAACTAAGCTAAGTGTATGTAAGTCCAAGTATGAACAATTTAATGTTATAACGCAGCTTGCGACTAAATATTTGTACAATCATGTCAAGTAAATTAAACTCTCTTAATGTTTTTTGTTGGAATGCCAAGAGTATTCGACACAAATGTACTGAGTTTTTCAATTTTCTTTGTAACAATGAGGTTGATGTATGTCTTGTGTGTGAAACCTTGCTCAATAGTAGAATCTCTTTCTCGCACAATAATTATTACTGCCATAGACTAGATCGTAATGATGAAGAAGTCGGAGGTGGAGTTGCCATTGTAGTCAAAAAGTGTTTAGTATATAAATTAATACCAAATATTAAAAGTTATATTTTTGAAACAATTGGTATTGAATTAATTTTAAATGATAACACTAAATTTAAAATTATTTCTATTTATTTTCCTGGGGGAGCCTCAAATGCACAAAAGGTTTGCTTTTTTAAAAATGATTTAAGAAGGCTTATAACAGGTAATGAGAAGTTTTTACTCGGGGGTGATTTCAACTGCCTGCATCGTAATTGGGGTTGTAATAGGGCAAATAAGTGGGGTAACTTACTGGTAGATATAACTACGCGGTATCCTATAAGTTTACTCTATCCTAATGGTCCAACATTTTTTCCAACCAACAAAAAATCTTCGCCATCAACCTTAGATCTGATTATAACGAACTCACCAGATATCGTTACCCAACCTATAGCTGTCAACGCTCTGAGTTCGGATCATATTCCAATTAACTGTGATATTATTCTTAATGGTAGAATTAAAGATGTGCAATACTTAGATTTTAAAGGAGCAAATTGGCATAGATTTAGAACAACAATGAATCAACGCCTAAGAAATACAACCTGTGATATAGAAAGTATAAGTAGTTCCCATCAAATTGATGAAAAAATTGATTATTTTACCAATTCATTATTGGAAAGTGTTGATGAGTCTGTTCCCAAAAAACCAAAAACGACAAGGACAATTATTCTTCCACATTATATCTTGAATTAATTAAGCAAAGAAATAGATTAAGAAGCCAGTGGCAAAGATATAGACAGGTAGGTATATGACTTCAATGAAATGAACGCATACACAAGACAAATAGCTTTTGAAATTTCAAAGTTCAGAAACAAAACATGGAGTGATAAACTTAACTCTCTTGAACCGAATTCCAAACCCTTTTGGAAAATATCCAAGGTTCTTAAAGCAAAAAACAAATTTATTCCTCACTTAGAACACAATGATTCCTTGTTAATAACCTGTGAAGAACAAGCTGACATTTTTGCGGGATTGTTTGAAAAAAATTTTAACAATCCGTTAGTAAATGAAACCAGCTCAGTTAACGATCTAATAAGTGAGTCAATTAACTTTATTAACAGTAATGATGAAACTTTGCCAGTAGATGTTTTTGTCACAAACGATGATATTAAAGGAATAATACATGGTATGCGGAACAATAAAGCACCAGGAGTAGATACTCTGAAAAATTCCTACTTTAAGGATCATCCAATAATTGGTGTATCTTTTATATGTTTTATTGTTAACGCTTGTCTAAAGATAAAATACTTTCCAAGCAAATGGAAAACTGCAAAAATCATACCCATCCTCAAGGCAGGAAAACCACCAAACATACCTAGTAGTTATCGACCAATAAGCCTACTTAGTAGTTTTAGCAAAATACTAGAAAAAAATATTAAAATTAAACTTCTTGATTTTCTCGATTCTTCCAATGTTGTGCCAAACCAACAGTTTGGATTCAGACAAGGTCATAGTACGACACATCAAGTTCTTAGAATTTGCAAACATGTTAAAGACAAAATGAATGGAAAAGAATCAACGGGTCTTGTCCTTCTGGATGTTGAAAAGGCTTTTGATAGCATATGTCATGATGGTCTACTTCATAAACTAAAATTATTCGGTTGTCCTTTATATATAATAAAATTAATACAAAGCTTCCTTAGAAACAGGCAATTTCAAGTACATTTAAATAGAATACACTCTTCCGTTAAAAACATAACATCGGGGGTACCTCAAGGGTTAGTATTAGGTCTATTATTATACATTACGTATGTTGCTGATTTTCCAGAAATATGGAACTGTGAAATAGCAATGTTTGCCGATGATACCGCCATTTACAGTTCAAGTAAAATTGGATATGAAATTGAAAATGACTTGCAACATGCTCTAAATAAAATTCATGATTATTTTATAACATGGAAAGTAAGTGTAAATGCTGAAAAAACACAGGCAATCTTTTTCACCAGGAAAAGAAAAGCCTGTGCTTTACCACTCAATCAGCTAAAAATTAATAACTGTGATATCCCGTGGGTTGATTCTGTCAAATATCTTGGTGTATATTTAGACAAGACATTAACTTTTCGGGACCATATTACAAATACCCTTAGCAAAATAAGTATTGCCACTAAAATGCTATACCCACTTATATGTAGAAAATCACCCCTGAGTAAGTTCAATAAGATTATTATATGTAAAGTTATTTTTCAAGCAATTATTGTTTATGCATGCCCAGTATGGGGAACTTGTGCAAAAACGCACTTAAAAAAATTACAAGTTTCTCAGAACAAAACATTAAAAATGATGGCAAATTTACCTTGGCATTATTCCACCCAACTTTTACACTATCAAACTGGAGTTCATCTAGTTGCAAGAAAAATTGAAGCTCTCAACCAAAGATTTTATCGAAGATGTAGTGATTCAAACAATATGTTAATACAAAATTTAGTAAGTCAGTAATATCAATGTTTTTAAAATCGAAACTATAATTATTTATTTGTTTATTTATTTATCTATGTACTTATTCTTTTATTTATTTGTTTATTTATTTATTTGTGTATTTATTTATTATAATATAATTATTTATTTGTTTATTTATTTATCTATGTACTTATTCTTTTATTTATTTGTTTATTTATTTATTTGTGTATTTATTTATTTATTTATTTATTTATTTCTTTATTTATCTATTTATTCATTTATTAATTTATTTATTTATTTGCTTATTCATTTATTTATCCATTTATTTATTTACTTATTTATTTATTTATTTATTTATTTATTTATTTATTTATTTATTTATTTATTTATTTATTTATCTATTTATTTATTTATTAATTAATTTATTTATTTATTTGTTTATTCATTTATTTATTCATTTATTTTTTTTCTTTTTTTTTTCTTTTTTTACTTATTTATTTATTTATTTATTTATTCATGTATTTATTTATTTATTTATTTACTTATTTATTTATTTATTTATTTATTTCTATATTTATTTATTTGTTTATTTATTTATCATTATTATTGTATTATTCAATTATAAAACACCTATATACCAACTTGGCAGTTCCTTTAGTTTGTAAGTTTAATCTAGTCATTTTTTTTTTTTGTAAAATATATCGAATGAAGGTTTTTTATCATAGTTTTCCTTCAAATGTAGTTTTTCTTAATTCAAATGTATTTATTAACTTTCATAACATTTTTCAGTTGTAAGATATATTTCAAATATCACAAATCTCTGTGCAAGCTGCGTACTACGCAAATTTTTGTAAAGCCTTATCTATGAAAAATAAAGTATCTATCTATCTAAAATCTTTTGTCGCGCGTTATAGCTTGTGAGATTTCTAAAACGTTTTAAAATGGGATTTCTCTATTGGAGTTAATCCTGCCTAGCAAGCAACCGGGTCATAAACGTGAACTGGGTCGGCGGTCGATCAGTATTTCGGGACTTATCTGGAATTTTGATAGTAATCAAGTATAAATGAGTTACAATAAAATATATTTTTATAAATTTAAATATGAAAAATGTAATGTTTTCTGATAATGTCGTTTGTTCGTTAACACCGTCCATCTTACTATTCTATTCAGTTTTCTAATCAAATTTGATATCACAGTTCAACATTTAACTAGCCTAATCAGTCTTGTATAAAAAGTAATCATGTTAGTGTATTGCACAATTATCCCTCAAGTATTTAGTCATTCAGTTGGTAAAACATTTTCATATCGCAGATTGGTCTTAAATTCTAGATGGTCAATATATAAAAAAAAACTATAAAAATATCACAGTCGCGCTTCTTAAAATCTAGTCAGTCTTTTTTTTTTTTTTAAATTGTTCATCACAGGGTGTTCTTTATATTCTAATCAGTCTATGTCCTTCGTGTTTTCATATCACAGTGGGCCTAAATACTATTCTAGTCAGTCTTCATAAACAAAAAATATATATCCTATCGTATCACAGATTAGCACTTAATTCTAACTTAAAGTAGGACTTAAAGCCAATCAGGTACAGTGGTGGACATTTTGGTCAAAGAGTACAGGTACTTATGGACTTTCGTCTGAACATGCTTGTTTCTTTTCACAGATTTAGCAATTATAGTTCATTGATATGTGGTGATTTCGCACCAAGCTAAAGGTCTGTCTAGAATTAATATTGTTTTTAAATCTTTTCTGACTACAGACATGTACTGACTAGACACATGTTCTGATTAGGGGCTAGTTGAAGTTATTGTAAACGTTCAACAAGAAAACCTTTTCATTGCTTGATATCTTTTGCGTGAAAGATACCTATGCTTTTACCAACTAGATTCTCAAGTTCATAAAGGTTTTTACCTACAGGTTTAACTAATCGACACTTAACATATTTTGGACATAACTTGGCTGACACTAGCTTAGACGAATCACTAAGGACGAAATTACGTTTGAAGACTTCTTGTCCAGGACTATATTTTACGTTTCTTGAACGAAAGTTGTATACTTTTGCGGTTCTTGCGTTACTTTGAAGAATATTTTCTTTCAATTTGCCGCGAATTACTTGTAATTTAGCTTGCCTGGGAAGTATGGCTATTTCACCCTCAGCTAAGTTATTTAACTTGTTCGCGATTTCGTAACTGGTGCCATGCATCATCATATTCATCCCGAACAGGGCATAATATGGTGAAGTGCCAGTTGCTGAATGCACCGAGCTTCTTAAGGCCGCAGCTATCTCACTTAAGTGACTATCCCAATCGCGTTGGTCGGTCTGGAGATAGGAACGAATAGCAGCAAGCAACTTTCGGTTAACTCGCTCCGATGCATTGGACTGCGGGGCGTAGTTGGCAGTCTTGAAGTGCCTTACTCCGTACGTGGACAAAAAATTTTGAAACTCTTTCGAAAGGAATTGCTTACCATTGTCCGAGTGTATTAACTGGGGCACTCCAAACGTATTGAACACTTCATCACGCAAGAAACGAACAACACTGGAAGCATTCGCAGCACGCAAAGGCTTCAAAAATACAAATTTGGACAGGTGGTCAAGGACAACAAATACATACGCGGGTACGGACCAATGAAATCAATGTACAGTATCTGAAATGGTCTATCCCTAGAGTAACTGCTTGTTATTGGTGGACGAGAAACTACATTGGACGCTTTTGACTGTTTACATATAACACAATTAGCAATATAATTTCGGACTTGAATGGTCATGTTAGGCCAAGAGACAAATTGTCGTATCCTACGCTTTTGACTGTTTACATATAACACAATTAGCAATATAATTTTGGACTTGAATGGTCATGTTAGGCCAATAGACAAATTGTCGTATCCTATGTAAAGTTTTTGCTATGCCGCCATGTGAAGATTGCGGTGGATCATGAACTTTCATGATTATTTAATGAGTGAGGTTCGAAGGTACCTATAAACTATATTGGTGTTCATTTAGGACTTCGCTGTCAATGGTCTGGAAACTTTTTTTTATAAATGAAATCATCTATGATTTTCAAATCGGGTAACTCTTCTTGATGGAGACGAATTGACTTCAAGAGTTCGACGTATTCTTCGGACTTGAACTCATCGGAGTCCAGGTCGATCAAAGGTGCTGCCTGTTCTAAAGAAACTGCATCTAAGTGTGCCCAAGAAAGCGTGTCTGGCACGACGTTCAGTGAACCTTTCCGGTGCTCTATGCTTGTAAAGGATGCCCTGCCTGTCCTATAGAAACTATGGAGGATATGGGCTTCCTCAAGCCGATTATGGATGATGGCTAAAGAGCCGATCTGTTTAGGCAATAAAAGAAGGCTAATCAGCCGAATATCTTTCTTTGACTCTTAAATTGAAAGTGATCTTTATTTAATCAAACTTAGGCTATTTATACAAAAATAATTTACTTACACACTAAGAACTTAAAGCTATACATATAATTACTAAAACATATATACATTATACTGCATTCTAATTTGATGGGAAACAAATGACAGAATCGGGCAGCATACCTGCTATGTCATCAAAATCATAACCAATATGCATGCCCCTTTCATAATGCACAAATGTATCCAAATTCATTCAATTCAAAGGGTGATATGCCTATGCTAGAGTGTGGTGTTGTATTGTAACTAAAGACAAAATAGGGAATCCACTCATGCCAATTGTTTTCTTTTGCAAAGCCAATTAGATATTCATTTAATACTCTATGGTTTCGTTCTATAGATCCTAATGTTTCGTGATGATAGGGTGTTGATGTTATGTGATTTATCCCAAATAATGTGTAAACGTTTTTCATTACTTCGTTGATAAATTCTGTCCCCATGTCTGTTCTTAATGTTCTGAAACTACCGTGTCTAAGAAGGAAATTATCTACCAATGCTTTTGCTACAGTATTTGCATCTTTGCTTTTAATAGGAATAGCTTCGACGTATTTTGTTAATTCACATTGTAGAGTGAGTATATATCTAAAGTCGTTTGAAGGTCTTAGTGGACCTACGGTGTCTGCTGTTACTACTTCAAAACTTGTTGTTGGTGTCTCTGTTAATACCAATCTTTCTTTTGTATTCCTGATTTGTTTGCTCTGTGCACATATTATGCATTCATTAACGTATTTCTTCACCATTTTGTTTAAATTTTTCCAACAATATCTTTGTTTTATTTTATTTATCGTTCGTTTTATGCCTGAGTGCCCACCGGCATGTGGTGTATTATGAAAATTTTCTATTATCTTTTCTTTCTCTTTATCATCAATAACTCTTATTGGGGGAATATATGTATATCAATATTTTTAATCGGGTTTTTTTTTTTAATTTTTTGTTGTAATTTATTATACAATTTTTTAAATTCATGTATACTTATGTGCTTGAATATTTCGTCATTATTAGCAATTGCTAATTGGTTAATATTTTCTTTATCCATTCTGAATACCAGTTTCTCCAAGATCAGACCTAAATCGAGATTCGGATTATCACTGTATTCTATTACCACATCTGTAGTGTTTACATGAATTTTTGTACAGGATTCTCCTGAATTAAACCTTAGTTTATATGAGGATTTTCGCTGATGTACTTCATGTTTTTGTAGCACTTTTTTGAATTTTAATTTTTTATTATTTTTAACTTCTGTTAGGGAAGCACATTCCCAAATATATATAGGTGTATCATTGGTTTTTAACTCTATATTTTTAACATTTTGGTTTTTTAGATTTTCATTTGCTATTTTAGCTGACTTTGATCTAGTCATAATATTCACATTTGAAGTTGGGATCATTTCTTTTAATATTTCAGAATCAAGCTTGATACGTGATAATGATAACGCATCAGCATTTGTGTTCATTGATCCCTGTTTATAAATAATATTAAATGTGTAATCTGCTAGATCCAATCTTATCCTTGTTAACTTTGATGATGGATTTTTGTGTGTAAAGAGACTTACTAATGGTCTGTGATCTGTTACCACAGTGAATTTTCTTCCATATACGTATGGTCTGAAGTAGTTTATTGCCCAATGTATGCCAAGCAGTTCCTTCTCGTTTATTGGTTTATTCAGCTCATGCTTGGTTAAACTTCTACTGGCATATGAAATTGGGAGATCTTTACCTATCTCACCTTGTGATAGTACTGCTCCTAAGGCAACATTCGAAGCATCAGTTGTTATTATGAAGGTCTCTTCATGATTTGGGTACTTGAGGATAGGTGGATTTATAAGCTTGTTTTTCAAAGTGATAAAGGCATTTTCACATTCTTCGCTCCAAATGAATTCTACTCCCTTTTTAGATAGCATATTTAGTGGTCTGGCTACTGTTGCAAAGTCTTTTATGAATCTCCTATAATTGTTGCAGAACGCTACAAATCTTTTGACTTCCTCTGCATTTTTTGGTGTTGGATATGCAGTAATAGCTTCATACTTTTGTGGATCTGGTTTTATTCCCTCATTTCATTAAATGTCCAAGATATGTTACCTGCGTTTGCAGCCAATTGCATTTTTTGGGGTTCAGTTTGAGATTGTATTTTCTGAGCCTTTGAAGAATCTTTATAATGTTACTGTTGTGATGATTCAGGCTACAGCCGAATATAATTATATCGTCAACATATAGGAAAGCCTCTGTGCTAAGACCTGCTAAGGCTACAGATAGCATACGTTGGAAGCTATTTGTTGATATTTTTAGTCCAAACGGTAACCTATTGAAGTGAAAATGTCCACGGGGTGTTGAAAATGCTGTTTTTGGTCTAGATTCTTCATCCAATTCTATTTGATGGAAGGAGCTAGATAAATCTAAGGTGGAAAAGTATTTAGCTCTGCCTAGTGTATCTAGTACATCATCCAGTCTTGTCAAGGGAAATTTATCATCTATTATTTTTTTATTCAACTGACGGAAATCCACAACTAAACGCCATTTCTTTTCTCCCTGGGAGTCTTTCTTCGGTACCACGAGCAAAGGTGAGTTAAATGGGTTAACTGAAGGTTCAATTATGTTATCTTTAAGAAGTTTATCTACTTGTTGATTGATTTCTTCTATCTGTCCATTGGGGAGTCTATAATTTTTAATGTAAACAGGATTGTTGTCTGTCATAGAAATTCTTTGTTTGTAGAAATTATTTACTGTCAATATATCTCCATCTAGATGGAAACAATCCGCAAATTCCTTACATACATATGTCTAAAATGGAATGTTTTGCTTTAGTATCTGATATGTCGATATTCAGTTTCTTTATTAATCTTTCATATTGATTTTCTTTTTTGTTCTCTTCAAAATTCTTTTTTAGATCAATAACATGAAAATCAGTAAGTGGGACTACATCTGGCTTGAATGGTTTTAAAGTAACGTCATGTTCTAAAGTGTTTAAAAATGCTATTTGAGTGATGCCTTTTGCCGGGATAATTGAATTCGCGATAAAAATTCGATGCTGTCTTCCGGTACTTCAAGATTTATTGGATGCAGTGACTGTGTTCTTGCGGGTAAAATAATATTTTGTGATTTAGGAAGCTGTGTGAACATTGGAAAAATGAATTCATCATTTTTGAATAAAATAGATAGGGTAAAGTTTTCATAATCTATTTTACAATTGTTTTTTTTATCAAAAAGTCTCTTCCTAGAATACCATTTGTATTGATTGGGAAACTGTCATCTACTACTTGGAACTTTTGCTCGATCTGCTCGCCCTCAATTCTTAATTGCCCTAGTATTGAACCTATAGAGTATACTTCCGAATCTGTGACTCCTTTAATCGTTATTTTATCTGTTATATTTATGTTATTTTCTGAATTTAAGCTACTTCTCTTCAGGATTGAGATATCAGCACCTGTATCAATTAAAAACTTTTGATCTTTTCTTGTTATGTCAGATTGAGCTATTATATAATTTGTAAAATGGAGGTTAAGATTCAAGATTGCCTTTATTGGTTGTTTTCTAAACTGAGGTCTGAGTCTCTCTGGGCTTCGGAGACTCCTTGTTTGTTTTCCGAACCTTCAATATAGTTTATTGTTCTTGGGTTTCGTACATTGTTGTTTGCATTATTATATCTATTATTATTGAATCTGTTATTACTATTATTGTTATATCTATTGTTATTATATCTCGTATTGCTGATATTATTACTACTATTGTAACTGTTATTGTTATCTCTATTGCTATTATATCTTGTGTTGGACCTAGTATTGTTGTTTTGATTACCTGATCTACTAAATCTGTTGCTATTGTTCCTATAATTGTTACCCCTGGAGTTATTTACTCTGAAATGATTAATTTGTGCAAACTCATTAGACGTGTCTAACTCTGCTGCTAATTGAATTGCTTCATTGAGTGTTTTCGGTCTAGCCGAGAAGACCGTTGACTTTGTTGGTTGTTGCAGCCCATTTTTGAATGCATTTAAACCTAATTGGTCATTCATTTTGCAGATCGTTTCCCTACTTTCATTTCCTAGCTTTAACAATTGCAGTGAAGTGAGCTCTGATACCAGAGTTTCTATTTTTGTTGCAAAGGTAGTAGTTGTGCTTGAATTTTGTTGTATAGTGGAGAGTTGTGAAATTATTTGAAGAGAATTTCTTTTACTTTTAAAAAGTTGAATAAAGATTTCTTTCAGTTCTTTGATTGTTTCGGGTTCTTCAACAGTATTTAGCTTATTCCTAACTTTGTCGGTTAGTTTTGTTCCTAAAACAAATTTTATGAGCTTGTTTTTCTCATTTTCATCACTAAGAGAGCTGTCAACATAGTCTACTAAATTTAAAAAATTTGCCAGTTTTTCTGCTTCCCCTCCATACTCTGGGATAATTTTTATACTCGATAAAATTTCGAATTTTGCCATTTTTAATTCTAGTTTATTTATTTCTTCTTCGATTAATTTTTGATCAATTTCAATATATTCTTCGCCTATGTCTTCTGTATCTAATAGTTTCCTTTTATCATCTAATATTTGTTTCAATCTGACCAACAAATTATCTATAATTGTTTTCAATGCCTGCTGATTTGTTTCCTTAGGTGAATCTTCATATTTTCTATTAAATTCTTCTTCTAATTTTAATATTTCATCTCTTTTTTCGTTTAAATATTTTTGAGAATATTTTCTTGTTGGAGTTTTATTAAAGTTTGCTACTATTTCTTTTAATATTTTTATAGTGTTTAACATATTTTTAAATCAATAAAATTCTTATTTGTTCAAAATTTCTCTTTTTTTTTATATTGTTATATTTTTCATTTCATTATTTACAATTTTTTGTACGTTAGTTCTAAAATAAAATTTAAAAATTTTGAAAGAAAGGTAAATTATGAATATAATTAAAATATCTATAAATAACAGGTTTGAACTAACTAGAGTGTTATTATTATTATTGTTTGAGGCATTAACAATCACCTCTTCTTTGGATGATTTTCCTCCCATTTGTGTAAACAAAAACATTTTTTTTTTTTTTTTATTTTTGGTTTTTATTATTTTTTCTGTTTGCCTGTCGCTGCAAATTTCTTGCTTGTTCGATGAAATGCTCTCGTTGTTCTTTGTTGGCTAATCCAGCTACTCTGTACAGATTGCCAACTTCCTGTCTAGTTTTTACTTTGCGCCCAGCGCGTTTTCTTTTGTGCTGCTGTTGTTCCTGCTGTTCCGGCTGATGTTTTCTAATCTGTCTTGTTTTGTACTCCTCAATCGTTAAAGGCTTTGGACCCGATGTTTTGGAAGTAGCAATGTATTTTGGTATGTCTTCGGTTGGCTCACCCGGATGATATGGGCTATCCATATACTCGAACAGTCTGTCAAGTTCTTCGGGATTATACGACATACTCTTTTATTTAGAAACAAAATACTGGCAAGATCGCCATGTAAAGGATGCCCTGCTTGTCCTATAGAAACTATGGAGGATATGGGCTTCCTCAAGCCGATTATGGATGATGGCTAAAGAGCCGAACTGTTTAGGCAATAAAAGAAGGCTAATCAGCCGAATATCTTTCTTTGACTCTTAAATTGAAAGTGATCTTTATTTAATCAAACTTATGCCCAATTTCATAAACAGCTTTTATACATTTAACAGGATTTTAAACTGTTAAATGGGATATTTCGGTTTCACCAAGCGTTTTTAAAGTAAACAAGCTTTTAAACACCTTTTAAAACTAAATGCCCATTTTTGGCTCATTAAATTTTAAAAGTGTCATTTAAATTAATATGACAGATTGACAGCTGATGTTTTGTTTTGTAAAATTTGTGTTCTCAATACTTGTAGATACAGAATGAATATAACAGAATGAATTCAATATTGCATTTATAATATCATTTTTATGATTTTAATTTTTAATTAGAATATAAAATTGGTCATCTTCATCTGAAGAAGATTTTCATATTTTATTTTTTAACGACACACGATTTTTGATTTTGAAGAAGTTTACATTGTTGTATTTTGCGATTCTTGTCATTTATTTCAACATATAATGCTTTCTCATTTTTTCTCACACAATTCGCTTAATAGAAAGAGAAAAGGGGTTTTATTTTTGCAGGGTTGTGAAGAGAACTTTATTTTAACAAAAATATCCCTGAAATTTCCCATTTCAAGCTTGGTGAAACTGAAAAAATTTAAAGGCCTGATAAATTTTAAAAAGCTTTTAGATAAAAGTGATTTTAGTGTTTATTTATGAAATCGGACATTAGGCTATTTATACAAAAATAATTTACTTGCACACTAAGAACTTAAAACTATACATATAATTACTAAAACATATATACATTATATTGCATTCTAATTTGATGGGAAACAAATGACAGAATCGGGCAGCATACTTGCTATGTCATCAAAATCATAACCAATATGCATGCCCCTTTCATAATGCACAAATGTATCCAAATTCATTCAGGCATATTTACTACACAGCATGCAGTGCGTTGAACCTTCATGAATAGGTAGATACACTTGACCATCGCAAAAGTAATCTGAGACTCAAGTGGCATTGAACATTTTATTAGATAATTTTTTGGGGTGAATGAAATTAATGAAATGCAAGTACATATTATAAGAAATGGATTGGCTATAGGAACGTGGAGTATAAATCTATTACAATGACCTGCAATAAAATATAGTGCATTGTATGCGCACTACATGCTGAAGGCATATGCTTGGAGCTCTAGACTCCCCTCGCTAGCCGACCACTCAGATCTTTCATGGCCATAAGCCATTTCAGGCTAGAGTGATCAGTTATGATGATGAAGTTCATGCCTTCAACATAGGGCCTGAATCGCTTCATCGCCATCACTGCTGCCATACATTCCTTCTCGGTCACACTGTAGTTTTTCTGACAAGCGTTTAGCTTCTGCGAGAAGAACGATATCGGCTGTTCACCTTCGTATTCCGTTTTCTGAAACAGAACTGCTCCTATTCCAGAATCCGACGCATCACACTGGATGTAAAATGGTTTCTTGAAATCGGGATGTGATAGTACGGGTGCTGAAGTTAAAGTTTTCTTAAGCTCCTCGAAAGATTTTCGAGCTTCTTCAAACTTCGTCTTAGACTTTTTTAATGTGTCCGTTAATGGGGCTGTTAAAGTGAGAAAGTCTTTCACAAATCGCCTATACCAGCCTGCAAGACCTAAAAACCTCCTAACCTGTCTGGGATTTTTCGGGATCGGAAAGTTGGCTACTGCTTCGACTTTCTCAGGATCTGTCTTTAATTTTCCACCACCAACGATAAAACCCAAATACTTCAGTTCCCTGAAACAGAAACGGGACTTTTTAACGTTGATGGTGAGGTTCGCCTGTCTAAGACAGGTAGCTACTTCCTCCAACAAACTAACATGACTTGCAAAATCCGGGGCTAATATCAACAAATCGTCTAAGTATACGAAAACGCGATCCCGTAATCGAGCAGGGATCATCTTGTCCTAAACAGACACAACCTTTGGGCCGCGTTACGCAACCCAAAGGGCATGAAGGTAAACTGGTACAAGGGTCGCCCTGGCACCGCAAACGCCCCGTCTTCTCCCTACTGGTTTCCTCCAGCGGTATCTGCCAGAACGCTTCTTTAAGGTCAACGCTGCTAATGAAATAGGTATCTGGCAAGCGACTAGGTAGACCATCAATGTGAGGAAGCGGATTCGCGTCTTTCTTCGTTACTGCGTTACCCTGTCGAGGCAAAATCGATATTTTATATCACCATTTTCTCCTACTTTTTTAATTAAGACTACGGGTGAACATCAGGGGCTTTCGCTTTCCTCGATTACTCCTATCTCCAGCTTCCTATCAAGTTCTTTATAAAGCAAGGCTTGTACCGCTGGAGATACCGGATAATGGCGTTGCTTTACGGGAATCGCGTCGCTGGTGTCAATAACATGACGTCAATAAGGACATTTTCCCAAGTCCATGGCGCTCGTAGTCCAGGAACTTCATCCTGACTGCTTCTAATCGGGATTGTTGTTCAGGCGACAAAACATGGGCATTGGGGTGCGGTATGACTTCCGGTTCTGTAATAGAACTAATGATATTTGGAGCGACACGAAAAGCTCTCCAGAAGTCAACCCCAAGATAACATTCTTGGTCGAGGCCTGGAACTAAATAAAATATAATTTCGTCTTCTATCCCGTTATATCCTAACCTACAATTAACTTTTCCGACTATTTCTTGGCTTTTCCCGTCAGCCGTTTTGACTCCAGACTGATGCCTAATTACACTTAAACCTACTTCTTCGACAAATTCCAGACAGTTTTTTCCAAAAATGCTGATACTTACGCCACTGTTGTAGGAAATGATCTTTGAATAGAGGCCCTTTGCATACTTACCGATTAATGAAAACAAATATAAATTTGTTTTAAACCAAATAATACCAAAAATAACTTAAATAGGTACTTACCCGTACTTACCACTGTACCTAGGAACATCATCAAAATACCCGAAATACTTACCTTTAATCACTTACCTATAATTGAAATCTGCTAAAATACTTAACTTCGATACATACTTACCTACCTACGGACCAAAAATACCACAGTGATACAAATAGTCGCAAACTGATATCAGTTTTTGAATTGAACTAATTACGAGCGCTTGCGCTGTCAGCTTAAATCAATGTGTCTGACCCATAAGTTTCGCTGGGTGGTACAAATGGAATGCAACCCCCACTATTATTTCATTCTAAAGGAACTTACATCCATGTTGTTCTTTTGTTCACCCGTTCCGGTTAGAAGGAAAATGGCCACGAGGAAGATTACCTGGTAAAAGAAAGGTAAAACCCAAATTCTTTTCCGCAAGTTGTCCGAACCAAACGGATGGGAAGTTCTTCTCACCAATCCAAGTAAGTTTTTTTTAAGAACAACTTACGACTTGAACGGTGACTTTCAATAGACAATTTAGGCCATAGCCAATATTCTCTCAGTTACAGGATCGAGAAGTAATTATATAAAAATAAAAGAAGCCAAAAAGTGAAATTCAAGCCTACGGCGCGGCGCGCTGGCACACGGCGATAAGGAAAGTTCTCGATCGACGGCTCTTCGTAATCCAACCTGAAAAGGTTTACTCATAATTGAGTGGCATCCCCCATAGGGTAAGAAATTAAAATAAGACATTTTCTTTTATTAGCGATTTATTTATATAAGAAAAAAACTATTAAATCCATAGGGGGAGGATTCGTGAATAGTGTGTTACGCCACCTATCAAGCAGTAGCGGGAATTACCAGGGACATTTTTACTGGAAACGACAGGTCAAAATATTCCAATCAGGGAAGGGGAAAAAGTAAAAAAAGAAAAGATAAACAAAAGTCGAAATTTAATTCAGTGCTTTAAGATACGATTGAGGAAACTAAAGATAGGATTGGTGAAAAAGGAAAAGAAGCAGAGATATGTGAGGAGGTAGAAGCTGGTGTAGTGTATCTCAGTTAGAATACGTAAAGTAAAGAAAGAAAAGAAAAAACATATATAGTTCTATGTATAAAACAAAAAAAGTGTAAAGCAAAACAAACGACAGAAGTCGAAAGAAACAGAAAATATAGGAATAAGCAAAAGAAAAGTGAATTAGTGCAAGTGGGATTTATAGGGGTACAAAACTAAAGAAAAAAAAATACCTCTAATTCCTATTTTAAATCAACCAAGTCGGTGTTTGTTTTCGTAACGATAAGGATGCTTATCTACGGATATACTTCAATATCATTATTATTACAAAAAAAAGTTTAGTAGTAAAAATTAATCAGAATTTCACATGTGCCATTTTTATTTACACGTTGTTCATAAAAACCTAGCTTTTAGTTATTTAAAAAAAAAAAAATAATAATAACAATAACCCAGATAATAAAAAATACATCTCAATTAATTACACCAATATACTCCCACATATAATCCACAATGAACTTGACAAACTTAACATCAAAGTTTCATTTAAAACAAACAATAACATAGCAAAAATATTAAAACAAAAGACTATCAAAGACATAAAAAACAGTTCAGGTGTCTATAAAATCAAATGTGACGACTGTGATAAATTCTGTATCGGACAAACAGGCAGAACTTTTAAAGATAGATTTACTGAACATTTACCTAAAAGAAACACAAAATCAAATGTCGCCTCTCATTTAATAGACAAGAACCACAAATATACTGACTTCGATTCCAACTTAACACCTCTACATTTTTGCAAAAAAGGGAGAAATCTTGACGCGCTGGAAGAATTTGAAATTTATATGGCTAGTAAAATAGAACGAGACAACATTTTAAACGACAAATTAACAATAAAAGCAAACATATTATATGACACAGCTATAAATTATAACCAAAACAATAGATAAAAAGAGACAAACACAATATAACTACCAATTAATACAAAAGAGTCACAACAACAATTAGTATTAAAATAAACAATAGACGAGACAAGAACATTACATAATAAATGGCAATCAGTCCCTCTTTTACGCCCGATGATGGACATATAGTCCGAAACGCGTCGCGTCACATATTTATATTAAACATAATATTGTGATAATAAAAAGAAAAACAAATATATAAAAATAAAAAATACAAAAATACAAAATTATCAAATAATTGTTCGTTTTGTTTTTATTTTTATTCTATAAATAAAGTTTCTTTGGTTATGATTGTTGTATCATTTAGAGGAATATAGTTATTTTTTTTATTAATGTAGTTTTGGGTTCGATGAAAAGCTTAGAGTATAAAAAAAATATGACAATGACTTTTAAATTTTTTTTATCGAATAGTTTTCGTTTATAAAATCTTCCACTCTCACATCCACTTCCCAGAAACATATTTGAAGTTAATCTATTAGTACATAACTTACCTATTTAGTTTTTTTTAATTCATAATTCTCTTATTGAAGTTTAAGAAAAATTTAATTTCGATTTTCAGGAGTAGTTTGAAGGAAGTTTTTTTTAGGAGCTTTTTTTTTATTTTCTGCGACAGGGAAGAAAGAGCACATAAGTTAAATAAATTAACAAATAGTAGATTTATTTACATTTTCTATCTTTAATTTCGTAAATACTAGATTAGTGACTTGACATGATGGTAGGAAGAGGACGTAGCAAAAATAAGAAAAGTAGCAGTAGAAACGGAACACCTCTTAGGGATGACAGTATAGTTGACCAATCAATAGTCGATGGTGAAAATTTGGCTTCGGGATCAGGCATTCGAAAGGCTATTAGTCAGAACGGGTCCGTTGATCAACCATCTAGTAATCGGAGGAATAGTTTCACTCCAAGGGATGGCAATACGTCAAAAGAGGCCGAACATTTTGAAACATACATTCAAGAAGTAGTCACGGCGACTGTGGGACTGAAGAGAACCGAAGACCAACAATTCATACGGCAAGAGTTGGAGCGAAGTCATACTGAATTAGTAAGTCAGGTTAGGGTCATTGTAAGGGAAACCCTTGCCAATGTTACTCCTGTACCCCCTCCAAACACGCAAAATGTTCGTCATTTAAGTGACGAGAATACACCTATAGAACGACAAGCTGAATATTCTCAGCGTATTAATGACAATGTTCAGACTTCGAACGTTTATCCAACGGAGAGACAAAATGTTCTCCCGGTAAACATGGCTCGTGGTTCGAACGTTGATAACTTTTTAGCTCAATTGAGCAACTTGAACATAAATGTTTCACCAACAAATTCGAATCAACTTAATGCAGCCCCCGTTCCATCTCCATCGTCTTCAACGTTACGCTTTCCACATTACCATAAATGGGGAATAAAATTCGACTCAAAGAACATGTCTATTGATCAATTTTTATTTCGTCTCGAAAGGATAAAAGACAGTCACCACGCAACGTGGATGGAAGTGGTTTATAATTTTCATCACTTTGTAAGTGGTCGGGCTGAAACATGGTATTGGATGTTCCTTAAGAATAATCCGAATACTTCCTGGCCAGCCTTACGTCTTGCTCTTATTGAGCAATATAGGAGTCTAGAAACTGATTCGGAATTGTCTCGAAAAATGACTGATCGAAAACATTTGCCAAACGAAAGTTTCGATGATTTTTACGACGATCTAAACCAAATGAATTCAAGGTTACGTTCACCTAAACCTGTGAAAGAAATGATGGAACTTATAAAACAGAACGTACGACGTAGAATGGGTGAGTTGTTAATAACTTTTAGTACTCATAGTTTGCCAGAGATGGTCTATGTGTGTCGTACTATAGAAAAGTTTCTGAACGCGTGTGACCAGGGTAGAAATAAGTATCCCACTAACAACTCCAGTCAACCATTACGGCGTCACGTTAGTGAGTTAGATAATGTTTCAGAGGACTCTGACTATGTCATTCCAGCGAAAGTTGAGGCCTACCATAGGGAAGCCAATATACTTAAATGTTGGAATTGCAAAGCAGAAGGTCATTCATTCCGAGAATGTGACAATCCTAAACGGAATTTATTTTGCTTTAGGTGTGGTAGAGAGGATGTAATAACTCCTAACTGCGATAAATGTTCGGGAAACCGAAAACCGAGCAATACTTTGGCCGGGGGGAAATGTTCGAGGGGAGAGAACCCGGAAAACTAGAAGAAGAAAAAACGAAAAAGATAACTTTATTACAAATTTCACCGGAAGAGACAAAACGAAGATAGAATCCCGAAATAACCAAATAGTAACAAAAAATGATAGGCCGATTAAATCATTACATCAGAGGGTAAAAGAGTATTATGAGGCTCGGAAAAGGATAGTAACATTCCCAACAGTGTCTAAGAAAGTTTTGAAATTAAGAGAGAAAATGAAGAAGAAGAAACAATTGTACAAATCAGTAGCAACCACGGTTTTGAATTGCTCAGCGGATGATCCTCGTCCATATGTAACAATCGAAGTTTTCGGTAAAAAACTCCTAGGATTGTTAGATTCAGGAGCAAGCTTGAGTTGTCTTGGTGCGGGTGCTATGGAATTTTTGAAAGAAAATGACATACGGTTTAAGAGATTCTCTTCATCTATATCTACTGCCGATGGTCAAAAACAAGACATTGTGGGTATGGTTACGGCAGAAGTCCATTATAAAGGTAAAGCCAAAGTCATGGATTTGTTTGTCGTACCATCCTTGACGCAACAGTTATATCTAGGTGTAGATTTTTGGAAATTTTTCAACGCAGCACCTCAAATCATTTCAGAAATATCGATTGGTCATGAGATAGAGAAAAAAATAAACACTGAGTGTGATCTCAAGGATCAAGAACGTGAAATCTTAAATTCTACCATTAAACTTTTTCCTTCATTTACGACGAAAGGCTTAGGAAAGACGCATTTGAAAGAACATTTTATTGACACAGGGGACGCGGTACCAATAAAACAAAGACATTATCCCATTTCGCCAGCGATACAAGCTTTAGTATATGAAGAATTGGACCGCATGCTTGCTTTAGGGGTCATTGAAGAAAGCTCTAGCGCATGGAGTTCTCCTGTCGTTTTAGTACGTAAACCAGGAAAAACCGACTTTGCCTAGACTTTCGGAAAGTGAACCTCGTTACGGAGAAGAATGCAAGCCCAATTGCCCATATAGAGGGACTGCTAGCTCGACTTTCAGAGACACACTTTATTTCGAGTGTGGATCTGAAAGACGCGTACTGGCAGATACCCTTAGAAAAAACTTCGCGGGAAAAAACAGCATTCACCGTACCGGGTAGACCGCTTTATCAATTTAAAGTGATGCCCTTCGGTCTTTCTAATGCCGCTCAAAGCCTTACGTATTTGATGAATAAAGTTGTGCCTTCCGAGTTGCGAGACCAAGTTTTCGTTTACTTAGACGACTTGCTCGTAATATCAAAAACCTTCGAAGAACACATGCGAATTTTAGCTATTATAGCTAAAAAGTTACTAGACGCAGGCTTGACGATAAACGTCGAAAAGTCAAAATTTTGCTTTAAAGAGCTTCAGTACCTCGGATATATAGTAGGACAGGGTTGTCTGAAACCGGATCCGGCAAAAATTTCTGCTATTCTTGACTTCCCGGTACCAAAAACACCAAAACAAGTCCGAAGGTTTCTTGGAATGGCAGGATGGTACCGTAGATTTGTTGGTAACTTTTCAACGCTAGCAGTTTCCATGACAGACACCCTGAAGAAAAATAAAAAATTTATATTTGGAAAAGATGCTGAGGTAGCCTTTGAAGCGATTAAGACAGCTTTAACTTCTGAACTTGTTCTTATTAATCCCGACTTCTCGAAAGAATTTATAATACTTTGCGATGCGTCAGCAACCGGCATTGGATGTGTTTTATGCCAAAAAGATTCAAGTGGAAACGAAAGACCCATTTACTATTTCTCTCAAAAACTAAACAAAGCTCAGCGTAATTATTTAGTCACGGAAAGGGAATGTTTGGCAGCCGTTAGAGGTATCCAAAAATTTCGTCCGTATGTGGAAGGGTATAAATTTAAAGTAATAACTGATCATTCTAGCCTGAAGTGGTTAATGAGTCTTCGAGATCCGACAGGCAGGTTAGCTCGTTGGAGTCTCAAACTCCAGTTATTCGATTTTGGGATCGAACACCGGAAGGGTACCTTAAATGTAGTGCCCGATGCTCTATCTCGAGTCTATGAGGTAGAGGCACTGCATTCGAGTGTATGTCCACCGGAGACGATGTCAACGGATCCCACAGAAGTTCTTCATGTAGATTTACAGGATCCGAGCTTTCAGTCAGAAGAGTATCTTCAAATTGACGAACACATAAACAAAAATAAAGAATAGCTCCCAGACCTTCAAGTTTCTGATGGTTTCATCTATAAAAAAGTCAGACATTGTAGAGGAAATCCGTTAGAAGACGATTTAAGTTGGAAACTGTGGATTCCAGCCGCATTGACAAATCGTTTAATTGCATTGGCTCATTGTCCGCCAAGAGCATCACACGGTGGAATTAGCAAAACCTTGTATAAACTGCAACAACAATTTTTCGGGCCGAATATGGCATCTCATGTCAAAACCTATCTTGAAAATTGCGAAGTCTGTAAGATGACAAAAGCACCAAATAACACATTAAGAGCAGAAATGGGAAAATCTTTCTCAGTAGACCGGCCATTTCAGCACTTATATGTGGATTTTCTGGGAACACTCAAATCGTTATCGCATTAGACCAATTGACAAAATTCGTACTAATAAAACCTCTCAGAAAAGCATTACAGATAGGCAGTGTATTCGCCCCAAGCAAATGCGAGCGAACGAGTAAATCGTTCAATCCTTGCTGCAATACGAGCTTATATTGATCCTAAACAATCCAACTGGGACGTACACTTACCTTCTATTGGGAACGCACTTCGTTCTACAGTACATTCCGCAATCGGTATGTCTCCTTTCGAAGCCTTATTCGGACAGCGTATCATTGAACATGGTACTGACTACAAGCTTTTACGTGGTTTAAACGGATTGAATCACTCCGAATTAGATTGGCTACCTAAGACAGCCAAAATGAATATGCTACACAATTACTTGAAGTCAGCCCTAAAACGAGCACACGAGTCTTACACAAAAAGGTATAATTTGAGGAGTAGGATAGTATCTTACCAGGTAGGCGATAAGTTATACCGGCGTAATTTTGTTTTAAGTGACGCAACTAAGCATCTCAATGCGAAATTATGCCCAAAATTTGTTAAAGTTACGGTTCGTAAAGTCATAGGAAACAACCTGTATGAGGTAATTGACGAAAAAGGTCACAAAACAGTGGCTCATACGAAAGATCTAAAAAAATTAAAATTTTTGGTATTCTACTTCGTGAAATTCTTAATCATCACCCGGCTTAATCAGCTGAACATGAGACACTTTTACAAGAAGCACCATACGCCAGACAAAAATGTTTTCTTCATATCCTTTTTTTTATAGGATGTCTATTACAAAAAGGATATGTTGTGTAGGAAATGATCTTTGAATAGAGGCCCTTTGCATACTTACCGATTAATGAAAACAAATATAAATTTGTTTTAAACCAAATAATACCAAAAATAACTTAAATAGGTACTTACCCGTACTTACCACTGTACCTAGGAACATCATCAAAATACCCGAAATACTTACCTATAATTGAAATCTGCTAAAATACTTAACTTCGATACATACTTACCTACCTACGGACCAAAAATACCACAGTGATACAAATAGTCGCAAACTGATATCAGTTTTTGAATTGAACTAATTACGCGCGCTTGCGCTGTCAGCTTAAATCAATGTGTCTGACCCATAAGTTTCGCTGGGTGATACAAATGGAATGCAACCCCCACTATTATTTCATTCTAAAGGAACTTACATCCATGTTGTTCTTTTGTTCACCCGTTCCGGTTAGAAGGAAAATGGCCACGAGGAAGATTACCTATTAAAAGAAAGGTAAAACCCAAATTCTTTTCCGCAAGTTGTCCGAACCAAACGGATGGGAAGTTCTTCCCACCAATCCAAAGATAGGATTGGTGAAAAAGGAAAAGAAGCAGAGATATGTGAGGAGATAGAAGCTGGTGTAGTGTATCTCAGTTAGAATACGTAAAGTAAAGAAAGAAAAGAAAAAACATATATAGTTCTATGTATAAAACAAAAAAAGTGTAAAGCAAAACAAACGACAGAAGTCGAAAGAAACAGAAAATATAGGAATAAGCAAAAGAAAAGTGAATTAGTGCAAGTGGGAATTATAGGGGTACAAAACTAAAGAAAAAAAAATACCTCTAATTCCTATTTTAAAGCAACCAAGTCGGTAACGATAAGGATGCTTATCTACGGATATACTTCAATATCATTATTATTACAAAAAAAAGTTTAGTAGTAAAAATTAATCAGAATTTCACATTTGCCATTTTTATTTACACGTTGTTCATAAAAACCTAGGTTTTAGTTATTTTTTAAAAAAAAAGTGAAGATCGTTCCCTTTATATAAGAAAAGAAAAATTAATTTAATTTCCAACGATTGACCAGAAATGCTGTGCACAACATTGGAGAGTCGCTGGTAAGTGAATTTTATATTTATAAATTTTTATATTTCTAATTAATAGTATATACATTTATACATACGTGTACTTAATTGACGCGCGTACGCGTGCATATAACGGGAAAGATTTGATCAAGAGTTCATTAAGTAGTAATTCATTTTTGGACGGTAAATAAAAATGAAAGAAAAAAGATAATTTTGTGTAAAAAAAAAAAGAACATAAGTCTAAGATATATGAAATAATAAAAGAGGATCTTTTTTAAGTTCCGAAAATGATCGATAATAATCCTATTCGTGTCTAATTCTTGCTTTTAAACAATTTTATTTTTTTTGTTGTTGGTTGTCGTGAGGTACGTGAGAAACGAATATTCACTTTTCTTTTTTTCGTAAGAAGCGATGGGACTTTTAAGGAATCCGTAAAAAAGAAATATTTGGGAGGTGGGTGTGGAGAAATTTGGGGGTAAACAAAAATAGAATGTTTCGATAACAAAAAAAGAAAGGTAATCAGGGTGAGTCTTTGACTCATCCCTTCTCGATTAGGGCCGTTACAATAACGTGGAGCAATAGTAATGGCATTGGAAGGTTTTGAGACTAGATGCGTATACTTATGTATGTACGCATATCTTTTTTTGAGATACTTTAAGGGTGGGTTAAGAATAGCTCCGAGGGCACGATCATCTATGTCCCTCATCTCTAAGCATGACAGTGGTCAATGAAAGAAACAGTCGGTCGGTTATAGTTCGGGTCTTTTTGAATTTTTTTTTTATTTAAACAGTCAAATAAAATCTAAGACTATGGTCTGAATGAAGTAACACGGTTCTTACTCTGGTAACAAGATCCCCCCCCATTGACGAGCTAAGCAAAGCAAACAAGCAGACCATGAAAGTTACATACGAGATAGAACCATCCTATTTACACTAGTCTGGTGGGACTGATAGGTCTGTAAATATTAGTCCAAGTAAACGTGAAGCATAGTGTACCAAGTCAAGCAGCAATAATTATTCAAATGTTACACTGTCAAGTAAACCGTACAGTACCTTCGTGCCTATTTGAATTCTGGCATAAGGCCGAGGATCAGAATTAGTGGAAACTGTCGTCGCTGATATACTATTCCCAACTGTCTTTCTCAGACGATACCTCTCTCGTGTTTTGTCTATTCGTTTGGATATGTCATTTACCTTTGGGTTAAATATTCTTTCCCTTGTTTCCTTATATTGTTTTAAGCGTATGTATGTGTAAGGGCTTTATGTTTAAACTGTTTCTATTAATGTCTACCGTCTTGTTACTTATTATATCTTTTAATTTGTCCCTTTTTAATATTGTGATGGGTTGGTTGTTTACGTTCAATTGTGGTTGTTCAGTTACAATGTTCGAGATGGGTCGTGGTGTGTCTGTGTCGAACGCGACTCCCCCAGGCTCCTCGCGTTCGACCTTGCGTTTTGCGGTCGACATTGCTGGCAATTCGGTTTAATGACACTTTCTTTTCCGCACCCGAAACAATATATCCTATTGGACGGGTGAGGACAATCGACATAAGAATGACATACCGTGTGGCAATTCCAACACTTTAATGTTTTTGTTTCGCTGCTGATTTTATTGGTTCGGTGTCGAATATTAGGTTGCTGGAAAGCGTCTATATGTTCTTCCTCATAATCGGGATCTTCGTAAGCTAGCTCGTTTGCTACAAACCGGTTTGGTTGTCTTACTGGTCTAGCAACGTCTCGCTTACGCTCTCCCCCACGCGACGGGAATGCATATTCAGCATCCTTGCACGCTCGCCTTAGCTGCTCTAAGTTGAAGAGCGCTTGCGGGTATACCAATCTCCCGATCCGCTCGTTCAGATTCCTTTCAGGATTCGGATTAACTCATCCTTGGAGATCTGAATTCCCAATTGACTCTTCATTTTGTATATGGAAGCAAAATATGTGTCGATAGACTCCCAAGCTCCTTGGCGTCTATCCATGATATCTCTCATGATCTCTAGGTCGGACTTGGAGTTTCTGAATTGACGCATTAGCGCGTCTCTGAGTCTAGTCCAGTCCGGACGATAACTGGTTCACTGGTACTGCCAGTACCATTCGTACGCGGTCCCCGCTTGTAGTAGGTGGAAGTCCCTTAGGATTTCCGCCCACGTACACCCGTGCTGAAATTGGAGTACTTCTACTCGAAAAATGAAGTCTTCGACGGTCAGTCGATCCGGCTTTCCTTCGAAAACTATCCCCCACTTATCTATGCGAATTTGTTGTCTCCCCGGTCTTTGCTAATAGTTGGGTGGTGACCTAAATTGGGGTTCAGGTTGACGATCTTCCCCCTGATGATATTCCTCTGGTGGATATGGCATCCTGTGTCCATTTGGTTCCTGACCGTAGGGATGTGTTCGCTCAACATATAGCCTCTCTTGGATCATTCGCCTAGAATGATCCGGCTGTGGTGGAAGTCTATCAGAATATTGACTTGTCGGCGCATGTAGAAACTCCGAAGTCACTCTTTGTGAATTATTAGACATAGTTGGTGGCAAGTTCCTCACCGGAAGTTGAATCGGCGAAGCTTGAATACTTTCAAGTGCAGCTCTGGACGTCGACGGCTGAGGCGCCTTTGTCGGCCGAACTCTTTCTGAAATTCGTGTAGTTGGTCGTGTGGCGTAGTTGATTTCCATCATGAAATCTAAGAACCCTAGCTCTACTTCACTTCTGACGGTCTCTGAGACGTTTCCGCTTATCGAGCTGGTGTAAGACTCGTACGCGTTCACGACAGCTAGATTAATTAGCGTCTTAAGTTCAGCCGATACGCTACTCGATATTCACCGGTTCTAGATGTTTGCCCAGCCAAGGCTGCATCTTGGGTCGGATACACTGGCTCAAAGTCCATCAAGTTGGCATTGTTCACTCTTTCCGCTGGAATTTCCACTCCCCTCGTTTGGTCTGACCTTCGGTTTCCCTCTTCTGCTGAAGTCAGATTGCTATATGCGGGCGGTTACGTTCCTAGACAACCCTACCATCACATTATAATTATTCAAAACACCCTCTATCAATATAAAACTGTAATGCTAACACAAGATATACATCAAAGTGCATAATCAGCACATTTAAGCATAAACAATTTGTGTGGGAGTTCATCCCAAAGTAAATTCTATATATCTTGTGTCAGCAATAATAGGACAAAAGAATTATGATCGTCAGTCGAACTTAGATTTGCTGACTTAACATTTAATTAATATAAAAAGGGTTTCATCCGAGCAATATCGCTTCTTGTTCAGTTCAATTCAGTCAAGTTTAGTTGATCTTCGTATAGCCTAAGATTTCCCCCGACCCACGGTAAGGGATCTGAAGCTTTTTTAAATAAACTAATATTATTAAAAATAAAACGGAGTTTTCATTTAGTTGTGGTATTCTCTAAAAAGAGAATACAAATAATATATTTTTTAATTAGTTTCGAACCATAAACTAATGATGTCTTGTCCATCAGTTCCGGATCTTGATTGGTCGGATCTCTCGGTCCCTTATCAATAGATGGTGGATCTTGAATATTTTGATCAATCAATTCGGGTGGTGGAGTGCGACTCATGGGCATGGCGTCGTCGTTTCCCACTAGTTTTAGTTGTCGGCGGGTGACGGGTCTATGGAAAACTTGTGTTTTGCGTGGCTTTCTCGGTTTCTTGACCACAGGGTTATCACTCATGATCTACTTCAAAAAAGAAAAACTACTCTAGGGTGACTTTCCAAGAAATCCTAGCAAGTTATACGGATTGGTATCTATACCTTTTCCTCTCTAAGATCCAATGACCTATTGCGAACTAGGATCAGATGGAATTGACTTCAATATTAAATAACTCACAAAAAAAAGAAATAGCTGAACAATTTGAAAAAAATAAAAAAAAACCTAAATTGTAATTTGCAATAAAAATAACTAACATATAATAAATGAAAAATAAAAAAAATATGGAATAATTAAATGAATAATTACATAAATAATGTTAACGAAAAAATTTTAAGTAATAAATAACAGAAAAAAAATTAAATAAATAAATAATTAACGAAAAGAAATAATAAGAAAAAAACAAGAATAAATAAAAATACGAAAGAAGAAACTACATTAAAACTTCATAAATGAAATGAATAACTTGATAATAAATAAATATAAAATATAAATAATAAATAAATAAATAAATAGATAAATAATTGAACAAAATTAATAAATAAATAAATAACAAAAAAAAATTCGTGAATTTGCAAAAGAATTGATCTTCTATGAAGGAAATATGAAAATTGTATCTAAAATAATATACGGTTCCTTTCGAGAAAAAATGAAATTATTAAACCTAGACTCTAAAATACTATAAAATTGTTGATGTCAAAACTTACTAACAACCGAGAATACTAAAAAAAATAAAAACTATAAGACCTAAACCTAATTATTAAAATCTTAAGCGATTAAGCGCTAAAGATTTAACCTACTACTAAGTAATAAATTTTATTTTTTTGTTAGCTTTTTTACTTATTATTTAAATTTTTTTTGTTTTTTAATTTTGTGTTTTTGACTTAAGACCTAAACTTATTTACTACCAATCACTAATTTGACAAAAAAATACAGAAATAACTAAATAAGAAAATAACGAAAATAAAATTACTCTATAGACTCAAAAAAATTATAAACAAATAGATGGCAAAACCTCAAATTCCACAAAAACTTAATCGTATTCAAGAAAAATTCTCGCAACAAAAATAAACCTCTGAAATGACGTATGAATTGCAATCAAAATTAAATTAGTATTTGCTATATGTTTTGTTTGTATTTGTATTTGTGACTCGGAGGTGTTTGGGTAGCCAGGGAAGTGGCTTACTCTGAATTTGTGTTGACGAAATTTTATGACTTCAATTTCGGTTGATGATAACGATCCAAAAGAAAATTCTTTACTCAAAATGTGGTGGATTTAAAAAAACATTGAAACGACACGTAGACAATTTCAACTCGTTCCTGCCGTCGGTGTCGAAACATCGCGTCGCAATTTGACAAGCTTTCTAAAGAGCTATCTTGACAAAGACTTACGCTTGCCTCGATCTCGACGACAAACACGACTCAAACTAGAAATGTCAGTTGCGATTTCTTTAGACTCTGACCTGTTATACGCAATTCAAAGGTTATGTAAAGACATATAATGAATTTGTACTTAATTTAATCCTCAGATAAAGAAAAAAGAGGGAGATGTTGCAACAGAAGAAGTGGAATTACCCGAGCAGAAAGCCACCAACGCCAACATATCTATTCTGGAACAAAAAATCATCAGCTACGAAGAGATACAAATCCAAGGTAAGTGCGTTCGTCACATTCATTTTAAACTGAAATTATATGAGTATTGTTTTGTTGTTTTTTTTTAGTTGAAATTATACTTGACGACAAGATTTTGTTCCTATACTCTGTCCAACAAAAATAGTCAGTACACGTCTTATGGGAGAGCTTTTTTCTTGCAAATGGTGCCAGTCAGTGGTTTTATTCCCTTTTTACCTACTGAAAAAGAAAATTCAACCACTGACTTACACATAAATTGTTGTTGTAATTACGCTTCGACGAGCGTACATCCCCACAACCTTTACCATGCGCAGCCAAAGCCACACTGACACTGATAAATAATGTGTTCACAAACAACCCTCTTCGTATGTATTGAAAATAAGCAGATTGTTATTAGAGTTACCATTTCCACGTTAATGCAAATCATGGTGGATTTTTCTTTGGATTTTGTTTGGGAGCTTTCAGAATGTGTGCTTTTTTAAAAGCTTTTGAGAACAAATATGCGAATGGTGTTGTCGCTTGCTGTTTTTCGGTAAGTGAAGTTTATTTATTATTTTTCGTAAATTAACCCTTTGTTCCCGGAGATGTCAACTTTTTCAAAAATTTGTATAAAAACTTAAAATGTATATAGAATGTGTATAATGAATAATGCATTTAAATAAAAAAAAATAATATTTACTAAAAATTAAAAAAAAACCAGTAGGAATATAAAGAAAAAATATAGAGTATTTGGTTTAATTGCGAAACCACTAGGAAGCAAAGGGTTGAGTTTAAGCGAAAATTATTTATAATACATGGTGTAATTATAGATGGTGAAAAATAGTGATTTTGTTCATAAAAAAAATATTCTTTGAAAAAGTGTTTATTTATACGGTGTTTTATAATCAGTGCCAAAAAAAGAACTGCTTTTATTTTATTATAAATCTGTGCTGTGTTGTTTATAAATTGTGTATTTGTGAATATTGTGTGATACAGAATCGAAAATTTTCATTATTTTTTCATAATTGAATTTATGTTACTCTTAGTTTTCACAAAGGGGTTTTTGAATTCGGGATTATGTACATAATTTATAAATTTTCTTAAACGGAATTTATTTTTAACTTTCAATTTAAAATCAAAAGTTGGTATCCCTACTAATATTTATCAGAGCTTTTTCGAAATTTATAATGGGCACTACGGAAACCCTGTAATATTTGATCTCTCTCACAGCTTAACGAGATTTCACTTCAGTTAGAGTGAGAGGTAAACGTCCTATCTTCTCTGTACTGACTATTTTTGTTGGACAGAGTATAATAGAGAGAACCAACTTCGACGGTTGCTCTCTTTTTGCCTACAAGCTGTGATTTGGCCACCAATTTGCATCAGGGATGAGAATGCTAAGCCTGAAAAGTGAAGCATTTTGCCCAAAAAAACGAAGTAGATTTGTAAAATATGTAGCAGACAATGACAAAAACAAAAAATAGAAACAAAACACATTTATTTTCATTTTATTTTACATCCATATAACGAAAACATACATTGACTAGAACAAGTCTCACAAATTCATAAATTAGGTACATATGTATATACATATATAGTACATACTATTTAGGTAAATTATTACATTGAAATAAATAGGAACATTCTGTTTTAAATTAAATTAGATTCTCCTCTAAGGGAAATATAACACAAATTCATAAAATATTATAAAGTATATGCATATAATAAGGGTTTTAATCGGTTCTTAATAGGTACGTAGCCCTCCTGAACATATTTAAACTTTGAAAAATATCGTAATAACTTCTTGGGAGGTTCAAAATCTTCCAGCCCAGCCACAAACTTTCTTATTAACAAAATCGTCTTTCGGCTGCTGCACTGCTGTGCGGTAAACTAGCTAGTGTAAGCATATAGTCAGGCAACACCCTAAACATATCTTCTTCCAATATATTTTTTTGAGAGTGTAAACGCGTCCAAAACTCAACAACATCTTCGTCGTCGTTCATTTTTATACTTTTAGTAACCATAAGCGTTCTAAATTCGGAGTTCAGAGTTTCTATGTTTGTTACATTATTATCAAAATAAGGAAATTCATTCAAAAGTGGAAGGATTGTCGGATATGTTTCAGTTTGTATTACTTTTGGATCCAAAAGTTCTAACAATTCTTACTTTTTGTCAGTTAAATCAAAACGAAGTTTTTTCAGTTAACAAAAAATGAATCAATACAACACATCTTAAATGAAATTTTGTGCGTTCGAAAAAATTTTAAAACGAAGTAGAAATAAGTTGCTACGTAGCAGATACATACAAATAAATTAATGAAGTAGATCTGCTACATATGAAGTAAATACTCATCTCTGATTTGCATTATTAACTCCATATAAAAAAAAATGTGGGGAACAAATACTGATGCAAGTTTATGTGCATACTCACCACGAGAGAGAATAAACTTTTCTCTTTTTTCTCTCTGCTCACCACCTTTGAAAAATGGCGACCACCTTTGAAAAATGGCGGATGTAGTCAGCTGTTCAGAGGTGTTCAAAGAAAATTCAAAATTGTGAATGAACAAGTTTTTGGTACTCTCATTGTGTTCGTTTGAGAGTAATATCATTCGAATATGAAGTGAAATTAATTACTCTTGTTAGGTGCCAGCACAATGAAGAATTAGAAACAATTCTAAATTACGCATTTAGAGAAATATTAGTTAGTTATTTGAAGCCAGTTTTAATCATTAAGTAAGTAAAATAAATTAGGTAGTGCAACAGTCCAATGTGAATTAGGACCTAGAAATATAAGACTCTGAAAGCACTAAAATTATTATTTTTATTATTAGCTTCGTTTATGCGTTTATTTTCGCTCAGGCTGTTGAAAAATGCAAAAAAAAACTCAGATTTGTTTCAATTTTCAGAGTTTATCGACTTAATTTTGTCGATGCGAGAGTTTCATGAACATTGAAAACGAGAGTTACAGAATGTAAACATGAAACATTGAAAACATTTGTATATACTCATCTCTTTTTTCCATTCCTATTTCATTTGTGTGTACTCGTTGTTTATTTTCTTTACATTACTCACGACATTTCCAAAATGCTGAAAATAAGTGATTTAAGTAGAGACTAAATAAAAAGACCGTCAACTTGTTACTTCTGTTGCAAATTTTCATTGCATAAGATTTATGAATAGGTGATAAGCTATTCTTACTGCTTTCCACTAAGCTAGTGTGTTGCTTTTAAAGGCTTAACTACATAAGCCGAAAAGTACTTTTGTACTAAAGTAAAAATATTTGTAATTGTTATCGCAGCCAAATTTCATAATTGATTTTTTTGGTGGATAAAAAGCTGAAAAAGTAATTCATGACAAATAAATGTTACGTTAACACTTAGTTCCAGAAAATATCGATTGATACCGCAATTGCAGAAGATATGGATATTTTATATAAATATTCCCGGTAAACTGTAGAACTTTATTATTTCCGCCTTTTATAATTCAATGTAAAATAAATTAATGCAGTATATTTTAGATAATACAGTAGTTAAGTTATTAGTTAAAGTATTACTATTGAAATAAACATAACATACATTTATAAAAAACATGTACTCGTTCATACGAGTTTATACAAATAAAGTCTAGTCTAAAAAACCTTAACCTTGTTACACTCTTTCTGCACACATCCTTTCTTGTTTTGATTGTTAATGCCATCTATCTGTAACTTAGAGAAATAAAAGAGAAAAACAAACTCACCACCAACTTCCGGTATAACTTCTCCCGTTATTTATTGACAAACAAAAATGTTTTGCTAGAATTAATTTGAATTATATTTAGTATTTTGTAGATATAAAAACGACAAGATGTTAGTTAAATTAAAGAAAGAAATTCATGAGACTTACAAATATTATAATGAGACTTTAAAAAACATAGCCTTCTTGGCTATCAATAAACAAAAATGAGAAATGTCGCATTTCCCGGAACTGATGTTTTTTTGTGTACTCTTCTCCGAGGTGAAAACATGTATACACCGATACGAATTCAACACGCTATAAAAAATGAGAGTAAGAGGTTTCGAAGAGACGGAGACGAGGAAATTTAGCTCTCTCATTTAGTTTTTTCTCTCTGCTTTCGAGCAGGAAAGACTTAGGCAGTGTGGAGTTTATTTACAAGTGTTTTGGAAATTAGAGAAGTCATTAAATTCTTAGCTAGTCACTCATTAAATAAGTAGTTCGATAGCGCAGCGCTAGTGTGTTGGCTTCAGTCGTTCTTTGACTTCCAAAGTGTGAAGAAGTGTTTCCATATTTATTTCAAAGTTAAAATAGTGCAAATGATTAGTAAAAAGTAAAGTTGGCAGTTTTCCACCATAAAAATTAACAATCGATAGCCCAGTGGAGGTGGCGTCCGGAAGCAGATCCAAGGGTCGTGGGTTCGATTCCCAGCCAGAGCCAACGAAAAATTTAATTGCTTTTTTTCACAACAGAGAAATTGCTGATTTTATCTGTTGGGAAGAAAAGCAAATGAAGGAGAAGAAAGCAGGGGTATCGAAAAATACCTCTGCAAATTCATTCCCAGTAATGCAAATGAAGGTAAAACAATTTAAATCGAAAATATCAATTTACCGAAGAGGTACAAGTGGTAAGTGCGTTCGTCACATTCATTTAAAACTCAAATTATATGAATATTGTTTTGTTTTTTTGGTTGAAATTACACTTGATGACAAGATGATGTTCTTAGCAATCAAATCGCTCTATTCCGATAGGTTCTTATGTCCTCAATTTTTAACCCGACTGTAGGAATAGTTGTGGCTGCTCCTAGAAGAATAAAAAAGTAGTTAGAAAAACTAAATGTAGTCATGTATTCCATTCCTCGTCCTTCATATGATACTTCTGTTTTTGTGTGGGTTTCTGCTCCTAAGTACTTCGTTAGCTCGTAACAATGTTGTTAGATCCTAACCTGGAAAAAAACTTAAGGCCATAGAAAGTAAAGAAGAAGGAAAGAAATGCTACTTAGCATCGGCCTCGGGGATTCCTGCCACTCGCAGGTTGGAGTTATGAGCATTTGGGTTTCTTCCTCTTCCTTCCTTCTTAAGTGTTGTGATTTCTTGTGTCGTAATATTTTGGTTCGCACTCGTGCTCGTTTTTGTCCTTTTTTGTTTATTTAAATTAAAATAATTACACGCACGGAAAAAAAAGATCGGAATGAAATAAATAAACAATTGCTATCTGACATCTGTTATTGCTCATTGACAAGTTAGCAAGGGTCCAAACCCAAACTATATTAACTGATGCTAACGGATAGAGAAAGTAACTCACTCTATCTGGACTCACAACCGACACACGTCGGAAAAGGACCTTATTTTGTATATACATATGTATATTTGAATATACTATTTTTTTAACACTTCAGAATTTTCAGAAAGTAGTTAGCTTATAGCAAGCTTCACACTACGATCAGAGGCTCATCATAAGTGCATGTGTTAGTTGTTAGTAAGATAATAATACAACTAAAGCCTAACACACGCACAAAATACAAAAAATAATTAACATTTAACATGAATTATTACAGAAAAACAAAAAATAAAATAAGAACGTTTACGATAGTGGATCACTGGTTCTAAACAATGATTTTAATCCCACCTTATTTAAATTTAAATCTATCGATGAACAGTTTTAGTTATATAAAATGCTCATTCGACTTAAAGCTTCATTCTTCCCATAGTTAGTTCTATGCAAGTCAATATGTATAAAATCAAATGAACGTAGGTGATGAGTTCCGCCTCGGAATGTACACAAATGTACACAAGATAGCAAATAAGGTGCATCAATTTCACCATTAATGAGTTGATGAAAAAATACTAAGTCATTATTAACACGCCTTTGATGGAGAGATTGCATTTGAAGAAGCAGAATACGATGTTCATAGGGAGGCAGATCATAAGGATCTTCCCAAGGAAGACCCTTTAGGGCAAAGCGAATGAAATTATGTTGAATTGATTATGTTGATGATAGGGAGTCCATACCTGCGAAGCGTATTCAAGATGAGGACGAACATGACAATTGTACAAAGAAAGAGTAATATAGGGATCATTGAACTCCTTTGCCCAGCGTTTTATAAAACCAAGCATAGAACTAGCTTTATTAACAATAAAATTAATGTGATGTGTAAATTCTAAGTTTGAACAGAAAAGAACACCTAAATCTTTAAATATTGAGACGCGACAGAGTTTTTGCTGTGATATATAATAATCAAATACACTACCGATTCGTTTTTTAGTAAAAGTTATCGTCTGGCATTTTGAAGGGTTAAGGGTAAGGCTATTTTTGCCACACCAAAATGTGAAACTATCAATGTCGGCTTGTAAAAGGATACGATCTTGGGTAGACTTTATTAGCTTAAAAATGTTCATGTCATTCGCAAAACTAAGCACTTCACTTGAGCGTAGATATGACGATACGTCGTTAATAGACGGGATGAATAGAAAAGGGCCAAGATGGCTTCCCTGGGGAACACCAGATTGAGCAACAAAATTTTCAGAATGACAATGTCTAAATTTTACCTCATACGATCTGTTTTCAAGGTATGATTTGATCCCAGCTAAGAAAAATGGTGGAAAACCAAGAGCTTTGAGTTTAAATAAAATTTAATAATTCCGTGGCTAAGTTGGTCAAAAGCTTTAGAAAAGTCAGTGTATATACAGTCAACTTCATAACCATGTTCTAAAGCGTTTGAAAATATTTTTGAGAATGTGAGGAGATTAGTAACGGTTGATCTTTTTTTCACAAAACCATGTTGCTGTTCGCAAATGAGATTTTTACTAAAAAATGCTACACTTTTTGTTCAAACAATTTAGGAATGGAAGAAAGCTTTGCAATGGGCCTGTAGTTTGTTATATCCGCCTTGTTACCTGTCTTGAAAATTGGGACCGGCTGAGCAGTCATCATTCAACACGGATAGAAGATCAACGACCGTACTCTGTAGCACAGGGATGTAACTACAGCTAGTTTGCGAAAAGGAGTGAAGATTATGAAAATATACTTCATCGACTTCGTGAGGGCTATTAACAAATGACGCACGGAAATTTGTTGCGAAAGCGTTACAGATATCAACAGTTTTATCTAACGAAATGTTTTTGTAAGTGAAGTTAACTGGAAAGCCATCTGATTTTTTTCTTTAAGTTTACAAGTTTCCAAAATTTGTTAGGAATCTCTTTCAAAGAGGTGCCCATATCAGTAACATAACTAGCGTATAAAAATTAGAAAGAGACTTAAATTCATTAAAGAATTCAACATAAACAGAAAAGTCGATTGGAGACAGAGTTTTGAGATAAGTTTTCCATGCCTTATTTCTTTTGTTACGAAGTAAGCGCAATTCTTTCATGTACCAAGGGTGGCTAAAGTTTGTATTTCTTGATTTCTTAAAAGGTAGATTTTTTTCTAAACAATTATTTAGGATCTTACAAAAAATTGAAACTGCTTCGTCAATATTAGAAAATGCTAAAGTATCAGAAATTCCAGAAATGGTTTAATCTTCAGACAACAACTGGAAATTAGCTCTTCTGAAGTCAAAATTATATAAGCAATCAAAGGAATTACTGTGTTCAGTAAGGTGATTACTTAAGTCAAGAAAAATGTCCAAGGGGGGGTGATATTTATCAATAATAATAATTTCTGATCTAGATTCTAGAACAAGAGTACTAATAGCGTCAGAAGAAAATACTTGTTGGGAATTCTGTTTTAATGAAAAGGCAACCGAGTCTGAATTCATTAAAGTTTAATACAAGACTAAAGTAAGTATAAGTAATAAGTGTATAAAGTTAGTATGTATATAAAGTGAATAATTGTAATGGGGAATTGCCAGATATAATTTTCAACACAACCCCTCAATTCAAAATTACACTAAATCAAGTTTATTTACAAAATTGTTGTGCTTAATTTTCTTCAAATTTTTGGTCAGAATGTCAGCTACCATTTCATCCGTAGGAATGTATGCTAGTTCGAGCTCCTTCCGTTCATAAACATCTCGAACAAAATGCATCCTTATGTCGATGTGTTTGCTCCTAGCGTGGAAAACTGGATTTTTAACCAACTGTTGAGCACTCAGATTATCGCCATATAAGATTGTTGGTTTGGTGACTAAACTGCTAAATCCCATTTCGCTAATGAGGTTACGTAAGAATACGATCTCCTTCGATGCAGAACAAAGTGCCATGTACTCTGCCTCAGTACTACTAAGCGCTACTGTCGGTTGTTTTTTAGACTCCCAGGATACAGGACTGCCAGCCAAAAAGAAAACATGACCGGTAAATGATCTCCTATCATCAGTGTTACCACCCCAATCAGCGTCGGTATAGCCAAACAAATCTAGCCCAGTTTTTCTGTAAATAATCTGATAATGAATTGTATTAGAAAGATATTTTAGTAAATGTTTTGCTGCAGTAAGATGTTCAAAGTGAGGATTCATATTATACTGGGATAATTTTATAACCGAATGAGAAATATCAGGTCGTGTAGTGATGCTTATAAAATTTAAAGACCCCATTAATGATTGGTACAGTGTTTTGTCGACTTTCGAACAATTTTTACAGCCATCACATTTCCTCAACTGCGTTCCTGGATCAATTGGTGTGCTCACTTTCCTGCAATCAGTCATCTTGAAATCGTTTAAAAGACCCTTTATAAGCTGTTGTTGACTGCCATCTCTTTGGATTTCTATGCCAAGAAAATGATTCAATGATCCCTTATCTACGATGTCGAACTGAGAACCAATCTGCCTTTTAATTATTTCCATATCACGTTCCTCCTTACATGCGATTAAAATGTCATCAACGTAGACAACAGTAATAATTATGTTTCCGTCTTTATGCATAAAATATATGCACCTATCGTTGATGTAGTTTGAAAAGCCCATATTTTTTAAGATACTATCGAGCTTTAAATTCCATTGCCTTCCTGACTGTTTAAGCCCATATAAGGCTTTCTGGAGTTTACAAACTTTGTTAGGATTGGCTTTGTCTACAAAACCGGTTGGTTGGTGCATAAAAATGTCTTCATCCAAATCTCCGTTCAAATACGCTGCAGTAACATCAATTTGATGTAACAGCAGTTTAAATTCAACTGCTAATGCAATAACTAATCTTATGTTCGAATATCTTGCTACCGGTGAGAATGTTTCATAAAAATCAACGCCATGCTTTTGCCCACAGCCCTTGGCAACAAGTCTAGCCTTAAAGCGTTCAATATACCCTTCCTTATTGCGTTTAATGTTGAATACCCACATTGACTTAATGGCATGTCTATTTTTAGGTAAGTCAACAAGTGTCCATGTGTGATTTTTGGACAGAGAATTGAACTCGTCTCGCATCGCTTGACGCCATTTATCAGCATCTTTACTTTGAAGCGCTTCTTCTATTGTTAAAGGGCATTCATTTTCAACATCTTTCGCATAATTCAGTAAATTAGTCACTCCTCTACCCCTACCTCTACCTTTGCCTCTATTGCTATCTACAACACGAACTCTACCACTTCTTAATATTTTTTTAGGACTTACTCCGACAGATTCTTCTTCTTTCTCTTCATCCATACCACCTTCCCTACCATCTTCTTCAACATCGTCATCTTGTATATCTCTAGTTGCAGTTTCAACGGCAGCATCTCCAGCATCATCTCTAGCAGCATAAACATCAGGTTCAACAGCATTGGGTTCACCAGCATCCGCACTAGCGACATTAACATCACGTTCACTGGCATCCACAGCAGCAACATCCAGACTCTCAGGTCCCAAAGCATCTTCGAAGACATCGGCATCAGCCTCCGTTTTAATTTGTGCCACCTCGGCTTTTGGCAACTCGCTTATTTCAGTTTTGGAAGGTTCTGTAAGAAGGTAATCAACATCTGTACTTTTCGATTCAAGATTCGGATGTTTTTCAATAAACTTAACATCTCGGCTTATGTATACTTTACCAGTTTTGCGGTTGTAAAGGCGATACGCTTTAGACTCACTTGCATACCCGATCATTGCGCATTCAATTCCTTTCGATTGGAACTTGGAGTATCCTGGTCGCTTGTTCAACATGAATGCCTTACAACCAAATACTTTTAAATGTGAGATATTAGGCTGGAGGCCAGACCAAGCCTGAAATGGAGTGATCCCTTGCAAAGTACTGCATGGCGAGCGGTTTCTTAAATACACGGCTGTGTTTACTGCCTCTGCCCAAATGCTCTCAGGCAAACCTGACCCAATCAACATACACCGGGCCATCTCCACAATTGTCCTGTTAGCTCGTTCCGCAACGCCATTTTGCTGCGGAGTATAGGGTGCAGTTAACTGATGACGAATTCCACTGGATTCCAGAAATTCTTTAAATGGTCGGTTCACAAATTCAGTTCCATTATCGCTCCTTAGCGTCTTGATTCGTTTCGAAGTATGGGTTTCAACCATGGCCTTACATTTCTTGAACATGTCTAGCGCCTCACTTTTTGCCTTTAAAAAATAAACAAAAAATTTTCTAGAGTAGTCATCAACAAAAAGTTGAAAATATTTTGCTCCTCCAATGGACGTTTTCCTCATGGGACCGCATATATCGGTATGTATTAAATCTAAAATACCTTCGCTCCGGTTCTGTTCACACACATATGGTAGCGAGCATATTTTTCCTTTCATGCAAACTTCGCATTGAAAATTTAAATTGTTGATATTACCTTTCAAATTTAGACCCCTTACCAATTGCTTCTCGATTAGTTTGCCCAAACACTTCTTATTTAGATGCCCATACCTCTCATGCCATACGACGATATCATTTTCACTCGATGATCCATTTGAACACGTGCATGCGTTAACCTCATTCTTAATTACCTCAGTACAAATGTACATATTTTGCGACTTCTTTGCAGATAATAGAACTCGTCCATTAAGCATCTTGCACATGAGCAACGAACTGCGAACTGCGAACTGTGGATGTTCGCATAATTTGACTTTTCTTTCACATGAGCTTTTATTTCTATTCGCAGGTAGTGACGAATTGTCAACCCTTTTCTCCATATTTTCCTCAGCCATCATCTTTCACACAAAAACAAAACAAGAGTGGTATAATTTTGAGGTTAAGTTGAGCGCGAACAATTTATTCGTTGCAGTGTGGATGGTATGTGGAACGCGAATAGAGTTTGACAGTTCGCAGCAACCACACTGCGATTCGTTACTACCAAATTGTTTTTACAAAATTCTCTTGTTTTAGAGAACAAAATGCAAATTTTATTATCCTAATATTAGTGTCAATTGGTTTCTTATAATTGAAATGTGTTTTTGTATGGAATTGACTTTTTGAAATGTGTAAAATCACGTTTGTTCGTCCATTCGCAGTTCGCAGTTCGTTGCTCATGTGCAAGGCACTTTAGCATTCAATATGTTTGCACTATTTTGGTCGAAAATAATTTTATTAAAATTGTCAGCAGCTTTGGAAATTGAAACAAAGTTCATCTTCATCGATGGCACAAAAAAAACTTCTTTCAGAGTGACAATGCCGTGTTTGGTTTTTAATAAAACCTCACCAATGCCATCTGATAAAATATGTGCATCATTAGCAAGTGCTATTTGTTCAGTGTGCGGGCGAAGACTGATAAACATACTCTTATCACAGCATAGATGGCTTGTCGATCCACTGTCGAAAATCCACGAATGACTGGTTAGCCCTCCCGCACATGCTGCATTGATCATTGCAAATGAAGATGTTGTTGTTTTATTTTTGTTTCTATCTCTGCAATTAGCTGCGAAGTGCCCACGACGATTACAACTGAAACAGATTCCTTTAAAGGTTGGTTGATCGGTCTTCCCACGTTGTGGTTGCTGGATTTGGTGTGAGGATTGTTTTTGCCTGCGATTTCTTACGAACAATGCTTGTTCTGGTGTAAAATTATTACATTCTGTCCCTTGTCTCCTATGTCCTTCTTCCAGAAGCTTTATCTTGAGGTTATCACACGTGGGTAGAGTATCTCGTGCTTCGATAGCAAGAACGAAATTTTCAAAGCTGGTAGGGAGGCTGGAAAGCAAAATTATTGATAAAAGTTCATCTTGGAGTTCAATACTTATCTCTTTTAATTTTTCGACGAGTGATGAAAAATTATTAAGATGTGGTAGCACGTGACTATTTTCTTGCATTTTTAGTTGTAGGAGCTGCTTAAAGAGGGTTACTTTTCTCGCTGGCCCTTGTGGCTGATGTGTTTTTTGTAGAATAATCCACGCTTCATTTGATGTTTTACAATTTTTGATATAGTTGAGTTGAGACGGTTTCACGGAAAGAAGGATGGTGGCCAATGCTTTCTCATCATTTTTGGTCCAGGCTGCAAAATCTTGTTCTGGTTTTTCGATAGCTCCATTTACGTATGACCACAATTCACTATGGATTAAAACGCTTTTAATTTGCAGCTTCCATGACTCGTAATTCTTTTCGTCTAATTTCTCGATTTGATACAAGGAAGAAGACGCCATCGTGAAATACTTTTAAGCTCTTTCTAATTTTTCAATATATATATATATATGTATGTAGTTCTTTGTCTTGGGTCTGGGCCCATAACCTTTTGTTGGGAATTCTGTTTTAATGAAAAGGCAACCGAGTCTGAATTCATTAAAGTTTAATACAAGACTAAAGTAAGTATAAGTAATAAGTGTATAAAGTTAGTATGTATATAAAGTGAATAATTGTAATGGGGAATTGCCAGAATAGAGAATTCGATTTTTTAAGTTTTTAATATAGCTTGTTTGCTGTAAGTCAGTAAGAAGGATTTTATCGAGAAAAGATAGTTCCAATTGTGAAGAAGAGAGAGAGGCTTCAAGGCAAGATTCGTCTTCCGATGGAATCCAGTCAATGTGTGGTAAATTAAAATCACCTAGAAGTAAAATATTGGTGTCAGCGCAGGACAAAATGATTACAAAGTCTAATGCTAAGGAGAGTTCGCTATAAACAGACTCCAACCTTTTTGGAGGAATACAAACGTTTAAAATGAAAATAGTCTTAGTCTGTACCATTATCTTTACACATACCAGTTCAATTGATAATTCAAATGGAAAAGATACAGAAGAAGAGAAATATGTATTTTTTACCGCTATGAGAACACATCCACCTAAATCCTTTACATTACCAACATGACGATCATTTCTGTAAACTTCGAACTCGAAAAGTTCTGTGTCGGAAAAGCTTGAATTAAGCCAAGTTTCTGTCGAAACGAATACGTCATGTGGAAATGATTGGGAGTTGAGAAAAATGTCAGCAGTCTTACTACGAAGTCCTCTTACGTTTTGGTAGAAGAAAGCAAGCCTGTTGAGTTGTTTGGCTTGGCTTTCAAAGAAACACCTCGTTTTTGACTTTGTGTAAATTATTTGACTAAAGTCTCTGCGGGCCATATATTTCTATTGCAAATTGAATCGAAAAACGTGGGATTTGTTACTAATTTAAAAGAAGAAACAAAGCTCTTTGGTTTATTGATCTTAGTACACCTAATTTATAAGCTACAAGGTATGCTCGGTATGTACAAAACGATAGCAATATAGTTTCTATTTGATTTATGATGCATACTTTTACTTTTCAATATCATATATTAATAAATTTAAGAAAACAAATTTATTAGTGGCGAAAAAAATTGTAGTTGATACGAACTGTCAAACTTTATTCGCGTTCCACCTTATCCACACTCGCAACGAATAAGATAATCGCGCGTACTTAACCTAAAAAAATCATTCTTGTTTTGGTTTCGGTGGTGAATGGTGTTCGGCTGTGCGACGAATTAAAAACTCTCATGTGAAAGAAATGTCAAAATCGACGAATAGTGAATAGTGAATAGTGCCTAAGAAGGTCTTTCAACATGTTTTACATGTGGAATGTATTGTGGTGGGGGAAAATGAGTGAGAATTCCAATATAAAATAATAATTTCCAGATTATTAAAAAACAGAAGATAGAGAATAGTATGTACAAATTCAGCGAAAGTTCGAGGAAGGCAATGAAAAGACATTTTTGTTATAATTTATTATTTATATTCTGTATAATGTTGTTTTTTTGGGAATGAAGAAAATTAAAAAAAAAACACAACAAGACAAAAAAAGAATTAGAATATACATTTTTTGTGATTACCAATTAGAAAAAATAAGGTTTTACCTACTGTTTTTGAATCATTTTCAAATGAGACAATTTGAAAAATTAAGGTTTTACCTACTTTTTTTTAAACCATGCTAATAATAGTGCGAACATTTTTTGTTTAGTTTCCTTTTAGGGATAAATAATGTAAAAATAATGACTTATACAAGGTACATTGACGTATTGAAAATGTTGACATTTCTTGACGTTTCAAGGTCCCTAGAGTCTAAATAAAAAATGTTTAGAGAGATGTCTGTGCGTGTGTGTGTACGTACGTTTACCGCTGTTAAGTCATTCCAAAACTGGGCGGTTGACTATTGAATTTCGAAGCTTTAACTTGCACCATTGAATTTAATTTCACAAAGTCGATGACATAGCTGAGGATGTTCGCTTATTCGGAATTGAATACGTAATTCTGGTGGTGTTGTTGCTGCTGGTGTTGTTGCATTCCATGCATCTGACTATTGGCAGAGACGTTAACACCTCCGCCGTCAACGCCTGCGCCCACCATAGCCGCTGAGGAAGAAGTCACCGATCATGATGCAGCAGCAATTGAGTGTAGAAATATATACTTTACTTCAACAGGCTTTCAACAAAAATTTACAAACAAAAGCCAACGTCTGTGGTAAAACCATTGATATTATTTTATTAAGAGAAATATAATATAAAATAAACTCACCTGGGAACCAGCGCTCTTGTTTTGAGCAAATCTTCCAAATTTCTTGAGAGAAGTTGTTCCTATATCATGGTTTGTAATAAGCAGCACCCGAAATGAAAACACTAAGTAGACGCTAAAAAAGTCGATTATTATTCTTGTGTACATCTTCTTGACTGAGATTTAACCTACTTTTTTGAAGTATTAAGGTAAGAATTCGTTGTAGTAAAGATGGTTTCGTATTAATTGGCGCTAGTCAAGTATATTATTGGAATAATCTATAGCTGAAACAAAGTAACTAAAATATTGTTTTGTTTACCAGATTCTTTTTTTTAAACGTACCTACTTGAACTCCGAGTAGAATAAGTCTCATTGTTTTTGTCTGGTTTCCGGTCTATCGTTTTTTCAATTAAAAGTCTTGTAGCTCTTGATTGTTAAGGTTTTTGATCTAAAAAGAAATAAATTCTGTTAAATATTTAGACGAAACAAAATAATTTGCAAAAACTTACTTGTAGAATCTCAAATTGAAAGTTTTGTTTTTGAAATCGAAATTGTGGAACTTTCATTTTTGACAAGAATTCCATAATTTGTTCTTGTGGTCCAATCTAACACATTTTGCCTTTCTTACACCACTTACATGTATTCACTGATACGGAATTCAAGAGAGTTCACCTCAAATAAAATTTGAAGGTATTTTAGGCAAGACGGGTCGGTACCCGAGGTGAAAACATGTATACACCGATAGGAATTCAACACATAATAAGAAACGTAAATAAAAGGTTTTGTGGGGACGGAAACGAGGAAATTTGACTATCTGCTCTATACGGAGTATACATGGACACTCATATTGAGTTTTGAGTGCTTTGTGCCTGTCTACACGCGTTGTGCCCACAACGTTGTGACGAGAGTTTGTGGGTAAGCGAGGAGCTGAGTAAAGGGACGGGATGCCCATGACAAAAATTGAATTTTCTGCTTGGGCAGTACAGTTCCTTTCTCATTTCGTTCCGAATTTCTCATTATTTTCTGTTCGTCGATGCGAAAGGTATACTTGTTTTGCTCTTCGGCTTTGCACATATTGTATACACGGTTACCACATTGGTCATCTGTGACCAAATTTGGTCATTATTTTTTCACTTGGTCAAATGGTCATTTTTTATTCCATTTGGTCATATTTTTCGGAAACGACAATAGATGTTCGACAATTTGAGTAACGAAAACGTTCTTTCAACATACTCACTTGGCTAAATAGAAATAACTGTTACACTCATTTAAGCAACTTTGTGTAAATAATAACTTTATTAAAAATATAAACTCTTGATCTGAATTGGGCTTAGGGAACAGAGAGAATTATCTACGCATTACACAAGCCGTAAAAATTCTCGAAATCGAAATTATTGTAAAAACTTATATAGGTACTGTAATCTAATGTTAAAACGCTTTGTTTTTATATTTCGTCATCTTTATTTGGGTTAATCTAATTTAATTAAGTATGTTAGGGATTTTGTGAGTTTATTTGTACGTAATTAAAAAATAAATGTCATCTGCATAATATGGAAAATATGTTGGTCATTTTTTCCTACAAGTGGTCATTTTTATTTTCAAATTTGGACACAAACTTTTTTTCAAGAGGCAACCGTAAATGCATGTCGGTCGGCAGTATCACCGGCTCAAAATTTCAAACACAAATGTTTCAAGTTTGTCGTTCCACAACACAAAATGGAAAAGGTAGTCACAACACATGTAGAATTGTAGACACATAGTGTTGTGAGCACAACGTTGTGGGCACAACGCGTGTAGACAGGCACTTTGGGTACAACATGCCAAAAATCTATATTTTCAACCAAAAATACTCCATTTACCAAGATGTTAATCTTTCGTACGTTTCACTCTCCAAAACCCGTTTGTTCACATTGTTGTATTTGTAATTTTGACAATTAATTCATGAATAGATGTGAAAACCAACAACAAAATAATATGTTTTTTTTCAGATTTTTCTTTTTACTTTTTTCGATGAAAAAGTTAGTTTTAAACTTTACTTCTGCAGTCATTTTGTTGATAGAGAACCAATTTACATTTTCGTCTTGAAAAAAACATGCTCAACATCAGTTTATTATAATTAATTCATTAATTTACAATAATCACCGCGAAATTCTTTAAATTTCAAAATTCACCTCGGATTATTGAATCAAAAGATGCGTTTGAAGAATCATCAAGTTAAGGGTGCGAGCGCAATTTATTGAATTCAACTAAATTTTTGTTAATAAATGGCCCAAATATTTTGTTTGCAAGTAATTAAAATCTGTATCAAATTAATTAATCCAAGTATATTTAAAGCTTGTTTTCCATAATTTCAATTTTATTTTGATTAATAAATATTGAATTTAAAAAGAATTATAAGCGAAAAATACCTTATCCATAGCATTCTTGATTTATGGAGGCATACATCTATTTGCTATCTAAACAGATTCGCTTTATGAATTTTTTTATTTATTTAAGACTAAAAGTCCACACACAAATTTTTTGGTCAAAAATCGAAAATTCGAGTTTTATTAAAAACGAACCTTATAAAAATTTGTATAACATTTTTTTTCTTAACTTGGCTTCTTTCAATTGAAAAAAGTAGTTTGTATTGTTTTAGAAGGGTGCCCTTCATAGAACCGTTATTTTGTTTTTAAGTTTTCTGAAGAACTAATAAACAGATTGCAATAATATTTTTCCCCAAAGACAACAAATATTTAAGAACTATAATTGAAACATTTTATATATATAAAATTAATTTGAAAAAAAATACAATAAATCAAGATTTTTTGATTAATTAATCAATGGCATTTAAATTTTGGAAGACAAACTTATTTTATTGGTAAATTTTTAAATTTAACTCTGTTAACAGAGTCTTTGGATACAGGAGCAAGTTTGTGCGATCCCGTCCAGCACTCTACTGAAATCAAATCTAAGTAGCAGTTCTTTAAAATGTTCTAAATAAAGATTTAAAGCGTTTGTTTTTATATCAATTTTATTAAAAGTAGTAATGTTCGATTTTTTGAGAATTTCCTCGGCTTTGCTTCCAATTAAAACATCTGTGGCCCTTATTATGAGTGTCGTTTGGCTTTCGATAAACGACATTTATCGATAGTCGAACATCGATAGTTGAATTTGGTATTATGTATTACTATTGTGAATGATTTTGTTCGATATTATTCGTTTTCACTAGAAAGGCTAGTTTCAATAATGGAAGCAAACCAAGATATTGCGAAGGGAATTTGCGGTAAAGCCCAAGCGAAGAAAAGATGGGATAGATTTACAACGGAACTTAATAGTCTCGGGCCTCCTGTACGTACTTGCGATAAATGGATCAAGGTAATTTTGCATTAGCATCAGTAGTTGTAACTAGAGGGTTCTGGGCCACCGGCATCACCGGCATCAGCGGCATTACCGGCATCACCGGCATTACCGGCATCACCGGCATCACCGGCATCACACGTAAAAACGTAAAATTCACGTTCACGTTAAAACGCAAAAAACGTAAAATTCACGTTAAAACGTAAAATTCACGTTGACGTTAAAACACAAAAAACGTAAAATTCACGTTAAAACGTAAAAATCACGTTCACGTTAAAACGCAAAAACGTAAAATTCACGTTAAAACGTAAAATTCACGTTAACGTTAAAACGCAAAAAACGTAAAATTCACGTTAAAACGTAAAAATCACGTTCACGTTAAAACGTGAATTTTACGTTTTAACGTGAATTTTACGTTTTTTGCGTTTTAACGTGAATTTTACGTTTTTTGTGTTTTAACGTCAACGTGAATTTTACGTTTTAACGTGAATTTTACGTTTTATGCGTTTTAACGTGAACGTGAATTTTACGTTTTTACGTGTGATGCCGGTGATGCCGGTGATGCCGGTAATGCCGGTGATGCCGGTAATGCCGGTGATGCCGGTGATGCCGGTGATGCCGGTAATGCCGGTGATGCCGGTGATGCCGGTGGCCCAGAACCCTCTAGTTACAACTACTAGCATCAGAAAACATTTTTTAATTCTTTTTCGTAATAGGTTTGGGCTGATCTGAAATTTAAAATAAAAAGAAAAAAACTGAAAATAAGACAGAAATCCAGGCAACAGGTGGTGGACCAAACCGACTGCATACGTTCAGTAATTTGGAGGAAAGTGTCATAGGACTACTTTCAATTGACGCCTCTATAGATCCGCCAGGGATTGAGTTTGGGCAGGAGGAAATCCAAAACATGGAAACAAATTTTACGCATGTTGAGGAAGACGCAGACCCGATAACAACCCATGAAATTACGGCGGATGAAAGTGATGCTCCTATTAAAACTTGTTTAAAAAAAAACAAACAGAAAGGAGAGGACGAGAGGCTTTCAATTCTGAAGAATCAAACAAATATGTATGCAGGAGGACTTTAATAATGAAATCAAATTAACGATGAGGGAACTAAAAAAAATGTCAAGTTTGGAAGAATATACAAACAAAATTTACTATCAAAAGAAGGATAAAAACAAAGAATTGCTTGCCATAAAGAGAGAAAAGCTTCAGCTGTATAAAGAAGATTTGAGAAGCCGACAAAGAGACAGCACTGCAAGACTTAAATTAAAACAACAAAAGGTGGAAATCAAAAGAACTCAAGTGGAGATGCATTTGCAAAAAATTTAATTTTTTTTTAATTCATTTATTTTTCTTGAGAATGGAAGTGTTTTTATACCATTATTTTTTATTAATTGAAGTATTTTTGTGTTATTTTTGTTCTGTTTTGAAACCTACCATGTTGAATGTTCCTATGTTCCTAATAAAATTAGGATTTTTTACTAAAAGACTTTTTGTACCTAATAAAATAAGTATTTATTAAAAAAAAGTTGCACATCTTATTTTATTTCAACTTTCCATCATTGATATTAGAATTTCGTTTCTAATACTGATAGCATTGTTGTTTCTCTGGTGTACAGTATCATTTGAATTTTGAATGTCACTTGAGTCATCATCATCATCATCTTCGGGCTCATTTATGGAGTCATCAACTAAAGGAGTATTGTAGAACAAGCAAATGTTATGCAATGCTGCGCACACGTTTGTGATTTGAGTTGCTTTCTTCGGAATATAATGCAACTCTCTTGCCCGTAGCAAACATCTGAATCGATTTTTAAGAACCCCAATTGTTCGTTCGATTATGTTCCTTCCCTGTGCATGTTTTTTGTTGAATGCACTTTCACGTGACGCCAATTCGGGATCTCGATATGGAGTCAACAAATACGGTTTAAGGGGATATCCTCCATCTCCTTAAGGATAATAAAACATCAGTTCTTTTATGTTGTAACGAATGTTCTATTCTTTGAAATCTTACCTAAAAGGAAAGTGTTTGATTGTCCTCTTTCAGTTTCCCTTTCCAGAATTACCCTTAGGGTTGACATGTTAAAAACATTGGCATCGTGAATTGATCCAGGGTGTTTTGCGTTGATGAAACGGATTTTCATCGTATCGTCACAAACCTAAAACAAAACTTGTAAATTAATAGACAAAATTGTTGAAAAAGAGTTTTCTTACTATCATTGCATTTATGCTGTAAAATCCTTTACGATTATAGTACGCATGTTGGAGATCCTTTTTTGGAGAAGCAATTTTAATGTGCGTGCCATCGACACAACCTATTACTCCTGGTATATGGCTGCGCTCATAAAAATAAAGTTTAGCGCGTGATTTTTCAGCTTCGGTATAATGAAACTTAATCCACACTGGGCAAATTATTCTTTCGAGGCAGTTTAACACTTCTTTTAGCACGACGGATACGGTCGACTGTGCAAGTCCCAGGCAATATTCGTTGCCAACACTAAATTGGTATGAACCATGGGCGCAGAATCGTAGTGTGGTAGCTAATTTTATAATGCTTGGAATCGAAGTTATTCGCTTTGCTGGCCTTAGATGGTTATCAATGTCAGCAAGTAATTGGACAAAAGCTGGCTTTGATAGCCTGAAGTGTTTCAGAAATCTTCAAAGAATAATAAATTAGCAAATGAAAACAATCACCCTTATTACGGTAGTCGTTTTAAAGGCGTTAGAACGCTCCAGAGACCACATTTTGGTGTTTAAATAATACGAAAAGAGCAGCGTTCTTTATGTTCTTCACTTTTCTAAGCATTATGACGATAATCGTTTCAATAAAATTCCAATTTTTGTTTCCAGAGCATTGTCGTTTTATTGGCGTTTTAGCAAAACGACTATAAGAATAAGGGTGAATATGTTCATGTTATTTATTCACATATTTTCTTCAAGTTCCAGAGGATTCGAAGCGGCCCTCAAAAGCCTTCTATTTCTGGCAATCATCAACAGGTCATAACTTCTATTCCTGTCCATCCTTTCTATTGCTATTTCATCGTCGTCTGAATCAAAAAAAAAACTCGCTGGAAATCATGCTAACTATCTGAAAAGTAGTCAATTAGTTGCTTGCATTATATTTTTATAAAGTTCAACTACTCACATTAAATTATTAAACAATTTCCCTACATGAATTATCACTGAAATTAACTCAAATGTCAAAATTTAGTCTTTATTCACAATCCCAAAGTTCGCTGTTCACAGTAACAAGAAACTCTGTCGATGAAGATACATAATACCAAAAATACTTATTATTCATGCTTTCGACATTTATCGCATCGATCGTTGAACGACACTCGTAATAAAGGCCTGTGATGGCTATAGCTCATTCTCTTTGTTGCTCTAGTCAAAATCAGACCAGGAGTTTACATTTTTAATAAAGTTCTTATTTGAAAAATTGCTTAAAATGAGCTTTACCATTGCTTCTATTTGGCCATGTAAGTGTAAAGCCTAGTACGCTGCTGATGCGAAACGAAATTTCCCATACAAAAATGACATGACGAAATCATAAACGAAAAATTTCGCTGTGCTTTTCGTTTTTCAGTACGCTGCTGAACGACGAAATGTGACATTTTAGTGGAGAGCTGTACTAGATTTCTTAGTACAATTCTCCACTCTTTTCGTTCTCAATTTAATTGCCCAGCACAATGCTTGCGAAATTGTTTACTCGTGACTTTCAGTGTTTTGACTTTGATTTATATTTGATTTAAAATTTAAAATAAAATGGATTTGTCTAATGTGTTCCAACATTGCATTTCTGAATCAGAAACTCAGGAAGTTATTGGCGATGTGCAACAAGTGATGAAGACAAGCAGTGAAATTCAACTTCCAGACAGAAGTCTACACAAATATTTTTCCGCTGTGGTTTTCGTTTTCATTTCACTCTGCACTTGGAGACCACCGAAAAATTTCGTTTCGCATCAGCAGCGTACTAGGCTTAAGGCAATAATAATTTATTAATATAGCATCGTACTTGATAGCTAGTCTGTTTTATGTAATTTGTAAATAGAAAAATGCTTTGATTTCAATGGTCGTTAAATACATAATGTTACGTATTATTTTAATGTTATAAAGCTACCATCGATAGCTGTACAAGGAAATTCTTAAATAAACTGTCAATTAAAGGAGACTTTGGAATCTGATTGCCCACAGTTTGTGTTTTAATTCTTTAACTTTGAAATGTAATTGAAGGGGGTCTGACTATTCCATAGCTGTATTGATGATGTTTTCTAAAGCATGCCATCTTGTCAATAAAATACAAAATATTATTTGCGGTGGGACTGAATTAAGTTAAATTTCATTTCTCGTTTCGGAAAAAAATTACCAAATGGAATAAAAAATGACCATGTGACTAAAGTGAAAAAATAATGACCAAATTTGGTCACAACTCACAAATGACAACGTGGCAATTGTGTGCACGGATTGCTACTTAAAAAAAAATAAAATACTGATAAAAGCCAATTAGAACCGTATGCAGTGTTACCGCTGGAATTTTTGAAAAGGTCGCAAAAAAAAGGGTCAAATGAAAAAAAAGTCGCATTTAGATTTTTGTTTAATACATGCCTAAATCAAACGAAATCTATATAAATTGCAAAACAAAAATGAGTTGTTCTTTAGTTTTTTATTAGGTATACGAGTACCTTCTAAAGAAAAATAAATGTTTATATGTACTAGTATTTAGATATAAAGAAAAAAATAGTTGTTTCAGCTTCCGTTTTTAGGAAAACTACAACATGGAATGAGAATTTTCTGGACTCAAACTTAAGGCAGGTGCTTACTGTTCCATTCAAAAACACTCTATATGAAGATATAAATCTTTGGTACGTATCACCCTCCAAAACCCATTTGTTTACATTGTTGTATTTGTAATGTGGAAGAATTCAACGAGAAAAATTGACGTGTTTTCACGCATACATAGACACAAGTCCTGAGTTTTTAGGGGAAATTTCATGAATTAGAGGAGAAATTACACGCACACTAAGAAATACTTTATGAGGCCAGTTTCCGGTTTAGCTTGTAGGCAAACCAATATGGCTACCGAGGATTTATATCTTTACTAGAGTGTTGTTTTTGGTTCCATTTGAGTACGGAATATTCTCATTTCATGGCGTAGTTTTCCTAAACAAAAACACAAAAGACAACAAAATAGCTAGTAGATAAATCTTGACAGAGATAATTTTTTTTTCGAATTCATGAATTTATTCAAATTTCACCACAGTCGAACAAACACATGGAAATAATTGGGAAACTTTGTTAAAGAGGAACGGAGTGGTGAAATAACCAAAGTTACTCATACAAACTTAAAATTGTTAACTATTAACTACATTTATATGCAGAGTCGAAAGGTTGAAATGAATTTTTATGCTAGAATAGCAAGATTTCGATTCTGAGCTAACGTGATCGAGTCGACCCAAACAATTTCAACTTAATTCCATTTTATTATGTTAAATTATGTGTGACAGTGTTAGTTATGTTCTTATTTCAATGTATCTTTATATTTATCTTTTCAATGTATTTTTCTAGAGATGGGATCAAAAAAGTCGCATAATTTTTTAAAAAGGTTCAAAATAGACAATTTTTTAAAAAGTCGTATCATGGTCGCATGAGGCACAAAAAAGGGTAAAAATGCAACTAAAGTCGCATAGCGGTAACACTGACCGTATGTGTCCCTTTAGCCTTTACAAACATTCCGATATATCTAGTGAAAATGAAAAACCTAGCAATAGAATAGACACAGGCTTGCCAGATTTTTGTGAGCAAATATGTATCTCACTACTTCTTTTTACAAAATAAAACGGTAAGCACGAAAACCGTAAATCAGATAATTGTAGATAGTATATATATAAAGCAAAAACAGTACATTTTATTCAAAGGTTCAGAAAAACGAACATTGGAAAAGCTTATTAAGTAATTAAAAAATGTTTCTTTTTCTTATTCCATTATACTTGACAATTCGAACTCTTCAAGAGGTTCTCGATGAGAAAGAAAAAAAGAAAGAAATGATTAAAACAATATTTTGAAAGGAAGATAAAAAAGAATGTTCAAATATAGACAAAAATTGTGGGATCGTAAAACTAAATTTTTCAACGCAATTTCTAAAATATATAACGTTTTGTGTTTTATCGCGAAGTATGGCAACTCTAGGGGACACTACTTTATTTCGAAACATGATACAATAAATACATATACATTTTCATTTATGTATTTTTGAACAATCTTAAATCTTAAGAAATAGGTATAGAATACCAATTTTGTTTCAGTTTTCTGACAAATGAGCTCGAAATCGGTTGTAAGACTAGAGCGAAGAATTTAAAATTTAGTTGAGAAAAAACGTTTAAAACAACTTCTAAAAATGAAACAGTTTATTATAGTCGTATTTGTATCAGTTATCGTATTAATTAGCGGCTTGCAGTTTAAAGATTGTGGTAATTTAGCATTACAAAAATATTATTTTTATTTCATTACTGTCCTAATATTCCGTATATGTATGTACAATTCGTAAAAGCGTTGGTGTTGCTTTAATTAAATTAATACTTCCGCTTGGCAGTTAATAGAAACTGTTTATTTGGGGTCAAATCCAATTATTTTTTCAAACATTTATATTTATACGCATACGTTAAAGTGTAACTTCTTTAAGAAAGCTGAGATCTTAGGTTTGGAATTAATGTTTAAAATATTCGAAAGTCGGAATATCTTTTTATTCGAATGTGCTGAGAGAAATTTAATTTAATTGATTATATCTAAGTTTCGTAGTGTTTCAAATGATTGCATTGAGATTGAGAAGAGAAGTATTGGTAAATTCGGAGCTTAATTAGTTTTCCTTTGTTCTATTTGTGTGATCGAATTAAATAAATCATTAAAATATTTACGAAACCAACGCGTAAATAAAAAATGTTAGGTGGGTTCAAGTAGGATCTAAAATACGAAATACAAATTAAAATCTATGGACTATAATATAAGCAATAGAATGCTTACTTAAAAATAAAGTGTTTTCTTTAATTAGATAATAAGTTAGTACTTGAAAATAGATAAAATTTTGAGCATAATTTATTACACACCAGGCCTCCAAATGCCCTTGTATACGGGTGCTTTGCTACACGAGTTATTTCTCGTCTCACTGAAACAATGTACTTATTTCTGTTTTGGTGGCCCGGTGTTTAAAACTAGCCTTCTTGATGTAACTCGGCCACCTCTCTTAGTCGTATATATTTTATATATATGTATATATTTTTTCAAAGTCTTAACTGTTCTTCAACAGCTTGCAAAAGATTAAGACTTTGCAGCTCATGGTATCCGAGTTAGAAAACCTCGTTGGTGTAAGTTTTTGATAGAGTGACCCACATACATTTGCTTTAGAAAAAAATACTCATGTAAATAATAAAATATTGACAGGAAATAACTTTTATAACTATTGTTATATTATTTATTATCCTTTTTTAATCTTGAATTTTGTCCCTAAAATAATAATAAGTGATTTGTTTGTACTGCGCCGCGGCGGCGCGCCGGCTCCCTATTTTAGAACTGGAAAGAACATCAAGATCAACTAGAAAAGACTGGCATTCTCGTTTAAATAAAATTAGACCAATTTTTGTGATAAAACTCTTATCGAGAATTAGAATATTTAAGCGTGTTTTCCATACAAATTCCGAAGAAACCTAAAAAGGTGTTTTAAAATTTGTGAAGAAAATTATCCTTCAATGAGTCATGAACTTCAACACTGGGAATTGAATAATTAATTCCATCCAATAACGAGAAAATAGACATTACCTCGTGTTTCATACAAGCCATTTAAACCAAATTTCTCTGCACCTAACAGGGGCGAACGTAGGTAGGGGTTTTGGGGGCTGACCCCCCCCCTCCGAAATACATAATATATGCAGTTATCAAATATCCATTATTGTTAAAAAAAAACCGAAATGGTACAAAATTAATTTCCAACTCAAATTCTCAAATTTTAATAAATTTGCTACAATGATAGAAATTGTGAACAAAACACAAACACGCTAAATCAGAACAATATATGTATTTCTGTATTTTTTGGTAAAGAAAGAAAAATATTTTTCTTGTTTTCACTCATACTAACAATTAAAATGTTTAGTAGGCACGAGTACGATAACTTTGGCGCCAAGATATAATAACGGTTTTTAGTAGAGGGGCTTAATACAAGCATTTTTACGCTGGGAGGAGGGGTCTATCTCCGCCCGTTTAGGCGGGAGGGGCAATTTAAAAAAGTTATTATTTAAAATGGAAAAAAATAATTAAAAAATAACAGTGATACTTACAATTAAGTTGTATACATTTTTTTAAAGCCAACATTCTGTTCTATTAGCCAGTTTTTAAATCAAGTCAAAGCTATGCGTAGTTTTTGAAAAATTTAATTTTAAACTCAAAATTTGAGTAAAAAAGGTTAAAAAAAGGTTTAAAGTGTAACTTTTTCAATACTTCAAGATTATCTACCATTGTTTTATTTGAGAATTTATTGCTGTTATTTGTTTTTGATCAAAAACTGAAAACTAGATGATTTTATGTCTTTTAGTTTTTGAGAAAATTGAAAATAAAAATTTCATTTTAAACTCAAAATTTGAGTAAGAAAAGTTAAAAAAAGGTTTAAAGTGTAACTTTTTCAATACTTCAAAATTATCTACTATTGTTTTTATTTCATAATTTATTGCTGTTATTTGTTTTTGATCAAAAACTGAAAACAAGATGATTTTATGTCTTTTTAGTTTTTGAGAAAATTGAAACTACTATTTTAATTTAATTCTTTTTTTTTGCTTGAGTGGTCTTATTTTGATAGTAATAATGGTATTTGCGTATGCGTAATGCGTGTTTGGGTGTATGCAACAGTAAGGTGTGCGCGAGTTTGGGTGTATGCGGCATGCAGTGGCATCTGTAAGAGGGGCATGCTGCCCCCCTGCAACACCCCTGCTTGGGCACACTATAGGATTGGGGGTGGGTGCAAGTTGGAGTGTTTGCAAGGTGGAGAGGGTGCAAGATGGGGTGCATGTAAAGCTTCTTTTGCATTTAAATAAGCTGGATTTAAGAAAAATTAATTTACATAGGCATATCTTTATCCATATTCGATTATTACTATCAAAATAAGACTACGTTAATACTTAAGCAATGAAAAAGTAATTTAATTAAAATATTTTTTTTGGTAATTTTCAATTTTCTCAAGAACTAGAAGACATAAAGTCATCTAGTTTTCAGTTTTTGATCAAAAACAAATAAGAGCAATGAATTCTAAAAAAAAATAGTAGATAATCTGAAAGTTTTGAAAAATTACACTTTAAACCTTTTTTTTAACTTTTTTTTGCACAAATTTTGACTTTAAAACAATTTTTTTCAAAAACTGTGCATAGTTTTGACTTGATTTAAAAACAAGCTAACAGACAAAAGTGTTGGCTTTGAAAAAAGGTATAATACTTAATTGAGGGTATTACCGTTATTTTTTAATTTTTTTTTTTTTATTTAATGTACATATTTTTTTAAACTGCCCCTACCGCCTAAACGGGGGGAGATAGACCCCCCTCCCATACTAAAAAATGCTTGTTTTTAACTGTTCTATACAAATCCGTCATTAAACTTTGTCGCCAAAGTTATCGTACTCTCCCCGTTTAGTATTTTTATTTTCCAACACTGAGGTAGAAGATGAAGGGTTTTTAACTTGTTGTATGAAACTAAGTATTATTATTAACATTGATGCTCTTTCGTCATGTTCCTTATGGCTAAAAATGAAAAATTGAAAACAGAAAATGACCTTGTTGTACTCGTTTTTGAAACGATCTCACGGCCACTTATGACACATTTAAAAAAAAAATAATATATCAAAACACCGAAAAATTGTTCGGTTCATTTATGTTAGTTTTAACTTTAAATTAAAAAAAATCTTTTAACTTAACTTTTTTCACTTTTTAAATTGTGACATAAGAATATTTTAAAACAAAAACAGCAACCCTGTTTGAATTTAACGCGTTTTTTCCCTATTTTTTAAGAACAAGAATCAAATTAATAAAGAAAGTTATGTGATGTCTGATGTCTGTTAAATTCAATATTTTTAAACATTTGAGTGCGTTTCTGCATTTAAACATACCTTAACACAAAACAAATTCATAGTCATAATTTAAACCCGAGTCTATTTGAACTGGAGTCTAAATTTAACATATAGGTTAGACACAGCTGCTATTCATAAAGAATTTGCCATCTCTGTTTAGTTAGAAACAGGTTTAATGGTTCGCGTACACTAAAACCGAATTATCGGCCGATATCGGGTCGGAACGATTCGGACGACCGTCTCGGCCGTTCGACTGCATACACTGCTTCCGACCACGGACGATACCGGTTTGGAGTCTGAACTGAATATGTGAAGCTTGGATGTAAAAATAATAATTTTTCAATGGAAGATGGTCCCTTAAATGACTCCATTTTTTACATCTGGAACCGTCAGTACCATCTCTGAAGATACTTCGGTCCATAGTTGTTAAGCAATGTCTCTGTTGTTATAAGTTTTGAAAATTTATCCCAGAGAGGTGGCCTGCTAATTCATTTTTTGGTATCCATATTTTTTTTCCGAGAACTTTATGGTATGATTTGACCCGACAACTGACGAAAAATCCAAACATGTTTGGATTATGTCGGTTGATCGGTTACTATCGGGCGTCATCGGGCGTCATAGGACGATGCCGCTTTCAGTGGTGTACGCGCTCTCTTCCCTTTCAATATGTTTGGTTCGATCGGGCGAGTTTGGCCGACAACGTCCGAGCAAAATTCGGCTGATGACGGATTAGGTGTACGCGAGCCATAAGGCATATTCTACTACAATTCTGAAAAATTTCACTTAAACCTATACAAAATGGCTTGTAGAGGGCAACAAAATAAATTACGTTAGCTGGAGAGCCAAAATCTTTGAAACCCTTTAAACTATTTTGTTTGCTGTTAGTTGAGAAATTTTATGAAGTCGGGATGGTGGTTTTAGACTTGGAAGCTCGCAGATATTAGCAAACATTTCATTGAATTTCGATCTATGTATAATATTTAGAAGGTCAATCATAAACTTGACAGTTTTTTTTTTCTCGAATCGATACCTTTCATACAGATCGTCTTCATCTATTTCAAAAGGGTCCAATCGGGTTAAGTAGAGCTTTCGTTTTCTGTTAGTTGGTAGCATTCCAACATCCAGCAAAATATCAAAATATTGATATATGCTTAAGTCTTTTGACATTTTAACTTTGAAGTCAAAGTCAAACTGTTTTTTCAATCGTGAAAGCAAGTCATATTTGTATATATGTAATTTATTTTCATACTTGTTTCTTAAGCTGAGATCACACGATTGGTCAAATGTATCGATTTCGGACAAAATTTTTTTGTACACATTTGGTGACAGAAATTTTGTGTACGGAAAATATTTTTAGGTGTTCACACGATTGGTGTATTTTAGCCAAATATTTTCTGCGCTTATTTTTGTGCATTGCAAGAATATGACCGATATCTGTAGAACCCTATCACACGATCTGGCATTATTTTCAACAGCAAAAATAAACAGCTTATTGATTGAATTTAATTAAAAAAATACAAAATAAAATAAAATTAAAATGATGTCCATACGGAAAAAAAAAAGAAAATAGCTGCCATAATGTGCATTTGTGTATATTTAATTGAAAAACAACAACAAAATAAGAAAGTCACGGAAGCGAAGTGTTTGGGTGGCGACATTGGCTCCTGAGAAGAAGTACTGATGGCGTTTGTGTAAAAAAGTTGGTGTAGTTCCGAGAAATCGAAAATCAGAAATTTGTATTTAAAAATTTCTTGCGAATGAATGAAGCCACTTTTAATGATCTGCTTAAATTAGTTTCTCCACAAATCAAAAAAAAAATAACATCAACATGCGCCATGCGCAAATGAAAAATTGGCAGTCACGCTACGTTTTTTAGCTTTTGGAGACAGCTTCAAAAGCTTATCGGTTCACTTTCAAATAGCACCAAATACCATATCTTTGTTTGTGCCAGAAGTGTGCAAGGCCATCTATGATGCATTAAAAAATTAATATTTAAACGTATACTATACATAATCATATTTAAAATATATAAATTCATATCACATTAAGCTCTTGCTAGGTTCCAAACAATGAACAGATGTGGATTGAAATTGCCCAAAAATTTAATGCGAAATGGAATTTTCCCAATTGTATGCACTTATCTGCTTTGATTGGTCACTATGATCGCTCATTTAGTGGCAGAACAAATTATCTGCACATTTAAGAATTGTTTCTGTCTTCATCGGTGTATGAACAGTTCACACGATTGGTACAAGACAGCTCATTTTTATCTGCCTATCTGCCAAAAAAATTGTCCTATCTGCCTTATGCCCAATATTTCTGCCATTCACACGATCTGTACATACAAATGGACAAAAATCGGTACATTTGACCAATTGTGTGATCTCAGCTTAATAAGTACCTATAAAAAATAGTGCCAAAAAAGAAAAAACGCTTGACATTTAAAATGAAAAAAAAATTTCTGCGTTCGCCCCTGGCACCTAAGCACTCGATACCTCACCGATCAAAATCAAGTGGCCTAAAATCGATTGATTTACTTAATGAGAAAATTAGAAGAACTCCGAAGTGAAACTGTTTATTTCAACAAGTTTATTTCAACTATTAAAGTAGTTTTTGTTTTTTTTTCAACTTTTTGTAATAAATATTTCAAGGAAATGCTAACAAAAATGTTTGTTTAAATGTTCATGATAATTGTTTACTTTAAGCTTTACATTTGGGCCGATTACTGAAGACTCAATTGGCCGACTACTAGAGTTTAGTGGGCGGACTACACAAGATTGACACTCTTCTTTCAAGTTTTGCAAACAGTTTGTTTTGCATGGCAAATAAACTGGAGGAAATAATTTTTTTTAATTAACGCGTTCTAAATAAAAAGATCAAATAAATGTTACAACCAAAACTAAAAAAACTGAATTTTGAGGAAGATGACAAAAAAGAAGTTAATTCGCCGAATAGGTACTGGCTCCATATCCGTACAATACAAAAAGAATTAAAAGCGCTTAAAGTCACCTTATTCATTATTTTATTATCAAGAATAAAATAATATTTAATAATAATGTTGATAGTAGAAACCTTTTAAAAGAATTGATAAGTAAGCACCCAGATATAATAAGATAAAATGACTCAACCTTGCACCTAGCAAATATCGTATAGCCCAACTGCTGAAGATTGGCCTTGTTTTTACTTCGCTTAATTTCACTCATCATCTACACCGAAAAAGTGCTTCATTAAAAATGTATGAGACAATTATTTTTTCTTGAATATTCTTGTTTTGCAGCGAACATCAAAATCGTTCCATGCAATAGCAAAAGAACCAAACCAAAAAATAACACAAGGAGGGCATTCATAAAGCTAGTGACATAGTCTAAATTTAACTAGATTTGGGAATGCAAAGCTAGTCAATCCGGAAGTGTCATATAACTGACAAATACATACAAAAAAAATAAGAAACATTTTTGATTTGATAACTTTAAATAATCTTTTTTGTTTTTAAATTCCATAAAATCAAATATAAGACATAATTTGAGTGGTTTATATTGGTATTGAAATACTGAATTAGCCAAATGTATGTATGCATATCAATTGAATACTTCTTCTTTCTACTACTTTCTGTCCGTCGATGCGAAAGGTATACTTGTTTTGCTCTTCGGCTTTGCACATATTGTTTTATATTAGTATATACATACACGCATGTCGGTCGGTACTCGGTAGTATCACCGGCTCAAAATTTCAAACACAAATCGTCCCCTCAGAAGCAAACTGTCGTAACTCAAAAATTTGCGATTTTGAGTTAAGTATACAGAAAAAATCAGTAAAAAAATGCTATCTTTTGGTCAAATTGTCATAAAAATACTTCTTGAACTGAAGCCGTGAGGGCGAAAGTGTCGTTGTGCATTTTTAATAACGTCCCTGAACTATTCATCAGTAAAATGACATTTTCAGTTTCATGTCAGCCGTCATAGTGAGTTGTTGTGTCGTTTGTTGCAGAAAAAGTTTTTATCGGAAAATGTCGGACTACACTGAAACGAAGAGAAGTTTTATTTTCGACACTTTTTTATTTGGGGCACTTATCTTAAAAAAATATTATTGAAGTATTATAATTAATTTTTAGGAAAAGTGACACTTTGTTATTTGTGACACTTATCTAAAAAAATTTAATATTTTTAAAAATTTAATAATTATACCATTTGATAGAGGACAAAAAATTAAATTTTTTTTTGTTCTACCACTTTAAGCTCCTCAGATAAAATCCAGATAAAAAATCATTTTTTAAGATTCAAAATTATTCAAATCGCTTTTCTGGAAAACTTAGAATTTTGAGTTACGACAGTTTGCTTCTGAGGGGACGAAATGTTTCAAGTTTGTCGTTCCACAACACAAAATGAAAAAGGCGTCATGACTCATGAGAGTAGTCACAACACATGTAGACACATAGTGTTGTGAGCACAACGTTGTGGGCACAACACATGTAGACAAGCACTATGCATTTATTTATTATATCACGTCCTTCTCTCTACATCAACATACAATCCAGATGAGCCAAAAAAGCCTTGTTATGTCAGCCAACCAGTGTTACCGCTGGATATTTTTGAAAAGTGGCTCTCGTAAAAAAAAGGTGGCACAGGAAATTAATAATGAAGGACCACCATATTTTTATGAAAATTGTCTTCAGAGAAAAAATATCACACCAAAATCATATTATTTGAAGAAAACATACAATTTAAACGAACATTTTTTTATGATTTATTGTAACGCAAACTTAAAAACTTAAAATTTTACACTTCATTTTATATTTTTTATATATAAATACATAATGTGTATAAATAATACTAGGTTACTAGGTATAAAATAGAACAAAAAAATAACATTTTACTGATGTTTCAAAAACAAATTTTTTTTAAAACTAGTTTCAGTAAATTGACAATTACAATTGTAAGACCATAAAATAAATAAATAAGTAATACTTCATTAAAAGGTACAATAGTTAGGAATTCTTATCACATTTTATTTTTTTGTAATTGTTTCTCTATATTTTTTTATGAGGAGCTCATTTGGGCTCCACTCAGTAAGATCACAGTTACTTATTAAATTTAAAGAAGCCAACATATTTTCGCAAGTTTCAGTTCTTAGTCGGTTGGTGAGATTATTTTTCATTAAAGTAAGCTTTGAAAATACTCTCTCAGCGCAGGCGCTGCTATGTGGCAAAGTTAATATATTTGCAACGAATTCATACAGATCAGAAAATAGGTATTCATTCATACTATTTTTAATATTACCCTCCTTAAACCAAAACATTTCAATACTTTCGATTTCGAAAATTGATTTGAAATCTGTGTGGAATGATTTTATTTCGAGAAGTTTATATTGTTCAATAACCTTTTCAGGATTATTGGTAAAATTATTAAAAGCTGAAACTAGTTGAAAATATGTGAACTCTTGTTTTGACTTAATAATTTTTGGATCTAAATGCCTTAAAATAGAAAGTTTTTCATCTTTAATGTCAAATCTTTTAAATATTTCGTCACAAAGTATTTTATAGCAGTTAAGAATAGTTTTTTTAACTTCAACAATTTCATTTTCTGTTAATTTTTCATTGATAACACAAGTTTCGACTTCAGAGCCTATATAGACATCTGTAATTTGTTTTATCAAATTTTCATTTTTGTAATCTATTTCCAAAACATTTTTGCCATTGATTGTCATTTTGTTGAATGTGTTTGTTATGTTGAACGAAAACGTCAGAACTTTGATGGTATTAGTAATTAGTATCGTATGCATGCATGGAAATGGAAAGGAACAAAAAACATAAAAACGCATGGAAAGGTGTGGTGAATTTCATGTTTCGGTTTAATTACATGGAATTCTAAAAAGGTGGCACAGATTAAAAGGTAGTGGCTCGGTAGCACAGGCTGAAAAAAGGTGGCTTTGTGCCACTAAAGTGGCACAACGGCTACGCTGCATCCAACTGAATGGTTTTGTATACCACACAAAACCACTTCCATAAAGATATAAATCCTCGGTAGCCATCTTAGTTTGCCTACAAGCTAAAGCGAACAGCTGATTCATAAACTCATTCAAGTGTGCGTGATAATTCCCCTCAAAATTTGTGACATTTCGCCTAAAAACTCAATAGTAATTCTATGTATTCGTGAAAAGAAGCCAAAGTTTTAAAGTTGAAATTCACATAATATTCGTCGACATTACAAATACAACAATGTAAACAAATGGATTTTGGAGGGTGATACGTACCACACATAATTGCTGTGCATACTTGCCACCACGAAAATTAGACGAGCACTGTCAACATGTTAAAAAACTGGTCTCTTTTTCCTACAGAACGAAGATACCTGTTTATCACTTCCCTATTACTACTTTTTTGCTCCCATGCTAAAAATATGTTGGCAATTTCATAAAAAATACACGTATACGTCAATCTGTTTTTCAAATGCCTATGAGGGTCCGGTCCAGGAGGAATCTGCAATGTTTTACTGATGAGCGTTTATAGCAATCAGTAAATTTACGTCATTAAATTGGAACACCAACAGTAAAACGAAATTGAATTTTGTTTGGCCTTTGGCAGTCAGCTGTTCAGTAAAATGAAATTTCATCATTAGAAACATTAAAATGGATTTATAAATTAAATAAAACTTTAAATGCATTATTTCTTTTTGAAAAAATACTTGGATTCATCTTTTGCTAGAAATAAATAACATGTTCAAAAATTAAAAACAAAAATTTTACTGATGAATTTTACTGATAGCTATAACTATCCCCTAACTCAGTAGCCTTTTATAAGAGTCCGAACATAACGAGCATGCTCAGAACATCCTTTGAACAAAATCAGTCCTATCAGGAGTTTCACCCGAACTTCATTTGTGAATACGATGTGTTGACTGAGGGATGGCCATAAGTTTCTCATTAGCATCTAGCTTGATGGTCTCTGACGCTAAGGCTTTTAGCATGACGGCATTACATTCTAACAGCCTTATTACCCATATTATTATCGTGGCGCAATTTTATTTCACGTTCGCCGTAAACGTAAAGTGGCGTTGGAGGTTTTATATACAAATGTTGAGTCAAAAAATCGGCTAATGCCGTTGTAGCCACTAGGAACATACCATCCCGTAGATTCCTCCCGATCGAAATACTATAGGTTTTATATTACAAAGATTCATGTAAAATGAATGTAGTTTCTATGGAGATTTCACAGTTTACACTACTTGCAAGGCAAAACAGGCATCATAATAAAAATAAACGGAAGTTATGGGAAACTTGTGAAACTCTTCATTTGGTCTTAATAGTAACCTGAAGCCCAAGAACACGGTAGCCTGTGGGTTGTTCAGTCAGTGATGAACTGGTAGGCATGTATGCATTATGTACGAAAAACCAACTTCCCAATTTAAATTTGTTCTCAACTTACTTTATGTTTAAAAATTTCAAACATCAATACCAGAACGTAGATTTTAGAAAAATTTATCTCATTCTATCAATATTTGTATTATAATGTTTTTCTTGCAGGTTCTAAAATAGGAAAGTTTACTAAAGTTGTAATATCTGGCTGTGACACAACAAAAAATGACTGCATACTCAAACGGAACACATCTGCTTCAATTTCAATTGAATTGACGTTATGTAAGAAAACAACATTTATTTACATTTGTATCTCCATCTTATGTTCACATTTTAAATGCCAATTAAAAATAGGGGCAAGATACAAATACTCGTAATTGCTATGATTATGATATTTTGCAAAATCCGTTTTGACTTAAAATTAAATGATAATTTTATGCACCTTATATTTAATATTAACTTAAACATTTGTTGGATTCTGTTAATCTAAGCCTAAAAATAAAATTTTCAGCTGAAGATGTTCAAACAATCACAACAGTGGTCCATGGAAAAATAATGGGTGTTGAAATGCCATTTCACTTAGAAAACCCAGATGCTTGTGTTGATAGTGGTTTAACGTGCCCCCTGATAAAGGATTCTAGCTACAGCTACAGAGCAACTTTACCAGTGCTAAAGGCCTATCCAAAAGTATTTTAATTTAATTGAAATGAAACGTTTTAAATTCAAGTCTTAAAATAAATTAATTTTCTAAGGTAACCGTTGAAGTAAAATGGGAATTGAAAGACCAGAATAATGAAGATATCATATGTGTCCTTATTCCTGCCAAAATTCAATAAAAGTTGAAATAACTTGTGGGATGCTGATTTTTGAACGAGATTTAATTTTAAATGTTAAGAAATTTGTTTGTACTGTTAAATTGCATGTCATTTAATGATTTTTAAAGCAACATACCAATTATATTCACAGATTTAATTGATCAAAAAACAAATAATTTTAATAAATACTTTGACGCAGGTACACTATAACCCATTTAAGGTTTAAATTAGTCGATTAATACAGGGGTGGAATCGGCTAAGGTGATTGTTGATTGTTGACAGTCAAAATAATCGAATTTGATCTGTGTAAGGTGATAGTCAAATTGATACCTAAAAAGCTGTCGCTAAAAAAATTTGATAGTCGTTTTCCTACAAACATGTCATTTCTGAGTAGAGTTACCAGACGCTTACAAAAAACGAATGGAAAATTTTGTCAGTTACCTTTTTTAGGTACAAAAACACATTCTTGTGACGGTCAAAGCTTACGACATTCGAAAAAGCATAAGAAAATTAAGAATGTTATTAAAACACAGACAATTTAATACTTTTATTTAGATATTTTAAAGAAATTATTTTAAAATTTCACCGTGGCAACAATGAATTGTGACAATTATATTCTGAAATTGTTCAATCGAATTGAATTGAATTGAATCAGCTTACACAGACGGGAAACTCGGTGATAGTCGATTTGACTATCAAAAATTTGATAGTCAATTATCACTTTAGCCGATTCCACCCCAGTTTTATTAATTTAGCAAATCCTTCATTTACACGTAAATAGTATTGTAAAATGATTTGCTGAATATATACATTCCGATTACAGAATCCGACAAATACCAAAAAGACATTTGATTTCTTCCAATAATTATATTGACGCTAATGGCACGCAAGTGGGTAGATGCAATCTGAGAACGTTATATTCATTCTCTATATTCTCTATTCTATATGGATACAATTTTATATGAAAACATTAACATGCATTTTGTTGCTTTTCATATTTTTATGTTTTTTATTAGTTTTGCATAAACTTAAATTCGTACGCTACTATGTTAACATAAAAACAAAACTTTCTAATCAAATGTGATATACCAATTTTCCCCTAGCCTTAAAAGAGATTATCCCTCTATCAAAGCTTCTTGGGCGGGTTTTTATTAATTTTCATTTCAAAGAAATAAATAAAGATACTGACAGTGCACGCACAAGCAAATAAAAAACTTAACTGTTATGATAAAATCACAACCAGTCGTTTTGAAGTGCGTTAAATAAACGCACTTTTTATTTAATACTCAATAATAACAACAAATATTTTAACAAGAAAGATAAATTCTACACATTGTATATATATTTCTTATAGTACTCTCATGAAGAGGAACGATCGAAGCGACATCTGAGCGGGTTGGCGATGAAAGAATTTGATCCCTTTTTTTATACCCCTCAATAGATGGGAAGAGATGAGAATGTGAGGGAAAATTCAACAATAATTAAAGAACAGAAAATAGAGAAGAACATATGCAAATGTAGAAGAAAATCAAGGGAGCCAATAGAAACAACCTTTTGACATTATATGTGTGTATGCATATTATACTTGAAGAGGAATGATTTTACGGTTATGCTTTGGCAAGAAATAGAAAAAGTATAACAAAAACAATAACAAAGCAAAAAAGTAGGTATTGGAAGAGTACTTTATATGCGGTTGGTAGTTAAATATATTTTTTAAAATATTTTGTTTTCAATTCAATAGGGTGTTCCTGATAATGGTCTTTATTTTTGATATGACTCTTATACCATTGTATATATATTTCTTATAGTACTCCTATGGAACGAAATTTTTTATTTCATCGCCAAGCCGTTAATGGCGCTGCGTGTATCAAAATATTTGGTAGGGAATTAATAATGAGGAGAAAATTACTAAAGAAAGAATGAGAAAAGGAAATTTGTTTAAATTTCATAAGCATTAATTATGTTCGAGGGAGATAGCCAAAATACAAATTTTTTTGCTTTCACGTGTGACTGTAGAGGAGATGTGCTTGTGCATATGCATACATTTGTTTATAGCTATGTATATTTTAACGTTGTAGGTATTTTGAATTTAAAAATTCTCGTTTGATTTTAAATGTTTGTGAAAAATGAAATGTTGCCATATTTGGCATATACAAATACATATGTTTGTAGCTATGTATACTCGTTGTAGGTATTTTGAATTTAATAATTCTCGTTTGATTTTAAATTTTCAATTTTCAATTTTTGTGAAAAATGAAATGTTGCCATATTTGGCATATGATGCATTGAAGATTTTAAATATATTCAATTATTTTGTTGTTGTTATTATTGCGTATTATTTGTTATTTGTACGTATCAAGTACAAACACAATCAAAATTGCATACATTTAAAGGTATTCAAAACTAGGTCGCTTTTTGCTTTTTTAACGGCTTAACAGGGTGTACTGCATTGAATTTTTAATTTTCATATAAAAACATGTAAATAAATAAATGTAATATAGTATAAAACTACGTTGAAAAATTAACCTTACAAGTACAAGTGTCAGTGCCTAAATTGGAAAGGTATAAGCTTAATATATGTATGAGGTATTATGATGACATGTAAGTAATTTGGACAGAATGGAAGTGTTTCTTGTGTGGAGATATCAGTATGATAACATTAATTGCTTCTGTGAGTCTCTTCGATTCATATAGTCCAGAACATTTTACTTTTTTCGGTTTTAATCTTTCAAGGTCTTTTCTTGTAAAAGATTCAAGTGGATATCTTATTAGAACATATAACCCATTTGACTCTGGTATATGAGAACTTACTAAGGAATTCGTATAGTTTGAGGTTTAGCTGACGCAATCAAAATTATTAACGAATAGCTAATCAAGAAAAAAATCTTTTTGAAAACAAAAGAGTCCCTTTTAAAGTAAATTGTGATTTTTTAGCTATTATCTTTTTGGCAACACTGAAGCTGAACAGCTGAAGCACGTTTCGTGTTTTGTTTCACTGTCAAACATCTTCAGTTTGGTCTACAATTGAACCATGAATCGTCTTACAAACGAACAACGCTTGCATTTATTCGTGAGATACCGGCCGAAATGTTGGAAAGAGTATGCCAATATTTGACTAAGCGCATGGACCATTTGAGGCAAGGTCAACATTTGCATGAAATAATCTTCAAACATTAAATTATATGGACCGTACTATCGATTCAAATAAAGATTTCATGCATTTTTCTGAATTTTATATGTTTTTGTTTTGAAAGACTTTCCTATAGCTTTTAAAAATCCACCCTTTATATACATATACCTACATATAAATATAAAACGGAAAAACTAAAGGAATTATATCACACTAAATTTTTGGTATAAGAGTCATATCAAAAATAAAGACCATTATCAGGAACACCCTATTGAATTGAAAACAAGCTTTGCAAGCTTTGTTCGTTTGTAAGACGATTCATGGTTCAATTGTAGACCAAACTGAAGATGTTTGACAGTGAAACAAAACACGAAACGTTCTTCAGCTGTTTAAACTAGTGTTGCCAAAAAGATAATAGGGACTCTTTTGTTTTCAAAAGGATTCTTTTGTTTTCAAAAGGATTTTTTTCTTGATTAGCTATTCGTTAATAATTTTGATTGCGTCAGTACTTGCAGCTAAACCTCAAACCACAGATAATAATTTTATACAGATGTCTCATCCCTGCAGGAAAAAAATGAAACATTTTTTTCCCTTAACAGACAAGCCTTAACAGACAAGAGCTTTTAAAAATAAAGCTGAGAAAGCTCTTTTTGCCTTGCATATTTTCTTTTTCTTTTTTTTTCTCTTCAAAAACAAAGTTCGGACCATTGGAAACAAATGTAAACAACAACAACCCTATTTTTTACAAGGAAGTATATGGGAGTTGTTGTAGGTTATGTCTGTATCTTGTTTTTTTATGTGCGTTTTGGTGCGTAGAAGAAGAAAGAGTTGATCATTTTTGTTTATTTTTTTGTGAATGTTAGATTGTTAGGTGTCCGGTAAGGAGAATAGAAGAAGTTGCTTGTGTATTGATATATGAAAATTGTGTGGGCAAGTAGGGACAAGTGAATGTGCACATGACTTGGTTTCTAAAACTTAAAAATATTGGTTTGGTTTATTTGAAGTCGATATCTCTTGGTTCTTGAGCTATGGACAACGAAAAAAACGTCGCGAACGTACGGACATACGGACGTACGGACGTACGAACGTACGTACACACGCACGCACAGACATCTTTCTAAAAATCTTTTATTTCGACTATAGGGACCTTGAAACGTCGAGAAATGTCAAAATTTTCAATTCGGCAAATCGGACCCATTACAATAACTACCTATGGGAAGTTAAAAATATTATTTTAATTGTTGACTCATTATGTACAATAAGGTACATCATCCAATTGACACCAGTCAACAACACTTCATTACGTTTAAAAAGATATAAAACTGAAAAATGTATTCGTGGAGATTTTAGAAAATTGAAGAAAAAGATGAATTTATAAAAAAAAAATCCACATGAATGCACGCAGCTAGCATTTACATATCCGATTATACGAACTCGAGCCATAAAGACAACCTTGTCCTTGCTTTGTTTCTATTTCCAAAGACAACTGTAAATATTTTTTTTTCTCGTTCGTCGACAAGCGACCAACTCTCCTGCACATGTTTTCAACGCATCACCACCAACCACACCACAAAAAAACCAAAATCAAACGAGTTTTGGTTTGTGAAGAATGATCGTGGTGTATTATGTGTATCTGTGCATTAGGATTATGAGAGGAAAAGAACATACAAAAATGATTTCAGTTTTTTCTTTGCCTTAGTTTTCATTCATAGGAAAGAAGACGAGTTAAAGCTTTTTGAAAAAGCTCTTTTTTTTGGTTGATTTCAGTTTCATATATCATTTCTCGCCATAAGGGTGAGACATCTGTATAAAATTATTATCTGTGCTCAAACTATCTACCAATTCCTTAGTAAGTTCTCATATACTAGAGTCAAATGGGCTACATGTTCTAATAAGATATCCATTTGAATCTTTTACAAGAAAAGACCTTAAAAGATTAAAACCGAAAAAAGTAAAATGTTCTGGACTATATAAATCGAAGAGACTCACAGAAGCAATTAATGTTATCATAATGATATCTCCACACAAGAAACACTTCCATTTTGTCCAAATTACTTACATGTCATCATAATACCTCATACATATATTAAGCTTATACCTTTCCAATTTAGGCACTGACACTTGTACTTGTAAGGTTAATTTTTCAACGTAGTTTTATATTATATTATATTTATTTATTTATATGTTTTTATATGAAAAGTAAAATTTCAATGCAGTACACCCTATTTAGCCGTTAAAAACAAAAATCGACCTGGTTTTGAATACCGACCTTTTAATTTTTGATTGTGTTTGTACTTGATGCGTACAAATAACAAATAATACGCAATAATAACAACAACAAAATAATTGAATATATTTAAAATCTTCAATGCATCATATGCCAAATATGGCAACATTTAATTTTTCACAAAAATTGAAAATTGAAAATTTAAAATCAAACGAGAATTATTAAATTCAAAATACCTACAACGAGTATACATAGCTACAAACATATGTATTTGTATATGCCAAATATGGCAACATTTCATTTTTCACAAACATTTAAAATCAAACGAGAATTTTTAAATTCAAAATACCTACAACGTTAAAATATACATAGCTACAAACATATGTATTTGTATATGCCAACATTTCATTTATCACAAAAATTGAAAATTTAAAATCAAACGAGAATTTTTAAATTCAAAATACCTACAACGTTAAAGTATACATAGCTATAAACAAATGTATGCATATGCACAAGCACATCTCCTCTACAGTCACACGTGAAAGCAAAAAAAATGTAAACAAATATTATTCCTTCTTGGTTTGACATTTGTATTTTGGCTATCTCCCTCGAACATATTAATGCTTATGAAATTTAAACAAATTTCCTTTTCTCATTCTTTCTTTAGTAATTTTCTCCTCATTATTAATTCCCTACCAAATATTTTGATACACGCAGCGCCATTAACGGCGTGGCGATGAAATAAAAAATTTCGTTCCATAAGCCTAGTACATACTTCCTCGTGAAGTGAACGTTCGCCAGTGGAGAAAGTGAACTTTTGAAATTGCTCACTGGTACACACTTGTGAATACACGTTGTGAACATTTGTATTCTATTTCATATAAATGCATTTTAACTTTTTTTTTAAAACCACACGCAAAGCAGCCACAAACTTTAAATGAGGAATCAGTATCAGTATTCAGTACAAATTGAAAACTGTCCTTTTTTTTGTAACCAAATGTCAAAGCTTCACCAACAGTTCCCGTACATTTTGCACGTGAATTGCCCGTGAACGAAAACTCTCCACTTTGTTCTCCACTCAGCTTCACGAGCACGTTCACGGGTGAACCAAAAACCGAAATTTGTATGGGTTCACGAGATGGTTCACAAGTATGTACTAGGCTATAGGAGTACTATAAGAAATATATATACAATGTTCACATATAAAATAATAAATTTCCAGATTATTAAAATAAACAGAAGATAGAGAAGAATGTATACAAACTCAGCGAACGTTCGAGGGAGGCAATGAAAAGACATTTTTGTTTATAATTTGTAATCTGTATAATGTATTTTTTTGATTGGGAATGAAGAAAATTAAAAAAAAAACACAACAAGACAAAAGGAATTAGAATATAAACTTTTTGTGGTTGCCAATTAGAAAAATTAAGGTTTTACCTACTTTTTTCGAATCATTTTCAAGTGAGAGAAAAAATTTTAAACCACGCTTATATTAATGTGAACATTTTTTGTTTAGTTTTCTTTTAGGGATAAATAATATAAAGATTAGATTAAAATGATTTTATTTATTAACAACATAAGAATATAACAATTTACATTTACAAAATCTTTATGGCGTGGCTTTGCCGTCTGCCGATTGGTATACTGTTTATGAAATTAACAAACAATTTTTAAATTTAAATAAGAAATATTGTTACAGAAGAATAAAATGAATCACTAATGAATTACTTGAAATATTAGAAGCTAGCATTTAATATTCTATCTCTATAACTTAGAGCTGTTTTACAAAAAAGTAATAGCTTTTCTGACAATTCGTTCAATATATTCCGAACTTGTTCCGTTGAAAGCGTATCTTTACCGAAGAAATGAAATGTTTCACGAAGAGTTGGACATCTACCCATAAAATGACATATGTATTCTCTTTCTGCTGTGTTACATATATTGCACAATATTGGAAGGTCATCTCGGTGTGGCCTATAATTGAGTGGAAGAAGTTCTACCCTCGCCCTTAGCATCATTGAGATGGATTCTACGCCTAGTTCGTCTCTGAAGTAGTTTGCATGTTGAAGGTTATAGTTGAGAGTACTGTACACCGATCTGTAAAGGGATCCTCTTGCTTCACTTTCATACTTATTCCTGCAGTTTATATCTGTGTTGGAAATTATCTCGTAGAGTCTTTGTTTCCAGTTATTGGGAGGCTCTAGTCTAGTCTTAGGTCGAAATTACACAAACGTGCATGTTCCAGCCACTCATCATACCATCCAACTTTTCTGCTCACTGTTATCATCATGATCTTCTTCGGAAGTCGACCTTCATCCATGTTTAGGACCTTTATAATGTAATCAGACTGTAATTTTAGTGCTTTTATGTATAACGGTGATAATCCAGTTTCCAGGTTCAACGCATAGTTTGGTGTGTTCGATGGTAGTCTGAACATGCGTTTTAAGTAGAAGCGTAAAAGTTTTTCAACTTCATCATATTGCTGACCTCCCCATACTTGCGCTGCATAAAGCATGATTGATTCTGCAACAGATTCAAAAACTTTAAATTTCGTGCTATGGTTTAGATATTTGTTGGAGAAACACATCTTCCAAGTTGAGTTTATTGCAGTTTTTGCCTTTGCAAGCTTATCTTTCAAGTGCTTTTCCATTTTTGAATTGCAGGTGAAGATCACTCCAAGGTACTTGTATTCGTTGACAACTTCAAGTATTTCGTTATTGTAGTGCCACTTCTCATTTGTTCGTAGTCTGCCCCTCCCTTTATTGAAGATCATGATCTTCGATTTCTCTTGGTTGACCACTAGGTTCCATTTGGCACAGTATTCGCATAATCGGTTGATCATCAGTTGTAGCATTTCCGGTGAATGAGCTAGAATCACTATATCATCTGCAAACAGCAGTGCTTTGATAGTAGTACAGCTGACTTCAATTCCACCAGGCAGGATGTCGATAACATCGTCGATAAATAGCGCAAACAGCAAAGGGCTTAGAGTACAACCTTGCCTCACTCCAATTTTCGTTTCAAACCATTCTGATACTACTTCACCATCCCATACAGCAGCCCATGTATCTTCCAGCAGATTTTCTATGACTTTTCCAAATTTGTGAGACATTCCCTTGCAGTACAATTTGTACATCAACGATCTTCTACCAACTGTGTCGAATGCAGCCTTAAAATCCACAAAGAACGCGTATAATTTCTTTCCCTGCGCTGCAAAAGATCCAGCTACATTGCGAAGTACAAAAATGTGGTCGACAGTTGAGTATCCCGCTCTAAATCCCGCTTGGTACTCTTTGAGCATATTGTTGTGGTTGGTCCAAGATGTAAGGCGCCATTGTAAAATAGTCGTAAAAATTTTGTACGATACGTTTAAAAAGGATATTCCCCTATAGTTGTTTGGATCGGATTTGGAGCCGTTTTTATAGATTGGGAATATCAAAGCTTTCTTGAAATCTCGAGGCATTTTACCCTTCTCAAGGATGTCATTGCTTAAGTTTGTTACTGTTTGTATGAGCTCTACAGAGCCGAACTTGTAGAATTCCCCCGGAATGCGATCCAACCCTGGTGCTTTGCCATTTTGCAGATCTTTGATCACCGCATTCGTTTCTGCCGCTGTTATTTGTGCATCCAGTATGTCGTCTTCAAAGCAGGGAGGAGCAAATTGAATGTAGTTTATACAGTTTTGTGGATTTAACAGCGTTTTGAAGTGAGAGCACAATGAAGATCCATTTAAGTTTTTGCTTATGGTGCTAATGTTACGCACTACATTCCAAAAGTCTGCTGAATTTGTGCAATTTGCGAGGTTTCTCGCTTTTTCTTCACAATAGATTTTCTTCTTATTGCAACATAGTGCTTTATAAAGTTTATTTGCCTCAATATATTGGGCTCTGAAACTGTCTCCATTACTCTTACCAAGTATTCTTAACCAAGCGAACGTTCGTTTCCTAGCATGCATGCATTCTGCATCAAACCATGGTTGCACAAAGGTTCTCCGGTTGTTTTCGTTCTCTTGCTTGCTCCCTTTATACGCTTCCCTTAGAGCTTGTTCTAATTGACTAAAGTCAGTGATTTCTTGTGATGAAAGAGCTATATCTAACTTTTCTCTGTAAGCAGCACATTGTGCGTTTTTCCATTTAAGCTTTGGTAAAAGCTTCAGCTCTACCGTTTCCTCTCGTTCTATAGTTTCAACTCCAAATTCTAAAATTAAAGGCTGATGATCTGAATAAAGTGCTTCTCCTACCTCGAAATTCGTAATGTACGAGTTCCATCCACCATTAGTGAGACAAAGATCAATTAGAGATGAGCCTTGTATTCCAATGTAGGTAAAGTTGCCCTTTTTGTCTCCGAAACTTGTATCATTCAAAATTTGGAAGCCGAATGCGTCACAAAGCTCGATGAGTTTGTTGCCTCTTGCATTGCTGATTTTATCTTTTGAGTTTCGTGTTATTCCAGCATTGTTGTTTATCATTCCTGCTTCCCCAGCTGTGCGAGCATTTAAATCACCTATGATTATTGAGTTTTGGATGTCATCACTCATCACCAATTCTTGCAGCTGAGCAAAATCTCTATCCCTAACTAACGACTAAGTTGTCGAACATCACTTTGAGGAATGTTGACTCAGATTCGACTACAAACTCCCAGGCGATTCCTACTAAGTTATTTTTATACCCAAAGTAGCATCCTCCACTTGCTCTTCCTCTTCTATTGTTTCTGATTGCTGGTATCCACTTGAAATCATAGTCAACGAATTTCCCCTCCATAGCTTTAAAATTATTTTCAGTAAGGAATGTTTCGTACAAAAACACAAAATGAAATTGGTTGATAAATTTAAAAAAATCTACATACATAATCTTATTTAATAGACCTGATACATTATACGAAATAATTTTATAATTGGTTACATTTTTTTCTTTTACATTTAACGATTTTTCTAAGTTCTCATTTTTACAGATTTTTTTTTTGCTTTTATTTTTATTTTTAAGGCAGACGGCATTTACATTTAAAAATTTTGTTGCGACCCTATTGCGCTTACAGTTTGAGAAGAACTGCACCCGGCTTCATTTGAGTTGCCACCTTTATATTGATCGTTGACATATGTCAATGAAATGTCATTGTCACCCAGAATTTGTTGCAAAACAAAAGCTGCCTTTTTTCCGTCGCACATAATTTCATTATTTTTATCGAAATAAAATATTTTTTCCTCAACCTTAAGTGTCTGTCCCTTCAATTGTGTTTTAATGCTTCTATGTTGTGCGTTTATTTGTGTTTTGATTTTCAATAAAAATCTCCTCTTCTCTCGAGTTGCTGCTGGATAGTCTCGGTGTATGGATACTCCCGTTCCTCGAAGTGCTGATGCAGCTTTCAAAGCTCTACCAACATCTTCGCTGTCAGGCATTTTCACCATTACGTTCGCCATCGATCCAACCGAATTCAGCGATCTAGTAGATTCTATTATGCTATCGTTGTTAGCTTTCAACAGTTCCACACAAATAGCTTTGGCTTTTGTTGCTGGGTCTACTCCAGTTTGGATGGGTATATGCGCTATAATGTTCTTCTCGTTTGCCTTTCGCTCCATCAACTCAACCTGTCTTTCTAATGTATTGCACCGGGATGCCACTTGCTGTAGCTGTACTTGCAGCATGTTATTGCTGTCTCGCAGCGCTTTCATCTCGATGCCCATACCTTCGAAATCGGCTTTTGTTGGCAAGTTACCCAATTTTTGGTCGAGCATTAATTCCATTGAATCACGCATCATTGCAATTGTAACGGTATTTGGTCCTATCACACCAAAAGGGCGATCTTAAGTCATCCCAAAGAAACCCAAGGACACAGGAATCTATGGGTAGTATGAAAGGTTGTTCAGCCAGCGATGCGCGGTAGGCATGCTTGCGTTATGCACGAAAAACCAGCTCGTCGGGGGGGGGGGGGGTGGTATCTTGCACAGGCTACTGAACTTCCGTACATTTTTTACATGCCTAATAAATTTAAATAGTTTTTCAAAAAAATTACTCAAACAATAAAATTAAACAACAGAATGTTAATCCCAAAACCTTTAAACCATGGGAAACCTTAAGGTGGTATTGGTTTCCTAGAGTGTTGCCCTCCCACTATCTATAACCAAAGATTATAGATAAAACCTTGGCTTATGCTCCACTCGATTTTAGCAAAAGCCCCTATAGTAAAAAGTGAACCACACAGGCTCACTTGATCTTCACTCACATCACTTAATAAATTCACTTACCGACACTAACACAACGAAATAAGAATCTCATCATAAAAGGGTATAATTTTAAATAGAAAAAAAAGCTTAATTTGATTCATTTTTGAGATCTACATTCAACTTCAATTTTATTCAATAAAAGAAAGAAAAAAAATGTTTTTTTCAAACATTCTAAAAATTAGTTCATTATCTGAATAATGGGTACTTAAACTAAATATCAAGAATTTAAAATTTAAATATTGAATTCGTATCCGAATCTTATTGAGAGATTCTAAATTTTACTTTTACTCCGAAAATTTAAAATTCACAAAAAAAATATTATCGATGGATTGAGAAAAGAACTTTTGTATTTCCCTTTTTTATATTACTATATTACCCTTTAAAGGGTTGAAGCAACCAATATAAATAATAAACGAAAAACAAAATGTAAATTTAATAATTATAGCTCGTTCATATGTTCAAATAAAACAATTTAAAAAAAATATATAATGACGACTCACCAATTAAAGGTAATATGTTAAAATTTTGTTGTTGAATACAGTTGAATTTACCATATCATTTGCGCAGCAGCGGTGGCTTCTCAATTTGTTGTGCACAGCAGATTGAATAACCGATGCTCTAGCTAAAGGTAAAAAAAATGTAAGAAAAGAAAAGCAAACAAATGAACGATCTTTACAAAAACAAAATGATGAAATTGGAAATACTCAACTTTCGGAGTTGTAAATTCGGAAAAATTAATTGAGTTGGTTTCGAGATGACAGAACGAAAAAAGTAAACACAACTCAAAATTCTAACTCTTGATTATATATTATGTAGATCGTTGTTGCAATTTTTTGTTTGCTTGGTTGTGAGATGATGATGTTGTTGATGCTGGGAATGATGCTGATGATAAAGATGATGCCCAGTGCGGCATGATACAGGATAGATTGGCAGTACCGCTTATCTACCACGTCAGGCGAAAAACCGTAGACCGGCGGCTCCTGTATGAACGGGGCATCCTCGCTCGTGATGGAGCGGAGCTGCTTCGGTTCAGTAGGGCTGTGTCCGAAAAGGACCGCATTGATAGGGTGAAGCAGGAGAACCAGTTTTGGTGGCTTCAAACTGCAACTGATAATGGGTAATCCGGGGTGGGGTATTTTTGCCTTGGCCGGCTTACATACTTGTTTTAGTCTTAAGTTTTAGGTTTAAGTAGAGCAGGAATGGTGGCACAATAAAATAAAAAAAATAAAAAAAAAAAAAAAGAATAGAAAAACAAAATCTCATAAAATACAAAACAAAAAAAAGAAATCAAAAATACAAAAAAAAAAAAAAAAAAAAAAAACGTATCACAGACAATATTTAGGTTAGGTTAGGTTTAGGTTTGAACGGGCTGACGGTTGATGTTGTTACCATCACACTTAGATCAATGTAGATCCGTTGTGGTACCCCGAAGTGTTGTAACTTCCTGAAAAGATATAATAACCTATGAATCATGTGGTTCGTTTAACCATTTAGAGGTCTTGACAAAGTTTAGTAAGCTTTTGCCTGGCAGTTCTGATAGTTCCTCTAGTTCATTAAAGAAGAAGTTGCCTAGAGTTTTCTTCCTAGCAGGACAGAGTGAAGGACAGTGGCAGAGAAAGTGAGTGGTGTCTTCATGCTCGTTTTCATCACCACAGCCTCTACAAAGGTCATCAGTACTGAGCCCCATCTTCTTCTTATGGTAGCCGAGTAGGTTGTGACCTGTAATAATGCCGATAAGGGATCTTAGGGAGGGTTTGTTAAGAGTTAAGATCCAGTCGGATCTTTTCTTATCGTATCTAGGCCATATCTTCCTGGTGTTAACACAGGTTTCTAGGAGATTCCATCTGTCATTGGATTTGTGAATGATGGTTTTACTGACGTTATGTTTTAGTTCACATAACGGTATCCCTATATGATGGTCTATCAGGGAGGGTTCCAGTGTGGAGCCCTCCCTAGCAAGTTCATCCGCCTTTTCGTTGCCTGGTACATCACTGTGGCCAGGAACCCAGCAGAGTCTTACGTTATGCTGTGTGCCAAGAACCTTTAGCTCTTCGCGACAGCAAGAGACAAGCTTTGACTTGATTTGGGTGGCAGAGATAGCTTTTATTGCTGCTTGGCTATCAATGAAAAAAGTGATGTCCGCGTGTGATATCGCCATCATGGATATGTGTTTAGCAGCGTTTTTCACTGCCAAGATCTCAGCTTGGAAGACGCTGCTATAGTCGGGGAGCCTGAATGCTTTGGCAAGGTTTAGGCTTTCAGAGTAAAAACCTGCACCTACTCTATTGTCCATTTTCGAGCCATCGGTGTAGATGGTAATGGTTGAGTCGTTGGTGTAGGGCTCACTATTTACCCAATCTAGTCTATTGGGGAACCTAGTACTAAAAGATTTGTTGAAATCTAAGTAAGGGCTCATATAATCTGTACAGATATTGTTGTCTACGTATTTCGTAAGAATAGCTGCGTGGCCACTCTGGCTAGTTTTCCAGATATTAGTTTGACTGAGCCTGAGGGCGCTGTTTGCTGCTGATTCTTGGACGAATAGGTCTATTGGGGGGAGATTGAGGATCGTTTCTAAACCCGCAGTTGGGGTAGTCCTCATCACACCACTAGTACAGATACAGGCCATTCTCTGTACTTTGGTAAGTGTTTTTTGGTTCGTGGATTTCTCCAACGCTTTCCACCAAACCAAGCTGCCATAAGTTAGAATCGGTCTGACAATGGCAGTGTACATCCACATTACTATTTTGGGGTTCGGTCCCCAATTTCTACCCAGAATCTTGTTACATGAGTAGAGTGCAATTGTGGCCTTCTTATATCTTTCTTGGATATTTGGACCCCAATTGGGTTTTTTATCCAATATAACTCCGAGGTATCTAGCTCGGTCGGAGATTCTTAATGTTGTATTATCTATTTTAGGTATTATAAACGGAGGGATCTTCCTTCTGTTTGTAAAAAGAACCAGTTCTGTTTTAAGGGGGTTTACATTAAGACCGCATTTCTTTGTCCAGTTGCTGACCTTTGATAATGCGGTTTGTAATTGTTCGCTAATAGTGGTAAGGTATTTACCCGTCGCCAAAAGCGCTAAGTCATCAGCGTAGGCTACCACTACTATACCGTAGTTCCTAAGTTTTATTAGGATCTCGTTCATCACTAAGATCCATAATAATGGTGAGAGAATTCCACCTTGCGGGGTTCCTCTAGATGCGTACATCTCTAAATGCGTGTTACCAAGCTCACTATGTATTTGCCTGTTTTTCAGCATACTCATGATCCATTTGATAACTACTTCTTCTATACGTTGATCACTAAGTGCTTTCTCGATTGCATTGCTGTGGACGTTATTGAAGGCTCCTTCAATGTCCAGGAATGAAGCAAGAGTGTATTCCTTAACGTCAAGTGATTTTTCTATGGTTCTAACTACGTGGTGTAGTGCCGTTTCTACACTTCTACCTTTTGTGTAGGCGTGTTGGAAGGGTGATATGGTCTCCGGTTTTAAATTACTGCGGATGTATATGTCGATAAGTCTTTCTAGTGTCTTAAGTACAAAAGACGTGAGACTTATAGGTCTGAAGTCCTTAGGTTCGGTATGGCTGGGTTTGCCGGCTTTTGGTATAAAAACGACTTTTACCTCGCGCCATGTCTTGGGAATATATCCCCATTTAATGCTGCTTTGAAAGATGTTTATCAGGTGTGGAGTGATAAATTCAATGCTCTTTTGCAGCATCATTGGGAAAATGCCGTCTAGGCCTGGAGATTTATAAGGGGAGAAAGAGTTAATAGCCCAGTTTAGCCTTTCTTCCGTTATAACATCCGTAGGGATTTCATACTCGAAGATTGAAGAGTTATCTGATTCGCGTTCGGGGTTAGGTTTACTGCCTGGGAAGTGTGTTTCAACCAGGAGTTCCAGACTTTCGCGATTTGATTCAGTCCAGTCATTGTCGGGTTTCCTTAGAGAACCAACAGAAATGGAGGTTTTCGAAAGGATTTTCCTGAGTCTAGCTGACTCGTTGGTACACTCGATTTTGCTGCAGAAATTTTTCCACGAGCTCCGTTTGGCTCGTTGGGTTTCTGTTTTGAATTTTCTTTGACTAGTCTTATAACAGTCCCAGTCGCTTTCGAGTCTTGTTCTTTTAGCAACATTGAAAAGCTTTCTTGTTTCTTTTCTAATGTAGGTTAGTTCTGTTGTCCACCAGGGGGGTTTACTGTTTTTCTTCACAGTTGTTTTGATAGGACAACTGGTTTCAAACGCTTTACGCAGAGTCTCAGTGAGATTCTCTGTTGCCTTCTCTAGACTGTCTGGTCCTAGAATGGCGTTGGTGTTAACGTGCTCAATGTTATTTCTAATTTCCCTATTGAACATAAGCCAGTCTGTACGCCTGTTATTTCTAAAGGGTTTGTGCTGTCTATCAACGTTAGGGATTTTAAATTCTATAAGATGATGGTCAGAGAAGGAAGGTTCTTCTAAAACCCTCCAATGATCAATTAGACAGGAGTCAGAATTGTTTGAGAGGGTTATATCTAGCACCTCTTTCCGATTTTTTGTGACAAAGGTGGGTGTATTACCTCGGTTAGCCACACAAAGATTGTTGTCTATGATAAATTGAAAAAGGGATTCACCTCTAGCATTTGTATCGGTGCTCCCCCATTGTACATGATGTGCATTGGAGTCGCACCCTAGTATAATGTTAAAATTTTTCTTACTTGCGAATGTTATTAATTCATTTGTTATATCCGCTGGTGGTCCTTCAACTCCATCATAGGGCATGTATGTGGAGGTTATTATGAGCGTTGGGTGCTCCTTGCGTTCTAGAATGACCGCGGTCTGGTCGATGTTGCTGTAAGAAGTTAGAAGAAAGAGATTAAACTGTTTTCTAGCTAATATACAGGTTCTGGGATTACTATTTTGGCTGTCAAGATCTGACTTATACAGCATGAGGTCTTTGGAGTGCAGGCCCTTAATCATGCCACCTACTATCCAGGGTTCTTGGATCAGGGCCATGTCATATTGTCTATTCTGCATGAGGTAGACCAGGTTGGCGCTGGCGGCTTTACTATGATGAAGATTGATTTGTAATATTTTCAATTCCATATACATAATACTAAAGATTTGTTCATCGCCCTACTAACCTGTTTTCTTTTATTGGATGTCAATCTAAGTTTGCATCTGGTGATCCCGACGCGCACTTTGAAATCCATTTTCCTCAGCAGTGGTATAGACTTATGGATTAGTCTAACCGTTACCTCGGTGCCTTCCTTGGTTTTTTCGCATTTTACGACTTCCCACTCCTGGCTTAGAAGATCCCTGTTGAGTGATGTTATATATCTCTCCAGTCGATCATTAGGAAGAGTGGGGCCTTTGACCAGAAGTATGCCTATTGGTCTGGAGATGTTTTTAATCTCTTTAACATCAATTAGGCGAAGATCCGCATTTTGCCATGGTGCAGAGGTGCTGCTTGTGAAATCCTGAAGCCACTTGAGTGTGGCGTCATTTTCACAATTCATCACCTTGAACCCATGGACGGTCGTTAGATTTCCGAAAAGTGGGGGGGGCCTGTTTTTGACGATGGCCTCATTTACTTCTTCCAGGATACGTAGCTCCAGAAGTTGCCACTCGTCCTCGGTCAGCTTCCGTGAGGGTTTGCCGAAATCGGCAATGGCCATTTGGTGCCCCTTCACGGTTGCCCGGGAGATCTTTAACCTCTTCGTTGCCTTGTTAGGCGAAGAGTCGGTCGGGGAGAGTTCGTTCCTTGCCCTTTTAGAGGAACAAGGTGCTTCAAGAGGTGGTTGTGGGTTTGCGTCACTATCTGTAGTCGTTATTGTTGTTGTGCTTCTAAGGCGCTGTTTAGACTTGTCCAGCGCCGCCTTCTCCTTAGCTGTCAAGGACTCAGGAGTCCTGTTAGCAAAGCGCCGGACAATCCTCTCAGCGTTTCGTCTTTGTCGTCGTCGTATTTCGTTCTCGTTCAAAACCTTAGTTTTGCGTATAGTCGTCCTTTTTTCTATGACCGTCGTAAGACTGTCGTTCGTATTGGTCATTCGGTTTTCGGGGACAGAATCGATGGTCTTGTTAAGATTAACGCTAAGGCTGTGGCCAATAGCATCGTCTCCATAAGCCATCTCATCTTTCCCCTCGTTTTGAGCCGCTCTTACACCTGCTTCACTAACACCAACTGATATCGAAGCGATCAGTGGCGGATCAGCAGGTGGTAAGATTGGCAAGTCAGTGTCTGTCCGTTGAGTTCGTCCTGTTGGTCCGTCTTGAGGAGTTGCCGCTACCATTGATGAGCACCCTTCCTTACGATGTATTGGAACAGCGTTGGGGGCAGGTGGTCCCATCAAGGGTTTTACGCTCGAGCTCTCTGAAGAGGGAGGGTTCAGTGCTTGACTAGCGGTGTGCCTGTCTTTTCCCAAGCCCTCTCTATCCAGGAAGGCACGAGCGTTATGCAGCCGTTTCCTCTCCTGCTCAGTCAGTTGGTCCCAGTCTAACTGACCTAACCTCTTCACCGTCCTCTTGCTGTTGGTTATTCTGCACCTCCTTGATGCCCTGGATACCGTCGAAAGGTTGGAGCTAGCGACCGAGCTGACGTCATCGTCGACCTCGATTACGCTTTCTCCATCCCCCATATCCATGTTCGAGAAGGGGTTCAGTAGGAGATTCTCCTCTTCTTCAGTCAGGCTGAGGTCTTTAATGCTTTTATTGCTCATATTGAGATCTATTCTTTGCTTATAATTTGTTGAAACCGAAGAAACTGAAAAGATAGAAAAAAGAAAAGAAAAAGAAAAAAGAAAAAGAAAAAGTTTCGAAATTATAAGTAGAGTTGTATAAAATAATGGAAAAATTGTCACTGGCGACTTCTTCTCTCGGTATTGAGACCGCGAGACAAAGCCCAAGCCGGTAGCCGTGACTTCTACCGACCATATAGCGTATATCCCCGCTATGGTTTTTTCTGTTTTTGTAGTTCTTCCATATTCATAGGGGTGGGCCTCTCTTAGTTTGCTTAAACCTAAGTTGGTGGCTGAGAGTCTGCTCAAAGAGCTAGAATCTGCAACTTAACCTACTAGAAGTTCTCGCGTAAGCCTCCTCACCAACGGCAAGGTGGAGACCCGTCGACAATATTATAAAAGTCCTCGATGGAAGTACAAATAGAGGGACATAGTTGTTTTGCCGCTGTGGTTGTTCTAGTTTTAAGTAGTTTGTAGGTAGATTAGGTAATTTTAAGTTTTATTTTAAGGACTTTAGTATGTAAGTAAAAATCCCAAAAAATGATAATGATTTTAGTTTTTAAACTTTTCTAAAAAAAAAAAAAAACATAAATTGAAATAAATAAAACAATCATAGTTCGTAGGCCGAAAGGCATTAATTTTAAGAATCATGAATTTCTTAGAGCGCCCGATTAGGGCCAGTAAGTTATATTTAAGTAGAATTAATTAGGCTAGTTTCCCATTTTGTCTAGCATGTAAGTAGAGTTAAGTTTAAATGAATAAAAAAATGAATTTAAAAAAAAAAAAAAAAAAAAAAAGATGATGCTGAGATATAAAATTGCTATTTTAGGGTTTTGGATGGAGGATTTGTAGGTAGTTTTGGTGGATATGAATAGGTCTATTGCTGGTCTATTGTAAGATGATGATGTGGCTTTATTTAGCGGGAATCCTGTGTAAATCACGAAATTGTCTTTGCTGCATGGTTTAGGGCACAAGGGTCGATTATTTTGACAAAATTTCGTAGAGTGGTGATATGATGTTGGTCGTTGGTACGGAGGCTGACTCACAGGTTAGTTTTCCACTAGGCCTTACGCATGTGACGTGCACAGCGTAGTGCCGGGAACCAAATAGGTTAACCAAAGATAGGCCGGTGTGGAGAAAGACTCGAATGACCATGTGCACGCATAGTATGATTCACTGCGATCTTCGAAGTTCTGTTCGGTGTCCCTGTCCACGGGAGTCGTTTGGACAGGCAAGGCACTGGCTTGAGAGACAGTACTTTGCAAAAAAGTTTTAGTACAGTTGTGCACTCGGATGTTAGTTTTTTTTTTTGTTTCCAATTTTTAATTATAGCTTCAATAAATTAATGTTTGATGTTTTCTCCTCTCTTTTTTTTTATAAAAAGGTAAAGCACGATGAACACACTATAAATGAAGATTATATATATAAGAAAAAGCAAATTTCGCAAGAGGTATATGTAGATTATTTTACCTGCTTTTTCTTCTTTTTGTTATATAAAAAAAATTCGATGAAAGAGAATGATATTAATTTAGTTTTGGCGCAATAGTTTTTTTTTTGTTGAGAAGATAACGAAATAATTTTTGTTAATAAACTATCACTTTAACTCAATTTTTATTAAATTTCACCTTGTTAGGTACTTAATTTTACTAAAAAAATCACGTTAGTTTAATTTTAAGTTTAGGATTAAGACTTTTCTTATGAGTTCCACCACCGGCTGATATCAAGAATAAAAAGAAAGATCAAGTTGAAGGAGAAAATAATTACACCTTTCAACTTGTTTCAATTCCATGTTTTCCGCATTGAGGGAAATGGATACACTTATCGTGGTAATTTTGTACTTCGAAATATGTCGGTCATTTATTGGAAACACAGAATTCCTTACGGGTAGAGTTCATAAACTCATCATTTTCGCTGGCAGTGAAAAATAAAAGAATTATTATGGGCTGGTGTTATTTTTTTCTTTTTTTCTTAAGTTAAGTGTATGGGTCCCCAACAAAGCATCTCAATAGCTTTGACAACAGGAAAAGTCTGTTGAATGAAAAAGGACCTGAAGGTATGAAATCTTAAAATTTGTTTGTCTTAAAATAAGTATTTAGGATTACTTTAATTTTTTTGATTTTTATTATTTTATTTTCTGATATCTTTAGCATGAAATATTCCCAGTGATGTTCCTTGCATATCTTCAAGTTCATAGAGGCTGTTGCCAGCTACACTTTTTACTCTGGCTTGTACAAATTTTGGGCTAAGTTTTGCGTTAAACTTTTTAGCAGCGTCACTAAGAACGAAATTACGTTTCAAAACTAATTTCCCTACTTTGAAGGTGATATTTTTACTTCTTGTGTTATACGTGTGTTCATATTGATCATGCGCTTTGGATAAAGAATCTTTAAGATGTTTGTGAATGATATTCATTTTTGAGGCTTTAGGCAAAACTTCATACTCTGGGTTGTTCAAACCATTTAGTTTGCGAAGCAACGCATAGTCTGAGCCATGTTCGATTTTTGAATGCCCGAATAAAGCTTCGTGTGGCGACATGACGATAGCCGAATGGACTGCAGAACGAAGAGACGACGTTATAGAGATCAAGTGTTTATCCCAATTTGTATGATTTGGACCTATATATGACCTAATAGCTGAAAGAATAGACCTATTTACGCGCTCACTTGCGTTGGCCTGTGTTGAGTAGGCAGCGGTTTTTATGTGTTTTACTCCATAGCTAGAGAGAAATTTTGTGAACTCTTTCCCCGTAAACTGTTTTCCATTGTCAGATAACACTGACTCTGGTACTCCAAAAGTTGCAAAAACTTGTTCTTCGAGGAATTTTATGGCCATTTCGCTAGTTGCTTTTCTTAAGGGTGAAATACATACAAATTTAGTTAATTGATCGAGACATATAATTATGAAGATATTACCAGATTTTGATCTTGAGTAAGGTCCAAGAAAGTCTACAAAGAGATGTTGGAAAGGCCGTTCTACTACAAATGCTTTACCCATTGGCGGTCTGAGAGTTGAATTCGGAGCTTTTGAAGATTTACACACCATACAGCTTGAAATGAAAGCCTTTACTTGAGCCGCCATATAAGGCCAGTAAAAACGCTCGCGCAAACGATATAGTGTCTTGGCGATCCCACCATGCGAGGCTTTTGGCGGATCATGTGCCAGAAGTACCAATTGGTTGGTTAGCATGGATGGAATCCAGAGCTTCCAGACGAGGTCGTCAACTCTAGGATCCCCTGTGCAACATTTAACCTTTTTGTACACAACATTTTCTGAGACACAAAGGTCAGGTAACTGTTCTTTGTTTTCCTCTATTGTTTTAATCAAGTCGACATATTCATCAGACTTAAAGGCTGGATCTGTCAAATCGATTGACAGAACATCTGAAGGTTTCACGTTCAATGATGTTTCAGATACGATTCCATCAACCGCATATACTCTGGACAGAGCGTCTGGAACAACTGAACCTATCCCCGTTGTTGAAGCATCACACAAAATCACAAACAGTTTTTCGAAATTCGGATTTATCAGTATTGGAGCAGTGGTTAACGCAGTTTTGAGCTGTTCGAATGCTGCAATTGACTCTGGACCAAATACGAAAGATTTTCCCTTTTTCAAAGTATCAGTAATGGGGGTGGCGATTGAAGAATAATCTTTGACGAAGCGCCTATACCAACCCGATAGTCCTAAAAATCTTCGCACTTGTCTAGGTGTTTTTGGAATGGGAAATTCCTTGATGGCTGAGACTTTGTCAGGATCCGTTTTCAGACCCCCATCTCCTACAATGAATCCTAAATATTTCAATTGCTTAAAACAAAATTTTGATTTAGCAAGATTTATCGTTAGACCTGCTGAACTTAAAAGTGAAGCCAGTTCAGTGAGAATCGCGGTATGTTCTTCAAATGTCCCCGTAATTATCAAAAGATCGTCCAAATAGACGAAGACATTCTGTCTTAATCTATGTGGAACCACCTTGTCCATCAATCTGCACAAACGTTGAGCAGCTCCGCAAAGACCAAAAGGCATCACTGTGTATTGATACAGAGGCCTACCAGGTACAGCAAAAGCAGTCTTTTCACGGGAGGATTTCTCCAGCGGGATTTGCCAAAAGGCGTCTTTCATATCTACACTCGATATAAAGAGTTTACCTGGAAGACGGCTTAGCAAACCCTCCATATGAGCAAATGGATAGGCGTCGTTCTTGGATACTTGGTTTACCTTTCTGGAGTCAAGGCAAAGACGATTTTTTCCCGGTTTCCTTACCAGGACAACCGGAGAGCACCATGCGCTGTTGCTTTCCTCTATGACACCAAGACTGAGCATCCTATCCAGTTCCTCATACATAAGGTTTTGCACCGCTGGAGAAACCGGGTAGTGCCTTTGTTTGATAGGTTTGGTATCCCCCGTATCAATAACATGCTCTTCTAATGTCGTTCTGCCTAGCCCCAGTTTAGCATATGAGGGAAATAAGTTGATGGCATCCTCTAATTGTTTGGACTGATCCTGTGATAATTCGTGGACATTTGGATCATCCATTTTCGGAGTGTATCCGGAAGAGATTTCAGAGATAATGTGGGGTGCAATCTCGAATAATCTCCAAAAATTAACACCAAGGTATAACTGTTGGTCTAATGAGGGAACTAAAAACAATGTCATCTCTTTCGAGACTCCCTTGTAGGTTATATTGGTTTTCACCTCTCCAACCATTGGTTGAGATTGACCACTTGCTGTCCTAATTTTAGATTTAAATGGTTTAAATTCAACATTGGCATTTTTCAAAAGTTCAAAACAACCACTTCCTAAACAGCTGACGCTTGCACCACTGTCAAGGAGTCCAGGTATTCGTTTTCCAAAGACAGTAATGGTCGCATACGGTCTGGGATCATCTACATTACAAAGACTTGAAATTTTTATCTGATTTTGAACTTCTTTCTTTTTTCGAAAACGTTCTCGAAGTTTAATTATATGATTAGGTGGTTTACAATTGAATATCCGGCATCGAACTTCGTGATAATTCAGTAATCTCTCGTGAAGAGATTTAGGTTGTATTTGTTCTGAAGAAATCTTGATTGGAATTTCAGAATTCTTCAAAATTTTAGTCGTCGATTCGTTTTCATTTTTCTTTACGGAATTTTTTTGAATATCTGTGTTATTTTCAAATTTAGTTGAGTTTTCAAATTCATTGTTTTTTGGAATAGCCGGTAAAATAATCGTAGAATCAGGAATTTTTGGAAAGTCAGTTGTATATGTAAAAGCAGGTGAACATTGATTAGAAATAGATGTTGAATAATTTAAAAATTCGGGTTCTTTACTACAGGGCAAAACTACCCGGTTTTCGATTCGCCCTGTGTTCGGTTTCCCGAACACTTGACACAGTGGGGTGTCGTAGTGTTCTCTAGCCCACATCGAAAGCAAAAAAGATTCCTCTGTGAGCTGGGACATTGGACGAATGAATGACCTTTAGTTTTGCAGTTCCAACAAACATAAGATGATTGATCGCGTTTGGGAACTGAATTTGTCTTAAGTGCATTAATGTCAAAGTCTTGTGGATCATCTTCAACCAAATCGAGTTCATTGACATGTTTCTTAAAATTCGACTGAATAAATTGTTTATTGCGGATACTCTCACTTTGAAGGACATATCTTTCAATGGTTCTGCATACGTAGAGCATTTCGGGTAAGCTGTTTGTCTTGTATGTAATCATTAGTTCCCCGATGCGGCGTTTTACATTTTGTTTAACTAAATCGATAATCTCTTTAGCTGTTTTAGGTACTCGAAGACGAGTATTCATCAAAAGTATGGCATTATAAAAGTCATCGAAACTTTCATTGTGCCCTTGACGCCTGTCGAACATTTTTCTTGAAAGCTCAGAATCTGTTTCTAGGCTTCGATATTGTTCGATTAGTGCGAGCTGAAGACTTTGCCAATTTGCTGCTCTATGAGATTTCAAATACATCCAGTACCAGGATTCTACGCTACCTGTCACAAACAAGTGAAAGTTTAGGAAGATATCTTCCCATGAAGCTCCATAACTCTCTTTCAACCTTTCGAGTCGAAAGACCAATTCATCAACCGTCATATTTTGGTTGTCAAATTTTAAACCCCACTTATGGAATTCAAACCTTTTAAATGGGTTACTTCGTGAAGAAGAAGAGTAAGCTGGGCGGTCATTGGAAATATCTTGATTAAGATTTAAAGCATTAATTTGAGCTATAAAGTTATGAGTATTTTCACTCATATGATCGGGTGGTTCTGGTGTGTTACCAACGGCGTTTGGCACATTTGTTGCTAAAGGCTGAGAAACAAGTCTATTTGCAGTACTCTGAGATTGTGGACGTCTGTTTACGTCATATTCTTCTGAATTTACTTGAGGTGTAGGAGCTGCAAGAGATTGTCGAATAGTCTCTGCTACTCTTTCTAAGGTTATTTGTCGTTCTCTTTCGATTTCTTGTCGCAAACTTATTAGATCGGCAGCTCTAGCTATACCTATAGAAGCAGTTACGACTTCCTGAATATGTTCTGTTAATGTTCTATTGTGAGGAAATTGTTTATTGACGTTCGAACCACTAGCTCCTTCTACATTATTTGTTACATTATCATTTGTAGTATTTGTACCATTTACATTATTTGAACCATTATTTACTGGAGGAATGTCGCTATTGTTTAGCTGTAAACTAGGTAATTCAGGGTCAACATCTCGTGTGTCTACTGGAGGTATAACTCCCCCACCTTTTTTAGGACGACCACTTTGGCCCCCTCCTCTTTGTCTAGAAGTTATATTATAAATTTTGAAAGCAACAATGTAAATTTGTGTATGTATGAAAAAAAATCTAATATTTTTGCTATATAAATCATAAATATGTGTGTGGGTGCATGAAATATAATTTTGTGATGTGTAGTGAGTAAAGGTTTTATAAAAAAAAAATCTGCATAAAAAATATTGTTGGATTGGCTCTAGAGAAAGATTTAAATATGATCTTAACGCAACAAAGAGAAAAAGTTGTATTACATAGATTCTCTTGGTCGTATAAAATCTTTAATCACTCTCATTGACTCAATGTGAAATCCGGTGATTAACAAACTTCGACGCTTCAATAAATGTTTGATTTCACTGACCGCATCTATTGGTCGTCTGTCAAGTCTGAAAACTTATCACTGAGATTTCATTTTAAAGGTGTTATTGACATGTGATTTTTTTAAAAAATAATTATAATTGAAAAATAAGTTGGACAAGTCATATGCAACAAAAATTTAAGTAATTTTGAAAACTTTCAAGAAAAAGAAAGCTCCGACGCAACTGTCAAAGATATGATCTCATGGAATTGAAACTTTCGGTCGTCTGACAAGATCTTTAAAAGAAAGAATTCAAAAAAAAAACATCAAATTGTAGCTCGAAATAGATGGTTTTATACCAAAAGTCAATGCAACAGACAAGAAGTTGTTTCTTGGACAGATATCTTCCGGACATCAGAAATCTGGTATATTATCTTGCAAATAATTTTATATAAATTGTGTTGGCATATTCTCGCCCCACGTTGGGCGCCACTTGTGTAACGGTAGTTGGTCCTATCACACCAAAAGGGCGATCTTAAGCCATCCCAAAGAAACCCAAGGACACAGGAATCCTTGCAGGAATCTATGGGTAGTATGAAAGGTTGTTCAGCCAGCGATGCGCGGTAGGCATGCTTGCGTTATGCACGAAAAACCAGCTCGTCGGGGGGGGGGGGGGGGGGGGGTGGTATCTTGCGCAGGCTACTGAACTTCTGCACATTTTTTACATGCCTAATAAATTTAAATAGTTTTTCAAAAAAATTACTCAAACAATAAAATTAAACAACAGAATGTTAATCCCAAAACCTTTAAACCATGGGAAACCTTAAGGTGGTATTGGTTTCCTAGAGTGTTGCCCTCCCACTATCTATAACCAAAGATTATAGATAAAACCTTGGCTTATGCTCCACTCGATTTTAGCAAAAGCCCCTATAGTAAAAAGTGAACCACACAGGCTCACTTGATCTTCACTCACATCACTTATTAAATTCACTTACCCACACTAACACAACGAAATTAGAATCTCATCCTAAAAGGGTATCATTTTAAATAGAAAAAAAGCTTAATTTGATTCATTTTTGAGATCTACATTCAACTTCAATTTTATTCAATAAAAGAAAGAAAAAAAATGTTTTTTTCAAACATTCTAAAAATTAGTTCATTATCTGAATAATGGGTACTTAAACTAAATATCAAGAATTTAAAATTTAAATATTGAATTCGTATCCGAATCTTATTGAGAGATTCTAAATTTTACTTTTACTCCGAATAATTAAAATTCACAAAAAAAAATATTATCGATGGATTGAGAAAAGAACTTTTGTATTTCCCTTTTTTATATTACTATATTACCCTTTAAAGGGTTGAAGGAACCAATATAAATAATAAACGAAAAACAAAATGTAAATTTAATAATTATAGCTCGTTCATATGTTCAAATAAAACAATTTAAAAAAAATATATAATGACGACTCACCAATTAAAGGTAATATGTTAAAATTTTGTTGTTGAATACAGTTGAATTTACCATATCATTTGCGCAGCAGCGGTGGCTTCTCAATTTGTTGTGCACAGCAGATTGAATAACCGATGCTCTAGCTAAAGGTAAAAAAAATGTAACTCAATTTTTATTAAATTGCACCTTGTTAGGTACTTAATTTTACTAAAAAAATCACGTTAGTTTAATTTTAAGTTTAGGATTAAGACTTTTCTTATGAGTTCCACCACCGGCTGATATCAAGAATAAAAAGAAAGATCAAGTTGAAGGAGAAAATAATTACACCTTTCAACTTGTTTCAATTCCATGTTTTCCGCATTGAGGGAAATGGATACACTTATCGTGGTAATTTTGTACTTCGAAATATGTCGGTCATTTATTGGAAACACAGAATTCCTTACGGGTAGAGTTCATAAACTCATCATTTTCGCTGGCAGTGAAAAATAAAAGAATTATTATGGGCTGGTGTGATTTTTTTCTTTTTTTCTTAAGTTAAGTGTATGGGTCCCCAACAAAGCATCTCAATAGCTTTGACAACAGGAAAAGTCTGTTGAATGAAAAAGGACCTGAAGGTATGAAATCTTAAAATTTGTTTGTCTTAAAATAAGTATTTAGGATTACTTTAATTTTTTTGATTTTTATTATTTTATTTTCTGATATCTTTAGCATGAAATATTCCCAGTGATGTTCCTTGCATATCTTCAAGTTCATAGAGGCTGTTGCCAGCTACACTTTTTACTCTGGCTTGTACAAATTTTGGGCTAAGTTTTGCGTTAAACTTTTTAGCAGCGTCACTAAGAACGAAATTACGTTTCAAAACTAATTTCCCTACTTTGAAGGTGATATTTTTACTTCTTGTGTTATACGTGTGTTCATATTGATCATGCGCTTTGGATAAAGAATCTTTAAGATGTTTGTGAATGATATTCATTTTTGAGGCTTTAGGCAAAACTTCATACTCTGGGTTGTTCAAACCATTTAGTTTGCGAAGCAACGCATAGTCTGAGCCATGTTCGATTTTTGAATGCCCGAATAAAGCTTCGTGTGGCGACATGACGATAGCCGAATGGACTGCAGAACGAAGAGACGACGTTATAGAGATCAAGTGTTTATCCCAATTTGTATGATTTGGACCTATATATGACCTAATAGCTGAAAGAATAGACCTATTTACGCGCTCACTTGCGTTGGCCTGTGTTGAGTAGGCAGCGGTTTTTATGTGTTTTACTCCATAGCTAGAGAGAAATTTTGCGAACTCTTTCCCCGTAAACTGTTTTCCATTGTCAGATAACACTGACTCTGGTACTCCGAAAGTTGCAAAAACTTGTTCTTCGAGGAATTTTATGGCCATTTCGCTAGTTGCTTTTCTTAAGGGTGAAATACATACAAATTTAGTTAATTGATCGAGACATATAATTATGAAGATATTACCAGATTTTGATCTTGAGTAAGGTCCAAGAAAGTCTACAAAGAGATGTTGGAAAGGCCGTTCTACTACAAATGCTTTACCCATTGGCGGTCTGAGAGTTGAATTCGGAGCTTTTGAAGATTTACACACCATACAGCTTGAAATGAAAGCCTTTACTTGAGCCGCCATATAAGGCCAGTAAAAACGCTCGCGCAAACGATATAGTGTCTTGGCGATCCCACCATGCGAGGCTTTTGGCGGATCATGTGCCAGAAGTACCAATTGGTTGGTTAGCATGGATGGAATCCAGAGCTTCCAGACGAGGTCGTCAACTCTAGGATCCCCTGTGCAACATTTAACCTTTTTGTACACAACATTTTCTGAGACACAAAGGTCAGGTAACTGTTCTTTGTTTTCCTCTATTGTTTTAATCAAGTCGACATATTCATCAGACTTAAAGGCTGGATCTGTCAAATCGATTGACAGAACATCTGAAGGTTTCACGTTCAATGATGTTTCAGATACGATTCCATCAACCGCATATACTCTAGACAGAGCGTCTGGAACAACATTTTGCGATCCCTTCCGATGCTCTATCTCAAAAGAGTATCGTTGAAGTCGAAGACTCCAACGAGCTAACCGTCCGCTTAGGTCTTTCTGATTCATGAGCCACTTCAGGCTCGCATGGTCGGTCACTATTTTAAATTCTTGCCCTTCTACATAAGACCTAAAGTTTTCAACACCCATGACTGCCGCTAGGCATTCCAACTCAGTCACACTGTAATTTCGTTGAGCTGAGTTGAGTTTGTGTGAAAAGTAATAGATAGGCCTTTCTATGCCCTCTTCATCTTTTTGGCATAAGACTGAACCTATCCCCGTTGTTGAAGCATCACACAAAATCACAAACGGTTTTTCGAAATTCGGATTTATCAGTATTGGAGCAGTGGTTAACGCAGTTTTGAGCTGTTCGAATGCTGCAATTGACTCTGGACCAAATACGAAAGATTTTCCCTTTTTCAAAGTATCAGTAATGGGGGTGGCGATTGAAGAATAATCTTTGACGAAGCGCCTATACCAACCCGATAGTCCTAAAAATCTTCGCACTTGTCTAGGTGTTTTTGGAATGGGAAATTCCTTGATGGCTGAGACTTTGTCAGGATCCGTTTTCAGACCCCCATCTCCTACAATGAATCCTAAATATTTCAATTGCTTAAAACAAAATTTTGATTTAGCAAGATTTATCGTTAGACCTGCTGAACTTAAAAGTGAAGCCAGTTCAGTGAGAATCGCGGTATGTTCTTCAAATGTCCCCGTAATTATCAAAAGATCGTCCAAATAGACGAAGACATTCTGTCTTAATCTATGTGGAACCACCTTGTCCATCAATCTGCACAAACGTTGAGCAGCTCCGCAAAGACCAAAAGGCATCACTGTGTATTGATACAGAGGCCTACCAGGTACAGCAAAAGCAGTCTTTTCACGGGAGGATTTCTCCAGCGGGATTTGCCAAAAGGCGTCTTTCATATCTACACTCGATATAAAGAGTTTACCTGGAAGACGGCTTAGCAAACCCTCCATATGAGCAAATGGATAGGCGTCGTTCTTGGATACTTGGTTTACCTTTCTGGAGTCAAGGCAAAGACGATTTTTTCCCGGTTTCCTTACCAGGACAACCGGAGAGCACCATGCGCTGTTGCTTTCCTCTATGACACCAAGACTGAGCATCCTATCCAGTTCCTCATACATAAGGTTTTGCACCGCTGGAGAAACCGGGTAGTGCCTTTGTTTGATAGGTTTGGTATCCCCCGTATCAATAACATGCTCTTCTAATGTCGTTCTGCCTAGCCCCAGTTTAGCATATGAGGGAAATAAGTTGATGGCATCCTCTAATTGTTTGGACTGATCCTGTGATAATTAGATTAGATTAGATTAGATATATTTATTTGTTTATAAGCTTAGCTTTTACAAATTGATTGGCAATATGTAAATATTACATTATTTCATAAGGTAAGTGCAATATAATTTTAATTCATCTAACAGAACAATAAGGTAAGATATGAAGCAACAATTATAAAGAAAATAAAAAAATAATTACTTTTATTACTTAAACTGAAACCTGGATTTATCATTCGTTAAGGATAAAAGCTCTTAAGTTAAGCGAGTTTCTAACATATTTATATATATTCAGTGCAACGTTTTGATCTTCAACTTTCATTATACTATTCATGTCAGTTAAGTTCATAGGGGATAGGAAGTGGTTTCTAACTGCATTAAAAATTGGGCATCCTAAAAGGAAGTGTTCAATTGTATCATCTTCATATGTATTACACAATGTGCAAATGTTCATTGGGTCAAATATATGTCTATCACCGTGTAAAACTATTCTATGGGCATATCTGTTTGCGCACCTAATTTGCGCTAAGACTTTATGCACGTATGGTTTGCAGGATGAATTCAGGTACGGAGCCGGTTTATATTCTGGTTCTTGTATGTTCGCTAAATAAGGAGCATAATAGCAGCAAGAAGTTGAGTTAGATGCCTTCCTGAAATCTTCATTTATAATGCTTCTCTTCTTGTCTTCAAGGATGCTTACATAGTATTGACGAACAGGTAATAAGTTTTGCTGTTCCCATATATCCATAAAATTACTCATTAAGGCGGCCTTAAATTTTGTTGCCCAGTTTGGTCGTTGGGAGTTGTTATGGGTTCTCAAGATTTCGTTGTAACACTTTTTAATTAGGCGCTCATCAGAGGCATTCAACAGTTTTTCCCAGAAATGCAAAGCTCTTTTCGCTATTTCGTAACCTAATGGAAGTGTACCAGTTTCTAAGCGAACCACATTGCTTTGTGTGTTTTTAGCTAGACCAAGCAACTTCTTTAAAACTGAAGTTTGAATAACTTCAATTTTGTCTCCAGCTTCCAGACCCCATATCTCCGCACAGTATAGTAAAGTCGATTTAAATGTTGAATTATAAACTTTGATTCTTCCTTCCCAGTTTTCCATGTAAGGGCTCCTCATAGCTTTTTCGGTTACTGCTGCTGCTGCTCTTGCCTTGGTTTTGAAGACATTCATGGTTTCATTCCAAGATCCAGTTCGACTCAAGGTTATTCCCAGATATTCAAAGCTATCTACAACTTCAATTGAGTCTTCTTTATATGCAAATCTTTCCGGGCATGATGATATTTTTCTTTTTGCAAAGTTTACTATCTTCGATTTTTCAGTATTTAATGTCATATCTTTTGCTGTAAAATATTTTTCAAGTGATTTCAAAGTTTTTCTTAAATGAAGCTCAGATTGAGCGAAGACAGCAATATCGTCGGCATATGCTATCAGGATAACATTTGTTGTTTCCGAAATATCTATCAGGAATAGATATTTCGGAAACAACATCGATTCTTAAGAATTCTTCCAAATCATTTATATATAAGTTAAATAGGAGGGCACTTGATGGATCACCCTGTAGAACACCCTTTGTGACATTCGCTTCTTCTGTTAGGCCACTTGCTGTCTTAATAGCAATTTTGGTTTTCACATATATGTTTTGAAATGCATGTATTATTTTCCCACTTGTTCCAATGGATCTAAGGTGGGTCCATAGCTTATCGTGATTCACACTATCGAATGCTCCTTTAAGGTCAACAAAGACTACAAAAAAACTTCCTTTCTTTTTTGCAAGAGTAATATCTGTGATTGCACTTAGGATAAAGAGGTTATCAGCACAACTTCGTCCTTTTCTGAAACCGTTCTGGAATTCAGGAATTAGTTGCTCTTCTTCTGCCCACTCTTGAAGCCTGTTTGATAGGATTTGGGTGTAAACTTTCATCAAAGCATTTTCGATCGCTATAGGTCGATAGTTCGTTGGTAGAGATTTATCACCTTTTTTAAATATCATTGTAATGTCTGCTCTAAAAATGCCTGATAGGTTTCTTCCTTCGTTATCGAACAGGCTTTGAAAGAAAGAACGTAAATATTCAAACCATAGGTTTGGTAGATGCTTAATGAACTCGTTTACAATTCTATCCGGACCCGCGGATTTATTATTGCGCAGCCCAAATATAACTGTTATAAGCTCGTCCATGCTTATGACTCTATCAAGAAATGGATGATACGTATCGGCAAAAAGTCTATACACTACCTCATTGCCACTATACATATCCTGGAGGTAATCATCCCAAACTTCCTTCGTAATATGGTTTCGAGCAATAGAGTTCGGTTGGATGCTTTTGATTGCTCTCCAAAAATCTTTGCTGTTTTTTGTGTTTTGAAGTTGTTGTGTTAGGTCCTTATTGGATTGCTTTTTAGCGGAGTTCAAGGTTGATACGTATAATTTCCTGCTGGAGATGTACTCTGATCTTTTGTTTATGTTATTAGGGTCTTTTCGATAACTTCTCATTTTCTGCTTCATTTCTCGCTTTTGAAATCTGCAATCATTATTGAACCACTTATTCTTTTGGAACATTGGTGCAGTATAAATCTTATAGTGTTTCATCATTCCGCATTCTTCTGCAGCATGCTTGATGTTTTCGAATATTTGTTGGTATCCAATTGTATCTCCATTCATTTGTAAACTTTCAGCTTTGGCTTGCATACACGAGATGTAGTTTTCCGCTGCAGACGTATTCCAAACTAGTTTCCAAGTTGAGAACATATTTGGAGTATTATCCAAACTTGTTGCAGACGGGCACAGAAAGTTTAAGATACAGCACATATGATCAGAGTGTAGCAAAATCTGAGATACCTCAAAGTCATCAATGTTTGCCGCCCCTTCTAGATTAACCCATACAGTGTCCACGGTGCTTCTACCCTGGTGTGATTCAAATGTAAAGTCACCGTATGCATCGCTTCTACTTCTTCCATTTATAAGTAACAGACCAGCGTTTTCAAATATCTCACCAAGTAATTTACCTCTCCTATTTATAATTGTGTCTCTACTCTTTCTTGTGTGGGATAGTTGTGAGCCTTCCAATATGTCACTATCTAATTGATTCGATAGTCCGAAACGAGCATTTAAGTCTCCTCCTATTATAATTGTATGCGTGGGGTAATTATTCTGTAGGCATTCTAATTCCTCTTGTATAAATTCACAGCATGAGTTATCATGCATTTCTCTAGACGGGCTAAGATAAGCAAAGTATATTATGTACTTCAAGCTATTAAAAACAATCTCTAGTATTATCCATAGATTTGTTTTACTAATTTCTCTCAAAACATCGTACTTTGCAGGATTTTTTACAAGAATTTGCAATCCACCTTTTCCTCTTCCTCTTGACTTATCTTTGACTGCGTTCGAGTAAAACATGTTATAGTTTTCAAAAATGTTAGATGGCGCTTGTTTTGTATTATCTATGACCCAGGTTTCACTTAAGCATAAAATATCAAAACTAAGGATTAAATTTAATTCAATGTTATCTAGATTACACAAATTTTTTATTCCATTAATATTCCAAAAGCTAATTTTCAAATTCTTTTCTTGAGTTTCCCTAACATTAATATGGTTATATTTATTTTGTAGCTATGCTAATTCATTATGTTGCGAGAGCCTTCCTTGAGGGAGTTCTTCGTCAACTATTGATGCTCTGCTATCATGTGACCTGATTGGTGTGAAGAACTTATCGATAGATGTCACTGCTGTTGAGTTCCTTGGCTTAGTTTTCGGCCTCTTAGGTTTGTCTGTAGGATGGGCTGAAGTACTCTGCTCAGAGCTCTCTGGTGTGCACGGATTTTTTTCGTCCGGGGACCTGATTCGTTTTTTCTGTATAGAATTTTCTTTTCTCTCCTCATCTTCTAGCTGTTGCAGTGTAAACGGCTTCTTATTAATAATGATTTTATCATATTTAATACTGACATCTGCTCCTTCATTTCTGATATCCTCTGCCTTTTTACGTAATATTTTTCTGGTCTCTGCTACCTCTTTGCTAAAGTCATCATCAATATAAATTTTTGCGAATCGATGTTCTTTCGCAAGCTTCTTTTTGTTTTGCATGACTATGAGTTTCACCCTATATGATATGAGTGCAACTTTGACAGGGCGGGGATTTTGTTGTCTTGGTCCTATGCGCATAATGTAATCAATATCAGACAGTGTGATTTGATTATCTGCACATGCGTTTAGGAGGGTTAGTACCACATTTTCGAGTTCTTCTGTGTTGTTTTCTGATTCTGAAAGACCTCTAATGATCATATTTCGCCTCCGTAGTTCTCTGTCCATAATTGATACTTTCTTGTCTACAAAGAGTATTTGCTCTTTTGTGGTAGACACCTCTGTTTTAATTTGGGTAAATTGATCGTTGGTGTTCTGATTTACCGCCGATATTATTTGTAGTTGCATGTTTTCAAGGTGCTTTAATAGATCGGAGTTCATTTTAGCTCTATTTAAAATAATCTTATTTCCCTTAGCTTGAAACTTGTTTTTTAGAATTTATAAGTTTTTGATTTTTTTTAAATTTTAAAATTTAAAAATTTTTTTCAGAGTAAGGCTAGAATATTTTTACTTCTTAATGTACCACGGACATAGAATTGAATACACAAACCCTTGTTGTCAAATGGTTCAGAATTCTGCTAAGTGTTTTACAATCCACATGCGATCCACAGATGTTTATTGCGATTGGTATAAAGTGTCCCCTCTATCTGTTCGTGGTGATGATGGTTTCGCCAGTTGTAGATGTACAAGAGTTGGAGTGAGATCGATCGGTTGAGTTCCACAAAAGCAAAACAAATGCTGCGCTGATATTAAATTTCTGTCAGTCCAGTGTCCAGTCGGCCTCGGCACTCAGGTTTTGCAGTCCGAAATATCTTCTCTTTGGTATTTTTGTAGCATATGTAAAGAAAACAATGTGTGTGTTGTGTTTGTGTAGTATTGATTTTGCTTCGCTATAGCAGAACATATACTAAAAAAGTTTCACTCACCACACAGAAGGAAACAAAAAAGTTTAACGGGTGCAATAAAAAGAGATGGATGTAGCACCAGGAATTTCACTCAATGTCAATAAAAAAAAATTACTTATTTGATGATTTTATGTTGATTTTTTTAAAATGGGATTTATTATTCAAACAATAGTTTGTCAACACTTTTCAAATTTATAAGCTTATCACTTTATGTTTGTACTGTTCAATAATGCACAATTTAAATTTGTATCGACTGTTTAACTAGTTAAAAGATAAGAAAAACTCAGGAGCTATTTTAATCACCGGCACACTATATCAAACGATGGTTGCCAACCCGATCCTGTGATAATTCGTGGACATTTGGATCATCCATTTTCGGAGTGTATCCGGAAGAGATTTCAGAGATAATGTGGGGTGCAATCTCGAATAATCTCCAAAAATTAACACCAAGGTATAACTGTTGGTCTAATGAGGGAACTAAAAACAATGTCATCTCTTTCGAGACTCCCTTGTAGGTTATATTGGTTTTCACCTCTCCAACCATTGGTTGAGATTGACCACTTGCTGTCCTAATTTTAGATTTAAATGGTTTAAATTCAACATTGGCATTTTTCAAAAGTTCAAAACAACCACTTCCTAAACAGCTGACGCTTGCACCACTGTCAAGGAGTCCAGGTATTCGTTTTCCAAAGACAGTAATGGTCGCATACGGTCTGGGATCATCTACATTACAAAGACTTGAAATTTTTATCTGATTTTGAACTTCTTTCTTTTTTCGAAAACGTTCTCGAAGTTTAATTATATGATTAGGTGGTTTACAATTGAATATCCGGCATCGAACTTCGTGATAATTCAGTAATCTCTCGTGAAGAGATTTAGGTTGTATTTGTTCTGAAGAAATCTTGATTGGAATTTCAGAATTCTTCAAAATTTTAGTCGTCGATTCGTTTTCATTTTTCTTTACGGAATTTTTTTGAATATCTGTGTTATTTTCAAATTTAGTTGAGTTTTCAAATTCATTGTTTTTTGGAATAGCCGGTAAAATAATCGTAGAATCAGGAATTTTTGGAAAGTCAGTTGTATATGTAAAAGCAGGTGAACATTGATTAGAAATAGATGTTGAATAATTTAAAAATTCGGGTTCTTTACTACAGGGCAAAACTACCCGGTTTTCGATTCGCCCTGTGTTCGGTTTCCCGAACACTTGACACAGTGGGGTGTCGTAGTGTTCTCTAGCCCACATCGAAAGCAAAAAAGATTCCTCTGTGAGCTGGGACATTGGACGAATGAATGACCTTTAGTTTTGCAGTTCCAACAAACATAAGATGATTGATCGCGTTTGGGAACTGAATTTGTCTTAAGTGCATTAATGTCAAAGTCTTGTGGATCATCTTCGACCAAATCGAGTTCATTGACATGTTTCTTAAAATTCGACTGAATAAATTGTTTATTGCGGATACTCTCACTTTGAAGGACATATCTTTCAATGGTTCTGCATACGTAGAGCATTTCGGGTAAGCTGTTTGTCTTGTATGTAATCATTAGTTCCCCGATGCGGCGTTTTACATTTTGTTTAACTAAATCGATAATCTCTTTAGCTGTTTTAGGTACTCGAAGACGAGTATTAATCAAAAGTATGGCATTATAAAAGTCATCGAAACTTTCATTGTGCATTTGACGCCTGTCGAACATTTTTCTTGAAAGCTCAGAATCTGTTTCTAGGCTTTGATATTGTTCTGAAGACTTTGCCAATTTGCTGCTCTATGAGATTTAATATACATCCAGTACCAGGATTCTACGCTACCTGTCACAAACAAGTGAAAGTTTAGGAAGATATCTTCCCATGAAGCTCCATAACTCTCTTTCAACCTTTCGAGTCGAAAGACCAATTCATCAACCGTCATATTTTGGTTGTCAAATTTTAAACCCCACTTATGGAATTCAAACCTTTTAAATGGGTTACTTCGTGAAGAAGAAGAGTAAGCTGGGCGGTCATTGGAAATATCTTGATTAAGATTTAAAGCATTAATTTGAGCTATAAAGTTATGAGTATTTTCACTCATATGATCGGGTGGTTCTGGTGTGTTACCAACGGCGTTTGGCACATTTGTTGCTAAAGGCTGAGAAACAAGTCTATTTGCAGTACTCTGAGATTGTGGACGTCTGTTTACGTCATATTCTTCTGAATTTACTTGAGGTGTAGGAGCTGCAAGAGATTGTCGAATAGTCTCTGCTACTCTTTCTAAGGTTATTTGTCGTTCTCTTTCGATTTCTTGTCGCAAACTTATTAGATCGGCAGCTCTAGCTATACCTATAGAAGCAGTTACGACTTCCTGAATATGTTCTGTTAATGTTCTATTGTGAGGAAATTGTTTATTGACGTTCGAACCACTAGCTCTGTTGGTTGGATTCCAATATAAATCCCAGGGTCAAATAATGATTAACTGTAATATAAAATCTTTGCAGTACCAATAGAAATAAAAAACACAATAACCAGTTTTTTACCTTTTGAACTATTATTTAATAAACTTCTTTATTCTTCAAATATAAATTAAGAACTAACTTACAAAACGAAATTAAATAAGAACTTAGCTTAGTCAAAGCGACTATCACGGTGGTGAATACACAAACTTAGTTTGCGGAGAGGTGAATAACAAAAAAAGAGTTAACAGATTACTCAATTTGATTAAGAACATATGATAACTTAATTAGCCTTACGTAGAGAACAAAATGCCTAAAAGTATGCCTTACATTTTGTGTGCATTATTTGAATTTGAATATAAATTATTTGAATTTAATAAAACTGACGTCAACATTCTGGCCTCCCTTTGCAGGAATGCAAAGAGTAAAATCCATGTATCCGAAATGCAGATTGTTTTTCAATTCGTTATGGTTATTCCATCGGTGGAGGTATTTGTTATGGAAGCGCCTCGATTCGCCTCCCAGGAAAAAAAATAAAGTTAGTAAATCCAACGTCGAGGGTTGTTTAAAGAGTGCCCTTACTCACTCAGACATGTTAATAGGAGTGTTTAAATTCAATTTAAATAAGTAAATTTAAAGGTTTAAATTCGTAAGGTTTAAAGTTAGAAGATTTAAAATTATAAAATTAAAATTTATAAGACTAAAATTCATAAGGTGCTGTGCATTCAGCAATATAAAAATATTTATAAAAATATGAAATCTCAAAAACTAATTAAATTTAAATAAATTATTTTTATTCTTTTCTTTGTATTGTATGATACACCTGAAACAATTCTTGATCGACGGGCAAAAGACACAATTTCACTACAGGTCGTAGAATATCTCCTTGTTGAGTTTTAAGTGTAACAACTCGTACCTTTCCATCGTTCCCTGGGTGAACAGCCACAACTTTTCCAAGACGCCATTGAGTGGGTGGCAAATTTTCATTGCGCACAACCACAATGTCTCCAATTTCAACATTACGTTTAGGAAATTTTCACTTTGTTCTTCGCTGAAGATCAGTTAAATATTCTTCCTTCCATCGCTTAGAAAAGGAGTGTAAAATTTGTTGAACTCTTTGCCAATTCTTTAGGGTGGTACTTTCACCAATTTGTCTTTCAGGGAAGGAAAGCAAAGGCGAACCTTTCAAGAAATGACCTGGTGTTAAGGGTAAAGGTTCGAAAGGATTTTCACTTATTGGAGAAATAGGGCGGGAATTCATACACGACTCAATTTTGACGAGCAGTGTAGAGAACTCTTCGAAAGTTAGCTTGGAGTTTCCAACAACTTTCTTAAAATGAGTTTTAAAGGACTTTATTCCGGCCTCCCAAAGGCCGCCCATATGAGGAGAACCTGGTGGGATAAAGTTCCATTTCAAATTCCTAGGCAAGTATGTTTTTTCAGCTTCCGAGGTTGAGGCTGCCAAAACCTTTCGAGTTTCATTAGTAAAAACATTTTTAGCAGCGACAAAATTAGTACCATTGTCGGAAAAAAGCTGTTGGGGCACACCCCTTCGTCCAACAAATCTATCGAGAGCTGCCAAAAACGAGTCAGTAGAGAGACTACCAACTGCTTCTAAATGTACAGCTTTTGTACAGAGACAAATAAAAAGACAAGCATAACCTCTTATGGCTTGATAGAACCGACCCTTTTGAACCTTTAGTTCGAAGGGGCCAGCGAAATCCAATCCTACGTGTGTGAAAGGAAACGAATAGTTTACCCTTTCTGGTGGGAGTGTTCCCATTAGCTGGGTTTGAAAATCTTTTTTGTGCAAGACACAAACTAAGCAACGATTTACACAGAATTTTATTAAGTTTTTTAATTTTGGTATCCAAAACTCTTTTCGCATTAAGTACAAAACTTGCTGGTTCCCTCCATATAGGGAAATTTAATGGACAAATCCAACCAACAATTTTGATAATGGACATGAATATGGCAAAATAATAGGGAATTTTTCGTTATAACTCAAATTTGCATTTGTTAAACGACCGTTTACTCTAATCATAAAGTCAGAGTCTAGGGAGGGATTAAGAGTCAAAATGGTACTATTTTAACTCAATGGTTTTGAGTTATAAAGAGCTTTGTATTCTTCACTAAAATAAAGGCGTTGTGCTAGTATAACTAGGCGGGTTTTAACAAAAACTATTTCATGATTTCTTAAATTTTTAGAAAAGTATCTATAGGGATAGAACCTTTTTCTTTTGGGAGGAGCGAGATTGATAAATCTAAAGCAATAGGCTATTACTTTTACAGCACGAGCATAGCACGAAAATCTTTTCAAAATGTCATGACTGAAATTTTGATTCACAACGAAGCTTTTTATTTGTTTTATTTCAAGATTCCAATCGGAGTCCTCTTGAATTTTTGTTACTGGCCAAGTTTCCTTTGAAGACTTTAACCAACTTGGACCGTGCTACCATTGGGTATTATTTATTAAGTTTTGAGGCATAACACCTCGAGAAGCGACGTCAGCGGGATTTTGTTCTGAAGGAACATGCTTCCAAAGGCTACCTGGAGGACATTCACTTTGTACTTTAGACACCCGGTTTCGGACAAAGGTTTCAAGCCGAGATGGACATTCACGAATCCAATAAAGTACAATCATCGAGTCCGTCCAAAGGTAGACAGGACAGTTTTTAAGGCGTAGACTGCTTTGTACAGCGTTTACTAACTTTGTTAGCAAAACAGCTCCACAAAGCTCTAGCCGAGGTATCGAAATAGCTTTCAGGGGAGCTACTTTCGTTTTTGAGGTAAGAAGGTAACTAAAAACGTTTCCAGATGAATCTGAAATCCTTGAGTAAACGGTGGCAGCGTACGCACTGAGAGATGCATCATAAAAGCCGTGTATTTCTACACACATCTCTGGGGTATAATTAATCCATCTTTGGATTTTAATATCTTTTATAATTGGAAAAGATTTCACAAATTCTTTCCAAATTTCTACACGGTTGGGTTTTATGGGAACATCCCACTCTGTTTTGTCCTTCCAGACATCTTGCATCAATATTTTTAATAAAATTGTTGTTGGTGCTAGCCAACCGATAGGGTCATATATTTTTGAAATATTTGAAAACAATTCACGTTTTGTCATACCAGAATCTGGCAGAGGAAATAGTTCACAACGAATATAAAATGAATCTTCCCTCGCATTCCACCCAACGCCCAGAACTTTCGAATGTGAAGACTCTTCGAACATAAGAAAGTGTTGATCTAAAACATCCCCTCTTGGGATGTTTTCCAACAAGCGAGGGTGGTTAGCGGTCCATTTCTTCAAACTAAATCCGCCAGCCAAAAGAAGTGATTTCAATTCTTCCTGAATCTTTAGGACTAGATCCAGACTGAAACCTCCAGAGAAAACATCATCAACGTAAAAATCCGAAAGCACCACTTCTTTTGCTAAGGGATATTTATTTGCTTCGTCCAAAGCAAGTTGGTGCAACGTTCGGATTGCTAAGTATGGAGCACAGTTAACTCCAAAAGTAACTCGGTTGATTTCAAAATCAGCTAAATCTGATTCTGATTCTGAATCAATAGATCGACAGATAATCCGTTGGAATTTTCGATGACTCTGGTGAACATATATTTGGCGATACATCTTTTCAATGTCGCTATTGAAAACATATGGATATAATCGCCATCTTAACAAAATAGTTTGCAAATCGTTTTGCAAAGCAGGGCCACTGTAAAGAATGTCGTTAAGACTTATTCCTTTGTGTGTAGATGCACTTGCATTGAATACAACTCTTACCTTTGTCGAAGCGCTATCTGGTTTTACCACAGCGTGATGCGGTAGGTAAAAGTGCGGACTGGAAAGGTTCAAGCTACATGGTGGCACAAAGGACATATGTTTTAACGAAACATATTCCTTTAGAACTTTGTTGTATTCTTCTTTCAGACACATATCGTTAAGAAGACGTTTCTCTTGACGCAGATACTGAGAAACTGCACTCTTTCTGGAAAGGCCCAAATCTAAAACGTTAAAGTTGGGCTTGAATGGAAGTTTCACTATATAACGACCATCTTTATTTCGAATTGTGGTATCCACATAAAATTTTTCACAAAATTTATCTTCATCAGATAAGGGTTTGACATATGGAACCTCTTCGAGTTCCCAAAACCTTTGAACTTGTTTAAGAAGTAAAAGTCTAATAAAAAATGTATTAAGAGTTGTTTTGTTTGGATTTTCATTACATGGGCCTGAAAAAATCCACCCAAAAACCGTATTTTGTGCAATTGGAGAAAGGTCTTTTTCTCTCTTTATACCTTCACACAAAATAAGAGGGTAAATATCTGCTCCTATCAACATATCTATAGAAGCGGGTTTATCAAAATTAGGATCTGCCAATCGCAATCTTTTGAGCTCAACCAAGTTTGATGCGTCAACAGTCTGCGATGGCAAATTACCTGTCAGCTTTTTCAAAACAACAGCTGCAATGGGAATGTGTACATCAGGGTTGATGCGAGATTCGAGAGTGAGAGGACACATACTCGTTGAAAGTTCACTTTTAACTCCTCCAATGCCACAAATAGACGCATTGGTTGAACGGGTGAAAAGCTTAAATCGGGTCACTACAGATGGCAATATGTATGTAGCTTCAGATCCAGGGTCGATCAAAGCTCTCAGGAGAAATGTTTGGTTATGAACAGTAATTTTAACCAAAGCTGTTGCTAACAAAATATTCCTTTTCTGGTTTACCAGAAAACTTTGAAGAGTTGAAGAATCAGATGAAACATCTTTTCCTGAATTAATGGATGGTTGTTGCTGAGCAATAGAAGTGGACTGTATGAGGGTGGTCGTGGTACTTAATGAAGTGTTGGGTTGCGAATAAGATCTTGTATCGGGAGGGGTGAGTTCTGGTGAAGTAAAGTGCAGTAAGCTATGATGTCGTCTACCACACTTGTCACAGGACACTTTACTTTTACATTCGTATACCGAATGTGTGAGCTAGAGTTGCAAAAATTCTAATGTCAATTCAATGCATTACTTTTTATTTTTTTAATGGATATTGTTCTTTGACTGAAATAAAATATATAATGCTAATTGTCATCTATGAACTACCCATTAAAAATTTAATTTATTGCCATCAATATTAAACTAAAAATTAAAAATTATTTTATTGCAAGTTTTATTGAATTAGTAAATAAATGGTATTTTATTTCAAGTCAAAATTAAAATTGAATTAAATTCAAAATGAGCTACAATTTTTTAATTCAATGCCTAGTGGGAATTTATTCAATTATTTCCATTTATTTCAGTTAATATTCGAAATCTTGACGTAAAAATGTCCCAGGTTGAAGATTGACTGATATTAACAAATACATTTTGAAAAAATTCGTTTTTCGGTCAAACAATAATAATAATAAATTATAATATTTGAATAGTTGTTGTGTTTTGGGTTATAATTGCGTCATAACCGTAAGTCATAACATTAATCAGCTTAAAAATTTTGGAAATAAAAACTTAAAGTATTTTATTTATTAACTGCGAAAGTCTGCCAAATAAAATAAAAATACGTATTTTTATTTCAAAAGTTTTGCATTGGAAAATAGTATTTTAATTTGATAGAACACAATTAAAAAATAACGTTAAATTATTAATGCCATACGGTAACATTGAAAAATAAAATTTAATGAATAATTAAAAAAAAGTAGAATTAAAAATAAAAAAATATTTTCTAATTTATTCAAAATGCATTATAAAATTCAATGCATTATTTGCAACTCTGGTGTGAGCGCAAGACAGTTGTAGCAGTACTTTTGGGATTGAGCCAGCTTACGTCGAGATGCGACATCCATGTCTAAAAATTTCTTACATAAACGCAAGGGATGATTATTGTTGCATATTTTACAACAAAAACTCTTTTCTGCAGAATGAAATGAGTTAACTTTCTTAAAATTGGAATTTGAATTTGAAATGTGATTAGCTTTTTTACGGGAGCATTGCGTTACTTCTTCCACAGATTCAAGAATTTTATATCTGAAAGCGAGAAAATCCTCCAAGGATTGCCAGGTTGGAACTTCTGTTTTCAAACTTTGTTCAAAAAGGAACAAAGTATTTTCAGGTATCTTTTGCGAAAAAAGAAAAACTAAAATCGGATCCCAGTTTTCAGTCTTAACGTTAAAACTTGAAAGAATCCCTAAACAATCGCGCACGGTTCTATGTAATTTTCTTAAGGCAGATCCATTTTCAATAGTAATCGATGGAATTGAAAAAGTGTTTTAAGTTGAGTATTTATTAAGATCCTTTTGTTTTCATACTGGGATTTTAAAGCTTCCCATGCAAGAGTAAAATTATCTGCTGTCAGTGAAAACTTGTCAACAATATCATGAGCTTCCTTTTTGGTTTTTAAGCGTAGATGATATAGTTTTTCTACATCACTTAAACGGGGGTGGTTTGCATAAATACATGTGAACATGTCACGAAAGGTAGGCCAGGATTTGTAATCACCCTCAAAACATTCAACGTCGCAAGGTGGAACTTTAACTCCATAATCTGGTTTAGTGGACTCAGATATTTGAGAATGTTTTAAATCTTCTTTAATTTCGGTTTCTTTGTTTTTACTACTTGTACCCATCTCAATTTTATCTATTATACTACCTACTGTACTGAAATAATTAAGTGATACTGAATTGTATTTTGCCTTTATGGTCGATAATTTTTCATCGTCTATGGTTTTATCTTCATTACTTAAACATTTTGCATACACTGTGCGAAAGTTATCCCATAAATCTTCGAATTCCTTTTTCCAAACCTTGAACATACCACAAGTCATTGTATCTTTGTTTGGTACATTCCGAAAACTTTCAATTGTTTCGTTTATTTGCTTAACGCTCAGAAAAAAATCTTTAGATGCAGCCATTTTCAAAAAAACGATGAAAAAGAAAATCAACTTGTTCTCAAACGAAGAAAAAAGGTGCACAAATTGCAATAAACTTCCAAAAAAAATAGAAATAATCAAATTTCTGAACAAATTTTACTTTAAAAAACCAAAAAAAATTCTTTTAAAATAGAAGAACCGAAAATTATCTCAAAAAATAAATTGTTGTTCACCAAGAAAATCCCAGAAAATCAATTCATGTAAAGATTAGATAATCCTTAAAAGGATTTAGAAAAACACCGTAAGAAAACTGTACTATATCACGAGATTAATAAGAAACCGAAGAAACCGTAGGGAAACTGTACTTTATCACGAGCCTAATAAGAAACCGTAGGGAAACTGTACTTTATCTTTCGATCAAAAATCGCATCAAATATACCCACATTAAAATATTTTATATCACTTTAATCAAATTTTCATTAAATAAGTTTCTCAATAAAATGCCTTTAATTTAATTTGCATAAGCCAATCAAATTAATAAACCAATAAAATTAATAAACTAATAAAATTATATTAATCACGGTCAAAAATAATTATTTTATATAATTATAATTATACCAAATAAATGTATAAAATAATCACCAAATTTTAATGCACAGCACCTACCTTGGGTAAAGGGATATAGGATTTCCAATGGGAGTGCACAATTTGCATAAAAAGTCTTTCTCGCAAAAGTCCAAAAGATTCCATCCAATTATCAAGATTCGCATCAATTCAATTTTGTCCAAAAAAATAACTCAAAGGGATATGAGTTGGGTTCACAAAATTAATTGCTGTCCATAAATCAGCATCCGGTTCGAAGGACCAAAAAAAATGTTGGGGGGATTCCAATATAAATCCCAGGGTCAAATAATGATTAACTGTAATATAAAATCTTTGCAGTACCAATAGAAATAAAAACACAATAACCAGTTTTTTACCTTTTGAACTATTATTTAATAAACTTCTTTATTCTTCAAATATAAATTAAGAACTAACTTACAAAACGAAATTAAATAAGAACTTAGCTTAGTCAAAGCGACTATCACGGTGGTGAATACACAAACTTAGTTTGCGGAGAGGTGAATAACAAAAAAAGAGTTAACAGATTACTCAATTTGATTAAGAACATATGATAACTTAATTAGCGTTACGTAGAGAACAAAATGCCTAAGAGTATGCTTTACATTTTGTGTGCATTATTTGAATTTGAATATAAATTATTTGAATTTAATAAAACTGACGTCAACAAGCTCCTTCTACATTATTTGTTACATTATCATTTGTAGTATTTGTACCATTTACATTATTTGAACCATTATTTACTGGAGGAATGTCGCTATTGTTTAGCTGTAAACTAGGTAATTCAGGGTCAACATCTCGTGTGTCTACTGGAGGTATAACTCCCCCACCTTTTTTAGGACGACCACTTTGGCCCCCTCCTCTTTGTCTAGAAGTTATATTATAAATTTTGAAAACAACAATGTAAATTTGTGTATGTATGAAAAAAAATCTAATATTTTTGCTATATAAATCATAAATATGTGTGTGGGTGCATGAAATATAATTTTGTGATGTGTAGTGAGTAAAGGTTTTATAAAAAAAAATCTGCATAAAAAATATTGTTGGATTGGCTCTAGAGAAAGATTTAAATATGATCTTAACGCAACAAAGAGAAAAAGTTGTATTACATAGATTCTCTTGGTCGTATAAAATCTTTAATCACTCTCATTGACTCAATGTGAAATCCGGTGATTAACAAACTTCGACGCTTCAATAAATGTTTGATTTCACTGACCGCATCTATTGGTCGTCTGTCAAGTCTGAAAACTTATCACTGAGATTTCATTTTAAAGGTGTTATTGACATGTGATTTTTTAAAAAAATATTTGAGTCGAAAATCAATTTTTACCAACTTTTGTTAAATTTTTTTTTAGGTTTTTAATTTTTTGTTAAAAAACTGTCAATTCGATTTTTTTCAAAATTTTACTCAATATTAACAACAATATTTTTTGAAAGATAAAAGATATTTGAGTCAAAAATCAATTTTTACCAACTTTTATTAATTTTTTTTTAGGTTTTTATTTTTTGTAAAAAAACCGTCAATTAGATTTTTCTCAAAATTTTATCAGATGTCAAAAACATTATTTTTCGTTGCACAAAATTGTTTTAGAGATGAAATCATATTTTAGTCGTAAAATTTTCGAGGTGACAAATTTTTTTTTCAGTTTTTTTGATGTATAAAAAAAACCGTTAATTGGATTTTTTTCCAAAAATATACTTGTTTTGTATCACGTTGCAATATACAATATAAAATTTAATTCAAGTCTCTAGCGTCGATGGTTCATGAGATATTTAGGGTTAACCAAAATTTTCACCTTTTTTTTAAACTGCTATGGTAAAAAAACCACCCACGCAATTTTTTTGAGAGCCCTTTCTGCATCTTTCTGCCTTATTGTCTGCATAACAAAATTTATTTTAAGTCGATATCTCTTCTGGTTCTTGAGCTATGGACAACGAAAAAAACGTCGCGAACGTACGGACGTACGGACATACGGACGTACGTACACACGCACGCACAGACATCTTTCTAAAATTCTTTTATTTCGACTCTAGAGACCTTGAAACGTCGAGAAATGTCAAAATTTTCAATTTGACAAATCGGACCCATTACAATAACTTCCTATGGGAAGTTAAAAAAGCTTAATTTGATTCATTTTTGAGATCTACATTCAACTTCAATTTTATTCAATAAAAGAAAGAAAAAAAAATGTTTTTTTTCAAACATTCTAAAAATTAGTTCATTATCTGAATAATGGGTACTTAAACTAAATATCAAGAATTTAAAATTTAAATATTGAATTCGTATCCGAATCTTATTGAGAGATTCTAAATTTTACTTTTACTCCGAATAATTAAAATTCACAAAAAAAAATATTATCGATGGATTGAGAAAAGAACTTTTGTATTTCCCTTTTTTATATTACTATATTACCCTTTAAAGGGTTGAAGGAACCAATATAAATAATAAACGAAAAACAAAATGTAAATTTAATAATTATAGCTCGTTCATATGTTCAAATAAAACAATTTAAAAAAAATATATAATGACGACTCACCAATTAAAGGTAATATGCTAAATTTTGTTGTTGAATACAGTTGAATTTACCATATCATTTGCGCAGCAGCGGTGGCTTCTCAATTTGTTGTGCACAGCAGATTGAATAACCGATGCTCTAGCTAAAGGTAAAAAAAATGTAAGAAAAGAAAAGCAAACAAATGAACGATCTTTACAAAAACAAAATGATGAAATTGGAAATACTCAACTTTCGGAGTTGTAAATTCGGAAAAATTAATTGAGTTGGTTTCGAGATGACAGAACGAAAAAAGTAAACACAACTCAAAATTCTAACTCTTGATTATATATTATGTAGATCGTAGTTGCAATTTTTTGTTTGCTTGGTTGTGAGATGATGATGTTGTTGATGCTGGGAATGATGCTGATGATAAAGATGATGCTGAGATATAAAATTGCTATTTTAGGGTTTTGGATGGAGGATTTGTAGGTAGTTTTGGCGGATATAAATAGGTCTATTGCTGGTCTATTGTAAGATGATGATGTGGCTTTATTTAGCGGGAATTCTGTGTAAATCACGAAATTGTCTTTGCTGCATGGTTTAGGGCACAAGGGTCGATTATTTTGACAAAATTTCGTAGAGTGGTGATATGATGTTGGTCGTTGGTACGGAGGCTGACTCACAGGTTAGTTTTCCACTAGGCCTTACGCATGTGACGTGCACAGCGTAGTGCCGAGAACCAAATAGGTTAACCAAAGATAGGCCGGTGTGGAGAAAGACTCGAATGACCATGTGCACGCATAGTATGATTCACTGCGATCTTCGAAGTTCTGTTCGGTGTCCCTGTCCACGGAAGTCGTTTGGACAGGCAAGGCACTGGCTTGAGAGGCAGTACTTTGCAAAAAAGTTTTAGTACAGTTGTGCACTCGGATGTTAGTTTTTTTTTTTTGTTTCCAATTTTTAATTATAGCTTCAATAAATTAATGTATGATGTTTTCTCCTTTCTTTTTTTTTATAAAAAGGTAAGGCACGATGAACCAAATGAATGAATGAATAAATGAAGATTATATATATAAGAAAAAGCAAATTTCGCAAGAGGTAGATTATTTTACCTGCTTTTTCTTCTTTTTGTTATATAAAAAAATTCGATGAAAGAGAATGATATTAATTTAGTTTTGGCGCAATAGTTTTTTTTTGTTGAGAAGATAACGAAATAATTTTGGTTAATAAACTATCACTTTAACTCAATTTTTATTAAATTGCACCTTGTTAGGTACTTAATTTTACTAAAAAAATCACGTTAGTTTAATTTTAAGTTTAGGATTAAGACTTTTCTTATGAGTTCCACCACCGGCTGATATCAAGAATAAAAAGAAAGATCAAGTTAAAGGAGAAAATAATTACACCTTTCAACTTGTTTCAATTCCATGTTTTCCGCATTGAGGGAAATGGATACACTTATCGTGGTAATTTTGTACTTCGAAATATGTCGGTCATTTATTGGAAACACACAGAATTCCTTACGGGTAGAGTTCATAAACTCATCATTTTCGCTGGCAGTGAAAAATAAAAGAATTATTATGGGCTGGTGTGATTTTTTTCTTTTTTTCTTAAGTTAAGTGTATGGGTCCCCAACACAATCAAACTAGCAGCGTCCATGTTCCCGACCGGGGTGTTTGCAAGCTGATTATTATTTTGGGTACAAGCAATATCTTGTGAAGCGTCCATGAGACTTCGACTCCTTTTTGCTGTCGATTCTTCATTTGCGTTGACTTTGGTAGGAGTTCGTTGCATTTTTATATCGATGGATTTCAGTTTCGCAAGGGAAAGATTCTTTTGCTCTGTTTTGTCAATTAATAACGACTCACCTAGATTTTTTTTTTGCTGGAATGATCGATTGTGTTTCTTTTGTGTTTTTTATAACTCAGATCTGATTTTTAAATATTAATTTTAGTAATTCAATCACTTTTCAATAAAAATTTACAGGAGCTCTTTAAAATTGCTTGTTATCAGTTCAAATGTACTAGATACAAAATATAAAAAGAATGACTTATACAAGGTATATTAACTTCAGAAATTTCTGGAGAAAATTCAAATGTCATTAACTTCCCATAGGAAGTTATTGTAATTGGTCCGATTTGTCGAATTGAAAGTTTTGACATTTCTCGACGTTCCAAGGTCCCTAGAGTCTAAATAAAAGATTTTTAGAGATATGTCTGTGGTGTGTGTGTGCGTACGTCGGTGTGTCCGTGCGTCCGTAGGTCCGTAAGTTCTGGTACTTTTTTTCGTCGTCCATTGCTCAAGAACCAATGGAGATATTGACTTCAAATAAATTTTGTTATACAGATAATAATGCAGAATCATGCAGAAAGGACTCTAAAGCAAATTGAATGGATGGTTTTTTACCATAGCAATTTAAAAAATAAGGTAACCAATTACGCTAGCGACTTGAGTTAAATTTTATATTATATATTGTAACGTGATACCAAACTAGTATATTTTTGGGAAAAATCCGTTTTTGTACAAAAATAAAAACAATACTAAAACTTGGTAAAAATTTACTTTTAACTGGAATATCTTTTCAAAAATTAAAAAACATTGGCTTCAAACTAATTTTATCTCACAGAAAATATTGTTTTCAACATTCAGGTAATTTTTATAAAAATCCAAAAAATTAAAATCTACAAAAAATAGTACGCAAATAGTTCTGAAATTGGTAAAAATTGTTTTTGTTTTACTAAAATCGCGTTTAAAAAATAGATTTTGAAATCAAAGTATTTAATCATAATTATGCAAAATATTTTTTTTAATGTTTAAATTTTTTAGAATAATTAATCGGAATGGGAAGTTATCAGTGTGGGTCGCATCCCAGCATCTCTTTTTTAATATATATTCAAAATATGTTCATGTTCAAATAACAGCTTTTATGGTCACTTATTTAAAAACTCTTTTTAGTTGATGTGATGTTTGCACCATACAAATAAATCAATAATAATTGAGGCGAAAATTAAAATTGACAAAGATGTTGCAAAAATTAACAAACCGAATTTAGGATGAATTTTAAAGATAGGACGAATAATACGATGGCGGAGTGATTGTCCGCAAACTCAATAATAAAACAAAACTCAATAATTATCAAAATCGCAATCGAATTAAAATTTAACCAAATAGGTAGTCGGCGCGCACTAGTAGTACCTATTTGAGATTAATTAAAATAATAAACAACTGTCAGACGCGAATAGGTTTGTTTGTTAATTTTCGCACAGACAGCAAAAGCAGTGCTGTCGCCCGATAGCTCAGTTTTGGGGTGGGTTTGATTAATTGGGAACAAGGTAATTTTATTAATCGAAATTATTTAATCTTATCAATTTAATTTGATTATAGATTGGGGATAGGGTGTTCTTGAAATATATGAACAAAAAAAATTTAAAGAAACAAGATGGGCGCCAGTAATTTTTTTTTTTGTAAAAGGAAATCACAAACCTTTTGGAGCAGAACCGAAAAAGACAATTTATGAACAAATTAAAAAAAGATGTTTTAAGTAGGTAGAAATATTTTTAATGATTTACGATTTTGCGTGGGAAACCTTACAAGTAGGATTAAAACCCAAGATCTTTTAAGAATTTTGAAAGACAAAGAATTGGTGTATTACACCGAAGATGGACCGTTAACGTTTTGTCCCGACTAGACAAAGACAATTTTTAAATACGGGTCGCGAGTTCCGCTTTTTCGGAATTACCTTTTTTTCTTTTTCGAAACGAAAGCCCAACGATTATTACACAATTCTCAATAGTCACTATCACGCACAAATAAAAAAAAATCTACTCTTCAAATACCAAATAAAATACTTAGCTTTTTCCAGATGTCCTGCCAACTTCCCTCTCCTAGTTGTTTTCCAATCCTTCCTTTTTTTTCTTGCTAACTTCCTCCAACTTTCACTATCTTTCTTCTCAAAAATTTTCACCTTCTCTATTGCTTTCACCAAACACTTGAATTTCTTTTCACTTTTCAAAATTTCCTCTATCTTTTTTTTTTTCAATTCTCTTGAACCTCCGGCTCAGATTTTATCTCGCAAAAAAGTGATTTTCCAGGCTTTCACATTGCCTTGATGACCTCTTTTTTTTTTCATTCCCACATGCTTTCGGCCAATCAGAAAGTATGGGTCTCGATCGCGTTTTAATTCAGCTACACCTAGCATATTTGCAAGAGTGAGCGAACGCAGTTGAGACACCACTACTTTTCCTACTCGCACGTTTCACCCCAGCTTTATGCACTACCACCGTCATTGGATTCGCCGACCTCTGGTACTTCTTCCAGTGAGCGGGAATTCAATGGGTGCATTCAGCCACCCTATTCACACCCCCATAATTTTGGATAAACTTTGATAAGTTGCATGAAACTCAAGTGTTTAACGCGTTCATTTTTCCCCTCGTACGAAATTACAATTTAGTAAAACTTGAAGGAAGCTTATCAATTTCTTTTTTTTTTTATTTTAACTGTCGGAGGGTGGAAGTTGGCAGTGATTTTTATCTCGCGATTCTACTCTACTTGTCGTTGGACTTTCGCGCAGACTAGGGGATTAGGGACTCTCGTTAACGTTCCATCTTTTACAATCAGAGATTGGTTTATGTTGGGTATGCAGCCATTCTCATCTGAGTAACATCAGCAATCGAGGACCAAGTGTCGCTCGTGCCTTTTCTTTGTTTGTATTGGTGACCAGACCACCTGTCTGTCACCATGATTGGTATGCGTGCAGACCATCTGCTGTACCAAGAGTCACTTTGTGGACCGCCCGTCACACAACTGCACCATTTTGGCCACACCTATTTTTGGTTGCTTTTCCAGTATATAATAAGAGCAGGCCACTGACTAATGGAAGACAGGATTCAACTGAACTCTTAGAATATTTTGGAGCCACAACGAAGAACGGAAGGTTAAAAAGGGAAAAGGATATACAATAGGCGAGTGAAACTTGTTGTGGTAAATTTTACCGCAACAAATCCCACCCTTACCTCCTAGGAAATGTGCTTACAATTCTGTAACACATTTTCTAAAAGATGCCAAGGTAATGGAAAAAAAGATTAAGGATTTTCCATAAAAAAAAATCAAAAGGCAAAAACGTTATATAAGAGATAATTTAAAAATGAAAACAAAAAAAAAGAAACTACTTTAAACTACTTTCTTCGGATGCATCGGTATACGGTTTCAAATCTTTAACGTGCCATGTTCCGCGTGCTTTACCTTTACTATCTTTTAAAACGTATGTCCAAGGTGACACACGCTTTTTAACTTCAAACGGACCGACAAACTTCGGTGCTAATTTGGCAGCATAATAATTCGTGGCATCCGACAACGAAAAGTTTCTACGCCATACAAGATCGCCGGGGTGATATTGAACATCACGCCGTCGGAGATTGTAGGCCTGAGCAGCTCTTTTGGATGCTACTTCCAGTTTTTTCGCAATATCTACCCTTAGTTCCTTGAAACGTTCAGCGATCTCACCCAGATCCTGACCATCCCCCGAACCATCTTCGACTAATGGTACTTCTCGACCTGAAGTTACCATATCCCTCCCAAAGTTCGCATAATACGGCGAAACTCCCAAAACCTCGTGTTGCGAAGTGCGTATAGCACACGCCACCTTACTTAATTGTGAATCCCACATTCTGTGGTTTTCAGCGACGTAAGCCCTCAACGTCGTCTTAATTATTTGATTTATTCTTTCCGCAGGATTCGCCTGCGGATGATAGTTAGCTGTGAATTTTAATTGTGACCCGTACGCCTGGCAAAGCGTTTCCAGTTCCTTAGATCGAAACTGGGGACCGTTGTCACACACGATCACTTTTGGTACGCCAAATAAGAGAAAAACATTATCTTCAAGTTCCCTAACTATGGCATTTGCAGTGGCCGACCTTAAAGCAAACAGAAGTGGAAACTTAGTAAAATAATCTACCACCGTCAGGATATAAATAAAACCCCTACTCGATTTAGGAAGCGGACCTACCAAATCAACACAAATCATTTCCCACGGTGCATTGATTCCTACCCTCTCAGTCATCAACCGAGCTGGCTTCTCATTCACCGGTTTTACCTGTTGGCAAACTTTACAGTTCCTAACATACTTGGTTATGTCGGCCCTCATCTTTGGCCAGTAAAACTTTGCTCCTATTCTAGAAAAAGTTTTCCTAACTCCCATGTGTCCCGCTAGAGGGCCATCATGGTATTCCTGCAAAAACCCTAACCTTTCGTTTTTCCCTAAGACTCTCTTCCATTCCTGATTGTTTTCACGTACTATCACATGATTTGCCTTCACCAGTTTGAACAACTGACCTTGTTCAACTCTCCAGGCCGGATACCTAAGCGGATTAGAATTGATTGCTAAGATCATTTTTCTCATCCAAGGGTCTACATCCTCGTCTGAGATACCACCCAACTGCGGCACTCCCCGAGAGAGCATATCTGGAACTATATGCTCCTTGCCCTTGCGATGAATGATCTCGAAATCAAATTGTTGGAGCCTAATTGCCCAACGAGCTAACCTACCCTGTGGATCTTTAAGATTGTTTAGCCATACCAATGAATAGTGATCGGTCACAACCGTAAACCGTACATCTTCGATATACGGCCGCAACTTCTCAATAGCCCACAATACAGCTAAACATTCTTTCTCCGTCGTAGAGTAATTCCTCTCATTTCTATTTAAAGACCTACTAAGGTAACAGACAACCTTTTCTCCCTCCTCGAAGTTCTGTGAAAGAACTGCACCGATCCCAAAATCTGACGCGTCTGTTTGAACGACAAAAGGTCGTTTAAAATCTGGGCAAGTGAGTATAGGTGCTGTCACCAAACACTCTTTTGCCTTCCTAAAGCTATCCTCGCATTCTTGAGTCCAAGTGAACTTCCTATTCTTTTTTAACAAATCCGATAACGGCCTAAGCAATTCAGCAAAATTTGGTACAAAACGACGGTACCAAGAAACTGTCCCTATAAAACTCCTAACCTCTTTAACATTCCTCGGTGCTGGAATCCTAACCATGCTTTCCACTTTCTCTGGATCTACGTGTAAACCATTTCGATCCACTATGTACCCTAAAAATTTAAGTGACGGCATGCAAAAGTTGCATTTTTCCCTACTAACCTTCAATCCGGCTTCACTTAACCTTTTCATCACCTCATTCAGAATTTCAAGATGTTTTTCGAAATTTTCTGTAATGATGATGATGTCGTCTAAATAGACGAAAACGTATGGTTCGAGGTCGGCACCCAGAACTGTGTCGATAAACCTCTGCCAAGTCGCAGGCGAATTGTGAATACCGAAAGGCATTCTCCTAAACTGAAAAAGACCCCTACCAGGTACCGTGAAGGCAGTATATGGCTTTGATTCCTCTTCCATAGGAATCTGCCAATATGCTGATTTAATATCTAGCGAAGACAAGAACCTAGCCCCTCGAAGCCTATCTAAAATTGAATTAATGTATGGAAGTGGATAAGCATCCCTATCTGTATTTTTATTCAGCTTCCTATAGTCCACACAGAACCTATAGGAGCCGTCTTTCTTTTTAACTAAAAGTATTGGAGATGACCACGCACTTGTCGATCTCTCAATAACTCCTGCTTCTAACATCTCGTTTAATTCCCTATCTATGTGTTCCTGCATTGCCGGAGAAACCGGATAATAACATTGCTTAATCGGTTCCGCCGACGTCCTAATCTTATGCTCAACCATAGTTGTGCACCCTAAACCTTCAGGCATTTTACTAAAAGATTGAGTTATCAGATCTTCTAGACTCTTAATTTCCCTATCATCTAACTCCGAACGTTCTGTAATAGAACAAATCGAAACCGGCTGTTCCGAAAAATTCCAAACGCGTGATCTCAGATCCGGGACGATACCCGAAAGTGCCCAAAAATCTGCACCAAGAATCACTGTTTGTGGAAGAGTTGGTATGACGATACAGTCAACTAAAATTGCCCTATCTTCAACAACTATTGGAAGAGAGACAGTCCCTAACACTCCTACACCTGTTCCATCTGCTAAACGAACGCAGTGAACACTGTCTGTTTTCAAAGAAAGACCTAAGTTTTGGAGAATGTTCCAAGCATCCCTACCTATTATGGTTCTAGAAGCTCCTGAATCTAATAAACCTAAAAATCTAGTACCATAAATGCTTATACTCAAAAATGGTCTCCTATCACTACCGTTTGCCTCCAAAGTAAAACCTAGGTGAATTTGATCTGCCGGCTGGTTCTCAGCAGGCAACCTATTCAATTATTATCTTCATATAAAAAGTAAAAACACCGTTATATTGAAATTACAAGTTTTAATTCAACAACTTCTTTACTCAAATAAACAATTTTTATTAAAAGAAACAAAAAATTAAATTTATTTTAAAAAATTATTGTGAATTTAGCTTAATTGAATGCATTTCGGCTAGTCTACTAGCCATCATCAGCAACACGACTGAGGGGGAAGCTGCTACAAAAATTAAATTGCACAATCGTATACATGAATGTCAAAAAATAAATAAATAAAAACAATACATTTACATAATTTTTAACAAAAAGCTTTTACGAAAGAGAAATTATGAAAAAGAAGGAAAGAAAGAATTTGTTTACAATAACAATAACATTACAAAGTAAAGAAATAAGACTCTATATTCCCCAAATCTGCATTCAACGCTGAGTCATCTCTATGTATGTAAAGGCTTTCGTATGCATCAAGCCTGCGACTCTCGTTCACGCATTTCAAAAGCTTTACATTATTGATTGTTGTTGTTAGATGATGTTCTTGTAATGCGTGTAGTGCAAAGGCAGATTTTCTTGGTTCATTGTTTTTGATGTTGTTGTTGTGCTCTTTAAACCTCGTTTTAACACTGCGTTTAGTTTGACCGTAATATTTTTTGTCGCATTCATTACAATTGATAACATAGACCCCAGCTTTGTCAAGTTGTTCCTTTTTGTCTTTCGTAGAGAGCAGGATATTTCTAAGTTTAAAGGGGTTAGAATAGACTAGTTGCATACCATTTTTATTATATGACGCTTTTAAGGCATTAGTTATCTCTGGAGAGAATGTCATAACTACTCTTTGTTTTTCTTTTTCAAGTCTTTTATTTTGTGTATAAAACGTTGTCAAGTTTTGTGTTTGACTTTTCATCGAATGTCGGTGGATTATCTTGTCTATGATTATTTGACTGTAGCCATTGACTCTAGCTGCGTTTTTTATGTAATTGTATTCTTTTGAGTAGTTCGATGCTGATAGTGGTAGGCTGACTAGGCAGTGGGCTAAAGAGTTGAAGGCTGCTAGTTTATGTTGTATGGGGGTATATGAGTCACTTGGGATGAAACGTAAGGTGTTAGTGTCTTTATGATGTATGCTGATGTCAATCTTGTTGTTAAATCGATGAAGTTCCAAGTCGAGAAATGTTATTTTGTTGTTTTCTTCGATCTCGCATGTGAAATTTATCTCATCATGTTGCTTGTTCAAAATTGAGAGCAGATTGTCTATTTCTGAACGTTTTATGATGGTTAATTCGTCATCAACATATCGTTTCCAGAATGTAGGTAGCAAATTTTTGTTTTTAAGATCTGTTTCGAATTGTGACATGAAAGCTTCGGCAATTAAGGGGGAAAGGGGGTTTCCCATACTGGTTCCCGACTCGATCTTAAAAAAGCGCTTTTTATATTCGAAGTAGTTCATGTTCATATGGACAAAAGTGAATACGATAGACGAACAATGAAACTGACCCTTTCACTGAAGCACCACAGCGCTCCCCAGTGAATTTCACGTCCCATTTTTTAATGTTGAAAAACCTATCCGAATTAACCTGATTTTCACTATCCCTAATTCTATCCCTATTCGAATCTGTCACTCCTAAATTCTTCGAGGTACCGGCAGCCGTACTACTCGACATACTTTGCTGAGGTTCAGCTGAACGCTGCTTTTCAACCTCACTAACTCTACCACCCGATTTTCCTTTTTGTTTCCTATCATTATTTTCTTCCTCATCATCGTATTCATCTTCTTCATCTTCGTCCTCTTCTTCGTCTTCCTCATCCCCTTCTAACTCAGCCATGGCCATTACCAATTTATTTTTAAGAACCTGTTTTCCCTTCTCCTGATTTTCATTCTCTGGAATGCTCCTATCCATCCTACGTAATCCCCATTCAACCTTTGTAATGATTTTTAAATACTCCTTTGAAGTTTCCGACTTCGGCGGAGTTTCTAGCAACTTCCCTATCTCTATTAATTTCTTCTCTACCGCCATAGAATCCTGTTCGTAAGTAAACGGATAAGCGGGAGGAATGAAAGAATTCCTACGCTCTAACTTTAATGCTTCCCTAAGCGCTTTGCGCATCTCCTCTACTGTCCCTACAGTTAAACCTCGAAATTCTATCTCATAGGTTATCTCGTCCTGAGATAACCTATTAACATGACTCACGTCCATATTACCAACAAAAACTATTTTTCAAAACGACCCACAAAAACGAATTTCAAAAGTATGTAAAATAACCTTGAGCCAAAACAAAAATCAAAGGCTCAAAACTCTGTTGATTGTTGCGACAAAAAAAACGTATTAAAAGTAGACGCGAAAGAACCAAAAAGAAAATTAAAGATATCAAAACTCCTAACAATTCCTTTTCTTTTTATTTAAAAGCAAATGATTAAACTGTATAACAACTAACAATAGCAAAAAACATTCACGTAAACACGTCCTTGAACCAGATTTTATTTTTAAATTTAATTAACAATTATCACAAGAAAAAAAATTCAAAAAAAAAATATTTTCCCAAGAAGAATTCCAAAACCTAAAGTGGCAACACTTGTTCAATTAATCAATTAATTAATTTATTAATTTCAATCCATTAAAAAAAATATCGAAAGAAAATCAAAAAAAAAATGAACAATTAACAAAAGAACCAAAATCTTACACTGGCAACACTTGACTATTGAATAAAACTTCGCTAAAATACACAATATATCACCACACACAGGTGTGAGTGAGAGCGCTATATACTCCCTATCACAAAATGGATTCCAAAAACACTTCCAAAAATCACTTTATATAAAAGTAAATTTAATAATAAAACCACTAAAAACCGATTATATATGTATATAATATGGAACAATATAATATGTAAAAAAAGAAATACTAAAGGAATATTAAACGACTCACTTATTTTCCCGGCACAATAAACCAGATACCGAACTCCCTTCTTCCTTTTGAAGGTTATTTCCTTAGGCCTCCTGTGGCCGTAAATTCCCACGACAGCTCACCTAAATAAAAAGAACACCACCAAGTAATTAAATCTTTTAAAAGAATTACAATCAAAAACAATTCACTTCCCTAAGCACAGGACAAAACTAGACAATCACAAGTATTCCAGAAAAAGAATGCCCCACGTTGTGGACGCCAATTGTTGCAAAAATTAACAAACCGAATTTAGGATGAATTTTAAAGATAGGACGAATAATACGATGGCGGAGTGATTGTCCGCAAACTCAATAATAAAACAAAACTCAATAATTATCAAAATCGCAATCGAATTAAAATTTAATCAAATAGGTAGCCGGCGCGCACGAGTAGTACCTATTTGAGATTAATTAAAATAATAAACAACTGTTCGCACAGACAGCAAAAGCAGTGCTGTCGCCCGATAGCTCAGTTTTGGGGTGGGTTTGATTAATTGGGAACAAGGTAATTTTATTAATCGAAATTATTTAATCTTATAAATTTAATTTGATTATAGATTGGGGATAGGGTGTTCTTGAAATATATGAACAAAAAAAATTTAAAGAAACAAGATGGGCGCCAGTAATTTTTTTTTTGTAAAAGGAAATCACAAACCTTTTGGAGCAGAACCGAAAAAGACAATTTATGAACAAATTAAAAAAAGATGTTTTAAGTTGGTAGAAATATTTTTAATGATTTACGATTTTGCGTGGGAAACCTTACAAGTAGGATTAAAACCCAAGATCTTTTAAGAATTTTGAAAGACAAAGAATTGGTGTATTACACCAAAGATGGACCGTTAACCTTTTGTCCCGACTAGACAAAGACAATTTTTAAATACGGGTCGCGAGTTCCGCTTTTTCGGAACTACCTTTTTTTTCTTTTTCGAAACGAAAGCCCAACGATTATTACACAATTCTCAATAGTCACTATCACGCACAAATAAAAAAAATCTACTCTTCAAATACCAAATAAAATACTTAGCTTTTTCCAGATGTCCTGCCAACTTCCCTCTCCTAGTTGTTTTCCAATCCTTCCTTTTTTTTCTTGCTAACATCCTCCAACTTTCACTATCTTTCTTCTCAAAAATTTTCACCTTCTCTATTGCTTTCACCAAACACTTGAATTTCTTTTCACTTTTCAAAATTTCCTCTATCTTTTTTTTTTCAATTCTCTTGAACCTCCGGCTCAGATTTTATCTCGCAAAAAAGTGATCTTCCAGGCTTTCACATTGCCTTGATGACCTCTTTTTTTTCCATTCCCACATGCTTTCGGCCAATCAGAAAGTATGGGTCTCGTTCGCGTTTTAATTCAGCTGTGAAGGGATCGCACCAGAGCGATCACTTAATTAATTGCCTCAAACCCCAAAACAATTAATAGAACATTCAACCTGCTTCGATATTTAATATCCATATTCCCATCGCATTACATTTCATGATCAGCTATAGCAAAGCCAAAGCACAAACAATACAACATTCATATTTCCGTTGGCAGTTGGCACACTCAGTGCATTGTGCATATAGCTATAAATAAATGCTCATATAGTTCAACTGCCACCTTCAGTGCACAAGCTATATAATATGACGCCAAATATACAACAACACTTTCAGTGATTGAAGAAAAACAAATATAATGAAGGATCGCTGACTTATGGTAGTAAAATATGCATCATAAGCAAGCTAGCCCAAAACACTTGAAGTGCATGGCTATTATGCTGATGCTGCATTTTATGGGAATTCTTATTGAATATCGAAGTATTGTTGAATACCAATACAGGCATTATTTTATTGACAAATTTTGTATAAAAAGAGAAGAATAAAATTAAAACACTCACTTCTTATTCTACATTCAAAGATTGTGTTTCACTTTATAAAGCAACTCGCTGGAGTCAAACCAATTTTTAATATAGTAATATAGACGCCCTAAAGAGCTACTCGCTTTTGGGTCAAGGTTTACAAGGCTACTCGCCGGACCACGTCTAAATTACTATAAGGAATAAAAAGTCAGAAATATATTTAGTCCAAGCATTTTCCAGCTACAGACTTTGCATCCAAGCGTTATCCAGCCACAGACTTTGCATGGCGATCTTGCCAGGTTTAGACGCACCAATACCAATAATCAAGAGGAAAGGCTCTGTTCCCATAGTTGGTCCACTAAATTGTCAGGACCCAAAGAACTCGCATGCCACAAAGTGGTTGAAAAACCTCAGAAGACATGCCAAAAATGGAACAAAGAATCACCATCCTATAATAATATTAATAATAATAATATATTATTCGATGATAAATCAAAAAGAACTCAAGCAAAATTATGATCCCAGAAGTGAACCTAAAATTGTAGGATAGGACAAACTGTGGACAGCCAGAAAGCAAAAAGTGGTCGATTTTCTCTCAGCTTCTTGAACAAAAATCATATAAATAGACAACAATAAATTATTTTTTTTATCAATTTTTAAGAACAATATCATTATGAAATAGAATTGAACAACTACTACTAAATCAATATAAACAAATTTTGTTCTTTAATTTATATAGAATTTAAATTTTAATAAAAAGAAAAAGAACAATTGTACAAAAAGAAAAATAACTTTAAAACAATAAATTAATTTTTTCTTCATTAAATAAAAAAAATTATATATATCCTTTACCCAGGACAATCAAAAATAGAAGAGGTAGTTGTGAACAACAACGGACCTCAATTAAATAAACTTAATGAAAATTCTAACTATGAAATAGACTTTTTATTAATTTTATTAATTATTATAATAATATTCTTCTTAAAATACGTCCACAGGACAATTAAGAAAAAATTAAATAAAAATATAAAAAAAGAAATTATAAGAAATAACATTATAAGTAGACGAGTATCTGTGTAAAATAAAAATAAAAATACAATTTTTTTTTGTATTCAAATGTATTCTTTAAAATTATTATGTATCAAAAAACTTATGGAAAATCTGACTAATATTATCGAAGAACTTCACCACATCTTGAGAAACCTAAGAAAAGACGGACCGAATAGAAAAAGGTCAAAAGAGTCAGGAAAACTAAAAAAAGAACAAGTTGAAGACATTTTTAAAAGAGCACGTATTCAGGCTAAACTCTTAGAACAATCATTATCCGAACAAGGGAAAAACGACCTTCGGCCACTTTACGATAGTTTATATAGATATCATAAAGAGGCCTTAGAAAGAATTACAGCCAGTATAAAGCAAGAAGACATAGAAAAAGAACCAATTTTAGTAACAACAAAAAATACAGACAAAATGGCAGAATTTGATTATAGTAAGGCACAAAAATTGCCTGTACTTAATTGCGAGGCAAATGACAAAAGAGCAGAAAATATTAGGGATTTCATAAATAATATAGAGTTTTACCATGATACATTAAATGAACTTTCAAAACCTATGCTAATCAAATTTATATTGAAGTGTAAAATACAAGGAAGGGCATTGACTGAATTAGGAACCGCAAAAATTATAACAATTGAACAATTAAAACAAAATCTAATTGCGAAATGCGGAGATAAGGACACAATAGAGAATATTCAAGCGAAACTAGATAGAACACGTCAAAAGAATCGACTTATGCGAGAATTCGTGTCAGAAATAGAACATTTAGTATCAAAAATGACAGAATTAGAAATAACCATACAAGGGGAGCAGTCTAGGGAAACATTAACAGCAGCAAATGAACGTAGAGGTTTAGCGTTTTTAAAACAAGGAGTTAATGATAGATACAAGATAATTTTGGATAGTGCAAGGCATACGAAAATGCAAGATGCTATAACACATCTTTTAGAGTTAGCTCCAAGCACAGCCCAAGTAACGGAAAATATCAGATATGCCAACAATTTTAGTTATTCTAATGCCCAAAACCAAACAAACCAGGGTTTTTCACCTCGGAGTTTTCACAATAACTACCGAAATAATGCTAATAATTCTAGTAACATGAATAGAAATTTCCCACGACAAACAAATTTTCGTAGCAATTACTTTCAAAATTTTCAAAGTAATAAAAATTGTTGTTAAAATAATTTTAACAACAATAACAATTACCAACGATCATATTACCAACCACGTTTTAATTCGCCACAGAATAACAATTCTATTCAATATAATAACACTAATAGAACCAATCCAAATAACATAAATAGACAAAATAATAACCAATCTAATTTTTATAGAAGGGACAATACATATCAAAATAATTCCAACATAAGAGGCAATGAAAGAAACGCGGTGAAGAATAACCGAAACAATAATAGGGAAAGGGAAACAACTCATATTATGAATGAGGGAAACGAAATACCCACCGAGGGGGAAGCCGACCTATCGGGGGGAAATCTGTAAGCCCAATACAACACATAGCTATATGTGCAGGGGGCATAACAAACGGCCTATATGTAAAATTTAAGATTAACAATAAATCAGGTATAAGATTTTTATTAGATACAGGAGCATCAATTTGCACAATTAAACAAGGAGTTCTGGATAAAAATACAAAAATAAATGAAAATAATAAAATAACAATACAGGGTATTTCCGGTAATTTAAGAACAGTAGGCACTAGCATAAATAGCGTTACAATAGGACAACACGAAACATCCTATACTTTTCATGTAGTACAAGACTCATTTCCAGTACCTGTAGATGGAATCATTGGTGCTGATTTTCTTAAAGATTTTGGGGCAGTAATAGATCTAGAACACTTTGTATTAAAATTATCTTCAGAAGCTTTCCAAATTTCACTTCCAATATTAAACTCAGAACAACTTATTTCACTTACCATCGCACCCAGATCCGAAGCCACCTATTGGCTTGATAGTAAACATTTAGATGCAAGAATATTCGATTCACAAGAACTTTGTGAAGGAGTTTTTATGGCAAATTCTATTTCTCAGTCGAGAAACGGCAAAATTCCATTTAAAATTTTAAATACCCGAGAATCCGAAGTAAGAATCAAATGGATAGAACCCAAGTCCAAACCAATATCAGAATACCATACTATAGCATACGAACAAACTATAAAACCTTCAAATTTACGAACAAAACAGTTACTTAAAGAAATAAATTTAGAAACTCTTAATGAGGAGGAAAAATATGAACTCAAAGCTATATGTTCTAAAATTCAAGATATTTTTCACCTAGAAAGCGACAAATTAACATACACACATATAGGTCAGGCCCACATATCACTCAAGGAAGGAGCTACTGCAAAATATACCAACCCATATAGATTACCTCATTCTCAGAAAAAAGATATTCAAATAGAAGTAGAAAAGATGCTCAAAGATGATATAATAGAACCTTCAATATCCGCCTGGAACTCACCTATTCTTGTAGTTCCCAAGAAAAAAGATCCCATAACGGGAATACAAAAAGTCAGATTGGTAATTGATTATAGAAAAGTAAACGATGTTATTGAGGATGATAAATTTCCATTACCCAATATAACTGACATATTTGATATGGTTGGAGGTGCAAAATATTTTTCATGCATGGATTTAAGCCAAGGTTATTATCAAATGGAATTAGAGAAAAATAGCAGACCTTGCACGGCTCTTTCAACAGAAAACGGACATTATCAAATGAAACGACTTCCCATGGGTTTAAAAATATCACCCAGCACTTTTTCAAGAATGATGTCTGTAGCTATGTCAGGTTTAACTTACTCACGTTGTTTTGTATATCTTGACGATTTAATAGTCTTCGGTAGAAATCTAAAAGACCATAATAAAAATTTAATGAAAGTTTTTGAAAGATTTAGGGAAGTAAATCTTAAAATCCATCCTAGAAAATGTGCTTTTCTTAGAAAAGAAGTTTTATATTTAGGACACATAATATCCAGTAATGGTATTATACCAGATCCATCTAAGTCGAATGTAATGAAAAATTACCCAACTCCCAAAAACGCAGATGAAGTAAGAAGATTCGTAGCATTTGCTAACTATTACCGAAAATTCATACCAAACTTTGCTACACTGGCAATACCTTTAAATCGGTTATTAAGAAAGAACGTAGATTTCAAATTCTCGGAAGATTGCAAAACATCTTTTAATTTACTTAAAGAAGCGCTAATAAGTTCAAATGTTTTACAATTCCCAAATTTTGAAAAAGAATTCATACTCCGAACAGACGCATCTGGGTGCGATGGTAAGTGAAATAAGTTGTTCTGAGTTTAATATTGGAAGTGAAATTTGGAAAGCTTCTGAAGATAATTTTAATACAAAGTGTTCTAGATCTATTACTGCCCCAAAATCTTTAAGAAAATCAGCACCAATGATTCCATCTACAGGTACTGGAAATGAGTCTTGTACTACATGAAAAGTATAGGATGTTTCGTGTTGTCCTATTGTAACGCTATTTATGCTAGTGCCTACTGTTCTTAAATTACCGGAAATACCCTGTATTGTTATTTTATTATTTTCATTTATTTTTGTATTTTATCTGGATTTGCTTTAGGTTCTGTGTTATCCAATTATGATGATAAACCAATTGCTTACGCAAGTAAATCTCTTAACAAAGCAGAAAAAATTATAGTATAAGACGTTTTAAAATATTAACCGATCATAGGCCTTTAGTATATCTATTTTCACTTAAAGAACCTTCCAGTCGATTAACCAAATTTAGACTATTAATAGAAGAAGTTGACGTTTCAATTGTCAAAAGTGAAAGTGTAAAATTTTTTGGTCTCTGACAAACTTTTAAATTAAATGTAAAATAAGTAACGATTTTTTTATATAAACAAGTTGCTTAACACTTTTTAACGTGATTTCATACCACCGAAAGGAAAATTATTACTTTACAACAAAGGTACGAAGTTAAATCTTGCTTAAATTCACAAGTAGATCAATTTGCTGCTATACGGTACATTCTTGTGCAATATAACTGACACCGCATCCGAACAGAGCATTCACAAAGAATAAAAAAGAAAAACACCAAAACTCTTCGAATATGTTCAAAATGGGTGTAGGAAATCTATCTACTGATGATTTGAAATCCATCCTAGAAACCACTCTTAATAATGTTCTCAGTGAGAAGCTGAAGAGTCTTGTAACAAAGGAAGACCTTAATCAACTTTACACTGAAATTGGCTCTTTAAGGGCGGTAAACATTCACCTTAACCACAAAGATGCGAACTTCTTGAAAGCCAGTTGGAAATTATCTCACGAAAAGCTAATGAATCATCCATTGTCGTTCACCTTCCTTTAAATGCAGAAACCAATGCAACTCAATTCGCTATACAGACTTGCAAGGGGCTTCTTAAGCTAAACGAAGGTGATAATTTTCACATTAAACGATCTAAGGAAATACACAACAACAACGCACAGCGGGGTACTGTCAAAATCGAACTTCTCTCGGCACAGATTGCAGACCAGATTATTGCTGCGTCACATAAACTTAAAAACACTGGGATCAGTATTTTCCGCGAGCAATCGCTTATGTATCGCAAAAAGAGACAAACACTGGTTGAATTCAGAAACAAACTCCTACAAATTAATCCGAACGCAAAAATTTTTGTTAAAGGAGACAAATTGCAAATCAATCAACATTTGTTTGTTTACAAGTATTCACGAGGTTTGACTGTCAAATCTCCTACCGAATTGTCTTTTGTCAAACATATGTTCGGTGACAGATCAACAGAGTTCTTTGACTGCAGCGAGGGAGAGAGAGAAGATAATTCTTCTAGTGCGTCTGTTCCATCAACATCTAACTCCTTACAGTTTTACACGCCACCTATGAGTCAACTCTCACAACCATTAAGGTTACAAACACATTAATATCTGCCGTCTGCCAAATTAACAATAATTTTCAAAATTTAACTATATGCTCGTATAATATTACAGGTCTTAAAAGTAAACTTTTATTACCTAGTTTTTTTAACTTTATTCAAAATTTTGATATAATTATTCTTTTAGAAACTTTTGTAGAAGAAAAAAATGAAAATGATTTTTTAAGCTATTTTAAAAATTTTAATATTATGTGCTCTCCAGCAATCAGGACTAATGTCCACGGCAGAGCTAGTGGTGGAATGATATGTGGGATCAAAAAAAATTTTGATTCTCAATTTATTAAACTTTGTTGTATATCTAACAGAATTATCTTTCAAATTTCAAGCAACAACATAACATATTCAATTATTCCAGTGTACTTAAACTGCAATAACTGGCAAACTGATTTTACTAATTTAGTAGACTTCGTGAATACATCCAACTTGGAGAACATAATGATAATTGGTGATTTAAATGCTCGAATCGGCAAATATCAAAACCCTTCAACTGAAAATATACCATCTCATGCTGCTCTTAATGTTGTCAGAAATTCCAAAGATGATATTCTTAATCGCAATGGGAAGAAGATTATAGACTTTTTTGAAGACTTTGGACTATCTGTGCTTAATGGGGCTTCTGAAGGAGACGTTTCTGGAGAATTCACTTTTATAAGCGGCCAAGGACAGTCTGTTATAGACATTGCAGCTATTTCAATGGAGTGGGTCAATATATATAAAGATTTCAAAGTGGGTTTAGAGAATTTTTCAGCGCACTTGCCAATTGAGGTGAAAGTACAGTTTACTTCTGAAACAACGCAGAGGTATACCAGTAATTCCCTTAGACTGAAATGGAACGAGAATCGTGCTGTCTTGTACAAATCACTTTTAGACCGTAACTGCAGAACTCTCCCTTCACCCGATTCCCCGGATTATATTGAAATTTGTGATGAGGAGATAGCAAAAGTGATAAAAGCCTCAGCATCGTATAACGAGAATAATAATAACTCATTTACTCCAAAGAACAAATGGTTTGACAATGATTGCAAAAAGCTTCGTAAACTTTCTTTTGTGTATCTCAAACTCTTTAGATCTACAAATGCCTTGTTTTTTAAAAATATTTATCTATATGTAAACAAAGAGTTCAAGAAAGTATGTGCAAATAAAAAAATCGAGTATATGAAAAATATGGCAAGGAATCTAGTCAGCTGTACAAACTCAAAGGACTTTTGGTGTAATGTTCGTGAGCTCGGTGGTCATAATCGAAGTGTGGTGAATACTCTCGGAGCTGAGACACTAGCAGCTCACTTTAAAACTCTTTTGTCGGCTGATGAGAACCACCACACTTTCTGCTATGCATTACCCAACACCAACATCTCTGTATTGGATGATCCTATATCTTTGGGAGAACTCGAATTAACACTGAAGAAAATGAAAAACAAAAAGGCTCCAGGCATCGATGGTATTCCGGCAGAGTTCTATAAAAATAGTATTGATGTATTGAAAAACTATTTGTTGGTTTACTTTAATAGACTCTACGATAACTCGCATGTGCCACTCAGTTTTACTAAAGCAGTAATTTTTGCAATTTTTAAAAAAGGAGATTCAGCCCTACCAGAAAACTACAGAGGGATTTCAATTCTCAACTCGATGCGAAAAATCTTGGCTTCAATTCTTTACGAAAGACTTTCAAGGTGGGTTGAAAGCAACCATCTACTGAACATGTTCCAAGCTGGTTTTAGACCGGGGTTCTCGACTATGGACCACATCTTTGCCCTCACCAGTATAGCTAGGAAGTCTATAGAGAAGGGTAATAAATTATATGCATGCTTCGTTGATTTCAAAGCGGCGTTTGACAGGGTAAACAGACAGGCTTTGATCTACAAGCTTTCATCTTTAGGAGTTTCCCGAAAGCTCCTGTTGATGTATCTAAACTTTCTGAGGTCTTCTACTGCTACGGTATGGGATGGTGCTGAATTTTCGAACTGGTTCGAAACCACAACTGGAGTTCCTCAAGGCTGCATCTTAAGTCCTATTCTCTTCGCCCTGTTTATTGACAACATATGTGATGCGCTTCCAGAAGGAATATTGTTTGCAGACGTTCAAGTTAAAATTTTACTCTATGCCGACGATTTAGTTCTGTTGGCTGAAAACCCTTTCAGTCTCCAGCTGCAGATCAATAGACTCAAGAGCTTCTGCGAGATGTGGGGACTACAGGTAAACACTACTAAAACGAAGGTTATGGTTTTTGAAGCACGCCAAAGAAGGAGATTGCCTGAAGAACAATGGTCTCTCAACAATATACCAATTGATATCGTACAGGAATTTAAGTACCTTGGAGTCATACTTACAAGTAATTTGAAGTTTTCCAAACATGTTGAAGATAAAAGCTCTGAGGCTAAACTAGCTTTAAACTTGATGTGGCCCAAGTTTTTTGCAAACCAACAAGTTGATGTAAAGTCCAAATACCGTGTGTTTCATGCAACTGTCAACACCTGTATGTGCTATGGTGCTCAAGTTTTTGGTTACTTGCCCCTCGAAGAATTCGAAGCAGTTCAAAGGTTTTTTTTCAAACGCCTTTTTAGATTGCCGACGTCAACTCCGAATTATGCAATCTATGTAGAGTCTGGTATTACACCCATATATACTCAAAACCTTAAAACTAATGCAGATTATATAGTACGAGTTATGAAAAGAGAAGAGAGAAGCCTACACAAAACCATCATGTTGCGACTATTGCTCACCAATTCAACACCTTTTAAAGAATGGAACCAGCTTGCCCTATCTCACGAAGTGAACTCTTTACCGACTGAGTCAAATGTGGACCAATGGCCAGCTATATTTAACAACATTATTGCTAAGGTAGACGAAAAAGCATACAACCAACATCAAGCCAGAGCAGCATCCACGACATCCAGAAACGTCTACAGAACTCTCAATCACCACTTGCGATCGGAAGACAACTATTTCACCAATGAACTATCTGCTGAAGCAATAAGCTTAATATTTAGAGCACGGGTCGAAATTCTAAATCTCAATTGTATGCCACATCGCCCTGATCTGTCACAAATTTGTGGTTTGTGTAACAGACGAGAAGCTGAAGACACTTTGCACTTTATTGCTGTATGTCCAATTCTGCAAGAGATACGACGTTTACATTTAAATGAGAGCTTTATTTCACCAGTTCGTTTGCGCGAAATACTAAACGGTGCCCTAGGTTGGTGTAGCCTATACAAATATTGTAAACATGCGTTGACCTTTAGAAATAGCTACCTATGAGATATTTTAAAGTTATTGCAGTCTAAAGTATATCACTTTGATTTTTATTTTGTGTTTCAAATCACTTTAAAATTGAAAAAAATTATTGTGTTTCATTATGTATATTATTTACTTTTGTATTTAAAATCACTATAAAATTGTTAACATGTTTTAAGATTTTTTTATGAATTTTGAAAAAAAAAAAAAAAAAAAAAATGTTTTTTGTGTTTCAAATCACGTCAAAATTGTTACTTATATTTATAACTTAATGTCAAATGTATCTATTGAATAAGTTTTTTTTTTTTTGATTATTCTGAATTTGGTTTGTCATAAAATATTCAAATATTTTCAATATATGTACATATATTTCTTTAATTTATTATGAAATGTCATTTCAGGCAGACGGCAGAATTGCCACGTCCTTATTCTTAAGAATAAATATTGTGAACATTAGTATATGAAATAAAGAATTTTATCTATCTATCTATCTAGAAGAATATACTTTTTGTGTAGAGTATACACCAGGGAAAAACAACTGCACTGCAGATGCTCTAAGTAGAATACAAATTCATTCAGAAGACTTACAAAAACTTTACGTTTGTGTCACAACAAGAGCACAATCAAAGAAATCCGATATAAACAAAGAAAATCCCCCAAAAGAAAAAGTAGAAAAAGAAAAGATAATCAGTGAACTTTTAAAAGCTCCGGAAACAGGTTTGAAAGTAGTTGAGTTAAAAATAATTAGCAGTTTTAAAGAATAAGATGAAGATTTTGCAAAAATAAAGGGTACTAGAGTATTAAGTCCAAATCTTATATTGGGATATATTCCAGGAAGTAATTGTTTAATTTTAAACCGGTCCAAGCTAAGTACTAACGCCCGATCGGCATCATTTGACAAAATGTTGTTGAGGGACGTACAGAAAAATTGTGAACCGCAAATAAATAATGAAAAGGAATCCAAGAATGGCACTATTGACCGATCAGCATCATTTGACAAAATGTTGTTGAGGGACGTGCGTACAATTTGCGGACCTTTATCAATTAAAAATATTTATATTAAAGAAATAAAAAATAACAGACGGCCGTCATAAAGAAAAAATAAATATATTAAAGAAAATAATAGAAGGAATATTTAAAGAAAGTAAAATAAAAGTGCACATAATAGATGAAAAAATTAAAATAACAGACCCTTTCAAAATTAAATTAATACTAAATGATTATCATTTGTTACCAACGAGTGGACATGCTGGTATGAATCGCATGTTGCGTAACATTAAAAAAAGATATTATTGGACAGGCATGCAAAACGATGTGACGACATACGTTAAGCACTGCCCAATATGTCAACGTAACAAACATATACAACCAAAGAAGCAACCTATGACTATAACGTCAACAGCAGAATCAGGCTTCGATAAAATTTTTCTTGATTTAGTAGGACCCCTTGACGAATCAGAAAATGGGTCAAAATATATTCTTACTCTTCAAGACGAATTAACTAAATTCACTGAAGCAATAGCTTTACCAAATAAGGAAGCTAATACAGTAGCTAAAGGGCTCGTCGAATCTTTTATTCTTAAATATGGAGTCCCTGGAACTATAGCATCTGATCAAGGTACCGAGTTTATAAATAAAGTTTTTAAAGATATGTGTAGTTTGTTAAAGATAGAACAACTACAGTCCACTGCTTACCATCATGAAAGCATTGGAGCGTTAGAGAATTCCCATAAAGTTTTAGGAGCTTATCTTAGAAGTTATGTATCGGAAAAACTTACAGATTGGAGCAACTGGCTACCCCATTATGGTTTCTGTTACAACACTTCAGTACATTCAGAAACAGGGTATACACCTTTTGAATTAGTATTTGGAAGACAATGTAATTTACCTTCCAATCTCACAAATAAAGTAGATCCAGTGTACAACTACGAAGACTACGTGATAGACTTAAAACACAAACTACAAATAGTTCATAAAGACGCTAGGGATACTTTGATAAGCAAGAAAATTAATAGGAAGACGAGGTATGATACAGATGTAAAAGCAAAGGCTTCAGATTTTAACGTAGGAAGTCTAGTTTTGTTAAGAAATGAAAATAGAAAAAAGTTAGACCCAATCTATATTGGTCCATACGAAATATTATCTCAAAATGGGGTGAACTGCGATATTAAATATGAAAACAAAACAATGACAGTTCATAAAAATAGACTAAAACCATTTTACATGTATTTAACTTTTATATAATCAATAATTAAATCAAAGTCCAAAAATAAAAAAAAAAAAAAAAAAAAAAAAAAAAGGGAAAGAATGTAAATAATAATATATGTATGTATATACAAGATAACTACTTCATTTAATTTTTAATAAGGCCGGCATAGGATCTAAGTAAATTATATTGTTTAGCAATAAATGAAACGCAACTAGAATATAAGAAGAATAAAAAAAAGTTTCTTAGAATATAAGAAGAATAAAAAAAAGTTACTTATATGAATAAATGAAAAATAGAATATAAGAAGTTAATAAAATAAGTAAGTTGTATGAATAAATAAAAAATAGAATAAAAGAAGAATAAAATAAGTTACTGTATGAATGAATGATACAAACTAAGTATGTACTATTAAAATACATATATGTAGAAGAAAATAATGTTAAAAAAAAAAAAAAAATTTGTAAGACAGAAAATTGTAAATACAAACAAAAAATATCAAATAACAAACTAAGATCCCTTGATGTACAAGTTTCGCATAAAAAAGAAGAAATCATTCCATGTTATGATTTCTCCTTTTTATCCCAGGAAGGGTGGTGTGAAGGGATCGCACCAGCGATCACTTAATTAATTGCCTCAAACCCCAAAACAATTAATAGAACATTCAACCTGCTTCGATATTTAATATCCATATTCCCATCGCATTACATTTCATGATCAGCTATAGCAAAGCCAAAGCACAAACAATACAACATTCATATTTCCGTTGGCACACTGAGTGCATTGTGCATATAGCTATAAATAAATGCTCATATAGTTCAACTGGCACCTTCAGTGCACAAGCTATATAATATGACGCCAAATATACAACAACACTTTCAGTGATTGAAGAAAAACAAATATAATGAAGGGTCGCTGACTTATGGTAGTAAAATATGCATCATAAGCAAGCTAGCCCAAAACACTTGAAGTGCATGGCTATTATGCTGATGCTGCATTTTATGGGAATTCTTATTGAATATCGAAGTATTGTTGAATACCAATACAGGCATTATTTTATTGACAAATTTTGTATAAAAAGAGAAGAATAAAATTAAAACACTCACTTCTTATTCTACATTCAAAGATTGTGTTTCACTTTATAAAGCAACTCGCTGGAGTCAAACCAATTTTTAATATAGTAATATAGACGCCCTAAAGAGCTACTCGCTTTTGGGTCAAGGTTTACAAGGCTACTCGCCGGACCACGTCTAAATTACTATAAGGAATAAAAAGTCAGAAATATATTTAGTCCAAGCATTTTCCAGCTACAGACTTTGCATCCAAGCGTTATCCAGCCACAGACTTTGCACAGCTACACCTAGCATATTTGCAAGAGTGAGCGAACGCAGTTGAGACACCACTACTTTTCCTACTCGCACGTTTCACCCCAGCTTTATGCACTACCACCGTCATTGGATTCGCCGACCTCTGGTACTTCTTCCAGTGAGCGGGAATTCAATGGGTGCATTCAGCCACCCTATTCACACCCCCATAATTTTGGATAAACTTTGATAAGTTGCATGAAACTCAAGTGTTTAACGCGTTCATTTTTCCCCTCGTACGAAATTACAATTTAGTAAAACTTGAAGGAAGCTTATCAATTTCTTTTTTTTTTTGTTTTAACTGTCGGAGGGTGGAAGTTGGCAGTGATTTTTATCTCGCGTTTCTACTCTACTTGTCGTTGGACTTTCGCGCAGACTAGGGGATTAGGGACTCTCGTTAACGTTCCATCTTTTACAATCAGAGATTGGTTTATGTTGGGCGTGCAGCCATTCTCATTTGAGTAACATCAGCAATCGAGGACCAAGTGTCGCTCGTGCCTTTTCTTTGTTTGTATTGGTGACCAGACCACCTGTCTGTCACCATGATTGGTATGCGTGCAGACCATCTGCTGTACCAAGAGTCACTTTGTGGACCGCCCGTCACACAACTGCACCAATTTGGCCACCCCTATTTTTGGTTGCTTTTCCAGTATATAATAAGAGCAGGCCACTGACTGATGGAAGACAGGATTCAACTGAACTCTTAGAATATTTTGGAGCCACAACGAAGAACGGAAGGTTAAAAAGGGAAAAGGATATACAATAGGCGAGTGAAACTTGTTGTGGTAAATTTTACCGCAACAAAGATTTAATTAGATATAAAAAAATTAAGTTAATTTTAATTTGAAATTTGATGTGCATTTCATCAACGTTAAGGTTTGTTGATCTTAATTCCTAAATTAGATTCCCTTAAATTAGAATGGAATTTTTTGTAACGTGAATACTTAAATAATTAATTACACCTGACAAACATACAAACCCATTTTTAAAAAGCCGTGTAAACGATAATATTTCATTTCAATTTACATATTCATATATAAAAGTGTCATTTTAGTTCAAGCGAACATTTAAATGCTCGTAAAAATCAACAGTTTAAAATAATTAAAAAATTGAAATAAATGCAAATTTTATTTCAAATAAATGCAAATTTTATCTACGCAACAACTTGCTAACCTAAACATATTCTATCGTACTTATTCATGTGCCTTTTTAAACCCATGGACCTATCTGCTTCCAAAAGGATAAATATAGGAAAATATGTTTGCAAATAGGTACATACCTACATATGCATAAATTCTCAATTTTTTCAATTTTAACACAGTTGTTTAGCACTGCAAAATATTAAAGAAAAAAGTCTGAAGCTACTATTAGAAGGTTAACGTAAAAGGCCAACGCGTTGATCCTTTGACGTAAAAATGAGTTCATTTGTAGACCTACAATTAAAAACTACACACTAATTATGTTATATGCTAACATTGTACCAATTTTAACATTCTTTCACACCCTAATATGAACGAAATAAAAATAACGTTGGCTTCAATAAATATTATTTTGTCAAATCGTGTGATAGTCAACGTCTTAAGCATTGACGCTGTGAACGTTGACGGTGCGTTGACACAGAAAATGTAGATGTTTTTATGACGCCAGAGAGTCAACGCGTTGATCCTTTAAGTTGATTGTTTAATTCTAGCTTAAGTCATGGCTGAATTCCAATCACGAAACGACTAAGTCCTTACAATTCTGCTTAATACACACCAACCTACCCTCCTTAATACTTACTTTTCTACATACCTACCCACCCACTACCCACATTACAATAAAAAATACAAATTTTAAAAAAATACCTACAACGAATGTATTTGCTTTGGAAAAATTCAAAATAAGGCACCGAATCATTGTATCAATACTTAAATTTGAAAACGTTGCTTTTAAATTTTCAGATTTCACAAAAATAGAAAATCTAAAATCAAATGAATACAATTTTCTGCTAACAAATCTAAAACACAGCCAATTAAATGTATTGTATTATGCATACCTTCTATACATTGATAGGTATGAATAAAAAAATCTCAGGTAACGTTGGCAACGACTGATTTTTGTTTACATTTGAGTAATTTATTTTATTTATTTATTTCAATATTTTCATACTTTCAGTCGCTCTTAGATTCCATACTTAATTTTCGTACAGGCAGCGCCCCCATAGTCCACCTTCCGTAACAAAATTTTGTGTTTCATGATAGTACTATTCAAATATGCATATATACAAGGGAACGATTCATTTTGCTTTTGCACATAAAAGAATCAGGAAAATAAATATGCGTCCGGAAAATAGAGAAATAGATTTTAAGTGAAAAAGAACTTCGCAAGTGCATTATTGTTTTAAAAATTTCTTTGAGTGATTTCCGATCGATCAGTAAATACTTTATTTTTCAATGATGAAATCGTTTTCGATGAAGAGCTGATGTTTGATTTCACAATTCGGAACAAAATCATTCCAGTGAAAGCGTCCATGATCTATCAGATTTACTTTCAATGATCATTTCTAACCTCAAATGCTTGTTTCGAATCTGGTTTTAATGATGAAAATCAATGATAGCTATTACTAAACCCCAAACCTTTAGTAATATCATGGAGCAATTTTTGTACGTTCGTAGCAACGTGTCGTTGAAAGTTGAGTTCAAAAAAGTCTTCACTTAGTTAAACTCGCCGTAGCCACTAGATCCTACCTCAGTACAGTCTCTCCATGATAGTACTTTAGGTTATATGACAAAGATGAAATGTATTTTAAAGCATGAGAGCGACCAACGTCAAACGAATGAACGAATATTCGTCCATTATGACATTTTTTCACATGTTTTGTTCGTATTCGTCATTGCAGATGCAAAATAAAGATTGGAATGGAATTGTTAAGACTTGGGCGAACATTTTATTCGTTGAAGCGAATTGAGGTTGACAGTTCGTTACAATCAGATTGCAATTCACAACAAACTATTTGTTTTCTTAAATTTCTCTTATTTTGTTAATGAAAAATCTGATTTTACTATCTTAAGCTTAACTTCAACTATATTTGTTCCTCTTTGTTTACAATTTGAACAGAATTAAGGTTATTAAATTGTTTAAAATCACATTTATTCATTCATTAGTTCTGAAATTGGTAAAAATTGTGTTTTTTTTTACTAAAATCGCGTTTAAAAAATAGATTTTGAAATCAAAGTAATGGTTAGGTTAGGTTAGGTTAAAGTGGCTGCGGATACAAAAACCACACACTTAGGCCAGAAGAAAAGGTCCATTGTGATACCACATGAATCTAGAGAAATACCTCCCACTAGTCGAACCATTTTGAGCTTTTTATAAAGCGAAGGAGATATCTGATATCCTTTTTTGCTAGTTCACTGGGATCCTCAAAAGAGTATTCTCCCAGATGAAGTTTGCGTCTTAGTGAGAGAGCAGGGCAGGTGCAGAGGAGGTGAGAGATTGTCTCTTCTTCTTCCTCGTCCATACAGCTCCTGCAGAAGTCATTTGAGGCTACACCAAGTCTTATTGCGTGTCTGCCTATAAGACAGTGCCCCGTAAGGACACCTATTAGGGAGCTTATATGAAGTCTGCTTTGAGATAACAAGTCTTTAGAGCGCTTTAGGTCGAGTGAGGGCCATATTAGTTTTGTGGCTGCGCATGTTGGTAAGTTGTACCACCTAGAGTTTGCTATCTCAAAAGCTTTTTCTTTTAGCAGAAGCTTACATGTAGCTATCGGTATACCTATCTTCTCCCTTTCAGGTGAAATAGGTATGACGGTTCCATTTTTGGCGAGTTCATCGGCTCTACAATTTCCTGCGATGTCTCTGTGACCCGGCACCCAGCATAGGTGAATGTTAAATTGCTGCGCCATCTCCATAAGAGATGATCGACAATCGAGGGCTGTTTGAGATTTGGTTGAGACACCATCAAGAGATTTAATAGCAGCCTGACTGTCAGAGAAGATGCGGATATCAGAAGTTGATATCACGTTTTCTCTTAGCCAGGAGAGAACCTCTTTGATCGCTAAAATTTTCGCTTGGAAGACGCTACAATGATTAGGGAGGCGGAATGAGATGCTTAGATTAAGCTTTTCTGAGTACACACCACTACCAACTCCCTCATTTGTCTTGGATCCATCTGTGTAAAAGTGGATGCTTTTGTCATCCAGGAGTTTTTTGTCTTCCCATTCATCTCTGGATGGAATAGATACCTGGAAGTTTTTTCCAAATTCGGGTTTTGGGATAGTGTAGTCTATGTACTTTGGTATAGAACCAAAGAGGTTCAGAATGATGGAGTGCCCAACATTGTTGTTGGCGCATTGAGATGAGGCGTTGAGTCTTATAGCAGTACTCGCTGCCACTTGTTTGCTGAATATGTCGAGGGGTGTCAGATGGAGGAGAGTGTCCAACGCTGCTGAGGGTGTGGTTCTCAAAGCCCCGCTAATGCAGAGACATGCAGTGCGTTGAACTCTGCTGAGTTTGTCGAAGTATGTGACTTTCTCCAGTGCAGTCCACCACACTGCAACCCCGTACATAAGTATTGGTCGGATGACCGATGTGTATAGCCAATAGGTTATGCGAGGTTGAAAACCCCATTTGTTTCCTATGGCTTTCTTGCAGAGGAAGAGAGCTGCTGTAGCCTTTTTAACTCTTTCCTGAATATTAGGTTTCCAACTTAATTTTTTGTCCAATATCAGACCAAGGTATTTGGCCTCATTGGTAAAAATTAGTGGTACACCTTTTATAGAGGGAGGTACAATTTCTGGGATCTTGTATTTCCGTGTAAAAAGGACGAGGTCCGTTTTCTGCGGAGTGCCTCTACTCACAGACCTTTTCGTACAAAAATCCCCCATCTTAGAGTTGATGATCCTGCTTTTTAGCATTAGATTTATCAATTCACAGAGTGAGTATTCGACGTTTAGGTTAGTCATAGCAGAAGTGATAGCGGATGTGTCAACGTTGTTGAACGCGTTTTCAATATCCAGGAAGGCCACCATAGTGTATTCTTTTTGTACTAGGGAGTTTTCGATAGTTCTTACCAAAGTATGCAAGGCTGTTTCTACCGATTTCCCTTTGCAGTAGGTATGCTGAGACATCGATAGTCCCTTATCAATGCTGTTACGTATATGGATATCAATCAAACGTTCCAGAGTTTTGAGAATGAATGATGATAGGCTAATAGGTCTTAGATCTTTAGGGTTGACATGCGAACATTTGCCCGCCTTGGGAATGAAAACTACCTTTACTTCTCTCCATCGCTGAGGTATATGGACCATATCTAGACAACTTTTAAATATCATCTCTATGATGGGCAAAGTTATGTCAGTCGTAAATTGCAGCTCAGCTGGTATTCAGAGCCCAAGTCAACTTCTCTTTTGTAACAAGACCTTGAGGAAATGTTAAGTTAATACCCGACCCAGAGTGGTTTGTTGTATTAACGTATTTGGAGCTATCAGGGAAGTGTGTATCCAGTAGCAGGTTTAGCGTTTCTTCGCAAGAGTTAGTCCAAGTACCATCCAAGTTTTTAAGGCAACTAGGCATGGTTGGATTTGTCGAGAGAATCTTCCTTATTCTTGATGTCTCCGAGGATTCTTCTATTGAGCTACAGAAGGATCTCCAAGAGGATCTTTTGGCTATTCTCAATTCCTGTTTGTATTTTTTGAGGGATTCCTTATAGGAGTCCCAGTCTTGGGGATGTCTAGTCTTTTTTGCACGATTAAAAAGCCTTCTACAGCCTTTCCGGAGTATTTCCAGTTCAGTAGCCCACCAATATGGTTTCTTCTTTCCCCGCACTGTAGTGAGGGGGCAGGCAGTTTCCATGGCTTTATTAAGGGCTGCCGTAAGCTCGTCGACTTTTTGATCGAGTTCAAGAGCACACAAGGGCGGATCAGAAAGTTCTGGTTTAATCAGATTCTTCAGAGTCGCCCTATATTTAGGCCAATCTGTTTTCCTATAGTTACGGAATTGGATCGGTTTTGGGGACTCTTCAATAAGTGTGAATTGGATGTATCTATGATCGGAGAACGAGTGCTCCTTTGATACTCTCCAATTCAATATCTTATTTGAGAGATTTAACGAGACAAGAGTCATATCTAAAACTTCTTGTCGACTTTTAGTAACGAAGGTTGGTTCACTACCTACATTACTTACTACTAGATTAGTTGTTAAAATATAATCAAAAAGAGACTCACCTCTGTCATTTATATCGGTACTACCCCACGTAGTATGGTGCGCATTGGCGTCACAACCGATAATTATGCTGGTTTTACATCTTGTTGATTCAGCGACCGTCCTCTCCAGAGTGGTACCAGGTAGTGGGCCCTGGTGGTCGTGGCCCAAATACGCTGATACCAGCCAGTAGGTATGGTTGTCTATTACCATACTGGCTGTGGTGACGTCTTTATCACTGAAATTAGGGAGTAAAAATACATTTAGATTACGTTTTACTAGTATGCAGGACCTTGGGTTACCTTTTCCTGTTACATATAGCACGTAGTAGCCAGGAGTTCTCAATCCTCGAACCAGGGATTTCACAATCCAGGGCTCTTGGATGAGAACGACATCTTCTCCAGTTTTTGTCAGGCGGAGAAGAAGGGAGGCCGAAGCCGTTTTGGAGTGTTGGAGGTTAATCTGTAGTATTTGCAGCATTTTGGCTACAAATTGGCAGATCAACCTCCACCACTGTTGAATCCAGCTCATCCAGATCAGACGAAGAAGAACCTAATAGTTCATCTTCCTCCTCACTGGGGAGAACTTTGTCGTTTGAGTCGTCGGTCTCCATTAGGGATAAACCTTCGACGTTTTTAGAAGAAGACTGTGCTGCGACAGAAGAGGGCCCTGCCACATTCTCATCCACACCCATGGATGGGAAGGTGATGTTAGCACTGGGACCCCCTACGTCTTGCGGCACAGCTTCTGATGCGGGCTCGGAGTAAGACTGTGCTGCGACAGAAGAGGGCCCAGGTACAACATCATCCACATCCAAGGAAGGGAAGGTGATTGTAGCACTGGAACCCCCAACGTCTTGCGACACAGCTTCTGAAAAGGGTTGTGGAGGCTCGCATGAAGCGTCTACCTCATCTTTTTTATAGATCCGTAGCGTGATTGTCCCGAAACCGTACCTTATCACTCCCTTATCTCTCGCCAGAGAAGCCACAGAGTCTTTATTGATTACGATAATCGCACTTCGATAAAGACCCTTTGGCTCCTCCAGTTTCGCGATCTTCCAGTCGTGACAAGGAAGGTCCGGGTTGCTAATCTTAATAATCTCGCGTATGTCATCCGGACATGAGGGTTCTTTAGGGATCCAAGCGCGAGCTCTCGGCCTGCATGGAATGTCTTCCTTTGCAACGACCTCGAGTTTTGTGCCTGGCCAAACTTCGCCCAGCATGCCGACAGCAAGCGTATAGAGATCGCGCGACCTCTGATCGTTACAAGCGATGAGCTTGACATGACCTTGATGCCAACCCTCATCGCTTGTTACAGGCGGCCAGCCGAGAGCTTCAGATTCACCATCTGCCAACGGTCAGAAGTAATCGTGCCATCAATATTGCTCCTATCGATGACCGCAATTACGATCTTATTTGAATCCTTAAGTACATCACTAAAAGGTTTAGTGAGAGGTACTCGAGGAATATTGGGAGTGCTGGTGTTTTGCACTTTGGGCTTTTTCGGGACGGGAGTGGACTCCTCCAAAGACCTTTGTCGCTTTGACGTGGAGTCGTGGCGACTAGTATTGTCTAAAATGGATTTAGCCCACTCCAGCTTTTTGCTAAGGATGGGATTACTTCCATCCCCCAGTGTTGAACCAGAGGATTTTATAATCCTCATCGCATTCCGTCGTTGTTTATACGAGCTCCTAGGAGCATACTGGAGAGGTTTACTCTCTTTAGTAGTGGAAAGATCATTTTTCACGAACTTCCCACTACCGACATGAGGAAGCGTATTCGTCAATTGTACATCCTGCACCGCACTAGAAGAAGGGCAGCGACTTGGCACAGGCCCTTTTCCGGTGCTCGGCACAGGAGTAACGACAGCCAGCGTTGCCGCCGAACTGCCGCCCGGTGTGGATACATCCTGCACCGCACTAGAAGAAGGGCAGCGACTTGGCACAGACCCTTTTCCGGTGCTCGGCACAGGAGTAACGACAGCCGACGTTACCGCCGAGCTGCCGCCCGGTGTAGCTGGAATACCGGTGCCGGTTTGACGCTTTTGCTTCCAGTATTGTTTTTGTTTTTGTTTTTGGTTTTGTTTTTTATTTGAGTTGTTCATTAGGATTCCCACGAGTAGCGAAGTAAAGGGGGGGTCCATCTGTGCAGAGATTCGCTTACACAGATAAGGCTAGCTAATCCGGAGGTCGCCTGGTATCCGGATACTCCGTTAACGACTGAGCTATTTTTAGAAATTGGGCCCTCAGCCTGGCTGATCATCGGCACGGGTCGTATAACACCTTAGATCCAGCCCAATTGGGAAGTTGAAGGGAAGGATATGTTTTGGAGCAGGAGAGACGAACAGCAAATACGCCATAAGCGTCCCAGAAGGGAACTAGGTTATAGTGATACACCATATATTTGGGAGATAAGGAGACATCAGCCAGCATAGTAACACAAAGCCGACGGAGGAGGGGGTAGGGATTGGGAGGGGTAGGGGTGAGCGACCTTTGGTTTCAGGACTCTTCTGGAGAAATAATTCCCGAGAATCATTGACCTTACTCAGCTTCTACAACTCGACAAGTTCGACGCTCAGGTAGAAGAAGTATTTAATCATAATTATGCAAAATATTTTTTTTTAATGTTTAAATTTTTTAGAATAATTAATCGGAATGGGAAGTTATCAGTGTGGGTCGCATCCCAGCATCTCTTTTTTTTAATATATATTCAAAATATGTTCATGTTCAAATAACAGCTTTTATGGTCACTTATTTAAAAACTCTTTTTAGTTGATGTGATGTTTGCACCATACAAATAAATCAATAATAATTGAGGTGAAAATTAAAATTGACAAAGATTTAATTAGATATAAAAAAATTAAGTTAATTTTAATTTGAAATTTGATGTGCATTTCATCAATGTTAAGGTTTGTTGATCTTAATTCCTAAATTAGAGTATCTTAAATTAGAATGGAATTTTTTGTAACGTGATTACTTAAATAATTAATTACACCTGACAAACATACAAACCCATTTTTAAAAAGCCGTGTAAACGATAATATTTCATTTCAATTTACATATTCATATATAAAAGTGTCATTTTAGTTCAAGCGAACATTTAAATGCTCGTAAAAATCAACAGTTTAAAATAATTAAAAAATTGAAATAAATGCAAATTTTATTTCAAATAAATGCAAATTTTATCTACGCAACAACTTGCTAACCTAAACATATTCTATCGTACTTATTCATGTGCCTTTTTAAACCCATGGACCTATCTGCTTCCAAAAGGATAAATATAGGAAAATATGTTTGCAAATAGGTACATACCTACATATGCATAAATTCTCCATTTTTTCAATTTTAACACAGTTGTTTAGCACTGCAAAATATTAAAGAAAAAAGTCTGAAGCTACTATTAGAAGGTTAACGTAAAAGGCCAACGCGTTGATCCTTTGACGTAAAAATGAGTTCATTTGTAGACCTACAATTAAAAACTACACACTAATTATGTTATATGCTAACCATTGTACCAAATTTATTTATTTATTTATTTATTTATAATTCGTTAAATACTAACGTTAACAATTCTTAATATATACTTACAATCTAAAAACTTAAACTAGACTGTTGAAAAATAATAATTTGCAATTAATACTTTTTATATTATCATTTGGTGAATTAATACAAGAGTAAAACTTATTATAGATGTCAATTAATTGATTTAAGGGACTATGTACACCATAGTTTGATCTGCTAAAATTAATATTCAATGGTTTCTGGAGTCTTATACTTGAACGACTAAAACTAAAGTTTAAACTACCAAGAACTGATGGTGATGAAATTTGTCCGTTTATTATTCCAACAATAAAACAAAATTGCAAGTACTTCCTATGATTTGTCAAAGAAGGAAGATTTATGAGAGAAAGTCTTTGTGAATAAGGCGGTAATGTATGAATATCATGAAACCACGGAAGGGATCGTAGACAAAAACGCAAAAATCTTTTCTGAACGGCTTCGAGTCTTGTGACGTGTACGGCGTAGTAAGGTGACCATACTGTACAAGCATATTCCAGGACTGGTCTCACAAATGAAACAAACAGTAATTTTAAAACATATGGATCTCGAAAATCACGGCCAAATCTCTTAATGAAACCCAGAACTCTATTTGCTTTTTTAACTATGAAGTTAATATGTTCATTAAATGTTAGTTTCGAATCTAAGACAACACCTAAGTCAGAAAATACATATACTCTACTTAAAGGACAAGAATCAAACATGTAACTAAAAACGATTGGAACTTTTTTGCGTGTAAAACTCATGGTTTTACATTTGTCAACATTTAAAACTAGACGATTATTATTGCACCATTCCCTGAATAATATTAAGTCTTCTTGCAAGAGAAGACAGTCAGATGTAGAGTTAATTTTTTTAAAAATTTTAATGTCATCAGCATATATTAAGACAGACGAATTTTGTATGATCGAAACCAAGTCATTTATAAATAAAACAAATAGAATAGGACCAAGGTGACTACCCTGGGGGACACCAGAATTCACAACAAATGAACTTGAACACTCATTACTAAATTTAACACTATAACGTCTATCTTGCAAATATGAGGAGATCCAGTTTATGAAACAGTCGTTAAAGCCTTGCTGTGATAGTTTTAAAAGTAATGTTTTATGACATAATTTATCAAAAGCCTTGCTGAAGTCAGTAAAGATACAATCCACTTGTTCACGTTTTTCAAAAACATCTAAACAAAAGGACGTAAAGTTAAACAGATTAGTAACAGTTGAACGCTTTTTAACAAAACCATGCTGGTTATCACAGATAATTGAACTACAATGAAAAGAAAGAACGCTACATACGATTGACTCAAACAGTTTAGGTATCACAGATAGTTTAGCAATAGGTCGGTAGTTCATTATTTCGTTTTTAGGACCTTTTTTGTGTACTGGTATTATGAAGGAGCTCTTCCAGATAAACGGAAACAGCGAATTACTTAAAGACGTGTTGAAAAGAACACATAACGGGTGTGCTAAATACGCAGCACATTTCTTTAAAATGGATGATGGTACACCGTCGGGACCAGGGCTAAAACATTCGTCAAGTTGTAGGATACTATTGAGGACAGTATCTTCACTTATATCGAAATTGATAGAATTTAAGTGGGGGAAATTTACAACAGTGGTAGATGTGTTAGGAAAACTAATAGCATTATAATCTACAAAAGCGTCTTTGAAGTAGTTTGCAAACATGTTCGCAATTATTCTCGGCTCATTACTATTTGTTGTCGAATCAGTCATTAAGTTAGGGTACCCACATGTTTTCTTCTTACGATTCACGAATTTCCAAAAACTGTCAGGATTATTTTTAAGGTTTAATTCAATTTTCCGAATGTAGTCATCATATAGGATGTTAGAGTAGTCAGTAAAAAGTTGTTTTATTATAATGAACGTCCTATAATCATCATCAGTTCTTGTTTGATTATACTTTATCCAAGCTTTATTCCTTTTGTTTTTTAAGTTTTTAGCGTGAGAATCAAACCATGGTGGAACACTCAAGTTATTTCGAGTCTTTTTAAATGGAATCGTTTTGTAAAAACAGTCAAAAAGAGTTAAATAAAAAATGTTACACATATCGTCAATATTTAAGTTACAAAATAAGTGATCCCAATTGATCGTACATAATAAGTTAAAAAGGTTTTCAAAATTACATCTACTAAAGTTGAATTCTAGTTTGTCGTTATCAGTTAGCATATGAGGTGAAGCCATGTTTAAATTAAGTGCAATGTCTAATGCAGGATGATGGCGATCTTCGTCCACAATTTTGACAGCAGAAGAAATCACAGCTGCTTCAGAGCATATGGTTTCGGAGAAAAATACCAGATCGAGTGTTTTTCCAAAACGGTTTTTCACACCGTTGAGTTGACTTAAGCCACATGAAGACATACCATCTGTTAATAAAAACTCGTTTGAAGATGACGCATTTATTGGAACGTAGAAGTTATCGTCGTCAATTTGAATCCAATTGAGATTGGGTAAATTAAAATCACCAACAACCAGTACTTCGTCTTCAGGCTCCAAAAGGATATAAATACTCTCTATACAGTTGTTTAGTTTTTCATAAACCTCGTTCTTAGAGCTTGGAGGTATATATGCTGGTACAATAAATAAATGCCCTTTTACCATTTTAATTTTTAAGCATAGTATTTCGATGTCTGTTGATCGAAAGTCGTCAATCAGGTAACCAGTGAGAGTAGTGTTGATAGCGACAAGAATTCCGCCACCAACGGCGTTTGAATCGTCTGAGTTATAACGATCACGTCTAAAAACTTGATAAGAGGAGTCAAAAAGCTCCGAGTCCGAGATAGAGTTGTTGAGCCATGTTTCCGTCAATATTATGATATCGTGAGGAAGATTGTTAATGTTTTTGTAAACCATGTTGGTCTTTGTCCGAAGTCCGTTTACGTTTTGGTAGTAGATTAATACCTTTTTAAGCTGCTTTGACGGTGGTTTAGCGTTGTCCGATACTGACGAAAAGGGTTGTTCGACTTATTCATAAATTCATGAACTATTACTCCTTTAGGCCAAAACGATGGTGAATTTAAAACATGGAAAATTGAGTCAGGTGCACGTATTTTAAAGGACGAATACTTAGTATGGTTACGATGTAAAAATTTTCTCAACATTAAACGTAAATGGGGAACCCAGCTTTTCGGTCAAGTGATTTTTTATGTCAAGTGCATTTGTAGACGGTGCAAGTTTGGAAAGAAACAATATTTTTTGCCCTTCAACAACCTTTAGTCCGGATACAATTGGAGATGTTAGTGAAGTAGTTTCGTTGGTGATTTTTGGCAAAAATATGTTTTTCGACAAAGTAGAAGTCGAAGAATCCACATTCAGTTGGGACGTTGAATTAGATGGTGAGAGACTAACAACATTAGGTGCTGATATCAGTGGTAATGTTAAAGAAGAAATAGATAATGAAGCAGGTACATTGTTGTTAGAGTTAAAGTTGGCTACTGGGCGGGATATTGCAAAGTCTTTAAATACGGAGGTAGCAACTTTCTTTGGTAAATGGCATATATCAGAATTTTCGTCGTCAAGATCATCGTTTTTACGTTTGGTTAAGGTTTTAGTTTTTCTTCCTAAATCAGAAGTTTTGTCTTTATTAATTTTATTTTCAATATTTCCGTTGGTGCAGGTCAGATTATCAACTTTCTTTGAAAGAAAAGTAAATTGTTTCTCCAGTTTTTCTAGGTCCTTTATATTTTTTATGACATCTCGAACAATATTCTTTTCGGAGATCGGGTCGCATTCATCGCAAAAGTAGAAAAAAGATTTTCTCTTAGCAAAAAGTTTTATGCAACTAAACGGGGCGTCAATGCAAAGTACATGAAAAACTCTTCGACAATTACCGCTACACATAATGGAGTCGATCATGTAATCAGAGATGGTATTACAAGCACCACAATTAGCCATAGTAAAAATCGATGTTAAAATTGTTTAGTTTGTATGCCGTGTTATGTTTGTTTATAATTAAGTTTTAAATTTAATTTTAAATATTGATTTAAAATTTTTGATTGATAGTGTACTCAGAAAATATAAAACTAAACTTTAGTACATACACAAACCAATAGTGAGGATGGATGTCGGTAGTGTAGTCAATCAATTGATAACGTCGGATGAGTAGTATAAACAAATGACAGGTTCTATGTAAAGATGTTTGTTGTTTTTTTGCTAGTCAAAGCAATGTTGTCAAAATCATCTGGAAGTTTATGCAATAATTTCAAACAGTTGCAGCTTCAACCAAACCAATAGTCGTCAGTAATATGAAATGATAACAAAATTGTATGGCTTTGGATACAATGCAGTCTCTTATGCTTCAATGGCAGAACATATACACAAATGTCACTCACCAGGAAAGACCTTTGTTGAATCCATCGGGGCCAAAACGGAGTATATAGATGGGAGCAGGAACAGACAGTTTGTGTATGCACTATATGTATATAAGCGCTAGAAGAGCATTTGAGCGAGTGTTATGTAGATAATTAGTAACTCAAATTTGCAATCAAATATCGCGTTTTAACACCAAACTAATTATTCAATATAGTAAAAACTATGAATATTTTATAAAGACAGAGTTTAGTTAAAATAATACAGGCAAAACTTCACAAAATAACAAACAAAACAGGAGCGATACAAAAACCACGATACATTTTACCATCTTACTATCTATTAACAATTTGTTAAAGCTAAAATTACGCAATCAATCGCTATTTTAACTTTTAGCAATTTGCTAAATCCATATGACATCAGTACAATTATTTTTATGAATTCTTTCACACCCTAATATGAACAAAATAAAAATAACGTTGGCTTCAATAAATATTATTTTGTCAAATCGTGTGATAGTCAACGTCTTAAGCATTGACGCTGTGAACGTTGACGGTGCGTTGACACAGAAAATGTAGATGTTTTTATGACGCCAGAGAGTCAACGCGTTGATCCTTTAAGTTGATTGTTTAATTCTAGCTTAAGTCATGGCTGAATTCCAATCACGAAACGACTTAAGTCCTTACAATTCTGCTTAATACACACCAACCTACCCTCCTTAATTTTTTTTTATAATAAGCAAACACTCAAGGGGATATTACTACCCTTATTATGCAGATGCACAGTGTGAGCACTAGGAAGAGGAGAGAGGGTTTAAAAGGAGATGTCGGTGCACATTGGCTTTGAATTCCTGAATATTGCAATGACTAGGAAAGACAGAGTGTGGTAAGGCGTTCCATATTCGCGTAGTACGGCTAAAGAACGAATCTCTGTATTTGACAGTACGGCCGAAGTTGGGCTCGAGGGTATACTGGAAGCGCGAGTATTACGGTTGAACTGTTTTTTTTTTTTTAAATTCATTTTTATTATACTTCAATCTTAAAACTATCTTAAAGCTAGACAAAAATACCTAAAACTAGCCTAACTAACCATAACTTACAACTAACTTACTGGTCCCATACGGACACTCTAAGTTAAACTATAACACTTAATATTGATGCCTTTCGGCCCTAAGATCTATTTTACTTCAATTAAGTTTTATTTATTTTGTATTTATTAAAAAATTTGAAAAAAACTAATATCGATATCCTTTTTTTATTTTTACTTAAAAACTACTTAAAATAAGGTCCTTAATATAAAACTTAAAGCTAACTAAAACTACCTATTCTACCTATAAACTAATTAAAACTAGAACAACCACAGCAGCAAATCTAACTATCTAACGTTTTTTGTTTTTCGTATTTTGTTGTCTTTTTTTTTATATATATATATTCCATGTTTTTTTTTTTTTTTTTTAATTTTTTTGTATTTTTTTGTAATTTTCTTTTTTGTATTTTTTTGTATTTTTTTTTTTTGTGCCACCATGCCTATTCTACTTAAAACTAAACCCTAAAACTATAAAACAAGTATGTAAGCCGGCCAAGGCTTTAAACCCCATCCCGACTACCCACTATCCAGTGCTGATTGAAGCCACCAAAACTGGTTCTCCTGCTTCACCCTATCAGTTCGGTCCCGTTCGGACACAGCCCTACTTAACCGAAGGAGCTCTGCTCCGCCTTGTGCCATGACGTCCCAATTGTACAGGAGTCACCTATCCACGGTTCGTCGTCTGACGTGGTAGATTAACTGAACTGCCAATCTATCCTGTATCAGACCGCATCTATCTAAAAAGAGGAATGCCTCTGGTGGAATGAAGCCGCTCAAGCGTGCACTTTCAAAATACTCGTCGTTCGGATAGAACGCCCCGAAAATTAAATTGTTGGTCGAAGACATAGCTCTTGCAATGTGACCTCGAACGAGTTTTATCACGAAATTGTCAATTCTGTTGATTCGAGCCCCGTTGTATAGGACCTCGTTGGAATAGTAGTGCACGTAAGAAGATTCGGCTGTTCGATATAAGCCGGTACAGCGTCGTAAACACTGCCGCTCGAACACAAGAAACTTCTCCATCTGGGAAGGGGCAACGTTGAACCACACAGGACAACCATAAACGATCATCGGCCGTATGAGGGCCATGTAGCAAATAACCTTCACTCTGGGGTCAAGCCGACTGCTAAAAAACAGCCGTTTCGTCAGAGCGAAGGCTCCTCTGGCCCTGGTCAGAGCAGCATTTATATGTCTATCGAAATATAAATACTGATCTAACCAGATACCGAGGTACTTCACTACACTTTTGCTCGCTAATCGCTGCCCGTGAAGATCAACGATAACCATCTTGGCCCTAGCCAACGGAGTCCGGAACAGAATTGTCTCCGACTTCTGGACATTTATTTTAGTTTCCAGTCGTCGCAATATCGCTGAATCTTGTCGAAATCACGCTGCAAGAGAATTCTAATAACCTCAACCTTTCGGGCCGTTCTGTACGCAATTAGATCGTCGGCGTACGCAATTGCCTTTGTAAGACTACCTATCAGATCGCTGCTGGTGTAAATGCTGAAGAGAATCGGCGAATTCACAGCTCCCTGTTGAAGACCATTTTTAATTAAGAATGTTGTGGTAGAAGTTACATTGCCACTTTTGACAACAAACTTTCTACCGTTAAGCATATCATAAAGTATATACAACAATGGCTTGCTTATGCCAAGCCTGCTCAGTTTTAGGTAAAGACCCTCTAACCATACGGTGTCAAAGGCCTTTTCCAAATCAACCAGAACAGCACCTGTGCATTGTTGTTTTGATTTATTCCATTGGATATCAGAAACGAGTTTAGACGCAGCATGAATTGTGTCATGACCCGCCTTGAACCCGAACTGTTTATCTGAAATTATTTTGTTATCCGCAGCCCACTTAGTCAGAGCCCTATTAATGATCTTTCCGAAAACTTTGCTGATGCTCTGAAGAAGACTTATCGACCGAAGATTTGACGGGTTGGAGTTGTCCTTTCCCTTTTTCGGGAGAGGATGAACCACAGCGGTCTTCTAATGCACTGGATAATATGCATTATTCAGTGCATTATTGAAGAGTGTAGTGTAAATGTCAATTGCCTCCATCGGTAAATGTCTTAGTACAACGTTGGATATACCATCGACACCTGCTGACTTTTTGTTTTTTATTGAGTTGAAGATGAGCTGAAGCTCAACCTTCGTCACTAACAAGGGACTTGGTCCCGTTTGCTCGGCGATTAGGGCATTTGCCAAGGAATCGCCATCGAATCGCATAAAACTGCGGTTCTCAGATCGCCAATGTGTTATATCATTTCGAAGGTAAAAGTGATTAAGTAGGGCTCTGTTTTCCAGGTCGTGGTTGGGGCGAATGCTAACATTCACCTTGTACACTTGCTGGAAAGCAGCTCCCACCGCCTCCACTTTTTCCTTCGGATCTTCAATTATATAAAAGTCATCGTCAAAGATGGCTTCTTGTGGATCTATTTGCGCTGTCATGAGTACGTCTCTGTTCTCTTCAGTTCTTTGGAGTTTCAGACACGCAAGGTCATTGTCGTTCTTTTTAATGAATATCTTGTTGATTTTAGGGAACATACTAGGGTCACTGGAATTAACTGACCGGATCTTGCGGTCCCAGTACTTGTTAATTGATAGCCTGTAGTTCTCCTATATCAACAGATTGACATTTTTTATTGACGACTTCAGCGTCCTAACCTCCAAGTCGTGTGGGTCTGTGAGTCGTCTGTACAAGTTTTTGAGTCTTGGCAGTAAGCCACTCTTGTGCCTACGTAGTGCGTCAATAGTCGCGTTTCTGTAAGCATCCATTTGGTCCCATTCTTTGTACTTTGGTATTGTCCGTTCCATCGTTCGTTTTATTATTTCGTCCATCTGTTGTAAATGTTGGTCAATTTCTGTATTTGTCAGGTTTCTGTTGTTTGGTGGGGCTATGTCACTCGAACGAAGTTCTCTCGCTAGGGCGTTGGTGAAACGAGGCCAGCGCATCTTACTGTAATTGTAAGAATGCGTTGCAACGTATTCCTCTAACTCCACGCGTTCGTTCGGAATCTGCACTACAGCAGCCAGTCCGCAGTGATCACTGTCGTACTCGACTGTCTGTAAGCAGTTTCGAGGGTGATTACCCACTTTGTCTGTAACTGTCAGTCTTGTGTCGTACAGCAAAAGATCCAGAAAGGAGCCGCTTCTTGGATACGATGGCTTTTCAGTAGCCAGCAGGTCGACGCCATATTCAACGCTGTAAAGATTCATCAAATTAAAAAGATGGTTACCTCTGGGATTACTATGTTGATTTCCCCAATCTTCATGTTTGCGTTCAAATCACCGGCCAAGATGAAATAGTTTTCTCAGTTTCAGTTCCCTAAAAAGAATCTCGAGTTCTGAAGCAAAGTAAGTAACCTGCGGAGCTCCAGCCGCATAAGCCGCAATCACATACATCCGCTTCCCTTGAGTGAGAGAGATGCATACAACGCAAACTTCTAGCGTCTTGAGCTTTCGCAATTCATTGTTGTATATGACTTTATAATTTTTAATGCCTTTTCGTATAAAGAGAGCGACACCGCCCCTTGAGTGGAGTCAGGCCGGTCTCTTCTTACGATATTGTAATTTTTATGAGTCAATTTGTGTTTGTGATTTAGCTTAGTTTCGCTAGCCATAAGCACATCGGGACTGTAGTCTTTCAACAATTGGAACATATTGGCTCTTCGTTCAATCCTAATCAGTGAATTTACATTCAGAGCTAGGACTTTTAGGCGCGTCTCCGGCAGCGGGCCCATTATGGTCTAAATTGCGCCAGGCCAGGCAACAAAGAGTAGAGATGATCTACCCTTTTGCCTTGCTCCTTTATCTGACTTTGCAGCCCTGTTAGTTGACCTTGAATGCTCAACAACAAGGCTACAATGTCAGGCTGCACCTCTGGTGCCTTAGGCACAAGGGCCTTTGGGGCAACCGTTGGTGGAGCCTGTCTCGTGTTCCCATTCCCTGACACCATTTGGGCGTAGGAAAATTTTTGATCCACGAATTTTTGTGTAGGAGCCTGTCGAACTGTTCGACTTTCTTCGGCTTTTTGACTGGCCTGTTTTTGTTTGATTTGTTGGACCTTAGGGCAACCCCTATAGCTAGCCGGGTGCCCTTGGTTTCCACAAAGGACACACCTGAGTTGGGTCAAATCCTCAACCTGCTCATTCCCCAGCTTGCACTCTCCCTTAATGTGGGTTTCAGAGCACCTGACGCAGCGCAGCTGCATATTGCAGTTGGCTCCGGCATGGCTGAACCTCTGGCACTTCGTACATTGTAAAATGTCGTCGTGCCTTTTTAATGTCTCCCAGTGTATGGCTTGATAGTCGAGGCATTTGATTTCCCTCAGACTCTCAAGCCTACTTTGGGGCGATAATGTTACGAGGAACATTGGCAGCCTGTAACCCCCTCGCCTGGACTTCACCGTAGTGAAAGGCTTGACCCCGATGAAATCGAGATCGTCGATGGCTTTTTGGCGGAGCTCAGCTAAGAGCGCCTCCGGTTCCGTGCAGGAACTTATGCTCTTCAGTAGGACCTTCTTTAATTTTTCGCTTTTAGGCGTGAAGCTGAAGAACTCAGCTGTGGCCTCCTTAAGCACTTCTTTGACAATGTTGTATTCGGCCAGTGAGAAGCACTGCACCGAATACCGCTTTTCTTTTTCATTTAATATATTTATAACAAAATTGTTTTTGGTGGCCGACTTACATACCTGTTTTAAGTCCTGCAGGTCAACCCGGTAGGTCCTAATTGGTGGCACCTTCTCCTTCTTGGGCTGTGGTTGTTTCTGGTGTTGCTGCTGTTGCTGCTGTTTCTGCTGTTGCTGTTTCTGTTTCTGCAGTTTCTGCTGCTGCTGTTTCTGCTGCTGCTGTTGTTGCTGTTGCTGCGGCTGTTTTGTTTCTTCTTGTAGCCGTTGTTAATACCCAACACAATTTCCTACACAACTGACCTATCACAATTCATAAACACTATACACATTTCAAAACAATATATACACATTTCACACTTACCTTCCTACCTTAAGTAGGTCACAATTCAAGTCACAATGAAAACCTAAAATTCATTTCTTATACATTGTGCAGAATATGCATATTTCCTTGTTAATAATTTTTTGTTTACACATTGTGCGGTGTGTGCACATAATGTTTTTATTTTTGATCAAGTCAATGACACATTGTACACACGCTGCATATTATAGAATTAGGCAATAAAATTAATTTATTGAACCTTATATTGACTTTTGTTAAATTGTAGAATAAGCTATTTGTTGATTATTGAACTTCTATTGATTTTTGTTAATAAGCTATTTTTTAGTATTTAAGACGATTATGTGAAGGAATAAAATCACTTTCTGTTTAACCACCAAATATTGAGTGTCTCTTAATTTATTGTAACTTCCCCCCACCAGAGGTAAGGGGTTGCATTAATCGAAAGTCAACAAAACATCCATCAAAAGAAACCAATCAACAATCCCAAACACGTCAAAAAAGAGATCTTCTGCTTCATGCACTAGAAGCGTCTCACGTTGTCAAGGTGATATCACTTTGGTCGACACGTACTTATTCGTACAGCCGTTGTTTGGCTTTTTTTGAGGTTGTTGGGCCCTCAACACTTGGGCCTGCTGTTGCTGGAGGTGCTTTTTTAAATTGCTCCGCTCCTGAGATTTTGGAAGCGGGCTTGCTTTGCAGATGTTGCTGCTGTGGTTGTTGTTGCTGTTGTTTTTGTTCTTTCTGTTTTTGGTGCAGTAGCCGTTGCGCTGCCTCTTGCTGCCGGCGCGCCTCTTGCTTCTGCTTAAGTTGACTGAGGAGCGGCTGCATTTCCTCCTTCAGTTTCTTTAGATATTCCTCATATTTACTGGTGGTTGCCTGTTTAGATTGCAGGGCCTGCATCAGTGTGTTTTCTTCTTGGAGGATTTGGGCAACATCCACCTCCAACGCCTTTTTTTTCGACGGCTCTGGCTTTGTTGAGCTCTTAGATCTGTTTTTCGGCGATCTATACTCCCCTTCTCCTCCGTCAGAGACGTACACGGGGGTCTCCATGTCGTCACCCTCAGAGACTTCACTCTCTGACGTCATCTCTGTATTATTTAGTGGCAGCGGCATGCAGCGGCAGCTTTCCTTTCAACGCTCTGCTCGCTTAGCTGCATTGGGTCTCTTCACAAGGTTAGGCGTCTGCCTTTTCCTTTTAGCAGATGATTGCCATTGCGGATCCGATGTGTAACCTGATATTACAGTCATTTGCGGTACCGCTGCTGGAACTGTTTTGGCATCACCCGATGTGTCCGCAGAGGTATCTTTCGATACCCCTGCTTTTTTCTCCTTCACCATTTGTTTCTCCTCCCAACGCACGTGCAGTTCATTTAGTGATGGAGAAATAAGGGGGGAGGGGATTAAAGCCACTTTGTGCTATTTAGGTATGAGATCAAATCTTTGATCTTGAATTTTGAGAGTTCCTCAATACCGTTGAAGAATTCCTTACCCAGGTGGAGTGCTCTTTTCCTGGCCAGGGCCCGACAATGGCATAGAAAGTGTGGGACTGTTTCTTTTTCATCCCGGTTCTCACAGCTACGGCAGAAAGAGTTATATGGTATACCCAATTTTGCCGCATGCTCCCCAACAGGCCAATGCCCTGTGCAGGTAGCGACAATCCTGGCTATGTCATGCCTTGGTTTGGAAATTAATTGGACGTATGTAAGTCTTGTAGATAACAGCCAGATCAGAAGGGGTGAAATATTTCTTGCATCGCCTAAAGAAACCCAAACACCTTGCGGCATTTTTGGCGACATCGCGTATGTGATCATTCCACAAGAGGTGGTTGGTGACACACATACCGCGAATATCGAGGTGTCCTGTCTCATTGATGCAAGTGCCATCCATGGATAATTGCAACGGGGGTATATCTCGCTTTAACGATACAAGACAGCATTGCGTTTTCGAAGCATTAAATTCCACGCGGTTTTTTAATCCCCACTGAACAATGCTGTTTAGGTCGGAATTTAATGAGCTTATCATATTTTGTCGTTGCAGTTCCACATCCGAAGAAGAGGGATGTGAGTCTGAAAACGAATATGAAAAGCTAAGAGTACTATCGTCAGCGAAACAATGTATTGGAATAGATGTTGCAGACAGGAGATCATTAATAAAAATGAGAAAGAGTGTTGGAGATAGAACAGAGCCCTGGGGCACACCAGCATTTATTTTGTGGTTTTCAGACCTGAATCCATCCAATACGACTTAAATTGAACGATCCGAAAGGTAATTACTAATCCAATGAAGCAGGGATTCGTGAAAATCCCTGCTTCATTTTCGATAAGAGATCCTGATGCCAAACCCTATCAAATGCTTTAGAAATATCAAGTGCAATAATCTTACTTTCTCCAAAGCGATGTAAAAATTTGCTCCACTGTTCGGTGAGATGAACCATGAGATCACCAGTGGACCTATTGCTGCGAAAGCCGTACTGCTGGTCATTAAGAAGCTTTCGGTCTTCGAGGTATTTCTTAAGCTGATTATTTATCAGGGTTTCCATGACCTTGGAAAGAAGGGACGTAAGTGCAATCGGTCGATAATTAGAGGGTGAGGAAGATTCGCCTTTTTTGGGAATAGGCTGGACAAATGCAGTTTTCCATCCGCTCGGAACGAGACCAGAGGAGTAGGACAGATGAAAAAGCTTACGCAGTGGTTTTGCCAGCGTTGAAGAACACCTCTTCAGAATAATAGCGAGGATACCATCCGGACCAGCGGATTTATGTGTGTTTAGATCTCTTAGGACTCTTGCCACAGTACGAGTGTGAAAAAAGATTGGTCCCATAGAATCACTAACTCGCTCAAGTACATGCGGAGTCATAACACTCACTGGCAGCGTAGAATTGGCGGCGAACTGCCTAGCAAAGAGATTAGCTTTCTCTAAAGAGCTAACAAATGGAGTGTCATTGACAACGAGCGTAGGAACCGAGGAAAAATTCCTCATGTTTTTTACAAATGACCAAACATTTTTACTGCCTTTGGACATTGCAGTATTTTTTGCCGTAATGTTTGGTCATGTAAAAATTTGGTTCGTCAATATGGGCGTTGCAGGCCTTCCTGGCTTGTTTGAACTTTTTCCGGCTTTCCTCAGTACGGTTGGCTTTATAGCAACGGAAACATACCTCTTTGGCCGTAATAACCTCTTTACAGCTCGCATCAAACCATGCGTTTTCCTTAGGTCTGATACTTTTAACCCTATTCGGAATAAAAGTTCTCATTCCCAGGAGAATTAAACTTTTGATCATATCAGCGCTGGCGTCAACGTCACTATCGAGGAAGCATAGTGACCAGTTAAAGATCCTGAAGTAATTATTGAGACCGTCCCAGTTGGCTTTCTCGTATTGCCAAACGGTTCTCTTAGGAGCTCTTTCTTTAACTGGAGAATTTTTACACGAGAAATTTGCTGATATGACACAATGGTCAGATGTGCCTAGAGGAGATAGAACACTAACAGTGTACTTATCAGGGTCAGAGGTAAGAAACAAGTCAAGAGTGTTTTCTGCTCGACCTTCAACGTCCGATATTCGGGTGGGCTCGTTGACCAGCTGAGTTAGGTGGTTCAACTCAGCAAAGATTTCTGCACACACTCCATCAGGTGTTGTCTGGCCTGAATGTTGAAGCCATGAAGAATTGTGTGTATTGAAATCGCCCGTAGCAACGATTTCAGTGCGAGGATAGGACGAAACAATTCTTTGGATGGAGTCAGACAAAGCATCAAATTCACGAGAAGTTGATACTCTGTCTAAATTTGGGCTTCGATAAAGGAAGCAGTAGTGACTGATTTGCTTATTTACGGAGAATTTAAACCACATATAATTAAAAAAGGAATTGGTGCAAAGACCATATTATGGTAAGAGCTGATAAGCATGATCAGTAGTAGTAACTAGAGGGTACGAGGCCACCGGCATCACCGGCATCACCGGCATCACCAGGGTTCTGATCTATGCTAAATACCGGCATATATATATATGTGTTTGTTGTTGTTGTGGCGCGTGGATAGATGATAAGAAATGTTTAGGAGCGCGTGGTAAGGCGGTCGGCAACCTTTGAATGTTGTGTATGGCTTATCAGTAAAAAAAGAAAAAATCTAATGTCCGCTGGAAACATATGTTTTCGGACGCGCAGATGTTCTATATTTTGTCTGTGGCGCGTGGATAGATGATAAGAAATGTTTAAATGTACCGCATGATGTATAAGATTTAAATTTTCGAATGGGAAGAAGATGATAAGAACATTTGAATTATTGTAAAGAGGTGATAAGAATACATTTTAAAAATAGTTGGGTTAACGTTTTCGGTTATAGTTTGAATATGTATATATATATATGTGTTTGTCATTATTGCAGCGCTTAGATAGATGATAAGAAATGTTTAAATGTACCATGATGTGTAGTAATGAGAGAGTCGGTTAGAATATAAATTGAATTTTAAAAGATTAAAGGGAAGTTGAGAATTTAAAAAGTAGATGATAAGAAATGTTTTAATGTACCGCATGATGTATAAGAATTAAATTTTCGAATGGGAAGAAGATGATAAGAACATTTGAATTATTGTAAATAAATGATAAGAATACATTTTAAAAATAGTTGGGGTTAACGTTTTCGGTTATAGTTTGAATATATATATATATATATATATATATGTGTTTGTCATTATTGCGACGCTTAGATAGATGATAAGAAATGTTTAAATGTACCATGATGTATAAGATTTAAATTTTCGAATGGGCAGAAGATGATAAGAACATTTGAATTATTGTGTAATGTGTGTTAATGAAGTTGTAGGTTAGAAGACAAATCGAATTTCAAAAATAAAGAGAGGGTTGAGAATGAAATAAATTTCCAATATTGCAATGACAAAGTATAGCATGAGTTGAGAAAAGTTCAAATCAATTATGGGTATTTAGTTAACATTGCACTGTAATAACGAATGGATATACAGCAATGTTTTGGTGTGAGAGATTGAAACACAACGAAACGTTTTGCATATGTGAAGCGACATGGGAAGAGATAAGATTTGCGGATATATTATTTTATTCAGATACCTTTCAACTTGCTGCAACACCTGAACATGGAGTGGAATGTACTATACTTCACTTAAGAAACGGAGAGACAATTCCCTCAATTTTAAATTTTCGGTTACAATTTCAACAATTGCAACATGTGCGTATAAGAGTAAATGGGGGAGAAATAACTATATTTGGATCAATTTATCCAAATTCAAATGTTATTAATCGGAATGAAAGAGATTATCCATTTCTGTGTCCATTTGGAGATGTAGAATAATGATTACTGGTCTTAACTGAAGAATACTGGGTCTCAATCTGGGTGGAACTGCTTTTTACTACTACTATCTTTGAGATTACTGGTCTTAACTGAAGAATACTGGGTCTCAATCTGGGTGGAACTGCTTTTTACTGCTACTATCTGCTCGCTATACTGCTCTGTACTGTTCTCATAGAACATTTCTATACATATGGTATTAAATCAAAAGTGTTATTTGTTTTATAACTTAAGAAAACAGTCAAAGCCTTTTCTATAACGACCTTCATTCAAAGGTGGCTCTTATTTTAATAATACTCCTATGCATACAATACATGAATTCTCGCTAGAAACAGGGTCAGGGTATAAAATCATTGAAGTTCTAAAAAAATGTCATCTATCTACCAGTGAATGTCAAACGAATAAGTACTATAACATTAAAACTAGTGGACCAGAACGGAGACTTAATAAATTTTAAAGGAGAAAGAATAACTGTTCGATTACATTTAACCCCAATATTAGAATAATGATAATCTACAATAATTATTTAACAGATATCAAAGGTAACCATTTAACTAGTTCTTCCCGAACATCAACACTGTCAACACCTAAGTTATCACCTGAAAATAAAGCTTATCTTCTGTCACTGGGATTCAAATTAAAATAAATTTACAATATGATATATTAAATATTACTCAAGGACCCATCTTTGATAATAGCATATCTAAGTTTGAGTAGCATTGTTACTCTCCATTTCTTCCACGTTCGGAACGCAAAAATCACCATAGGAAACTGAACAAAATCATGAACAGAACATGATGTTTAAGAGTTAAGTTTTTTCAGAAAAGATGGTCTATATGAGTGAAGAGAGAAAAGAATCGTTAAGTAAAAAGACATGTTAATTTTTTTAATATTTTTTTTTTATTTTTTTATTAAATTTTAAGGCCACTGCCACAAGATCAGGTTTACATTTCATTTTCAAGTTCTAGTCGATAATGACCCCAAGCTAGTGTATTTATATTATTGCTACATATAAATCTTTTGTCATCAGAACAACTTAAACTTAATTTGTTTATACATTCGGTGTATATAGTATGGTGTTTAGATCTAAAGTTCAACATTTTACTATAGAAGTTTTGTTTGTGTAGCAAACAGTCTCTGTAGTTTTGTAAAGACATTTTTTTTACAGCTGCTGATTTAACACCCTTAGCCTTTTTTATTAGTGCTGCATCTTCTATGTCTATACTATACATTTTAGCTCTTAATCCTATAAATTCCTTCATTATTCTACCATTATTTTCATCCTTCATAAATCCTAACTTTTTCAAATTGAGCTGGGCAATACCGTAGCGGTTTTGGGGTGGATAGTCTGAAGTATCAAATTTATCTATTATATCATTTCTTATATCATTGTAAAAATCATCTGTTCTTATTTTATAAATAAATGAATCGGTATCCATGTAGGCCAGATGTAGGTTGTCAGTAAATTTAGGTTTCATGTATGCATAATGAAAGTCGTACATTTTATACTTTGAAATCTCCAAAACACAAAAACCTAAGTATATAGGCTTATTATATACACTGTGAATTCGTTTTAACTGAATAGCAGCCATGGTTTCCGAAAATTCTAATATGCTATGAAAATTAGGTTTAGCTATAAGAGCGCGACTACCGAGATGGGTACCTTTGCTTTCTATTGAATCGACAATTCGAACATCTTTTCGTTTGTCTACATTTTCCATAGTTTTACCGAATACAGCATTATTGCAAAGTTTACGCTGATCCTTTTCAAACTTTGTGGTGGCTTTTTTTCTTAGTTCATTGTTTAAATCAATATATTTTTTCAGCCATTGAGATTGTTTGAATTGCATCACTCTATGAATTTTCTTAAGCACCAAACCATTATCAAGGCATTGAATTAATGTTTTGTAATGAATTATATAATTAACTTTATTATTCAAATCAGCAATTAATTTCTTATTGGATTTACCAGACAATGAAATGTTTGAAGGACAGAATGGAAGATCATTGTGATTATCATGTATTTCTATGGGATACTCTAGATCCACTTCTAAAACATAACCAATGTTTATATTTGAAATTAACCAACCTTTAATCTCATCTAAATTAGTTGGAGGTTCAACCCATTTAAAGTCTGAATGTGGGAGGTAATCAGACATAGCCCAACCGTATAGGTTATTAGCATCCAAGTACATTAAATAATCAGATGGTTTACTTGAATCATAATCAACCATATATTTATTATTTGCTTTACAATGTCGCAAGCTACATTGTGTTAAACCTCCTCTTATACCCTTAGCGAAAAAGTTATACATGTTAATGTCTGTCAAAAGTTCAAGCTTAACACCTGTTTCTTTCAACATAGCATCCCACGAAAAACCTGGCAATGTATAATAGTGACAGGGGTCTAGACCATAAATTGTTCTAGAATCAATTCTAAATTTTTCAAAAATGTCTGATAAAATTAAGACGTCTGTAATTAAATAGTGTTCAAGATATTCTCTTAAATTACTACATTTAAAATGTGACCAAACTTTCTCAGCATGATTATAATCATCTTGGTTACAATTCTCTTCAACCAAAGAATTTCTAAATGATTCTATTGGAGGAAGTTTCGTGTCACTTAATTTTTCTATAGAATCTAAATAATCATAGCATAAAACACAATTACGAGTCATAAGTTGAATAGATTCATCATCTTTGAAAAATGTTGATAAAATTTTAAAATCTTTTTTTTCGTCAAGAGTTTTTGCTATCTTGTCTATACTTGAAGGTAAAAATCTAAATGAGTCTAAGAACCGTAATTCTAGAAACTCGCTCTGCTCACTATTTATTAATAGTTTTGTTGATATGGATATATATTTCTCTTTGTTGAGAGGAATAATATTGATAAACCCTTTGATATTACCCAGCTCTTTTATAAATAAATGAGAATCATAACCGGTCAAATTATGGAAAAAAATTGGAATGAATTTAGATATTTTATAGTTTAAGTTACAATTTGAATGCGCTGCTCCTCTGAATTTACCAGTCAAGTGATCATGATCTCGTACCTTTACGTTACCCCATACTGCCTTCTTGCAAATATGACATCTTGTTGCCTGCTGAAATTTGATTTCATCCTGGGGTGTCATGTTAATTGGGATCTTCCTACTCAAATGATGTTGATGAATATGTTTGGAGTCTTCAATCAAGTTCGTAACAAAAACTCGTGCACAGTCTTCACCTAGAGTAAACAAAAAAATTTTATATTACAGCGCTCATAATTTTCCTACAGCATAAGAGATAAATCCTTTAAAACAAATTTACTTACCGGTGTATTTGAACAATTTATTTAGAGATGGATCAAATGAGCATTTGATAAAGTATGAAACAGCAATCGGGATATGTTTTTTAATCGATGTAGTCGATGATTTTGAGGGATCAGGTTGGCAGTTATCAATATTCACCAGCATGCATTCAAAATCTGCATAGATGGCAAATGGGACTTCGAGTGACCTCGATTGATGCTCAAACTGTAGTATATTATTTGTCTCATTTGGTAGGGCTGTCACAATTTTGTTGCATTCAGTTTCATGCTTCTCAAATCCTTTTTCCGTGTTGAATATCAGCAGACATGAATTACACATTCTAATTGATCGTTTACCATGATTTATTTGAGCTCCTATTAATCTGGACATATTTTTTATCCACACATAGTGATTGTTTTCGCCTTCTTGTATAAGTAACAAGTTTATGTGTAGGTCTCTCTTATGGTTAGAATTATAATATGGACCTACAACTTTATAGTTTTCTCCAGTTCCATTTTTTTCTACTCCGAACACATTTACACTTATTGCAGGGTTTAGAGTTTCAAAAATCGAAATATCTTTAAGTTTCGAAGGGAAAACTAAATTTGTAAAGTTAACTAGAGTTCCATTCATTAAACTTATCACTCCGTTTTGAATGTTTTCAATCTGATATTTACTAGCTCTATGCGAATGGTCATCTATGGGGGAAAGAGCTGATATAACTGCCCATTTGAAACAGAATTTATCATTATTTTGCACATTAACACAGGCTTGTTTCAATTCAATACTTCTCGGCAGTTTTAAGTAACTTGAACCTCTTAAGGGCTTATATTCGTTAATATTGACTTCAATATGTTTTATACAAAATAGTGTCCATCCAGAATCTTTATCCTCAAACTCTACACTTTTAGTCTCAATGACCTTAATCATATTTTCAAGTATATCTTCCAAGTTATCATTTTGAAGAGCTATCTGCATTGGACATTTGAAAGATTTTATACTTATCTCAGTTTTTTCTGATTCTTCATGCACTGTTATATATTTTATAAACTCTGCAAACAGCTCAATGCTGAACTTTACACTTCCTTTTGTTTTAAACGATTTTCCAATTAGTTGTATAATATCAGTCTTACAACTTTTCAAAAATATATTAATGTCTATAACCCCCTCATCGGTATGTTCTAATGAGTACGTTTCCACTTTACCTTCAAAACAATGCCTTATTCTGTTAAACCGTGTATTAATAACTGGAACTCTACTCTTTATCTTATGATCATTGGTTCTACTGTGATGTGTCCATTCAGAAGTACTCACGTCTATTTCACAAGTAACGCATCTACGTTTTTTCGGTGCGTTTGGCGAAGATGGGGGGTCATCATTATCAAGAAGTTTTCTTTTATTATTAGACTTTTCGATTTCATTATTAATTGCCAGATTATCGGAGGGGTTGTTCATATGCTTCTTACGGAAGTGTTCCTTCATTGAATCCGTTCGCGTATACGTTTTTTCACATTGAGGACATTTTATCTTATAACCATGTACAGCTTTTATATGCCTGTTAAGAGTACCCATTTGTATAAATTTGCTACTGCATACGTTACAAACAAAATTCGCCATTGTATTATATTCACTTTACAGTTTATACCGATTGCAAAACACACACTTTTTGGATAACTTTTCTTAGAAATGAATATTCTACAAATATCTTTAATAAAATTGAAAAACTGATATGGGAAGCAATGTTCTCTACTCACGATATGGAATAAGACTGTTACTTAGTTAGCATAACGTTTATACTTTTGCGATAGAAATACGAATTCAGGGCTGCCAATGCTGAGCTCAGAAAGTGTAGTATATTGCCAAAAAAAACGTAGCAGATTTGAAAAAAATGTAGTAGATAATAAAAAAAAAAATATATTCAAAAAACAAAAACAAATTTATTTTCATTTCGTAAAAAAATAAATACCAGTCTTTTAAAAATAACAGTCTTGAAAGGTATATTAAAATAATTGGGAATTGTTTGGAAAATGGATGCAGTTAATTGCAATGAATGCATTCAGAGGGTGCAAATGGGTTTTTGGATTGGCAAAAATGAATCAATTCAACACATTATATTTGAATTTTTGATTGTATTATGAAAAATTAGACTAACCCAAAAATGTAGTAGAAAATTGTTGCTACGTAGCAGATGAAGAAACAAAATTAAATGAAGTAGATCTACTACATATGGAGTACATTGGCAGCCCTGTACGAATTCAATCAAGTCATCCGCATACAAACATTTTTACAATTTTCATGTTGAAACACGTACGGTAGGCTTTATGTTTCATGGATAGAATGCGGATGACTTGATTGAATTCGTACAGGGCTGCCAATGTACTCCATATGTAGTAGATCTACTTCATTTAATTTTGTTTCTTCATCTGCTACGTAGCAACAATTTTCTACTACATTTTTGGGTTAGTCTAATTTTTCATAATACAATCAAAAATTCAAATATAATGTGTTGAATTGATTCATTTTTGCCAATCCAAAAACCCATTTGCACCCTCTGAATGCATTCATTGCAATTAACTGCATCCATTTTCCAAACAATTCCCAATTATTTTAATATACCTTTCAAGACAGTTATTTTTAAAAGACTGGTATTTATTTTTTTACGAAATGAAAATAAATTTGTTTTTGTTTTTTGAATATATTTTTTTTTTTTATTATCTACTACATTTTTTTCAAATCTGCTACGTTTTTTTTGGCAATATACTACACTTTCTGAGCTCAGCATTGGCAGCCCTGAATTCGTATTTCTATCGTAAAAGTATAAACGTTATGCTAACTAAGTAACAGTCTTATTCCATATCGTGAGTAGAGAACATTGCTTCCCATATCAGTTTTTCAATTTTATTAAAGATATTTGTAGAATATTCATTTCTAAGAAAAGTTATCCAAAAAGTGTGTGTTTTGCAATCGGTATAAACTGTAAAGTGAATATAATACAATGGCGAATTTTGTTTGTAACGTATGCAGTAGCAAATTTATACAAATGGGTACTCTTAACAGGCATATAAAAGCTGTACATGGTTATAAGATAAAATGTCCTCAATGTGAAAAAACGTATACGCGAACGGATTCAATGAAGGAACACTTCCGTAAGAAGCATATGAACAACCCCTCCGATAATCTGGCAATTAATAATGAAATCGAAAAGTCTAATAATAAAAGAAAACTTCTTGATAATGATGACCCCCCATCTTCGCCAAACGCACCGAAAAAACGTAGATGCGTTACTTGTGAAATAGACGTGAGTACTTCTGAATGGACACATCACAGTAGAACCAATGATCATAAGAGAAAGAGTAGAGTTCCAGTTATTAATACACGGTTTAACAGAATAAGGCATTGTTTTGAAGGTAAAGTGGAAACGTACTCATTAGAAAATACCGATGAGGGGGTTATAGACATTAATATATTTTTGAAAAGTTGTAAGACTGATATTATACAACTAATTGGAAAATCGTTTAAAACAAAAGGAAGTGTAAAGTTCAGCATTGAGCTGTTTGCAGAGTTTATAAAATATATAACAGTGCATGAAGAATCAGAAAAAACTGAGATAAGTATAAAATCTTTCAAATGTCCAATGCAGATAGCTCTTCAAAATGATAACTTGGAAGATATACTTGAAAATATGATTAAGGTCATTGAGACTAAAAGTGTAGAGTTTGAGGATAAAGATTCTGGATGGACACTATTTTGTATAAAACATATTGAAGTCAATATTAACGAATATAAGCCCTTAAGAGGTTCAAGTTACTTAAAACTGCCGAGAAGTATTGAATTGAAACAAGCCTGTGTTAATGTGCAAAATAATGATAAATTCTGTTTCAAATGGGCAGTTATATCAGCTCTTTCCCCCATAGATGACCATTCGCATAGAGCTAGTAAATATCAGATTGAAAACATTCAAAACGGAGTGATAAGTTTAATGAATGGAACTCTAGTTAACTTTACAAATTTAGTTTTCCCTTTGAAACTTAAAGATATTTCGATTTTTGAAACTCTAAACCCTGCAATAAGTGTAAATGTGTTCGGAGTAGAAAAAAATGGAACTGGAGAAAACTATAAAGTTGTAGGTCCATATTATAATTCTAACCATAAGAGAGACCTACACATAAACTTGTTACTTATACAAGAAGGCGAAAACAATCACTATGTGTGGATAAAAAATATGTCCAGATTAATAGGAGCTCAAATAAATCATGGTAAACGATCAATTAGAATGTGTAATTCATGTCTGCTGATATTCAACACGGAAAAAGGATTTGAGAAGCATGAAACTGAATGCAACAAAATTGTGACAGCCCTACCAAATGAGACAAATAATATACTACAGTTTGAGCATCAATCGAGGTCACTCGAAGTCCCATTTGCCATCTATGCAGATTTTGAATGCATGCTGGTGAATATTGATAACTGCCAACCTGATCCCTCAAAATCATCGACTACATCGATTAAAAAACATATCCCGATTGCTGTTTCATACTTTATCAAATGCTCATTTGATCCATCTCTAAATAAATTGTTCAAATACACCGGTAAGTAAATTTGTTTTAAAGGATTTATCTCTTATGCTGTAGGAAAATTATGAGCGCTGTAATATAAAATTTTTTTGTTTACTCTAGGTGAAGACTGTGCACGAGTTTTTGTTACGAACTTGATTGAAGACTCCAAACATATTCATCAACATCATTTGAGTAGGAAGATCCCAATTAACATGACACCCCAGGATGAAATCAAATTTCAGCAGGCAACAAGATGTCATATTTGCAAGAAGGCAGTATGGGGCAACGTAAAGGTACGAGATCTTGACTGGTAAATTCAGAGGAGCAGCGCATTCAAATTGTAACTTAAACTATAAAATATCTAAATTCATTCCAATTTTTTTCCATAATTTGACCGGTTATGATTCTCATTTATTTATAAAAGAGCTGGGTAATATCAAAGGGTTTATCAATATTATTCCTCTCAACAAAGAGAAATATATATCCATATCAACAAAACTATTAATAAATAGTGAGCAGAGCGAGTTTCTAGAATTACGGTTCTTAGACTCATTTAGATTTTTACCTTCAAGTATAGACAAGATAGCAAAAACTCTTGACGAAAAAAAAGATTTTAAAATTTTATCAACATTTTTCAAAGATGATGAATCTATTCAACTTATGACTCGTAATTGTGTTTTATGCTATGATTATTTAGATTCTATAGAAAAATTAAGTGACACGAAACTTCCTCCAATAGAATCATTTAGAAATTCTTTGGTTGAAGAGAATTGTAACCAAGATGATTATAATCATGCTGAGAAAGTTTGGTCACATTTTAAATGTAGTAATTTAAGAGAATATCTTGAACACTATTTAATTACAGACGTCTTAATTTTATCAGACATTTTTGAAAAATTTAGAATTGATTCTAGAACAATTTATGGTCTAGACCCCTGTCACTATTATACATTGCCAGGTTTTTCGTGGGATGCTATGTTGAAAGAAACAGGTGTTAAGCTTGAACTTTTGACAGACATTAACATGTATAACTTTTTCGCTAAGGGTATAAGAGGAGGTAGCTTGCGACATTGTAAAGCAAATAATAAATATATGGTTGATTATGATTCAAGTAAACCATCTGATTATTTAATGTACTTGGATGCTAATAACCTATACGATTGGGCTATGTCTGATTACCTCCCACATTCAGACTTTAAATGGGTTGAACCTCCAACTAATTTAGATGAGATTAAAGGTTGGTTAATTTCAAATATAAACATTGGTTATGTTTTAGAAGTGGATCTCGAGTATCCCATAGAAATACATGATAATCACAATGATCTTCCATTCTGTCCTTCAAACATTTCATTGTCTGGTAAATCCAATAAGAAATTAATTGCTGATTTGAATAATAAAGTTAATTATATAATTCATTACAAAACATTAATTCAATGCCTTGATAATGGTTTGGTGCTTAAGAAAATTCATAGAGTGATGCAATTCAAACAATCTCAATGGCTGAAAAAATATATTGATTTAAACAATGAACTAAGAAAAAAAGCCACCACAAAGTTTGAAAAGGATCAGCGTAAACTTTGCAATAATGCTGTATTCGGTAAAACTATGGAAAATGTAGACAAACGAAAAGATGTTCGAATTGTCGATTCAATAGAAAGCAAAGGTACCCATCTCGGTAGTCGCGCTCTTATAGCTAAACCTAATTTTCATAGCATATTAGAATTTTCGGAAACCATGGCTGCTATTCAGTTAAAACGAATTCACAGTGTATATAATAAGCCTATATACTTAGGTTTTTGTGTTTTGGAGATTTCAAAGTATAAAATGTACGACTTTCATTATGCATACATGAAACCTAAATTTACTGACAACCTACATCTGGCCTACATGGATACCGATTCATTTATTTATAAAATAAGAACAGATGATTTTTACAATGATATAAGAAATGATATAATAGATAAATTTGATACTTCAGACTATCCACCCCAAAACCGCTACGGTATTGCCCAGCTCAATTTGAAAAAGTTAGGATTTATGAAGGATGAAAATAATGGTAAAATAATGAAGGAATTTATAGGATTAAGAGCTAAAATGTATAGTATAGACATAGAAGATGCAGCACTAATAAAAAAGGCTAAGGGTGTTAAATCAGCAGCTGTAAAAAAAATGTCTTTACAAAACTACAGAGACTGTTTGCTACACAAACAAAACTTCTATAGTAAAATGTTGAACTTTAGATCTAAACACCATACTATATACACCGAATGTATAAACAAATTAAGTTTAAGTTGTTCTGATGACAAAAGATTTATATGTAGCAATAATATAAATACACTAGCTTGGGGTCATTATCGACTAGAACTTGAAAATGAAATGTAAACCTGATCTTGTGGCAGTGGCCTTAAAATTTAATAAAAAAATAAAAAAAAAAATATTAAAAAAATTAACATGTCTTTTTACTTAACGATTCTTTTCTCTCTTCACTCATATAGACCATCTTTTCTGAAAAAACTTAACTCTTAAACATCATGTTCTGTTCATGATTTTGTTCAGTTTCCTATGGTGATTTTTGCGTTCCGAACGTGGAAGAAATGGAGAGTAACAATGCTACTCAAACTTAGATATGCTATTATCAAAGATGGGTCCTTGAGTAATATTTAATATATCATATTGTAAATTTATTTTAATTTGAATCCCAGTGACAGAAGATAAGCTTTATTTTCAGGTGATAACTTAGGTGTTGACAGTGTTGATGTTCGGGAAGAACTAGTTAAATGGTTACCTTTGATATCTGTTAAATAATTATTGTAGATTATCATTATTCTAATATTGGGGTTAAATGTAATCGAACAGTTATTCTTTCTCCTTTAAAATTTATTAAGTCTCCGTTCTGGTCCACTAGTTTTAATGTTATAGTACTTATTCGTTTGACATTCACAGGTAGATAGATGACATTTTTTTAGAACTTCAATGATTTTATACCCTGACCCTGTTTCTAGCGAGAATTCATGTATTGTATGCATAGGAGTATTATTAAAATAAGAGCCACCTTTGAATGAAGGTCGTTATAGAAAAGGCTTTGACTGTTTTCTTAAGTTATAAAACAAATAACACTTTTGATTTAATACCATATGTATAGAAATGTTCTATGAGAACAGTACAGAGCAGTATAGCGAGCAGATAGTAGCAGTAAAAAGCAGTTCCACCCAGATTGAGACCCAGTATTCTTCAGTTAAGACCAGTAATCTCAAAGATAGTAGTAGTAAAAAGCAGTTCCACCCAGATTGAGACCCAGTATTCTTCAGTTAAGACCAGTAATCATTATTCTACATCTCCAAATGGACACAGAAATGGATAATCTCTTTCATTCCGATTAATAACATTTGAATTTGGATAAATTGATCCAAATATAGTTATTTCTCCCCCATTTACTCTTATACGCACATGTTGCAATTGTTGAAATTGTAACCGAAAATTTAAAATTGAGGGAATTGTCTCTCCGTTTCTTAAGTGAAGTATAGTACATTCCACTCCATGTTCAGGTGTTGCAGCAAGTTGAAAGGTATCTGAATAAAATAATATATCCGCAAATCTTATCTCTTCCCATGTCGCTTCACATATGCAAAACGTTTCGTTGTGTTTCAATCTCTCACACCAAAACATTGCTGTATATCCATTCGTTATTACAGTGCAATGTTAACTAAATACCCATAATTGATTTGAACTTTTCTCAACTCATGCTATACTTTGTCATTGCAATATTGGAAATTTATTTCATTCTCAACCCTCTCTTTATTTTTGAAATTCGATTTGTCTTCTAACCTACAACTTCATTAACACACATTACACAATAATTCAAATGTTCTTATCATCTTCTGCCCATTCGAAAATTTAAATCTTATACATCATGGTACATTTAAACATTTCTTATCATCTATCTAAGCGTCGCAATAATGACAAACACATATATATATATATATATATATTCAAACTATAACCGAAAACGTTAACCCCAACTATTTTTAAAATGTATTCTTATCATTTATTTACAATAATTCAAATGTTCTTATCATCTTCTTCCCATTCGAAAATTTAATTCTTATACATCATGCGGTACATTAAAACATTTCTTATCATCTACTTTTTAAATTCTCAACTTCCCTTTAATCTTTTAAAATTCAATTTATATTCTAACCGACTCTCTCATTACTACACATCATGGTACATTTAAACATTTCTTATCATCTATCTAAGCGCTGCAATAATGACAAACACATATATATATATACATATTCAAACTATAACCGAAAACGTTAACCCAACTATTTTTAAAATGTGTTCTTATCACCTCTTTACAATAATTCAAATGTTCTTATCATCTTCTGCCCATTCGAAAATTTAAATCTTATACATCATGGTACATTTAAACATTTCTTATCCTCTATCTAAGCGTCGCAATAATGACAAACACATATATATATATATATATATTCAAACTATAACCGAAAACGTTAACCCCAACTATTTTTAAAATGTAGTCTTATCATTTCTTTACAATAATTCAAATGTTCTTATCATCTTCTTCCCATTCGAAAATTTAATTCTTATACATCATGCGGTACATTAAAACATTTCTTATCATCTACTTTTTAAATTCTCAACTTCCCTTTAATCTTTTAAAATTCAATTTATATTCTAACCGACTCTCTCATTACTACACATCATGGTGCATTTAAACATTTCTTATCATCTATCTAAGCGCTGCAATAATGACAAACACATATATATATATACATATTCAAACTATAACCGAAAACGTTAACCCAACTATTTTTAAAATGTATTCTTATCACCTCTTTACAATAATTCAAATGTTCTTATCATCTTCTTCCCATTCGAAAATTTAAATCTTATACATCATGCGGTACATTTAAACATTTCTTATCATCTATCCACGCGCCACAGACAAAATATAGAACATCTGCGCGTCCGAAAACATATGTTTCCAGCGGACATTAGATTTTTACTTGCGACATATAGGAACTATATGGCAAGTTTTGCATTCGTGCAGAATTTTGTCTGTCTGTCCACGCTCCTACAGCCTATACCATTGGGTCGATTGAGTTCAAACTTGGAAGTTAAGGTTTTGAGCAGATTCGCGTTAGGCGTTTTTTTCATTTTTTTTTCAAGATCAAAACTAACAGTGGCCCCCATACAATTTTTTTGGTCAAAAAACGATAATTCGAATTTTCTCAAAAACAAACCGATAGATTTTTTTTAATTTTCTCTAAAATTTTATTTTTTAACTTGGCTTCTTTTAATAAGAAAAACATATTTTTGTATTGCTCAGGAAAGGTACCGCTCATAGAACCGTTATTTTGTTTTTTAATTTTCTCAGCAACTTATGTACTGATTTCAATAATTTTTTTTGTGAATAAGCTCTTATATTGCTTTAACAATATTTGATTATCAAAAGTGCAATTTTTTTTTGTTTGGATTTTTAAAAAAATATTGAATTTTTTTTTTTCAAAATTCTATATCTCAAAAACGGGTTAATATTTTTTTACGAAATTCAAATGTAGAGCGTATATTTACAATCACTAAACAACTGCATACCAAAAATATTTTTAGAACAAAATTGAAAAATTTTATATATAAAAAATTAATTTAAAAAAAAACCGCTCTAACGATTTTCGAAAAAAATTTTTGAAAAATCAAGGGCTTTTTTATTTATAAAATGGCATTTAAATTTTTGAAGACAAACTTATTTTTCAGGTAAAATTTTGAATCTTAAATTAGTTTTTTTTTTTAAATTATTTTAACTGTATTGAATGTAACCCCCTCCCAAAAAAATTGAAAAATGGAGGTTTTTTCGACGAATCAAATGGCATTTATATCTTTGAAGACAAACTTATTTTACAGGTATATTTTTAAATCTTATATACATAGATACTTTTTTAAACAGACTCTTTGAATACAGGAGCAAGTCCGTGCGACCCAGTCGTGCATTTTATTTCTTTTTTTACTGATAAGCCATACACAACATTCAAAGGTTGCCGACCTCCTTACCACGCGCTCCTAAACATTTCTTATCATCTATCCACGCGCCACAACAACAACAAACACATATATATATATGCCGGTATTTAGCATAGATCAGAACCCTGGTGATGCCGGTGATGCCGGTGATGCCGGTGATGCCGGTGGCCTCGTACCCTCTAGTTACTACTACTATGATCATTCCTAATGTATATGGCGAGGCCATGGTGGGAAAAGAATAAAGGCACTAAGCTATACCCATGAATAAAAAATTCAGCAGGGCCGGAATCCTCACCTACTTGGGTTTCACTTAGTGCCAAAACAGCTGGCCTGTATGAAACAGTATGGCGGTATGCCAATAAAAAATTTGCCCTTAGCCCACGAATATTACAATAATCTACTCTGAATTGTTCAGTCATTGCAAATAAAAAAATGTCTAAAACCAATACAGATAGAGATGGCAAATTAAATTCACTGAATTGAAACACAGAATAATTATCAATACCCTTCACTGCTAGTGTTATGCCTTAGCAGTGACGAGAACCGATCCGACCCTGTGATGCAAAACAGTAAATTCAATTCAAATAATCTGCTGAAACACAGATTAGCATATGCACCAATTCCAATTATTGCAATTGATACATAAACTAGGCTGTGAAACTGTGGAAGAAGGGGAAAGTAAGGATGGGATGGTACGCACTGTGATGTGCTGTGCTGAGTGGCTTATAATTTTTGTTTGTTATTAGTGTTTTTTGTTGTTCTTGAGTGGTGTGATTTCTTTATTGTTGTTTTTTTTTTTGGGTGCACTGTTGTTATTGTTTTTTTGTTGTTGTTTTTTTTTGGAAACCACTTATTAATTAATGTGTGACTTTTAGTTGTGACAAATTTTTGTTTGTTTTATTTTTTTAACTTTTTTTGTGTATATGTATAATTATAGTTTATTTGAGGGTTGAGGGTACAAAATAAACTGCTTCACGACACGATTTGAAAACAATACAAAATAAATACGAACGAGCACAGACAGAACGGAGACGCACAACACAGGGGCAACTTTCCCCAACAAAGGTTCACTGACAACTAATACTTACTTTTCTACATACATACCTACCCACCCACTACCCACATTACAATACAAAATACAAATTTTAAAAAAATACCTACAACGAATGTATTTGCTTTGGAAAAATTCAAAATATGGCACCGAATCATTGTATCAAAACTTAAATTTGAAAACTTTGCTTTTAAATTTTCAGATTTCACAAAAATAGAAAATCTAAAATCAAATGAATACAATTTTCTGCTAACAAATCTAAAACACAGACTCAAATGCTTGTTTCGAATCTGGTTTTAATGATGAAAATCAATGATAGCTATTACTAAACCCCAAACCTTTAGTAATATCATGGAGCAATTTTCGTAGCAACGTGTCGTTGAAAGTTGAGTTCAAAAAAGTCTTCACTTAGTTAAACTCGCCGTAGCCACTAGATCCTACCTCAGTACAGTCTCTCCATGATAGTACTTTAGGTTATATGACAAAGATGAAATGTATTTTAAAGCATGAGAGCGACCAACGTCAAACGAATGAACGAATATTCGTCCATTATGACATTTTTTCACATGTTTTGTTCGTATTCGTCATTGCAGATGCAAAATAAAGATTGGAATGGAATTGTTAAGACTTGGGCGAACATTTTATTCGTTGAAGCGAATTGAGGTTGACAGTTCGTTACAATCAGATTGCAATTCACAACAAACTATTTGTTTTCTTAAATTTCTCTTATTTTGTTAATGAAAAATCTGATTTTACTATCTTAAGATTAACTTCAACTATATTTTTTCCTCTTTGTTTACAATTTGAACAGAATTAAGGTTATTAAATTGTTTAAAATCACATTTATTCATTCATTAGTTCTGAAATTGGTAAAAATTGTTTTTTTTTTTACTAAAATCGCGTTTAAAAAATAGATTTTGAAATCAAAGTATTTAATCATAATTATGCAAAATATTTTTTTTAATGTTTAAATTTTTTAGAATAATTAATCGGAATGGGAAGTTATCAGTGTGGGTTGCATCCCAGCATCTCTTTTTTTAATATATATTCAAAATATGTTCATGTTCAAATAACAGCTTTTATGGTCACTTATTTAAAAACTCTTTTTAGTTGATGTGATGTTTGCACCATACAAATAAATCAATAATAATTGAGGTGAAAATTAAAATTGACAAAGATTTAATTAGATATAAAAAAATTAAGTTAATTTTAATTTGAAATTTGATGTGCATTTCATCAATGTTAAGGTTTGTTGATCTTAATTCCTAAATTAGAGTCCCTTAAATTAGAATGGAATTTTTTGTAACGTGATTACTTAAATAATTAATTACACCTGACAAACATACAAACCCATTTTTAAAAAGCCGTGTAAACGATAATATTTCATTTCAATTTACATATTCATATATAAAAGTGTCATTTTAGTTCAAGCGAACATTTAAATGCTCGTAAAAATCAACAGTTTAAAATAATTAAAAAATTGAAATAAATGCAAATTTTATTTCAATTTTGGAGAAAATCCTAATTTTGAATTTAACTACCATTTTTTTTATTACTTCAAGTTACGTTTAGAAGGAGGCAGTAATTTTAAAATTTTGTACTTAAAATTTATTTTTTGTGTAGTGCCCTTTTTCCTAAGAATGCAAAAAGCTATTACACTAGATATCTTTAGCCATTTGTCCGTTTTTCTTTGAAAAAAACAAAATGAAGGTGAGGAGGATTGTAGGCTGTTAAATTAATGTTGTTACTTTTTTGGTTCAATACATTAATTTAACAAAATTATTCCCTAGAAACTGCCTCACATTTTTATCTACGCAACAACCTGCTAACCTAAACATATTCTATCGTACTTATTCATGTGCCTATTTAAACCCATGGACCTATCTGCTTCCAAAAGGATAAATATAGGAAAATATGTTTGCAAATAGGTACATACCTACATATGCATAAATTCTCAATTTTTTCAATTTTAACACAGTTGTTTCGCACTGCAAAATATTAAAGAAAAAAGTCTGAAGCTACTATTAGAAGGTTAACGTAAAAGGCCAACGCGTTGATCCTTTGACGTAAAAATGAGTTCATTTGTAGACCTACAATTAAAAACTACACACTAATTATGTTATATGCTAACATTGTACCAATTTTAACATTCTTTCACACCCTAATATGAACAAAATAAAAATAACGTTGGCTTCAATAAATATTATTTTGTCAAATCGTGTGATAGTCAACGTCTTAAGCATTGACGCTGTGAACGTTGACGGTGCGTTGACACAGAAAATGTAGATGTTTTTATGACGCCAGAGAGTCAACGCGTTGATCCTTTAAGTTGATTGTTTAATTCTAGCTTAAGTCATGGCTGAATTCCAATCACGAAACGACTTAAGTCCTTACAATTCTGCTTAATACACACCAACCTACCCTCCTTAATACTTACTTTTCTACATACCTACCCACCCACTACCCACATTACAATAAAAAATACAAATTTTAAAAAAATACCTACAACGAATGTATTTGCTTTGGAAAAATTCAAAATAAGGCACCGAATCATTGTATCAATACTTAAATTTGAAAACGTTGCTTTTAAATTTTCAGATTTCACAAAAATAGAAAATCTAAAATCAAATGAATACAATTTTCTGCTAACAAATCTAAAACACAGCCAATTAAATGTATTGTATTATGCATACCTTCTATACATTGATAGGTATGAATAAAAAAAATCTCAGGTAACGTTGGCAACGACTGATTTTTGTTTACATTTAAGTAATTTATTTTATTTATTTATTTCAATATTTTCATACTTTCAGTCGCTCTTAGATTCCATACTTAATTTTCGTACAGGCAGCGCCCCCATAGTCCACCTTCCGTAACAAAATTTTGTGTTTCATGATATTACTATTCAAATATGCATATATACAAGGGAACGATTCATTTTGCTTGGAAAATAAATATGCGTCCGGAAAATAGAGAAATAGATTTTAAGTGAAAAAGAACTTCGCAAGTGCATTATTGTTTTAAAAATTTCTTTGAGTGATTTCCGATCGATCAGTAAATACTTTATTTTTCAATGATGAAATCGTTTTCGATGAAGAGCTGATGTTTGATTTCACAATTCGGAACAAAATCATTCCAGTGAAAGCGTCCATGATCTATCAGACTTACTTTCAATGATCATTTCTAACCTCAAATGCTTGTTTCGAATCTGGTTTTAATGATGAAAATCAATGATAGCTATTACTAAACCCCGAACCTTTAGTAATATCATGGAGCAATTTTTGTACGTTCATCGTAGCAACGTGTCGTTGAAAGTTGAGTTCAAAAAAGTCTTCACTTAGTTAAACTCGCCGTAGCCACTAGATCCTACCTCAGTACAATCTCTCCATGATAGTACTTTAGGTTATATGACAAAGATGAAATGTATTTTAAAGCATGAGAGCGACCAACGTCAAACGAATGAACGAATATTCGTCCATTATGACATTTTTTCACATGTTTTGTTCGTATTCGTCATTGCAGATGCAAAATAAAGATTGGAATGGAATTGTTAAGACTTGGGCGAACATTTTATTCGTTGAAGCGAATTGAGGTTGACAGTTCGTTACAATCAGATTGCAATTCACAACAAACTATTTGTTTTCTTAAATTTCTCTTATTTTGTTAATGAAAAATCTGATTTTACTATCTTAAGATTAACTTCAACTATATTTTTTCCTCTTTGTTTACAATTTGAACAGAATTAAGGTTATTAAATTGTTTAAAATCACATTTATTCATTCATTAGTTCTGAAATTGGTAAAAATTGTTTTTTTTTTTACTAAAATCGCGTTTAAAAAATAGATTTTGAAATCAAAGTATTTAATCATAATTATGCAAAATATTTTTTTTAATGTTTAAATTTTTTAGAATAATTAATCGGAATGGGAAGTTATCAGTGTGGGTCGCATCCCAGCATCTCTTTTTTTAATATATATTCAAAATATGTTCATGTTCAAATAACAGCTTTTATGGTCACTTATTTAAAAACTCTTTTCAGTTGATGTGATGTTTGCACATTGCACCATACAAATAAATCAATAATAATTGAGGCGAAAATTAAAATTGACAAAGATTTAATTAGATATAAAAAAATTAAGTTAATTTTAATTTGAAATTTGATGTGCATTTCATCAATGTTAAGGTTTGTTGATCTTAATTCCTAAATTAGATTCCCTTAAATTAGAATGGAATTTTTTGTAACGTGATTACTTAAATAATTAATTACACCTGACAAACATACAAACCCATTTTAAAATAGCCGTGTAAACGATAATATTTCATTTCAATTTACATATTCATGTATAAAAGTGTCATTTTAGTTCAAGCGAACATTTAAATGCTCGTAAAAATCAATAGTTTAAAATAATTAAAAAATTGAAATAAATGCAAATTTTATTTCAATTTTAGAGAAAATCTTAATTTTGAATGTAACTACCATTTTTTTGTTATTATTTTTATTGTACTATTCGTACTAGAATGTCAGCTTGTTAGACTTGACCATTCCTTTTTAATTTCATTGAATGTTTTTTGAACAACAACAACAACTTAAAGGTGCTACCACTCATTGTTTTTGGCTGGAGATATAGCTATTTCGTCCTTTTTTTTTTACACTTCAGAATTTCAGAAAGTAGTAAGCTTACAGCAAGCGTCAAACTACGATCAGAGGCTCATCATAAGTGCATGTGTTAGTTGTTAGTAAAAAAAAAATACAATTATAGCCTAACACACGCACAAAATACAAAACATAATTAACATTTAACTATTACAGAACAAAAAATAAAATAAGAAATTTTACGATAGTGGAGCACTGGTTATAAACAATGATTTTAATCCCACCTTATTTAAATTTAAATCTATCGATGAACAGTTTAAGTTATATAAAATGCTCATTCGACTTAAAGCTTTATTCTTCCAATAGTTTGTTCTATGGAAGTCAATATGTATAAAATCAAATGTACGCAGCTGATGAGTTCCGCCTCGGTAATTCAAATGTACACAAGATAGCAAATAAGGTGCATCAATTTCACCATTAATGAGTTGATGAAAAAATACTAAGTCATTATTAACACGCCTTTGATGAAGAGATTGCATTTGAAGAAGAAGAATACGATGTTTATAGGGAGGCAGATCATAAGGATCATCCCAAGGAAGACCCTTTAGGGCAAAGCGAATGAAGTTATGTTGAATTGATTCGATACGTTTTCTATGAATTTCGTAATACGGAGTCCATACCTGCGAAGCATATTCAAGATGAGGACGAACATGGCTATTATACAAAGAAAGAGTAACATAGGGATCATTGAACTCCTTTGCCCAGCGTTTTATAAAACCAAGCATAGAACTTGCTTTATTAACAATCAAGTTAATGTGATGTGTAAATTATAAGTTGGAACAGAAATGAACACCTAAATCTTTAAATGTGAAGACGCGACAGAGTTTTTGCTGTGATATACAATAATCAAATACACTACCGATTCGTTTTTTAGTAAAAGTTAAAAGGTTGAGTGAAAGGCTATTTTTCCCACACCAAAATGTGAAACTATCAATGTCGGCGTGTAAAAGAATACGATCATGGGTGGACTTTATTACTTTAAAAATCTTCATGTCGTCAGCAAAAATGAGTACTTCACTTGAGCGTAGACATGACGATACATCGTTAATAGACAGGATAAACAGAAAAGGGCCAAGATGGCTTCCCTGGGGAACACCTGATTGAGCAACAAAAGGTTCAGAAAGACAATTTCTAAATTTTACCTCATAGGATCTGTTTTCAAGGTATGATTTGATCCAAGCTAAGAAAAATGGTGGAAAACCAAGAGCTTTAAGTTTAAATAAAATAATTCCGTGGCTAAGTTGGTCAAAAGCTTTGGAAAAGTCCGTGTATATACAGTCAACTTCATAACCTTGTTCTAAAGCGTTTGAACATATGTTTGAGAATGTGAGGAGATTAGTAACGGTTGATCTTTTTTTCACAAAACCATGTTGCTGTTCGCAAATGAGATTCTTACTAAAAAATGCTACACTTTCACATACAACTTGTTCAAACACTTTAGGAATGCAAGAAAGTTTTGCAATGGGTCTGTAGTTGCTTATATCCGCCTTGTTACCTTTCTTGAAAATTGGTGTTAGAAATGACTCCTTCCATATATTGGGAAATTTGCCTGTTTTTAGAGAAAGTTTAAATAAGAACGTAAGGGGTTCAACCAAGGCATTACTACACTTTTTTAATACTATCGGGGGAATACCATCGGGGCCGGCTGAGCAATCATCATTTAACGCGGATAAAAGATCAAGGACCGTACTCTGTAGCACAGGGATGTGACTACAGCTAGTTTGTGAAAAGGAGTGAAGATTATGAAAATATACTTCATCAATTTCTTGAGGGCTATTAACAAATGACTCACGGAAATTTGTCGCGAAAGCGTTATAGATATCAACAGTTTTATCTAACGAAAGATTCTTGTAAGTGAACCTTTGCCACTTTTGCACTCATCAGTCTCCTTTTTTTGTGGTGCTGAGCTTTAATCCAATTTTATTTGAAAAACTTTTTATGCACAACATAGGATTCGAACCCACGCATATCAGATTAGCTCAGTCTTAGAAGTCGTGTGCACTTTTTTTTTTTTTTTTTTTAATTCATTTTTATTACTTCAATCTTAAATCTATCTTAAAGCTAGACAAAAATTAATAAAACTAGCCTAATTAACCATCACTTACCACTAACTTACTGGTCCCATACGGATGCTCTAAGTTAAACAATAATACTTAATGCTAATGCCTTTCGGCCCTAAGATCTATTTTACTTCAATTAAGTTTTATTTATTTTGTATTTATTAGAAAATTTGAAAAAAAACTAATATCGATATCCTTTTTTTATTTTTACTTAAAAACTACTTAAAATAAGGTCCTTAATATAAAACTTAAAGCTAACTAAAACTACCTATTCTACCTATAAACTACTTAAAACTAGAACAACCACAGCAGCAAATCTAACTAACATTTTTTGTTTTTCATATTTTGGTCTTTTTTTCTTATTCCATGTTTTTTTATTTTTTTTTTTATTGTTTTTTTTGTGTTTTTTTGTGTTTTTTTTTTGTTTTTTTTTGTATTTTTTTTTTTTGTGCCACCATTCCTATTCTACTTAAAACTAAACCCTAAAACTATAAAACAAGTATGTAAGCCGGCCAAGGCTTAAAACCCCATCCCGACTACCCACTATCAAGTGCCGATTGAAGCCACCAAAACTGGTTCTCCTGCTTCACCCTATCAGTTCGGTCCCGTTCGGACACAGCCCTACTGAACCGGAAGGAGCTCTGCTCCGACTTGTGCCATGACGTCCCGATTGTACAGGAGTCGCCTATCCACGGTTCGTCGTCTGACACGGTAGATTAGCGGAACTGCCAATCTATCCTGTATCAGACCGCATCTATCTAAAAAGAGGAATGCCTCTGGTGGAATGAAGCCGCCCAAGCGTGCACTCTCAAAATACTCGTCGTTCGGATAGAACGCCCCGAAAATTAAATTGTTGGTCGAAGACATAGCTCTTGCAATGTGACCTCGGACGAGTTTTATCACGAAATTGTCAATTCTGTTGATTCGAGCCCCGTTGTATAGGACCTCGTTGGAATAGTAATGCACATAAGAAAATTCGGCTGTTCTGTATAAGCCGGTACAGCGTCGTAAACACTGCCGCTCGAACACCCGAAACTTCTCCACCTGGGAAGGGCCAACGTTGAACCACACAGGACAACCATATACGATCATCGGCCGTATAAGGGCCATGTAGCAAATTACCTTCACTTCGTTTCGTCAGAGCGAAGGCTCCTCTGGACCTGGTCAGAGCAGCATTTTTATGTCTATCGAAATATAAATACTGATCTAACCAGATACCGAGGTACTTCACTACACTTTTGCTCGCTAATCGCTGCCCGTGAAGATCATCTTGCGCCAATTCTTGCACGTATCCCTCGTGGCCCTAGCCAACGGAGTCCGGAACAGAATTGTCTCCGACTTCTGGACATTTATTTTCAGTTTCCAGTCGTCGCAATATCGCTGAATCTTGTCGAAATCACGCTGCAAGAGAATTCTAATAACCTCAACCTTTCGGGCCGTTCTGTACGCAATAAGATCGTCGGCGTACGCAATTGCCTTTGTAAGACTACCTATCAGATCGCTGCTGGTGTAAATGCTGAAGAGAATCGGCGAATTCACCGCTCCCTGTTGAAGACCATTTTTAATTAAGAATGTTGTGGTAGAAGTTACATTGCCACTTTTGACAACAAACTTTCTACCGTTAAGCATATCATAAAGTATATACAACAATGGATTGCTTATGCCAAGCCTGCTCAGTTTTAGGTAAAGACCCTCTAACCATACGGTGTCAAAGGCCTTTTCCAAATCAACCAGAACAGCACCTGTGCATTGTTGTTTTGATTTATTCCATTGGATATCAGAAACGAGTTTAGACGCAGCATGAATTGTGTCATGACCCGCCTTGAACCCGAACTGTTTATCCGGAATTATTTTGTTGTCCGCAGCCCACTTAGTCAGAGCCCTATTGATGATCTTTTCGAAAACTTTGCTGATGCTCGGAAGAAGACTTATCGACCGAAGATTTGACGGGTTGGAGTTGTCCTTTCCCTTTTTCGGGAGAGGATGAACCACAGCGGTCTTCCAATGCACTGGATAATATGCATTATTCAGTGCATTATTGAAGAGTTTGGTGTAAATGTCAATTGCCTCCATCGGTAAATGTCTTAGTACAACGTTGACTTTTTATTTTTTATTGAGTTGAAGATGAGCTGTAGCTCAACCTTCGTCACTAACAAGGGGCTTGGTCCCGTTTGCTCGGCGATTATGTCATTTGCCAAGGAATCGCCATCGAATCGCATAAAACTGCGGTTCTCAGATCGCCAATGTGTTATATCATTTCGAAGGTAAAAGTGATTAAGTAGGGCTCTGTTTTCCAGGTCGTGGTTGGGGCGAATGCTAACATTCACCTTGTACACTTGCTGGAAAGCAGCTCCCACCGCCTCCACTTTTTCCTTCGGATCTTCAATTATATAAAAGTCATCGTCAAAGATGGCTTCTTGTGGATCTATTTGCGCTGTCATGAGTACGTCTCTGTTCTCTTCAGTTCTTTGGAGTTTCAGACACGCAAGGTCATTGTCGTTCTTTTTAATGAATATCTTGTGATTTTAGGGAACATACTAGGGTCACTGGAATTAACTGACCGGATCTTGCGGTCCCAGTACTTGTTAATTGATAGCCTGTAGTTCTCCTTAATCAACAGATTGACATTTTTTATTGACGACTTCAGTGTCCTAACCTCCAAGTCGTGTGGGTCTGTGAGTCGTCTGTACAAGTTTTTGAGTCTTGGCAGTAAGCCACTCTTGTGCCTACGTAGTGCGTCAATAGTCGCGTTTCTGTAAGCATCCATTTGGTCCCATTCTTTGTACTTTGGTATTGTCCGTTCCATCGTTCGTTTTATTATTTCGTCCATCTGTTGTAAATGTTGGTCAATTTCTGTATTTGTCAGGTTTCTGTTGTTTGGTGGGGCTATGTCACTCGAACGAAGTTCTCTCGCTAGGGCGTTGGTGAAACGAGGCCAGCGCATCTTACTGTAATTGTAAGAATGCGTTGCAACGTATTCCTCTAACTCCACGCGTTCGTTCGGAATCTGCACTACAGCAGCCAGTCCGCAGTGATCACTGTCGTACTCGACTGTCTGTAAGCAGTTTCGAGGGTGATTACCCACTTTGTCTGTAACTGTCAGTCTTGTGTCGTACAGCAAAAGATCCAGAAAGGAGCCGCTTCTTGGATACGATGGCTTTTCAGTAGCCAGCAGGTCGACGCCATATTCAACGCTGTAAAGATTCATCAAATTAAAAAGATGGTTACCTCTGGGATTACTATGTTGATTTCCCCAATCTTCATGTTTTGCGTTCAAATCACCGGCCAAGATGAAATAGTTTTCTTCCAAGCTCAGTTTCAGTTCCCTAAAAAGAATCTCGAGTTCTGAAGCAAAGTAAGTAACCTGCGGAGCTCCAGCCACATAAGCCGCAATCATATACATCCGCTTCCCTTGAGTGAGAGAGATGCATACAACGCAAACGTCTAGCGTCTTGAGCTTTCGCAATTCATTGTTGTATATGACTTTATAATTAATGCCTTTTCGTATAAAGAGAGCGACACCGCCCCCTTGAGTGGAGTCGGGCCGGTCTCTTCTTACGATATTGTAATTTTTATGAGTCAATTTGTGTTTGTGGTTTAGCTTAGTTTCGCTAGCCATAAACACATCGGGACTGTAGTCTTTCAACAATTGGAACATATTGGCTCTTCGTTAAATCCTAATCAGTGAATTTACATTCACAGCTAGGACTTTTAGGCGCGTCTCCGGCAGCGCGCCCATTATGGTCTAAATTGCGCCAGGCCAGGCAACAAAGAGTAGAGATGATCTACCCTTTTGCCTTGCTCCTTTATCTGACTTTGCAGCCCTGTTAGTTGACCTTGAATGCTCAACAATAAGGCTAAAATGTCAGGCTGCACCTCTGGTGCCTTAGGCACAGGTGCCTTTGGGGCAACCGTTGGTGGAGCCTGTCTCGTATTCCCATTCCCTGACACCATTTGTGCGTAGGAAAATTTGGGATCCACGAATTTTTGTATAGGAGCCTGTCGAACTGTTCGACTTCCTTCGGCTTTTTGACTGGCCTGTTTTTGTTTTATTTGTTGGACCTTAGGGCAACCCCTATAGCTAGCCGGGTGCTCTTGGCTTCCACAAAGGACACACTTGAGCCTTGTCAATTCCTCAACCTGCTCATTCCCCAGCTTGCAATCTCCCTTGATGTGGGTTTCGGAGCACCTGACGCAGCGCAACTGCATATTGCAGTTGGCTCCGGCATGGCTGAACCTCTGGCACTTCGTACATTGTAAAATGTCGTCGTGCCTTTTTAATGTCTCCCAGTGTATGGCTTGATAGTCGAGGCATTTGATTTCCCTCAGACTCTCAAAACTACTTTGGGCGATAATGTTACGAGGAACATTGGCAGCCTGTAACCCCCTCGCCTGGACTTCACCGTAGTGAAAGGCTTGACCCCGATAAAATCGAGATCATCATTGGCATTTTCACGGAGCTCAGCTAAGAGCGCCTCCGGTTCCGTGCAGGAACTTATGACCTTCAGAAGGACCGTCTTAAATGTTTCGCTTTTAGGTGTGTAGCTGAAGAACTCAGCTGTGGTCTCTTTTAGTAACCCTTTTACTAACTTGTAATCGGCCAGTGAGTAAGACTTGACCGAATAATTTTTTTCTTTTTCGTTTAAAATTTTAATGATAAATTTGCCCTTAGTGGCCGACTTACATACCTGTTTTATGTCGTCCAGGTCAACTCTGTGTGTCCTTATTGGTGGTATTTTTTCCCTTTTTGTCTGTGGTTGTTTCTGGTGTTGCTGCTTCTGCTGTTGCTGCTGCTGCTGTTTCTGCTGTTCCTGCTGCCTTGGTTGTTGCTGTTGCTTAGCATTAGCCGAAGTCGATGGGCCCTCAGGCATTGGGCCTGTCACTGCTGATGGCGTCTTTTTATTTTTCTCCGCTCCTGTGTTTTTGGAAGCGGGCTTGGATTGTGGTTGTTTTTGCTGTTGTGGTTGTTGTTGCTGTTGTTTTTGCTGCTGTTGTTTTTGCAGCTGTTATTTTTGGGCTGCCTCTTTCTGTCGGTGCGCCTCTTGTTTCAGCTTTAGTGCACTGAGGAGGGGCTCTATTTCCTCCTTGAGCTTATTGAGGCTTTGCTCGTACTGGCTGATCTCTGCCTGTTTGACTTGCAGGGCCTGCACCAGTTCTCTTTCATGTTGGAGGTCCGCCGCTACCTCCAAAGCCTTGTTTGTCTGCGGGACTGGCTCTGGCTCCGATAGAATTAAGTCTATATTCGGTGGTCTGAAGAGCCCCTCTCCGCCTTCGGACATATATTCAGTTTTCTCAGACTCGACGTAGTCTGAGAATTCACTGTCCGTGGTGATTCCTTCCCTCTTCTCCATTTTTTTTTTTGGTTCGCCTGCCTCTTAGCCGAATTGGTTCTTTCAACCTTATTTGGGCTTTGTTTTTTTAATTTTCTTTTTGGTCTGGCCGTTGACTGGTGTAGTGCCCATACACTACAGATACATAGAATCAAAACAATACGTCGTTTCATCCGGTCATTGGCTTTAGCATTATAAAACACTAGCCGACCCGTGCTTGCGTTGCTTCGCAAATTGTAACCACGAACATTTTTTGAATATTAGTATTAGCATATGAAAAAATTTCTCAATGGGACTGAGCATATTTTCTACAATAATATTAATTTTAGTTTATATGTATATACTCGTATGGTTTCGCTTTTATATAATAGTATAGATTTGCGGTAAAAAAAAAAAACAAATTTGTGTTTTTAAAGTTCCCATACATCTATAGGTATGCGTGTGTAAATATCCATAGACACATTTTTTTATTCATCTGCTCATGTTCAGAGCAGTGCAACTGACTTAACCTACCCACATTTGTGTGCTCTTTTTATCGACGTCATTGTAAGTACCTTCTTGGAGTTATTTGTAAAGAAAATTTTAACTTAATTTTAGTTTTATTGTTCGAGGAAGTTATACAAAATTGGTAATTCAAGCTATTATAATAGAACTTTTTTATTTTTGAATTGGAAGAATTATAATCTATTCACTTCCTTATACCAAAAAAATAAAAAAGAGGCGACCCACACTGATAACTTCCCATCCCGTCTGTCGATTTGTCTTGCTTAAAAGTTTGTGTATATGTATCAATTTTTACCAAATTTGCGTACTATTTTTTGTAGATTGTATTTTATTGAATATCGAAAATAATGTTTTCTGTGAAATAAAATAAGTTTGAAGCTAATATTTTTAATTTTCGAAAAGCTATTTGAGTCGAAAGTAAATTTTTACCAAGTTTTAGAATTGTTGTTTTTTTTATGTTTTTAATTTTTTTGTAAAAAAAACTATCAATTCAATTTTTTTCAAAATTTTACTGAATGTTGAAAACAATATATTTTGAAAGATAAAAGAAGTTTAAAGCCAATATCTCAAAGTTATGAAAAGATATTTGTGTCGAAATTCAATTTTTACCAAGTTTTATTAATTTTTTTTAGGGTTTCTCAAAATTTTATCAGATGACAAAAACATCATTCTTCGCTGCACAAAATTGTTTTGGAAATAAAATCATATTTTAATCGTAAAATTATCGAGGTGACAAATTTTTTTTCAGTTTTTTTGATTTATAAAAAAACAGTTAATTGGATTTTTTCCCTAAAATGTACTTGTTTTGTATCACGTTACAATGTATAATATAAAATTTAAGTCAAGTATCTAGCGTCACTGGTTCATGAGATATTTAGGGTTAACCAAAATGTTCACCTTTTTTTTAAATGCTATGGTAAAAAAACAACACACGCAATTTTCTTGAGAGCCCTTTCTGCATCTTTCTGCCTTATTATCTGTATAACAAAATTTATTTGAAGTCGATATCTCTTCTGTCGAAAAAAACGTCGCGAACGTACGGAAATACGGACGTACGGACGTACGAACGTACGTACACACGCACGCACAGACATCTTTCTAAAAATCTTTTATTTCGACTCTAGGGACCTTGAAACGTCGAGAAATGTCGAAATGTTCAATTTGACAAATCGGACCCATTACAATAACTTCCTATGGGAAGTTAAAAAGATCTAATTTTTCTTTAGATAAATCGGCATTTCATTTAATTAAATGTCCATAGTAACTTAAAAAAAAGAGCCCACAGCCACACTGCTCAGCGATGTGACGATAGAATTAGAGAAACAAAAAAATAATGTGTATGTGTAGGTTAGTTGATGAACTATACAATACAGAAAAATTGAATATGTAGGTAGTTAGGTAAGAGAAAAAACGTAACTATTAAATGGAACACATATTGAGAGAGAAAGAGCATGGGAAGAAAAGAAAATTAAAAATGTTGGAATGATAATGAAATTAAACAAAGCAGCGACCTCGCGATTGTGATGGAATCTAATTTCCTGAATAAAATAAATTCAAAAAGTTTATAATTTTATAATTTGTTTTTATTTATTTCTCAGGTTGTATGTTTAACTTAGAAGTGATTTTAGGCTTAAAATTTGCGCAACAATATTGACTTTATGAAGCAATGCTAATCTTTGTCGATTATTGTATAGGTTTTAAGATATGAGTGGTTGTATAAGTCAACTAATGAAAAAAAAACGGACAAAAAATGTAAAATTAATAATATTTAAATTTGACAAATAATTAATAAAAAAAATAAAGCCATATTCACTCTCATAGCAATATAGAAAATAATAAAATATATTTCAAATAAATCTGTTGACTACTTTCTGAGATCATGCGTTACAAAATTTAAAATGGTTTCGCTTTTATATAATAGTATAGATAGTATAGATAAAGCAATTATAGATACTCCGTTTACATCCGCGGTCAATAAACAGAACTGCATTCCGTCTTTATATCCAAATAAACTCAATGTCACTTAACGCTTCAGATTACTTTCGGTTTATAGTAAATACTCTGTTTACATCTACGGTCAATAAACGCGACTGCATTTCGTCTTCATATTCAAATATACCCAATGCCACTTGACGCTTTGAATTACTATTGTTTTGGTTCAATGTCCCTCTATGATATGCACTGCATGTGCCTGCACTTCACCCAATATATTTGTGTGTCATCAAATAGGCATGGATATTCAACATGAATTTGATGACACGACAAAAATATAGCTTACCGTATGATATGTATTTATTTATTTATTTATAATTCGTTAAATACTAACGTTAACAATTCTTAATATATACTTACAATCTAAAAACTTAAACTAGACTGTTGAAAAATAATAATTTGCAATTTATACTTTTTATATTATCATTTGGTGAATTAATACAAGAGTAAAACTTATTATAGATGTCAATTAATTGATTTAAGGGACTATGTACACCATAGTTTGATCTGCTAAAATTAATATTCAATGGTTTTTGGAGTCTTATACTTGAACGACTAAAACTAAAGTTTAAACTACCAAGAACTGATGGTGATGAAATTTGTCCGTTTATTATTCCAACAATAAAACAAAATTGCAAGTACTTCCTATGATTTGTCAAAGAAGGAAGATTTATGAGAGAAAGTCTTTGTGAATAAGGCGGTAATGTATGAATATCATGAAACCACGGAAGGGATCGTAGACAAAAACGCAAAAATCTTTTCTGAACGGCTTCGAGTCTTGTGACGTGTACGGCGTAGTAAGGTGACCATACTGTACAAGCATATTCCAGGACTGGTCTCACAAATGAAACAAACAGTAATTTTAAAACATATGGATCTCGGAAATCACGGCCAAATCTCTTAATGAAACCCAGAACTCTATTTGCTTTTTTAACTATGAAGTTAATATGTTCATTAAATGTTAGTTTCGAATCTAAGACAACACCCAAGTCAGAAAATACATATACTCTACTTAAAGGACAAGAATCAAACATGTAACTAAAAACGATTGGAACTTTTTTGCGTGTAAAACTCATGGTTTTACATTTGTCAATATTTAAAACTAGACGATTATTATTGCACCATTCCCTGAATAATATTAAGTCTTCTTGCAAGAGAAGACAGTCAGATGTAGAGTTAATTTTTTTAAAAATTTTAATGTCATCACCATATATTAGGACAGACGAATTTTGTATGATCGAAACCAAGTCATTTATAAATAAAACAAATAGAATAGGACCAAGGTGACTACCCTGGGGGACACCAGAATTCACAACAAATGAACTTGAACACTCATTACTAAATTTAACACTATAACGTCTATCATGCAAATATGAGGAGATCCAGTTGATGAAACAGTCGTTAAAGCCTTGCTGTGATAGTTTTAAAAGTAATGTTTTATGACATAATTTATCAAAGGCCTTGCTGAAGTCAGTAAAGATACAATCCACTTGTTCACGTTTTTCAAAAACATCTAAACAAAAGGACGTAAAGTTAAACAGATTAGTAACAGTTGAACGCTTTTTAACAAAACCATGCTGGTTATCACAGATAATTGAACTACAATGAAAAGAAAGAACGCTACATACGATTGACTCAAACAGTTTAGGTATCACAGATAGTTTAGCAATAGGTCGGTAGTTCATTATTTCGTTTTTAGGACCTTTTTTGTGTACTGGTATTATGAAGGAGCTCTTCCAGATAAAAGGAAACAGCGAGTTACTTAAAGACGTGTTGAAAAGAACACATAACGGGTGTGCTAAATACGCAGCACATTTCTTTAAAATGGATGATGGTACACCGTCGGGACCAGGGCTAAAACATTCGTCAAGTTGTAGGATACTATTGAGGACAGTATCTTCACTTATATCGAAATTGATAGAATTTAAGTGGGGGAAATTTACAACAGTGGTAGATGTGTTAGGAAAACTAATAGCATTATAATCTACAAAAGCGTCTTTGAAGTAGTTTGCAAACATGTTCGCAATTATTCTCGGCTCATTACTATTTGATGTCGAATCAGTCATTAAGTTAGGGTACCCACATGTTTTCTTCTTACGATTCACGAATTTCCAAAAACTGTCAGGATTATTTTTAAGGTTTAATTCAATTTTCCGAATGTAGTCATCATATAGGATGTTAGAGTAGTCAGTAAAAAGTTGTTTTATTATAATGAACGTCCTATAATCATCATCAGTTCTTGTTTGATTATACTTTATCCAAGCTTTATTCCTTTTGTTTTTTAAGTTTTTAGCGTGAGAATCAAACCATGGTGGAACACTCAAGTTATTTCGAGTCTTTTTAAATGGAATCGTTTTGTAAAAACAGTCAAAAAGAGTTAAATAAAAAATGTTACACATATCGTCAATATTTAAGCTACAAAATAAGTGATCCCAATTGATCGTACATAATAAGTTAAAAAGGTTTTCAAAATTACACCTACTAAAGTTGAATTCTAGTTTGTCGTTAACAGTTAGCATATGAGGTGAAGCCATGTTTAAATTAAGTGCAATGTCTAATGCAGGATGATGGCGATCTTCGTCCACAATTTTGACAGCAGAAGAAATCACAGCTGCTTCAGAGCATATGGTTTCGGAGAAAAATACCAGATCGAGTGTTTTTCCAAAACGGTTTTTCACACCGTTGAGTTGACTTAAGCCACATGAAGACATACCATCTGTTAATAAAAACTCGTTTGAAGATGACGCCTTTATTGGAACGTAGAAGTTATCGTCGTCAATTTGAATCCAATTGAGATTGGGTAAATTAAAATCACCAACAACCAGTACTTCGTCTTCAGGCTCCAAAAGGATATAAATACTCTCTATACAGTTGTTTAGTTTTTCATAAACCTCGTTCTTAGAGCTTGGAGGTATATATGCTGGTACAATAAATAAATGTCCTGTTACCATTTTAATTTTTAAGCATAGTATTTCGATGTCTGTTGATCGAAAGTCGTCAATCAGGTAACCAGTGAGAGTATTGTTGATAGCGACAAGAATTCCGCCACCAACGGCGTTTGAATCGTCTGAGTTATAACGATCACGTCTAAAGACTTGATAAGAGGAGTCAAAAAGCTGCGAGTCCGAGATAGAGTTGTTGAGCCATGTTTCCGTCAATATTATGATATCGTGAGGAAGATTGTTAATGTTTTTGTAAACCATGTTGGTCTTTGTCCGAAGTCCGTTTACGTTTTGGTAGTAGATTAATACCTTTTTAAGCTGCTTTGACGGTGGTTTAGCGTTGTCCGATACTGACGAAAAGGGTTGTTCGACTTATTCATAAATTCATGAACTATTACTCCTTTAGGCCAAAACGATGGTGAATTTAAAACATGGAAAATTGAGTCAGGTGCACGAATTTTAAAGGACGAATACTTAGTATGGTTACGATGTAAAATTTTCTCAACATTAAACGTAAATGGGGAACCCAGCTTTTCGGTCAAGTGATTTTTTATGTCAAGTGCATTTGTAGACGGTGCAAGTTTAGAAAGAAACAATATTTTTGCCCTTCAACAACCTTCCGGATACAATTGGAGATGTTAGTGAAGTAGTTTCGTTGGTGATTTTTGGCAAAAATATGTTTTTCGACAAAGTAGAAGTCGAAGAATCCACATTCAGTTGGGTCGTTGAATTAGATGGTGAGAGATTAACAACATTAGGCGCTGATATCAGTGGTAATGTTAAAGAAGAAATAGATAACGAAGCAGGTACATTGTTGTTATAGTTAAAATTGGCTACTGGGCGGGTAATTGCAAAGTCTTTAAATATCGAGGTTGCAACTTTCTTTGGTAAATGGCATATATCAGAATTTTCGTCGTCAAGATCATCATTTTTACGTTTGGTTAAGGTTTTTGTTTTGCTTCCTAAATCAGAAGTTCTGTCTTTATTAATTTTATTTTCAATATTTCCGTTGGTGCAGGTCAGATTTTCAACTTTCTTTGAAAGAAAAGTAAATTGTTTCTCCAGTTTTTCTAGGTCCTTTATATTTTTTATGACGTCTCGAACAATATTCTTTTCGGCGATCGGGTCGCATTCTTCACAAAAGTAGAAAAAAGATTTTCTTTTAGCAAAAAGTTTTATGCAACTGAACGGGGCGTCAATGCAAAGTACATGAAAAACTCTTCGACAATTACCGCTACACATAATGGAGTCGATCATGTAATCAGAGATGGTATTACAAGACCCACAATTAGCCATAATAAAAAATTGATGTTAATATTTTTAGTTTGTATTCCGTTTTTGTTCAAAAAATATTCTGTGAATTTTAATTGTGTGTTAATTTTGTGAAGATTTTTTTATTTTTTATTAATATGGTGTATGTAGGTTTGTGTCTTTGCTTAATATTTTCTGATTTAATTATTATAAAGAAAATTATATTTCTAGGAGCAATATCTTTGTGTTTATATATTTTGCTATAGATATTTTTTAGCTAATGAAAGCTTTATTTATTTGTCTTTTGTTTTCTTTGACGTTTAAAGTTTGCATAGAATGGGAATCTTGTATGTACGAGAATTTTCTTCACATAAATTCAATGTTTTTGAGGTTTATAAATACCTGTAGGCTTATATCCTTATACTTGCTCAAGGATATTGCGTTTATACTTTCTTTAATTCACTTTCCAACCACTTTAACAATTTCTTTCCAACTTAATTCCTTTGTTTTTCACCACCACGACACTTCACCAAACTATTGCCAACCAGAGCAGAGTTGCCAATGTATACTTTTATATTAGATATTGAAAATTATGTTTATATGTATGTTATAAGTGAATATTTTACTTGTTAGTGTGTAAGGAATTATTTTGTATAAATAGGCTAAGAATTGAATCAATAAAATCACTCTTTAATCAGAACTCAAATCGGCACATTGGCCTGTTCTTTTCTCATCATTTTTATTTCAGCTAAGTTCGGCAGTTTAGCCATTGAATATTAGGCTTGGGGAAGCTAAATAATATCTCCCATATATTATTAGGAGAGGCAAGCACCCCTTATTATTACACAGGCACCCCTTATCATTACATGGCGATCCTGCCAAAATAGATCCTGTAATGTATAATAAAGAAGAGCTTGATGAGTTGTTCGAAAACCTAAACAGCCCGTACCATCCTGGACAGCCAGACAGCGAAGCACCAGCATACGAACCAACACCCAAAACCGCTGGCCCAAAACCATTGTCGATTGAGGAATGCAAAAAAAAAAGGCAAAGAACTAAGATTCAACCACCAGAACCAAAAACACCGAAGAGAGAAAGGGGTGGCAGAAAAGTGAGAATACGCCAGGAAATAGGCAATCTGTTTAGGCTCGCCACACTAGCCATCAAGGAGGAAAAACAGAAATTTCTCCAACAGGCGAAAAATCTGCAAATGATACAATTCAGAGAGAGGAAGTACAAATCAAAAAGTAACTAAGTATCATGGGAGGTAAAAATTCTAAAGAAGAAGTCATAGTCACGAATAATAATAATAACATAATAATATTATGAACTCAAACTTAATTTTAGTTGACATAGTAATAATTATATTAATCATATTAATTGTATACCTATTTTTTTAAATTGCGAAAAACTTTTGTAAAGAAAAAAATTAAAAATATTGTATCAGAGGAGGTAAAAAATATAACCGTTTTAAAAAAAAAAAAAAATCAGTTCGTAAAAATGTATTTAAAAAATAAAATATGTTGAATATAATCAAAAATTTAAAATATATTATTGAAAATTTTAATAAAACTCCAAACAGAGTTTATGCAGCTAAATACATTGCTGAAAAGAAATCAGAAATACAAAGGTTAGAGGAAGATTTTAATGAAAAATATGAGAAATCGCCTAAAGATACCAGTCAACAATCATTAAAAACAATTATAAATAATTTGCTATTAAGATTAAAAGAAATTTTGGAAAAGAAGGATAAATTAATAGAGCAGGCAGAAATTGAACGAGATTTAGAAGGTATTGATAAAGAATTAGGAAAACTAGAATTTAAAATGGCAAAATTCGACATTATTTCGAGCATTAAGATTATTCCAGAATTTACTGGGGAGGTAGAGAAATTAACTAACTTCTTGAATTTGGTAGATTTCGTTGACTCAGATCTCAGCGAGGTAACAGAGAAAGAAAAACTGATAAAATTTGTTATATCAACGAAAATAAATGACAAAGTCAGAAACAAGTTAATAACAGTGCAACAGCCAAAAACGTTTAAAGAATTAAAAGAAACCTTTCATCAACTTTTTAAACATAAGAAAAATACACTCCAAGTCATCTCATAATTGTCAGTGATACAGCAAAACTCAAGTTCTACAACAGATTTTGCTAACCAAGTTGAAACGTTGGTGGCAGAACTAAATTGTTTACAATTAATAGAGCAAGGAACAGAGAACAAAGAAGTAATCTGCAAACTAAATGACCAACTAGGTTTAAAAGCATTAAAAAATGGCCTTATACAAACGAACAAATCGACTATTTTCGCAGCTAGACCAAAAACACTTAATGAGGCAATACAACTAGCCACTGAGGTAGATAATGCAAACCAAGCTGTTCAAATTAACCATTTTAGGATAAATACACCGAGGCAAAACTACATAAACAATAATAAAAATTTCAATAGGTTTAATAGATCAGGAAATAACAATTACAATAGATCAGGAAATAACAATTACAATACTAGATACAGCAATAACAGCAACAATATGAGGTTCAATAATAACAATAGAAACAATTATAATACAAACAATAGATATAGCAATAATAACAACAACAGGTATAGTAACACAAACTTTAATGCAAATAACCAAAGAAGAATAAACTACATAGAAGGTTCGGAAAACAATCAGGGAGTCTCCGAAGTCCAGAGAAACTCAGATTTGAGTTTAGAAAACAATCAATAAAGGCAATTCATAATCTTAATCCCCATTTAACAAATTATATAATAGTCCAATCCAACATAACATTAGGAAATCAGAAGCTTTTAATTGATACAGGTCCAGATATCTCTATCTTAAAAAAAGGTAGCTTAAATTCAGAAAGAAATATAAATATGATAGATAAAATTGCAATTAAGGGTATCAATGACTCTGAAACAAATTCAATAGGTTCTATAAAAGCAAAAGTAAAAATTGAAAATGATTATGTAGAACAAAAATTCCAGATAGTAGATGATAATTGCCCAATTAAGACCAATGGCATACTCGGAAGAGATTTTTTAATAAGGACAAACAGTAAAATAGATTATGAAAACTTTACTATATCAATATACATAAATAATAATGAATACGTTCTACCAATGATAACACAATCACCCGAATCACAAAACATTATTCTACCAGCAAGATCACAATCTTTGCACCCAATAAATTTCGAAATACAAGAAGACAGCATCGTGCTAAATCAAGAAATACAACGTGGTGTTTTTATTGCAAATTCAATCGTTCCAGCAAAAGGTATCGCTAAAGTTGCATTCCTAAATACCTTAGATCACGATGTGAAGATAACACCATGCAAACCAAGCGTAGTTCCACTCACTGATTTTCATGTAATTGGTCTAAAAAAAAAACTTTGAGAAAAACAAAAAAAAAGATCAATATGAAAAGCTATTAAAAGAACTGAATATTAACATATCAGATGAAAAAGCAAAACAAACCATTTTAGAAATATGTAAAGAATTTGCGGACTGCTTTCATCTAGATGGAGATACATTGACAGTGAATAACTTCTACAAACAAAGAATTTCCATGACAGATAACAATACCGTTTATATTAAGAATTACAGGCTGCCCCATGGACAGCTACAAGAAATCAATCAACAAGTAGATAAACTCCTAAAAGACAGCATAGTTGAAGCTTCGGTTAGTCCATTCAACTCACCCTTACTGGTGGTACCAAAGAAGGATTCCCAAGGAGAGAAGAAGTGGCGTTTAGTCGTAGATTTCCGTCAGTTAAATAAGAAAATAATAGATGATAAATTCCCATTGACAAGGCTAGATGATGTCTTAGATACGCTTGGCAGAGATAAATACTTTTCGACTTTAGATTTAACTAGCTCTTTCCATCAAATAGAGCTAGAAGAAGATTCAAGGCCTAAAACAGCATTTTCAACTCCCCGTGGCCACTTTCACTTCAAAAGGTTGCCATTCGGATTAAAAATATCAACTAATAGTTTCCAAAGAATGTTATATGTGGCCTTAGCAGGACTTGAAACGGAAGCCTTCCTTTATGTCAACGATATAATCATATTTGGTTGTAGTCTCAATCATCACAATTGTAACCTAGTTAAAATTCTTCAAAGACTTAGAAAATATAATCTGAAATTGAATCCTAAAAAATGCAATTGGCTTAAAACACAGGTCACATATCTTGGACATTCTATAACGAACGAAGGAATAAAACCAGATCCACAGAAATATGAAGCAATTACTGCATATCCAACACCAAAAGATGCGGAGGAAGTTAAAAGATTTGTTGCATTCTGCAATTATTATAGAAGATTCATTAAAAACTTTGCAGAGATGGCCAGACCACTAAATATGCTGTCAAAAAAGGGAATGGAATTTATCTGGACTGAAGAATGTGAAAATGCTTTCATTTCATTGAAAACAAACTTATAAACCCACCAATTCTGAAATGCCCAGACCATGAAGAACCATTCATAATAACAACAGATGCTTCCAATATAGCTCTGGGAGCAGTTTTATCACAAGGTGAAATAGGGAAAGATCTACCAGTTTCCTATGCCAGTAGAAGTCTAACTAAACATGAGGTGAATAAACCAATAATTGAAAAAGAATTACTTGGCATACACTGGGCCATAAACTATTTTAGACCATATGTCTATGGACGAAAATTCACCGTGATAACAGATCACAGACCATTAGTGAGTCTCTTCACACACAAGAATCCATCATCTAAATTGACAAGGATTAGACTAGATCTGGCGGACTATACATTTAATATCATTTATAAACAAGGATCAATGAACACGAACGCTGATGCACCATCACGCATCAAGCTTGATTCAGAAATACTAAAAGGCATGATCCCAACTTCAGATGTTAACATACATAGGTAATAACCAGATCAAAAACAGCAAGAATGGCAATGGAGAATAAGAATGCAAACAACGTAGGAATAGAAGGAAATAAATTTAAAGAAAATAATCCAAATATATATACGTGGGAATGTGACTCTCTAGGAAAAGTAATGAAAATTATAAAATTGAAATTTAAAAAAGTGCCAAATACAAATCATGTACAACAGCGAGAATCCTCAACAAAACTAAGGTTTAATCGAGGAGAAGCTTGTACCAAGATTAAAGTAAGCAATAAAGATGTAGTTATAGAATATAGTGATAATCCAAGACTTGACTTAGGTCAGATCTTGGAGAAGCTAGTATTCAAAATGAAGAAAGAAGATATAAAAAAGCTAGCAATTGCAAATAATGAAGAGATTTACAAGCACATAACCATAGATGAATTTAAGGAACTATATAACAATCTACAGAAGAAACTTACGATAAATGAAAGGTTAACGATCATAATATATAACCCTCCACAAAGAATTATTAATGAGGAAGAAAAAGAAGCGATAATAAAAAATTTCCACGACACACCACATGCTGGTGGACACTCAGGTGTAAAAAGAACAATAAATAAAATAAAACAGAGATATTGTTGGAAAAATTTAAGCAAAATGGTCAAAAAACATGTAAATAAATGTATAATATGTGCACAAAGCAAACAGATAAGAAATACGAAAGAAAAGTTAATAATAACAGATACACCAACAACGAGTTTCGAGGTAGTAACAGCAGACACAGTTGGTCCACTTAGACCATCGAACGATTTTAGATATATACTAATTCTTCAATGTGAGTTGACCAAGTACATTGAAGCAATACCTATCAAAAGCAAAGATGCAAACACAGTAGCTAAAGCCTTGGTGAATAACTTCATTCCTAGACATGGAAGCTTCAAAACTTTGAAAACAGATATGGGTACAGAATTTATAAATGAGGTAATGAAAAATGTAGATCATGCATTCAATATAAATCATGTAACATCAACACCTTATCATCACGAAACATTAGGTTCTATAGAACGGAATCATAGAGTGTTGAATGAATACCTAATTGCCTTTGCAAAAGAAGATAACTGGCATGAATGGATTCCTTATTTTGCTTTCAACTACAATACAACACCGCATTCTAGTATTGGTATATCACCTTTTGAGTTAGTTTATGGAAAATTAGCTAAACTACCAGAACACTCAACTAATAAGATAGTAAATCCTATATACAATATTGATAATTACAGTTTAGAATTAAAATTTAGATTAGGACAAATGGCAATAATAGCTAAGAATCTTTTAGACAAAAGTAAATTAGAAAGACAAAAAATTAGTAGATAAGATTTCTAATCCATTAGAACTAAATATAGGAGACACAGTCTTTCTGAAAGTAGGAAATAGGAAGAAATTAGAAAATCCCTATTCAGGACCATATAAGGTCGTAGAATTAAATGGCGTAAATACTAAAATTAGGATAAACAAAGAGATAAAAGAAGTGCACAATAATAGACTCAAAAAACTAAATATAAGTTAATAAACACAAAAAAAAAAAATTTTGTTTACATAATAAAGTAAATTTTTTTTTTTCTAAAAGAGTGAGGATGTAGTGCCCATACACTACAGATACATAGAATGAATCAAAACAATACGTCGTTTCATCCGGTCATTGGCTTTAGCATTATAAAACATAAAGCAATTATAGATACTCCGTTTACATCCGCGGTCAATAAACAGAACTGCATTCCGTCTTTATATCCAAATAAACTCAATGTCACTTAACGCCTCAGATTACTTTCGGTTAATAGTAAATACTCTGTTTACATCTACGGTCAATAAACGCGACTGCATTTCGTCTTCATATTCAAATAGGTATACCCAATGCCACTTGACGCTTTGAATTACTATTGTTTTGGTTCAATGTCCCTCTATGATATGCACTGCCTGTGCCTGCACTTCACCCAATATATTTGTGTGTCATCAAATAGGCATGGATATTCAACATGAATTTGATGACACGACAAAAATATAGCTTACCGTATGATATGTATACTTTTATATTAGATATTGAAAATTATGTTTAGATGTATGTTATAAGCGAATATTTTACTTGTTAGTGTGTAAGGAATTATTTTGTATAAATAGGCTAAGAATTGAATCAATAAAATCACTCTTTAATCAGAACTCAAATCGGCACATTGGCCTGTTCTTTTCTCATCATTTTTATTCCAGCTAAGATCGGCAGTTTAGCCATTGAATATTAGGCTTGGGGAAGCTAAATAATATCCCCCATAGATTATTAGGAGAGGCAGGCACCCCTTATTATTACACAGGCACCCCTTATCATTACACTGGTCAGATGCCTGACCTGATGTTGTTGCGGTTGTTTGCGGTACCTTTCGATACCTTTCGATACCCCTGCTCTTTTCTCCTTCTCCATTTCTTTCTGCTCCCAACTAATAAAATCTACAATTCTCTATTATGAAAAAAAGCTGATAGATTTTTCGTCGACTCCGGCTGGGACTCGAACCCGCGACCCTTGGTTCTATTTCCGGACGCCACTTTTTTTTTTTGTAAATTCATTTTTATTAATTCATTCTTAAAAAACTATCTTAAAGCTAGACAAAAATTCATAAAACTAGCCTAATTAACCATAACTTACAACTAACTTACTGGTCCCATACGGACACTAAGTTAAACTATAACAGTTAATACTAATGCCTTTCGGCCCTAAGATCTATTTAACTTCAATTTCATTTTATTTATTTTTTTCTTCATTAGAAAATTTCAAAAAAACTTATATCAATATCCTTTTTTATTTTTACTTAAAAACTACTTAAAATAAGGTCCTTAATATAAAACCAAAAGCTAACTAAAACTACCTATTCTACCTATAAACTACTTAAAACTAGAACAACCACAGCAGCAAATCTAACTTTCTAACGTTTTTTGTTTTTCATATTTTGTTGTCTTTTTTTTTTTTTATTTCATGTTTTTTTTTATTTTTTTGTTTTTTTTGTATTTTTTGTTTTTATGACGCCAGAGAGTCAACGCGTTGATCCTTTAAGTTGATTGTTTAATTCTAGCTTAAGTCATGGCTGAATTCCAATCACGAAACGACTTAAGTCCTTACAATTCTGCTTAATACACACCAACCTACCCTCCTTAATACTTACTTTTCTACATACCTACCCACCCACTACCCACATTACAATAAAAAATACAAATTTTAAAAAAATACCTACAACGAATGTATTTGCTTTGGAAAAATTCAAAATAAGGCACCGAATCATTGTATCAATACTTAAATTTGAAAACGTTGCTTTTAAATTTTCAGATTTCACAAAAATAGAAAATCTAAAATCAAATGAATACAATTTTCTGCTAACAAATCTAAAACACAGCCAATTAAATGTATCGTATTATGCATACCTTCTATACATTGATAGGTATGAATAAAAAAAATCTCAGGTAACGTTGGCAACGACTGATTTTTGTTTACATTTAAGTAATTTATTTTATTTATTTATTTCAATATTTTCATACTTTCAGTCGCTCTTAGATTCCATACTTAATTTTCGTACAGGCAGCGCCCCCATAGTCCACCTTCCGTAACAAAATTTTGTGTTTCATGATAGTACTATTCAAATATGCATATATACAAGGGAACGATTCATTTTGCTTGGAAAATAAATATGCGTCCGGAAAATAGAGAAATAGATTTTAAGTGAAAAAGAACTTCGCAAGTGCATTATTGTTTTAAAAATTTCTTTGAGTGATTTCCGATCGATCAGTAAATACTTTATTTTTCAATGATGAAATCGTTTTCGATGAAGAGCTGATGTTTGATTTCACAATTCGGAACAAAATCATTCCAGTGAAAGCGTCCATGATCTATCAGATTTACTTTCAATGATCATTTCTAACCTCAAATGCTTGTTTCAAATCTGGTTTTAATGATGAAAATCAATGATAGCTATTACTAAACCCCAAACCTTTAGTAATATCATGGAGCAATTTTTGTACGTTCATCGTAGCAACGTGTCGTTGAAAGTTGAGTTCAAAAAAGTCTTCACTTAGTTAAACTCGCCGTAGCCACTAGATCCTACCTCAGTACAATCTCTCCATGATAGTACTTTAGGTTATATTACAAAGATGAAATGTATTTTAAAGCATGAGAGCGACCAACGTCAAAAGAATGAACGAATATTCGTCCATTATGACATTTTTTCACATGTTTTGTTCGTATTCGGCATTGCAGATGCAAAATAAAGATTGGAATGGAATTGTTAAAGGCCCAACTATAATAGGCATAAGCAAACATAAGCTTATGTCAAAAACCCAACGAAAATTCACTTAAGTTTGTGAAATTACTGCGGGTAGCCATAACAGGCCGACTCCACTTGATATCTGTATCGCCAACTAGATCTCTGACATTAAAATTAGAAGTTTTTTTTTTCTTCGCTGGGCACTTTATGTCTTGACATCTCATTTGAGCAAGAGAGGTTAAAGTGAATTCATCTCTGAAAAACGTCAAACGTCAAACAATAAAAAAATTCTTCCCACAATTTTTAGGCTTTTGTGTAGAAATTCGTTTGTTTTTCAATTTAATAATAATTTGTTTTGTCAAAAGAATAATAATAATAATTGTATACGGTAGGTTAAGGGCGAAGGATTTGTCAAAAACGCATTTCGTATAAAAATGTTTTATTGCCTGATTTAATCCTTTTGAATATATGAATCTAATAAAAAAAACTGCAAATGCCGACTTTTTTTAACACAGTAATTTTTTTTTGTTCGCACCAAATGAATACTTGTCGGTTTGAGACACACAAAATAATGAAATTGAGATGTCATCCACACACAAAAAAGGAAAAAAAACTCAAACGTCAAATTTGATATCAGACATCGATGTCAAGACAAAATAGCAGAGAGAGATCGCTAACATCATATCATAAGATGAAACAACGCGACTCCATTAGACTTTTCATGTCAGGATGAGTATTCTGAGAGAAATTATCTCTAGTGGAGTCGGCCTGTAATGCAATTTTGCTCACTTATCTACATGCCAATGACAGAATACACAACAGATACACAGAATGAGATATTCATGTAAAAACACTATATGAAGATATAAATCCTTCGTACGTATCACCCTCCAAAACAAATTTGTTTACATTGTTGTATTTGTAATGTGAAAGAATTCAACAAGAAAAATTGACGTGTTTTCACGCATCCATAGAAATAACTAATGAGTTTTTTGGGGAAATTTCATAAATTAGAAGAGAAATGACACGCACACTATGAATAAGTTTATGAGGCTGATTTCCGGTTATGATAAACATTCTGAGAGAAATTATCTGCAGTGGAGTTGGCCTGTGTGTATTTGATCAAAACTGTCAGATTTACTTATGCGGCGAGCGACTGGGATCGCTCTTGCTTAAGGCCCAACTATAATAGGCATAAGCTAGCATATGCGCGCATAAGTAAACGTGCGAATACAAAGAATCTAATACGAGTGACCATAATGGAGTCTAGCTCCGTTTCGTTAAATTTTTCTCAGTTTCGTTAACTTAAGCAAGAGCGATCCCAGTCGCTCGCCGCTTAAGTAAATCTGACAGTTTTGATCAAATACACACAGGCCAACTCCACTGCAGATAATTTCTCTCAGAATGTTTATCATAACCAGAAATCAGCCTCATAAACTTATTCATAGTGTGCGTGTCAATTCTCCTCTAATGTATGAAATTTCACCAAAAAACTCATTAGTTTTTTCTATAAATGCGTGAAAACACGTCAATTTTTCTTGTTGAATTCCTTCACATTACAAATACAACAATGTAAACAAATGGGTTTTGGAGGGTGATACGTACGAAGGATTTATATCTTCATATAGAGTGTTTTTGCATGAATATCTATATATTGTCATTCTGTGTTAATTATTTGATTATTGTTTTGACATGTACATAGATACGTGAGCAAAATTGCATTATGGCTATCCGCAGTAATTTCACAAACTTAAGTGAATTTTCGTTGGGTTTTTGACATAAGCTTATGTTTGCTTATGCCTATTATAGTTGGGCCTTTAAGTTTGCTTAAGTTAACGAAACTGAGAAAAATTGAACGAAACGGAGCTAGACTCCATTATGGTCACTCGTATTAGATTCTTTGTATTCGTACGTTTACTTATGCGCGCATATGCTAGCTTATGTCTATTATAGTTGGCACTTAAGACTTGGGCGAACATTTTATTCGTTGAAGCGAATTGAGGTTGACAGTTCGTTACAATCAGATTGCAATTCACGACAAACTATTTGTTTTCTTAAATTTCTCTTATTTTGTTAATCAAAAATCTGATTTACTATCTTAAGAGTAACTTCAAATATATTTTTTCCTCTTTGTTTACAAGAATTAAGGTTATTAAATTGTTTAAAATCACATTTATTCATTCATTAGTCGGTCAATGGTCGCTCTCATGTGAATAGTCCTTAATAATGTATATCTAGCTAACGGCGCGTCTCTTGTGCATAGCGCTTAACTTGTCGAATATCTTTTCATAAAAATGTCTGAATGCTTACATTTTAAACGTGGCCAAACATTTGACACGGAATTCGTTAAAAAATTTATTTTTTCGTCAAAATATTCTGCCAACCAGCAAATGTAAGTTAATTTTCATTCGTTTCAAAGTTATTAAATTGGTAGGTTCCGTTTGTTTTGTGGTGCAAAAAGCTTGTTTAAATATCAATTCTCAACACAGTTTTCTTTTCGTTTGAAAATGTGAGTACAAATAAATAATGATAGTCTTATGTTAACATGCACTACTTAATTCCTTTGCTTTTTTTTGAAGTATATATAGGTGAGATTCTTGCTTTTGTAGAATCGTGAAAGTCAATAATTTAGTTTTAAAACATTTATCTACAAATTATATTAGATTGTATTTAACAAAAAAACATTTATTTCTATTAAAAAAATAATAAACAAGTCTGAATAAACCAACTTGTTCGTCATTCGCAAAATATAAGAAAGCCCTTTAAAACTTGCCACGGTGGCATTAATGAAAGGGGCTTTTCAGTATTTATTTTCACACTAAATAACCTTTCAATCTTTCTTTACAGCACTCTATCTAACAAACATAATGGACAAGGTTGTTAAATTTTGTGAACCTGGTCGTGTTTTCGCGAAAGATTCTATCAGATTAGTGAAACGTTGCACCAAACCGGACCGTAAGGAGTTCCAGAAAATAGCCATTGCCACCGCTATTGGTTTTTGTATTATGGGATTTATAGGTTTCTTTGTAAAACTGATCCACATCCCAATCAACAACATCATTGTTGGATCATAAATGGATAAACCACACAAAATATCTTTGTAATAAGTTTTCATTATAGTTTTATAGAATTATACCTATATTGTGTTTATTTTTTCTATCATTTATATTTTTTTGTAACAAACACGATAATAGAAAATGTATCTTTAAAAGCCATGAATTAGTTTTAATGATATACTCGATTCTGTCATACAGAAATTAGACAAAATAATGTATGTAACGATTTTATTTCGAAAAAGAAATATGGAATATGCTTTTCTAACCTAGTTTTTAATTCATGAATTTGATTGATCGTTCCCGTGTACCATTTATCTGGGTTATGAATCGTACGATTGACTTACTAAATAGTAGATTTTATTTGGCCAGATTATACGACTAAGAATTCTAAAAACCCAGCTGTGTCTTTTCTTACTATTTGAATTGTTCTATAGAAAATACTAAAGAGGAATAATCGACAAAATTTTATTCCCGACATTTTGACAGCAAAAGATAAATATTTGAACGGTTGCTCGCGTTCGGTTTGCTTTACCTGAGGTACTTTAGTATCTGATATGGTTGTGAATGACCACAATCGTATAGGTAACATTATTTGTAAACACCGGACAGAATAAAAAGGGAAACAACATTAAACTAATACTTTAAATAATTTTTTTTACATGTGTATCTTCTTCGAGTCTGTAGTTTTATATTTCAAATAATACTTATAGTCTAGGATGCGTAGAAGGAATATCTACCCTCATTTGTTATTTAATAATGACCGATATTTTATCAATGATATCAATTGGAATAACAATTTGCGCTGGGGTTTCCTAGCTTAAAGAGGTGGGTCTGCGGAGTAAACATACCCTGACATAACCCAGTTGGCCCAACTCAGGGTTGCCTGCATTTTTAATTTGAACACTATTAAGTATAGAAAATTGGTGTTATGTGTTATTGAGTCGGTTTTTGTTTAAAATGAAAGTGCATCCAGGTTAAAGCTAGGAAACCCAAGCGCAAATTGTTATTCCAATAGATATCTTTGATAAAATATTCTTCATTATTAAATAAAAGATGAGGGTAGATATTTCTTCTACGTACCTCGTACTATAATTTGCATATTAAATATTTGTTTCCCAGTTTGGTGATACGAAAACAAAAGACGAACAATCAACAAATTACTCGACTGAAGAGGAAAACCAAAATTAAGCTCTGAACTTATACATGTACAATGTACATTGTACATGTAGTTGTCTGATTCCTCATAGGCGCCGTTTATAGCTACCAGTAAAATCCATCAGTAAAAAATTTGTTTTACATTTTTGAACATGTTAGAGCTTTATTTTCAAAAAAATAAATAAATGCAATATTATGAATTCTCAAGCCAAGTACTTTTTTCAAAAAGAGAAAATGCATTTGAATTTAAATCTACATACATACATATTTCGTAAATACGCTTTATAAGAATATTGATGATGAAATTTAATTTTTACTGAACAGCTAAGAAATTTAAACGAAATTCCATTTGGTTTTACTGATTGCGTTCCAATTTAACAGTTTTAAAGCTAAATTGCTCATCAGTAAAACATTTCAAATTCCTGCTGTTTTAATTTTAACTGATGGTCCACGAATATTTTTTAATTCTAAGTACATACATATGTATGTAATGTACATTATGTATATCATATGTTTACAAATTATGAGACCCGCACAGGATTTATGGGGGGGGGGGTTAAAGGCCCCAAAACAGTTTATCATGGCTACATTCCGCGTGCACCTATTTTTTTACGACTCTCAAACTAAACGCATATTGTTTTCATGAGACTCGCATAAGATAATCAGGCTGATTCTAAATATTCTTTCTTGTGCTAAACTCTTATGAAGCATTTTTATATTTGTATGGCATGTAATTACCAATTCAATTACATTTTAATTGATTTTAAAAACATGCCCAAATCATTAATTCCAAATCCAATGCAGATTTCCAGTTGTAAAAGAGTATCATTAAATCTCGTCGAGTTAAATTGGTCTATTACTTTTCGATTTGATTTCGAGTAAAAAGTGAAATTTTAAACCTCGAAGAATCAGAGAGAAAAAACTAATTGAGAGAGTCAAATTCGACGGTTGCTCTCTTTTCGCCTACTAGCTGTGATGTTGCACACCAACTTGCATATGTATTAACTCTATACAAAAAAATGTGGGGACAAATCCTTATGCAAGAAGATATGCATACTCACCAACTTTGAAAAATGGCGGATGTAGTCAGCTGTTCAGAGGTGTTCAAAGAAAATAGATTGTGGATAATCAACTTTTTTGGGACTCTCATTGTGTTCGATTAAAAGTAATATCATTCGAATATGAAATGAAATTAATTACTCTTGTTAGGTGCGAAAACAATGAAGATTTAGAAACAATACTAAATTACGCATTGAAGAAATATTAGTTAGTTATTTGAAGTCAGTTTTAATCATTAAATAAGTAAAATAAATTAGGTGGCGCAACAGTCCAACGAGAACTAGGACCTAGGAACATACAACTCTGAAAACACTTTTCATGCCTACTACTATTACTATTCTAATTACTAGCTGCGTATAATTTTCGCTCAGACGGTTGAAAAATGCAACAAAACTAATATGATTTGTTTCAATTTTCAGCGTTAACGTTCGACTTAATTTTGTCGAATGTTAACACGGATCATGAAAATAAAACAACAGGAACATTAAAAACATCTGTATAAACCCATCTCTTTTTCTATTCCTGTTTTATTTGTGTGTACTCGTTGTCTTTTTTCCTTACATTACTCACCAGATTTCCAAAATGCTGAAACTAAGTGATTTAAGTAGAGACTAAATAAATAGACCGTCAACTTGCTACTTCTGTTGCCAATTCTCATTGTATAAGATTTGTGAATAGGTGATAGGCTATTCTTACCTCTTTCCACTTAGCTAGTGTGTTGCTTTTAAAGGCTTAACTACATAAGCCAAAAAGTACTTCTGTACAAAAGTAAAAAAATTTGTATTTTCGCGAGCTCAATGGCTTTGTGAAAAAGAACATACACATTTTTTCTTAAACTTCATTGTTTTCGCACCTAACAAGAGTAATTAATTTCATTTCATATTCGAATGATATTACTTTTAATCGAACACAATGAGAGTCCCAAAAAAGTTGATTATCCACAATCTATTTTCTTTGAACACCTCTGAACAGCTGACTACATCCGCCATTTTTCAAAGTTGGTGAGTATGCATATCTTCTTGCATAAGGATTTGTCCCCACATTTTTTTTTATAGAGTTAATACATATGCAAGTTGGTGTGCAACATCACAGCTAGTAGGCGAAAAGAGAGCAACCGTCGAATTTGACTCTCTCAATTAGTTTTTTCTCTCTGATTCTTCGAGGTTTAAAATTTCACTTTTTACTCGAAATCAAATCGAAAAGTAATAGACCAATTTAACTCGACGAGATTTAATGATACTCTTTTACAACTGGAAATCTGCATTGGATTTGGAATTAATGATTTGGGCATGTTTTTAAAATCAATTAAAATGTAATTGAATTGGTAATTACATGCCATACAAATATAAAAATGCTTCATAAGAGTTTAGCACAAGAAAGAATATTTAGAATCAGCCTGATTATCTTATGCGAGTCTCATGAAAACAATATGCGTTTAGTTTGAAAGAGTCGTAAAAAAATAGGTGCACGCGGAATGTAGCCATGATAAACTGTTTTGGGGCCTTTAACCCCCCCCCCCATAAATCCTGTGCGGGTCTCATAATTTGTAAACATATGATATACATAATGTACATTACATACATATGTATGTACTTAGAATTAAAAAATATTCGTGGACCATCAGTTAAAATTAAAACAGCAGGAATTTGAAATGTTTTACTGATGAGCAATTTAGCTTTAAAACTGTTAAATTGGAACGCAATCAGTAAAACCAAATGGAATTTCGTTTAAATTTCTTAGCTGTTCAGTAAAAATTAAATTTCATCATCAATATTCTTATAAAGCGTATTTACGAAATATGTACATATGTATGTAGATTTAAATTCAAATGCATTTTCTCTTTTTGAAAAAAGTACTTGGCTTGAGAATTCATAATATTGCATTTATTTATTTTTTTGAAAATAAAGCTCTAACATGTTCAAAAATGTAAAACAAATTTTTTACTGATGGATTTTACTGGTAGCTATAAACGGCGCCTATGAGGAATCAGACAACTACATGTACAATGTACATTGTACATGTATAAGTTCAGAGCTTAATTTTGGTTTTCCTCTTCAGTCGAGTAATTTGTTGATTGTTCGTCTTTTGTTTTCGTATCACCAAACTGGGAAACAAATATTTAATATGCAAATTATAGTACGAGATACGTAGAAGAAATATCTACCCTCATCTTTTATTTAATAATGAACAATATTTTATCAAAGACATCTATTGGAATAACAATTTGCGCTTGGGTTTCCTAGCTTTAACCTGGATGCGCTTTCATTTAAAACACATAAGACCAATTTTCTATACTTACTAGTGTTCAAATTAAAAATGCAGGCAACCCTGAGTTGGGCCAACTGGGTTTTGTCAGGGTATGTTTACTCCGCAGACCCATCTCTTTAAGCTAGGAAACCCCAGCGCAAATTGTTATTCCAATTGATATCATTGATAAAATATGGGTCATTATTAAATAACAAATGAGGGTAGATATTCCTTCTACGCATCCTAGACTATTAGTATTATTTGAAATATAAAACTACAGACTCGAAGAAGATACACAATGTAAAAAAAATAATTTAAAGTATTAGCAAAAACACTCTAGTAAAGATATAAATCCTCGGTAGCTATATTGGTTTGCCTACAAACTAAACCGGAAACGGACCTCATAAAGTAATTCATAGTGTGCGTGAAAACACGCACACTAAGACACAATTAATGAGGTCCGGTGCGTGGAAATTTAGTTTATCAGTTATTTGAATTTCACATTTATTCATGGACATAATGTCAAAATTACAAACACAACAATGTTAACAAATGGGCTTTGGAGGGCGATACGTACGAAGGATTTATATCTTCATTAGAGTGTTTTTGGTATTAGTTTAATGTTGTTTCCCTTTTTATTCTGTCCGGTGTTTACAAATAATGTTACCTATACCAGAGAGAAAAGAACTAATAGAGAGATAGAGAACCAACTTCGACGGTTGCCAGTGTTCCCAGGTTGAGCGGAAAATCACCATTCTTGCAGATTTTTTTCAACTAATGAGGAAAAAAAGGGGACGGGAATAAGTAAGGGGAAAAATCCAAAAAAGGGGAAAACAGCTTAAAACTTTAATGAAAACAAAACTTCGTAATAAGACATCTAATTCCACCTTAAGTGGAATATTGCATACTAAAGCTCTACTTAAAAAAGATAGTTGCTATGAATTTGTTGTGGAAAAAGATTGTCTTGCACTTCATAATAATTCCATGTACAAATATGTAATAACATAAACTCATATGTGATAAAACATTTATTTTTTTTTTTTTTTCAAAGTATGTTTTTACTTTTCGTACTTCTATTTTTTATTTTTTCAACTCAGTTGTGATGGTACTTATACAAAGAATTAATGTATTTATAAACTGAAGTGACCTTTTTGAATTGTATTTCTTTAAGTTATTATTTATTCAACTCCATTGTGATGGGACTCATACAAAAAATAATGTTTTTTTCATACTGAAGTCTCCTTTTTAATTGTTTTTCTTTTTGTATGAATATGTATGAAAAAATAAACAATACAATTTTATAAAAATTACATGAAAATCTTAATCACTTTTTTTCGGGGAAAATTAGGGATTTTTTTTTCGTTCAAGGGGAAAAATAAGTGTTGTGGTTACAGAAAAGGGGAATTTTGTTTTCGAAAACCTGGGAACACTGACGGTTGCTCTCTTTTTGCCTACAAGCTGTGATTTGGCCACCAACTTGCATATGTATTAACTCCATATAAAAAATATGTGGGGAACAATTATTTATGCAAGTTTGTGTGCATACTCACCACGAGAGAGAATAAACTTTTCTCTCTTTTCTCTCTCCTCACCACCTTTGAAAAATGGCGACCACCTTTGAAACATAAGACTCTGAAAGCACTACAACTATTATTTTTATTATTAGCTTCGTTTATGCGTTTAATTTTCGCTCAGAAAGTTGAAAAATGCAAAAAAAAACTCAGATTTGTTTCAATTTCCAGAGTTTATCGACTTAATTTTGTCGATGCGAGAGTTTCAGGAACATTGAAAACGAGAGTTACAGAATTGAAAACATTTTTATATACTCATCTCTTTTTTCCATTCCTAATTTATTTGTGTGTACTCGTTGTTTATTTTCTTTACATTACTCACGACATTTCCAAAATGCTGAAAATAAGTGATTTAAGTAGAGACTAAATAAAAAGACCGTCAACTTGTTACTTCTGTTGCCAATTTTCATTGCATAAGATTTGTGAATATAGGTGATAAGCTATTCTTACTGCTTTCAACTAAAGCACTTTTCACATGAGCACGACCAACGAATGGACGAATATTCGTCGATTTTGACATTTCTCTCACATGAGAGTTTTTAATTCGTCGCGAATGAAGTTTGACATTCACCACCGAAACCAAAACAAGAGTGATTTTTTTAGGTTAAGTACGCGCGATTTTTTATTCGTTGCGAGTGTGGATAATGTGGAACGCGAATAAAGTTTGACAGTTCGTATCAACTACCATTTTTTTCGCGACGAATAAATTTGTTTTCTTAAATTTATTAATATATGATATTGAAAAGTAAAAGTATGCATCATAAATCAAATAGAAACTATATTGCCATCATTTTGTTAAGAATTTGTGTGGAAATATGTCTTCAAACGTAATTGAACTCACATTTTGTAATTCATTCGTCGTTCGTTGGTCGTGCTCATGTGAATGCTGCTTAACTTAGAGAAAAAGAAGAGAAAAACAAATTCACCACGAACTACCGGTATAACTTCTCCCGTTATTTTTTGACAAACAGAAATGTTCTGCTAGAATTAATTTGAATTATAGGAGTATTTTTGTAGATATAAAAACGACAAGATGTTAGTAAAATTAAAGAAAGAAAATCATGAGAATTACAAATATAATAATGAGACTATAAAAAACATAGTCTTCTTGCCTATCAATAAACAAAAATGAGAAAGGTCGCATTTCCCGGAACTGATGTATTTTTGTGTACTCTTCTCCGAGGTGAAAACATGTATACACCGATACGAATTCAACACGCTATAAAAAATGAGAGTAAGAGGTTTCGAAGAGACGGAGACGAGGAAATTTGGCTCTCTCATTTAGTTTTTTCTCTCTGCTTTTATGTTCAAAAGTGAAACGAATCGTTCCACTGATTTGTGTTCCAATTTCACACAATTCCAATGACAGATTTCTGTCAGTAAAAAATTTTCGGTGGCTTTCAATCAGGAAATTTTTTTCAATGACAGACATTTTTAATGATAGCTATAAACGACCTGCCAAAAAAAATCCAATGTTTGTTTTCAATGATGAAAACCAATGATAGCTATAACTAGCGCCTAAGGTTGAGAATTGAAATTGAGATCAAAAACACCATTACCAAGACCGGAATCTCAGACTGACATTTCGGTTTGCCTACAAGATTTTTCGGAATCATTTACGTTACATTTATGGTCAAGGTACAGGTAAATATGTATGTACATTTATCAGAAAACAATAAAACAAAACAAAAAATAAAATCTCTTCATAACACAAACAAAATAATATGTAATATTTTATTAAAGGTCACAATGGTATTGAATCACAAAAATTAACTAAGATTAAACTAGTTGTTCCTGTTTTCTTTTTTGGTGAGTAGGGCTGCCTGAAGCTTACTTGAAGTCCTTTACAGAAATTAAAAGAAAATTATTTTAATTTTATAGAAATACTTACATTACAAGTCAAGTAAACAAATATTTCTTTCAAAACAAATCATTCAAAAACAATCGGTCACAATAATAGTGATGAGTCTTCTTAATGTATTCAATTTTACTCCAATCGATAATTTATGTTTTCTTAATATTTGTGTAGTTTTACTTAAAAATCACCGAAATTAAAGTTGAAATACTTAAAAGATATCCTACGTGCTTTTTTTCTTAGTTTTTCTCCAATTTATATCTTAAATCACTTAATGTCTTACTTATTTCTATCTACTTGCTGAAGTTTTACATATCGATAAAATTGTATATCCCATCTTTCGAGATATTTGACAGCTGTCGACATCCAAGAAGTATGCAATCAAATATTGTTGAATTTGAAGCAGAAACGAACAAATAAACAAAAACGAAATGCTATACAGAATGCCAAATATCGTTTTCGCACAATTTCTTTCGTTTTTGAAAAACGAACGATCGCTTTCGTTTCGTTTATTACAGAATCTGGCCCCAGTCCAATCTAAATGCTTCATTTTGAATGTTTCATGGCCTCGCTCAAAAACTAAACAATCCTAACCAACAGAATCTGAAGTGATGACATGGTCTTAAATTGGAAGTTTTGTATAGCTTTTTTAATTTCAATACAAATAAATGTTGTTAATGTATATTAAATAAAATAAAATTGACCAAATACATATTAAATGATTTATTAGTGCTGTATTTTGTTTACTTAAATTATTTGCGAACGCAATATGCGCTGCAACTGGTTAAGTATAATTAGAAATTGACAAAAGTGTAACTCAATACTTTGTAAAACAACAAAACAGACAATTTTTTCAGGTGAAGTTTGCTTAGAGTATTTTTTTGGCGAATTTAGAAGTTCAGGTGGAAACAATAGGCGGGTGCTTCCGTATTTTTTTTTTACAGAAAATGCTACGAGAAGCATACTTGTGAAGTTCCATTGCCAACTTTATCTAGTTCAGATTCCTCAATTAGATTAGTATTTTCATCATTTAAGCAGTTCGATAATTGCAAGACCAAATTTATTTTTATTTGTTGCAGAAATATTCCTGAAAATTTCTTTCTAAGGAACTATGTTAGAGTTAGAATTTTGTTTGTAGTTAGATTTTGGAATAGAGATTTGAGGGAACAATGTTTTAAAAATAAGTTGCTTTGTGTAAAGCATCTTTAAGGAATAGAAATAGGCAATATGTTTACACACAATACCAACTAAATGAGTGCAATAAATAGATTTAAGTAACTTTTTTTATTCCAGTATGGGGAAACCGAACACCCAATAGAAAAAATCGGTATACGCGCCATACTTCTTGAATAAATAATGTTATCTTCTATGTTTACGCATAAAATTACGAATTTTGTAGCATATGAATATTTCTAGACTTTTAACAATCTGAAAAATTAAATATGCTATGAAATAATTGACTGCTATTAATGCTAACTTTTTTTCTAAGAAGTTGATGAAGGTTAGCCGAAGCGGAAATTTCTTTAATGAACATACCTAAAATATTATTGGCTTTCTCAAAAATATTTGTCTACACTAACCTCTGCTTTATACCTGAAAACTATTGTTTATGTATATTTTCTTCTATGTTCTGTATTTATAAAATGTAATCTATGGAAGTATTTACTATATTAAGAAAAACAAAAACATGTACGTAAAACTCATTAATTTGTTTCATTATTAGCAGCACTTTTACTAAACATACCTTCAAACAATAATAAGTAAACTTGAACTTTGGTAACTAAACATTTTTAAGGAATGAATGAAAATTATATTTTGCGTTAAACTGTGGGAATTCACTAAAAAAAAACTTCTGTACGTCAACAATAAACATTCATGACGATTACATGTTCTATTGAATTAGTTGTGCATAAATTCAGAACGATTTTAAGACGTTTTCATTTTGTGATATATGTCAAAATTTGCATTTTATTTGCTCTGCATTTATTCAACAGGTTCGCTATAATCGTTCTGATTACTTTTTTAAAACATTGGTGTTCCTTTGAAGCATAATTTTTTTTGATAGCAAATACATATATGCTTCCATCAATCAAGAATGTTATGGATGAGGTATTTTTCGATTATAACTCTTTTTTATAATTTAATATTTATTAATCAAAATGGAATTGAAAAACAGTTGCAAGCTTAAATCATTAAAAACAAACTATAAATATACTTGCATTAATTAAATTGATACAGATTTTAATTACTTGCAAAAAAAATAACTTGATGGTTCTTCGAACGCATCGTTGATACAATAATCTGAAGTAAATTATGAAATTTAAAGAATTTCGTAGTGATTGCTGTAAATGAGTCAATTAAATATATTAAACTGATGTTGAACATGCTTTTTTCAAGGCAAAAATTTACATTGGTTCGCTATCAACAAAATTACTGCAAAATTAAAGCTTAAAACTGACTTTTTCATCGAAAAAAAGTAAAAAGAAAAACCTGAAAAAAAAACTTATTAACCACCCCATTTTGTTTTTGCTGTGCAAAGTGCCGCTAGCCCACGGCATCGTTTTTTTTTTTTTGTGCTCACATCTATTCATGGACTAATTGTCAAAATTACAAATACAACAATGTAAACAAACGGGTTTTGGGGAGTGAAACGTACGAAAGATTCCGATCTTGGTAAATGGAGTATTTTTGATTGAGATTGAGAATGAGATGCGAGTTGTCTATCTAAACAGCGTGCACTATGCAGAGGAAAGATGGCGGTGAGATTGGGTAAGTATTTATTTTATTTATTCTATTATATATTTATTCTTTTTTCTTAATATTATGATATTTTAGCAGGCCCCAGGAGACGGCTGCCGGCATCGCCCCAGGCGTTCACAACATGTGAATAAACTTCCGCCAAACGCCTGCAAAAAGGAAGAAGATTGTTTTTTTTTGCTTTGGTTGTTTCGCACCAGTGAAGCAATGTTGTGCTGAGGTTTTTCTTTCAGGGGTGGCGAGGGTAGCGGAGTGGACAGACATGGAGCTTAGATGACCTGAACCCGATCATCGACCAACCGTTTGGGGGTGTCCAACAATGGCCGCGGACACCTAAAGGTAGGGTGGGTAATGGCCTCACTGCACTAATATCCGCAGTGCCCTGATGTGCCATAGTCCGTCCGTTTATGTATCCTAACCTTTTCCGCATTCCTTGGCCTGATATGTATTTTTGTCTGCAGGCGAGGTTGAGTTTCGGGGGCAAGATCCCCCCCGCCCGACGAGCTGACGCCGTGCACCGCTAGCAGGCCGCGTCCCCCGGAGCTCAACAATCCCACTTAACCTATTCCAACTCTCCCTATCTCATTTTCCTACCTCATCCTTATCCTACCCTTCCACCTCACCCACCTCCTCTTGCCTCGCAACAAAATGGCGCCCAACGTCTTTAAAGGGTGTTCCAACCCAGTTGGAACATTTTTTTTGGCGAATTAGTTTATGTTGTACTAGTTTCAGTTCTTTTTATGTCGTACTGTCCCAACCTAACTTACTGTGGATTTTTAAACCTCGTATGTCTGCGTCAGGAAGGCCACCGGCGTACCTAGTCGTATCGCGACGAGTGTTTGAAAATTCACAGTGACCGCGGTTAATAAATGTGATGTCCTTTCTGGAATTACTGGAGTTTTTGTAAAGGGCGTATGTCTGCACCAGGAAGGCCACAGGCGAACCTAGGTGTATCGCGACGTTCCTTTGCGAAAGCTTCAGTGATGTCAGTCAGTACATTTTAGTATTGTCTTTTCCTATTCCCATCCTAACTTTTATTTTACTTTTCTATTCTTTCTAATTTTTCAATTTCATTTCCTAGTTTCGTCATTTTCTACTTGGATTATTGATTGTGCGAGACGTGTAGTCCGACATCATCGTTCCAAAATTTTGTGTGAGTTTTATCCTACCGTTTCATGTCTTCTAGCAAGGTCCCTTGAGACTGTCTAGAATTGCGGGAACGGTAGGGGAAAACATTGTAATGTAAATCGTTTGTGTTTCTAGTAGTTTTCCTATCCTATTATGGTCACATCAGAAGAAGTTTAGTCTGTCCGTCTGATGTCTCTTTTATTTTCAGCGAGGTCGTCAGTAGGGTCGTCCCATGTCGCTCATAAGCTACCTAAAGCACCCCGAATGCTTATGAAATTGATAACCCTAAATCTAACTCTAAGTTTCTACTTATAATAAACTTACATTAATACAGATATAGTTCAGACAAAATACTTAATACGAACTACGTGAAAAAATCAAATATTTTCTAAAGTTATAGTTTTTTTGTTATAAGTTTTTGTTACACACGTATTTTTGTTATTCTTGTTTTTTATAGAACAGGTTTCGTTTCTATTTCGTTTTTAGACGTTTATAAATATATTTTGTTTTGATTTTTTTTATTATTTTCAATTCAGTTTTTTTTATAGGTAAAATTCTGAAGTTGAAATATTATCTTCAAGGCATAAAGGAAACTACATAAGTTAGAAAGATCTTAGTGTTTTTTTTTTGAGAAAAAAAAAATATACTAAAGATTTTTAAGAACTTAAAAGTTTCTTGATAAATATCGTTCCTTTATTCGTTATATTTTTGGTTGTTTGTTTAATTTAACTTTTTGTTGTTATAATATAAGTTCAAGCAAGTTTTCGAATTTTTTTTCGTTTACATTTCTTTTTTAGTTAGGTACATTTTTGTTGACTATGTTTAGAACAAGATTGGTTGTTTATTTATTTTGGTATTTATATTTCTTTGTTATTTTTTTTGTAAGTTTAAGTATAGTTTTTGGAGAAATTCGTTATTTATCTACAATATTTTTCTTTACTTTTTTCGTTTCCTTTATTTATTTACATTTTTTGTTACTTATTAAACCTTTTTTTTTGTTATTTATTAAACATTTTTTTTTTGTTATTTATTAAACTTTTTGTTATTTATATATATTTTCGTTACAATATTATATTTTGTTTGGTTCAAGTTTACAGTTTACAGTTCTTTTATCTTATTTATCTTATTTATTTATTTTTTTTTGGTATACAGTTTTCGTTAAGTTTACATTTTGATTTTTTCTTGATTAATTTATTTTTCTTAATTAATTTTTTTTAATTTATCTTTTTCATTTTTCTTCTTATTCTAGTTTAGTTAATTTACATTTTTTCATCATTACATTAGTTATTTATTTTTTCTTTTTTTTTTAACATTTTTGTTTTCGTGAGGTTAGTTGTGTACATGTTTTTTTGTTACAAATAGGTGTTTTTCTAAATTTATTTTGTTGTTTTTAGTGAAGAAATAAGCTAAAATAATGATTTTCTTGAAACTCACCACCTTTTTTTGTTGTTTTCGTATCCATTTTCCGTTGTTGGTTATTGAATAAATTAACATGACACGCCAGGGAAGTAATGAAGATCGCATCCAGCAGCTGATCAGGAACCCTGAAATAGAAGAAGAAAGTAGAGCTATTACTAGGTCAGCCACTCAAAACTTAGATTCAAAAGTAAGGCAAAAAGTGTTACATTCTCCCCTGGTCTCCGACAGGCACATCCGATCCACATATCAGCAAGTGAATACCTTAGGAGTTAACGCTCCCAGCATCCTAAACACAAGTGTCCATACGGGGTCCTTATTTGCTCCTTCATACAGCGATCTTAGCGGTGCTGGAGATCTAGAAGCATCGCTTGCACCTAAAATGTTCGGGACCTTCGACAACACCGTTAGGCCAAACACCGCTAGGGAAAATGATGGTGGGGCGCAAGGTGTTTCATCCAACCAGGGTTCCCGAGGGATTCTCGAGAGTATTGCTCGAACGTTGCCTAAAACGAAACAAAGAATCATTAGTCCTGAAAATTTAGAACACATGATAAACAGAGGAATAGCTGAAGGCATATCTACCTGTAGAAAGGAATTGGAGAGGGACATAACAGCTTACGTAAGCGCTCAAATCGAACGGCAGCTCAGTGGGTTTCTCGAAAAGCTTTCTTTAGCTATTCCAAACTCGAATAACCCACCGCTGTCTCGAGAACCTGCGGTACCACCGCCGACATTCAATCCAGAACCTGTAGGTCTTCCTCCGAGGTTACCAAATCGTTCGGGTAACCAAATTAAAAGTGCGTTTGTTCCGGTAGGGCAACGCGGATCCAATCCACCACCAGTAGCTACTGAAAGGTCGTTTCAACCACAGGCTAACCAGCCAGTTTTTGGGGGTTACCAGACCCCGTTTCCTTTTCCACCTCCGGTAGTTTATCCGTATATGCCGTCAGGATTCAGAACCCCGGTCAGTTGACAAGTGGGGTCTGAAATTTGACGGGATTTCTGACAAGCTTACTGTGGAAGACTTCGTTCTTAGACTGGAAAAAATGCAGAAAAGATATGGTTGCTCGTGGAATGAAATCTTGAGAGATTTCCATCAATTGCTCTCAGGTCCAGCATATGATTGGTTCTTGTAGTTCCAAGTGGACAAAGACTTTGATTGGCCAAAGTTAAAAGAAGCGTTATTAAGTAGATACCAAAACCCTATGACGGATCTAGAGATAGTGCGTGATATCTTAGACCGCAAACAATATTCCTATGAAAGTAGTGAAGAATTTTTCGTTGCTATCAATAAAATGAGATACCAACTTAGAAGGCCAATTCCGGAGGCCGATTTGATCAAAAGTATAAAGCGTAATTTGAACGACAAGCTTAGGAGCTTAGTATTTCCGCAGCAGATTTTTTCCTTGGATCAGCTTCGTTATGTTTGCAAGGAAGCGGAAGCAGCTTTTCCAAAAAGAGAGCGAGATTTACCGAGACCAGCTGGTAGGCCTCCCAATAAGTTTGGTGTGAGCGAGTTGGAACTTGAAGAAGATTATCAGCCGGCAGATGAACAACTCGCTGCTTATCAGTTTGGAGGGGCGCGTTCCAAGAATCCTCCTCGTCGATATACAGACACCACTAATTTAGTTTGTTGGAACTGCAAAGTTCAAGGACATACTTATTTCGACTGCGAGTCCGATGTTAGAAATCTTTTTTGTTTTAAATGTGGTCAGGAGGGTGTTAAAACACCCAATTGTCCGCGATGCCATCCGTAAAACCGCGCGAGGGACGCGAAGGCTCTGGGGGAATCGCGTACAACCCTGAAATAGAAACCCCAATAAAGAATAGGAAAAAAGAAGAATACCGAGAAAATGATGATGTTATTTTAGAAGATCTTCCAAAAAAGGAAGAGACCCAAATTAAAATTTTAAAGAAAGAAGAAAGAGGAGGAATTATAAAAGATAAAATAAAAGAAAAAAAGTTGTATGAAATTAAACCGTTTCATGTCCGTCTTCAGGAATATGAAAAAGTTCGGGCAAGAATTTTTAACTGTGCAATTAGCACCCCTTCAAAAATATTTTAAAGGCTAGGGCGAGATTCAAGGCCCGTAAAGATACTTCAAAGAAGATATCTTCCACGATTTTAAATTTAGAATCCGATCCTCGTCCTTATGCTAAAATTAAAATAGGTTCGAGAGAGTTTTTAGGCTTACTAGACAGCGGTGCTAGTGTAAGCATATTAGGAAGAAATTGCAAACAGTTGATTGAACAACTTGGTTGTCCTATTACGCCCTTTAGTTCAGGAGTTAGGGCCGCTGACGGAAAAAGTCAATCAATTGTGGGCAAAATTACTATTAGCGTTACATATAAAGGTAAAGCAGAAATGTTAACCTTCTTCCTCGTTCCCAGCTTGGACCAAGAGATCTATCTTGGAGTTGACTTTTGGAGGGTGTTCCAGTTAGCTCCTGGAATAATAAGTAGTATCTCGGTTGACGAACAATTGGATTCCCCAAATGCTCACCAGTTAACCTCCGATCAACAGGCCAGGCTAGATGCAGTCAAGGATAAATTTGTATGTTTTGAGCGCGATGGTCTTGGAAAGACTACCATGATGGAGCACCTCATCGATACAGGAGATGCTCTCCCTGTGAAACAGCGTCACTACCCTGTCTCTCCAGCGATACAAACATTGTTATACGATGAGTTGGATCGGATGCTGAAACTCGGTGTGATAGAGGGAAGTGAAAGCCCGTGGTGTTCGCCAGTGGTTCCCTTACAGAAACCCGGCAAAAATTGACTCTGTTTGGATTCCCGTAAGGTGAACGCACTGACGAAGAAAAACGCCAATCCTCTTCCTCACATTGAAGGACTCACCAGCCGATTTCCCGATGCGATATATATGAGCAGCATCGATCTAAAAGAGGCCTTTTGGCAAATTCCGCTGGAGAAACAGAGTAGAGAAAAGACTGCCTTTGCGGTACCGGGAAGACCTTTGTACCAGTTCACAGTAATGCCGTTTGGGTTGTGCAATGCAGCTCAACGGTTGAGCCAGTTGATGGACAAGGTGATTCCTGCAGGACTTAGGCGCCAGTTATAGCTATCATTGGTTTTCATCATTGAAAACAAACATTGGAATTTTTTTGACAGGTCGTTTATAGCTATCATTAAAAATTTAAAACGGATCCGGCGAAAGTAGAGGCGATTGTGGATTTCCCGGTCCCGAAAACCCCTAGGCAGATCCGTAGGCTACTTGGAATGGCAGGCTGGTATCGGAAGTTCATAAAGGACTTTTCAACTTTGACTGCTCCTTTGACTGACCTGTTGAAAAATAGAAGCGAGAAGTTCTTCATGACGGATGAAGCGCTGATGGCATTTGATAATCTGAAGAAAGCGTTGATCTCAGCACCGGTTCTTTCACGCCCGGAGTTCACAAAAAGATTGTACATCCAATGTGATGCTTCTGACGCGGGAATCGGTGCTGTACTGGTTCAGTTGGACGAGGAAGGAGAGGAGGTACCGATCGCGTTTTTCTCTCAAAAATTTAATAAAAGCCAGAGAAACTACAACGTCACCGACAAGGAGTGTATGGCGGCGGTGATGGCTGTGAAGAAATTCAGGCCGTATGTAGAAGGTATGGACTTTACGATCATAACGGACCATTCCAGCCTTAAATGGCTGATGATCATGAAGGACCTTAGTGGCAAGCTTGCAAGGTGGAGTCTTTCGTTACAGGCCTATACCTTCGACATACAGCACCGTAAAGGAAGTCAACACGTAGTACCGGATACTCTTTCTCGGGTACATGTAGATTCTCTAACTCTCGAGAACGTTGCCCCGTTGATTGACTTGAAGTCAGCGGAATTCCTTTCCGATGAATATTTAGACCTCATCGAGACGGTTTACAACCATAAAGACGAGCTTCCCGACTTAAAATACGAAGACGGATATGTTTATAAAAAAGTTTTTAAAAAATTAGGTGAAGAAGAAATGTGGGAACATTGTTGGCTTCTTTGGGTACCATCGGGCTTAACCGAGGAAATTAAAAGGAAGGCTCATGATCCTCCTAAATCCGAATCAATGATAACTAAATACGGAATAAGGCATTTTAAAACCGCTCATCATGCACCGCAATCGAACGCGTCGGAGAGAGTGAACCGCTCGTTGTTGGCTGCTTTCCGATCATACCTAAAAGATGATCAAAGGTATTGGGATACGCACCTTAGCGACATTGCGTGTGCGTTAAGAAGCGCGGTTCATAGCTCTACCGGTGTGTCACCGTATTATGCGTTATTCGGCAGTAACATGATGACACATGGTAGCAGTTATGAAATTGCAAAGAAGTTGCATGCGCTAGACGACAGCGAGTTGTTAACTCTTCCCCGACAAGGTCGATTCCAGTGCATACGAAATCAAATCCGCGAAAACATAATTAAAGCCAACGATAAATCCTCAAAAATTTATAATGTCCGTACCAAAAACGTTCAATTTTCACCCGGACAAGAGGTGTATAGGTGTTGAGCGATTCGTCGAAAGGTTTATCAGCGAAACTCTCACCAAAGTATGTCAAATGCCGAGTAGTTAAACGAATAGGAAATCAAATGTATGAGTTAAAAAAATTTAACCGGAAAAAAACTTGGAATATATCATGCAAAAGATTTAAAACAATAAGCAGATTATTTCAAAAACACGTTTGTTTTAAATACGAATCGTTTTATCGTAAGTATTGTTGCTATTCGTATCGTTTCTGTTTGTTATTAGTTAATTTATTAAATTATCCGTGAGTATCACTTATGTTATTTACAGGCACGTAGCCAGGGGGGGGGGGCTAGAGGGGCTCAAGCACCCCCCCCCCCCGAAATGATTTTTAAAAAAAATATTTGAACAAAAGTTTGTATATTCTCTTATTAGTTCCTAACTACTTATGTATATTGTTCTGAAATCATGTTGTCTAATGCCATGTCAACACCCCCGATTCGCAATTGTCTTGGTATAGTAAGCGAAATAGCTAATTTCTTCCGAAACCATTCAAATGCAAATAAGACTTTCCAAATCGCCATAGTACCCGTAGCGTGATGGTTAGTGCGACGCTGTACCGGCTTATATCGAACAGCCGAATCTTCTTACGTGCATTACTATTCCAACGAGGTCCTATACAACGTGGCTCGAATCAACAGAATTGACAATTTCGTGATAAAACTCGTTCGAGGTCACATTGCAAGAGCTATGTCTTCGACCAACAATTTAATTTTCGGGGTGTTCTATCCCAACGACGAGTATTTTGAAAGTCCACGCTTGAGCGGCTTCATTCCACCAGAGGCATTCCTCTTTTTAGATAGATGCGGTCTGATACAGGATAGATTGGCAGTTCCGCTAATCTACCACGTCAGACGACGAACCGTGGATAGGCGACTCCTGTACAATCCGGACGTCATGGCACAAGGAGGAGCAGAGCTCCTTCGGTTCAGTACGGCTGTGTCCGAACGGGACCGAACTGATAGGGTGAAGCGGGAGAACCAGTTTTGGTGGCTTCAATCAGCACTTGATAGTGGGTAGTCGGGATGGGGTTTAAAGCCTTGGCCGGCTTACATACTTGTTTTATAGTTTTAGGGTTTAGTTTTAAGTAGAATAGGCATGGTGGCACAAAAAAAAATAAATACAAAAAATACAAAAAAGAAAATACAAAAAAATACAAAAAAAAAATAAATAAAAAAAAACATGGAATATAAAAAAAAAATAAAAAAAAAGAACAAAATATTAAAACAAAAAACGTTAGATAGTTAGATTTGCTGCTGTGGTTGTTCTAGTTTTAAGTAGTTTATATAGGTAGAATAGGTAGTTTTAGTTAGCTTTAAGTTTTATATTACGGACCTTATTTTAAGTAGTTTTTTAAGTAAAAATAAAAAAGGATATTGACATTAGTTTTTTCTAAATTTTCTAATGAATAAAAAAAATAAATAAAATGGAATCTTAGGGCCGAAAGGCATTAGCATTAAGTATTATTGTTTAACTTAGAGTGTCCGTATGGGACCAGTAAGTTAGTTGTAAGTTATGGTTAATTAGGCTAGTTTTATGAATTTTTGCCTAGCTTTAAGATAGTTTTAAGAATTAATTAATAAAAATGAATTTGAAAAAAAAAGTGAATGGTTAGTGCGTTGGACTGTCATGCAAGGGGTCTTGGGTTCAATCCCTGCCTGTGCTACCTAACTTTTTTCACGGGTACTGCCTCTTGCGAGGAATTGACAAATCCTCCAATAGTAATTCTTGTCATGAAAAATGCTTTCTCAAATTAGCCGTTCGGATTCGGCATATAAACTGTAGGTCCCTTCCATCTCTGACAACATTACTCGCACACATGAATGGTTGAGAGTTGTAAGTCACAAGGCCCTGGTTCTTCATGTACTGTTGCGCCACCTAATTTATATTATTTTTTAAATCGCCATCCAAAAATACGCACCAGAAAGCAGAAAAACGACTTTGGCGCCTTTGTGAAACAAGGTTTATTGAAAGGCATGACAGCATTCTTTCATTTGTAGAGCTCTTCAAATGTATTGCTATTAGTCTTGAAGAAATATCCACCAAGACGTGGGCAATGTCTTCAAAAGCATCAACTCTGTTAGCAGCAATTCAAAGAAGTGATTTTCTGGTAAGCCTCATGGTATGCGAAAAACTTTTTAGTTTAACGCTACCCTTATCAATTTTCCTTCAAAATGAATCTTTAAATTTCGTGTCTGCAATAAATCACACGAAACAAGTCTTAATTTCTCTTAAGAACATAAGAGAAACTGCCAGAGACTTTTTCAGAGACGCTTTTAAATCCGCATCACAACTTGCCAGGGATTTATTTGAAGTCAGCATAACAATTCCAATGCTTTATTTGAAACAAACAACCCGCTCTAATCCAGAAACATCATGTCCAGAAGACTATTTTAGAGTTTCTATACTAATTCCCTGTCTAGATTCTCTTATACAAAATCTTGCTGACAGATTTATGGTCAACGAGGACGTTTTACTATCGTTTCAAGCTCTGCTTCCAGGTTTTGCTGCCGCCAATCGAGTAAATGAAATGGAAAATCTAACACTCTACTTCGATAAAGAAATATCCTTGTCAGCTGTTAATGTGGAGTACATACTCTGGTGCGAAAAAATTTCATCTGTGGATCCCTCTTCCGATGTTCTGAAACTGCTAGATATATGTGACAAGACCTACTTCAGGAGCATAAGCTACTTGCTTACAATTTTGGCCACACTACCAGTTACAACAGCTAGCGTTGAAAGAACCTTTTCAACGATGAAAAGGATCAAAACAGTATCCCGAAGCGTTATGGGCCATCCAAGACTAAGCGCACTTGCAATGCTGTCTGTTCACTCAGGTATTGATGTGGATCCAGATGAAGTGATCGACATTATGTCTAAAAAAAAGACAAGGCGTTTATTGCTGTAAAAATCCAAACTATTTATTTAATTAAATAAAAAAAAATACAAACAAAAATAAAACATTTACATTATGTAGATTTTTTTTTAAATTTTTGTATATAGAATTACTTCTTCGAAATTGAACAAGCCCCCCCCCCCCCCGAACCGAAATCCTGGCTACGGGCCTGGTTATTTATTCAACAACAATTCGAAAAAGAAAAAACCGAAACACCCTATATCAAAACACACAAGTACCTGGAAATGATTAATAAACATTGATATTTTATGTATATATATTTATTATATTTATTGCATGCTTTATGTTTTAAATGTTACTTAATGTTAAATGTTCTTATTTATTAATATCTTATTAAGCATCTGTGATAAAATGATTTAACCATTCCATCTGTGATACTTTTACTAAGATTATTAATTCTACTAAGACTGATAGCTTTAAAACTTTTTTGGTTTAACCTTTCCATCTGTGATATTTTTACTAACTTTATTAATTTTACTAAGACTGATAGCTTAAACCCTTTTTTTATCTGTGATATTTATATTTTTTTTATTTAGCTTAAGTATAACTTATCTTTTAAAACCTGTGATGATAATTTACTAATTTTACTAACTTAGTTACTATTTATTTATTTATTTATTAATTCTTTATTGTATCCGCGACGATCAAAAACTACGATCTGTGATATTTACTAATTTTATTAACTTATTCACTATTTATTTACTTATTTATTAATTTTTTTAACATAATCTAATCACTCAAAATAATTTTATAAAAAGATCACTCACCAATAATACTTGAATGTTGTAGGTATATGTGTTTTAATGTTGAAATTCGTAGTGGTGGTGGATAGTGATGACTGTATAATAAAAATTGCTGACTGGTTTCATTTTCCGAATTCTGGGAAAAAAATACAGAAGAATTAGTGGGTACTTCAACGTAAATAATAGTTTTCGTATTCACTTTTTGCTTAGCACAAGCTTGGTTTTACTCATCTCCGCATCTCTAAAATGGTACTTCCCAGCATCCCAAACTTTCATAGCCATGTCACTCCAGCAAGTGAGGTGGGTCCCGGCAGTCTCGAAAAAAAAAACCTGGAAAATAAATGTTGATGGTTAGATGTATAGATTTTATGTATAATATATGTTAATTTCACATGTCTAATTGATTAATAACCTTTTATACTGAAGACAAATCGCACCTAATATCACTTAGGTTGAGGTAGGTCGGGAATCATGGTCCAGGTCATTGCCCTCTAGAGGTACAGCTGGAAGGAACAAATTTTATGAGGCATAATCATTTTGAATTACCTATGAAACCCTTACCTTAACTTAAACGTTGCACCAAGTGTATTGCCCGGCTTTTAACGTGGGTTTTTCCCCACAGCTACATAGTTAATCGGCCAATATATCTGAAAAGAAAAGGAATAAGTAAATAGTATAAAGTAAAGCAAATAGAAATGTATAAACTTACCTCAGCGTCCATTGAGCGTCCCGTTATTGTCTTCGCTTGAATTCCTTTCTCAGGTGGCCGAAAATTTCTGTTTTTGCTGCTTATTGAGAGTATATCTCAATAAGCAACAAATTTTGTTGCGGACGCCTGGAAATTTCTGAAAAAGAAATGAAAATGATAATCAAATAAAGAAGGGAAAAGTAAATATAAACTTACCAGGGGAAAGCGCCGCCGTCGTGTTTTGCTGAGAATGTTGTCGTTGGCTGACAGTTCTCCAAACTACACGGAGGTAAAGTTATAGGTGTGTTCAATGGAGTTGGGTTTTGTATCCTACTCCATGTTGGGAGTAGATAGATAAGTTAAGTTGCGTGTGACCTGAAATCTTGTGATACTAATTTTGTCTTATGTTCGTATTCAGACTTCGTGATTATTGGTTATAGGTTATATGTTTTGTTGTAACTTCGTAATTATGTGTTGTGATGTTTGTAGTGTTCTGGTCTCATGTGGTTCTGTTTCACAGGTCTCCCCCAGTTTTGACATTGGAACACACCTTGGGGATAATAATACCCCTATTTTGTTGGAGGTGTACTAACACATGTAAGGCCTCCCACTATTTGGGTTTGATGATGTGGGTGGAGGAATACACTATGTGGATATGGGGATCGGATGATGTTCCTGTTAGAGATACTTCATCGGAGTGTATTTTTTTGCCTGTGTTGGTTTCATGGTAAATTTGACTCGCCCTCATTTGGCCAACTACCACGCAGTGGTGTGTAAAGAAAGTGAAAATAACTATTCAAATTCAAATATTATAAATAAAAATATAAGGAACAGTGGACAATTTCGGGTATATCGTATATTACTTAAATTTAAATGGTTTTAAATAATAAAAATAAATTTAATTTAATTCCTTATAGTAAAAAAAAAGTGTTTATAGTCGATGGTCTATAGTGAAAATATGGTTAAATTTTTGGTTGAAGCAACAACTCTGAGAGAAAAAACAAGACGGAAAGTAAAGAACAAAAAAGGTGGTGAGTTTGGTTAAATAGTGTAGTATAGGAAGTTAATTATAGTTATTTTTTTTATATACCAGTTTGATTCTCGGCGGCCCGAAACTAATTTACGGAAAGCTGGGCCGCCGCACAAAAAAAACAAAGAAATTTAAGTGATAAGGAGAACATTCAAAGAAGAAGGAAAAAAGGTGGAATCGCAAAGAAGAAAATTAAACGTATACTAGAGAGAATAGTATAAAAATCCTTATGTTCAATGAAGAAAAAAAGGGATTCATAAATTAACAAAAAAAAGTGGAATCTCCTTTGAGATAGCGTTCAATAATAAATACGCGAAAACATTTATATATTACATACATACATACCTATACTTACCCTGTGGATCCTTATGTGTTGTGATTGTCTTATAATTAAGTCTTTCTTGGCTGTGCTTGAAGAAATTGAACATTTACCTATATATTCATACTTTTACAAATAGTCGCGGCGTAGAAGTTTTTTTTGTTAGTTCTCAATTTATTTAATTTTTTTTTGGTTTCTTGTTATTTGTTTTACAAATATAATCTTGTGAGGTACCGAAAATCGGTGAACGGTTGTTTCGCGTCTCGTCATAGGGTGTTTCCGTCTTAGCAGATACCTCCACAGAGCTCTATAGGGGTTAGGGAGCTACGGCGTCGGCGGCGATACTTGTTTCCTAAAAGAAAGAAAAAAGATACCACAAAGGGCGACGCGATTTTTCTGTAGCAATTTCTTTTTTTTCTCGTTTTGTTTAGCATTTTTCTTTATTATTTTGTTGTACGTTTTAGTTTAATGATTGTTATCAATAATTTTAAATTTAAGACAATAATGTGAATAAACTTCCGCCAAACGACTGCAAAAAGGAAGAAGATTGTTTTCTTGCTTTGGTTGTTTCGCACCAGCGAAGCAATGTTGTGCTGAGGTTTTTCTTTCAGGGGTGGCGAGGGTAGCGGAGTGGACAGACATGGAGCTTAGATGACCTGAACCCGATCATCGACAAACCGTTTGGGGGTGTCCAACACTGGCCGCGGACACCTAAAGGTAGGGTGGGTAATGGCCTCACTGCACTAACATCCGCAGTGCCCTGATGTGCCTTAGTCCGTCCGTTTATGTATTCTAACCTTTTTCTCATTCCTTGGCCTGATATGTGTTTTTGTCTGCAGGCGAGGTTGAGTTTCGGGGGCAAGATCCCTCCCGTCCGACGAGCTGACGCCGTGCACCGCTAGCAGGCCGCGTCCCCCGGAGCTCAACAATCCCACCTAACCTATTCCAACTCTCCCTATCTCATTTTCCTACCTCATCCTTATCCTACCCTTCCACTTCACCCACCTCCTTACCTCCTCTTGCCTCGCAACAAGTGTTGCCGCTGAAAAAAATCAAAAAGGGTACAAAAAAGGGGCCCGACACAAAAAAAGGGGCCAACATACGAAAATTGGACACCATATAAAAAAAGTACAAATAAAACAAAACTGTATTCAGGAGTAAAACAAAAATGTATCCAAAAACTTAAAAAACAATTTTATTTCAATAACATTAAAATAAAAACTTAAATTCATTTAAAAAACAAAACAGTAACAACAAGTCAGTTGCTAATAACAACAAATATAATTTTCTCGAAGTATAAAAAGACAGCGTCCAGTACGAATTTTTTCGGAGTATAAACTGACAGAGTTCAGTTCAAGTTCAGTATGAAACTTCGTTACCGATTTTTAATTAATTTACTTAAAGAGTGGATAAGATAAAAAATATCTTAATTTATCCTTGAAAATTATTTTATTACTAGTAAAATCGTAAAAAGGGGCCAATTGGGTAACTTCTAAAAAAGTCGGGGCCACGGGGATCGAACGCATTCTCATACTCTCATTTTTTATAGCGTGTTGAATTCTTATCGGTGTATACATGTTTTCACCTCAGAGAAGAGTACACAAAAAAACATCAGCCAAGAAGGCTATGTTTTTTAAAGTCTCATTATAATATTTGTAATTCTCATGAATTTCTTTCTTTAATTTTACTAACATCTTGTCGTTTTCATATCTACAAAAATACTCCTATAATTCAAATTAATTCTAGCAAAACATTATTGTTTGTCAATAAATAACGGGAGAAGTTATACCGGTAGTTCGTGGTGAATTTGTTTTTCTCTTCTTTTTCTCTAAGTTACAGATAGATGGCATTAACAACCAAAACAAGAAAGAATGTGTGCAGAAAGAGTGTAACAAGGTTAAGGTTTTTTAGACTAGACTTTATTTGTATATATGAACGAGTACATGTTTTTTATAAATGTATGTTATGTTTATTTCAATAGTAATACCTTAACTAATAACTTAACTACTGTTTTATCTAAAATATACTGCATTGAATTATTTTACATTGAATTAAAAAAGGCGGAAATAATAAAGTTCTACAGTTTAAAGGGAATATTTATATAAAATATCCATATCTTCTGCAATTGCGGTATCATATTTGTTTATATTATGTGGAACTAAGTGTTAACGTAACATTTATTTGTCATGAATTACTTTTTCAACTTTTGTATACACCAAAAAAATCAATTATGAAATTTGGCTGCAATAATTACTTGAACACAACATTTTCTATATTTATAGTTATTTAGGTTTGCATTTATTTATGAATAGCCTAAAACATTTAGCAAACATCTATGAATAAGCCACAATGCACTTTCAGAAAAACTTTAGTTAGAACTTTCCCTCACAGATTTTTGCTTGTCGCTATAATATAGCGACAAGTTATATTATAACTGAAAGATAAGTTAAAAATAGTTAGAACTGGAAAGCTTATAAAAATGATGCATAAGACTTAGATTTTGGTTGAAGAACAAATTTGTATATTCTTTTCACAAAACCACTGACCTAGCGAGAATACAAATAATATTTTTACTTTTGTACACAAGTACTTTTCGGCTTATGTAGTTAAGCCTTTAAAAGCAACACACTAGCTTAGTGGAAAGCAGTAAGAATAGCTTATCACCTATTCATAAATCTTATGCAATGAAAATTGGCAACAGAAGTAACAAGTTGACAGACTTTTTACTTAGTCTTTACTTAAATCACTTATTTTCAGCATTTTAGAAATGTCGTGGGTAATGTAAAGAAAATAAACAACGAGTACACACAAATAAAATAGGAATGGAAAAAAGAGATGAGTATATACAAATGTTTTCAATGTTCCATGTTTACATTCTGTAAACTTAATGATTAAAACTGGCTTCAAATAGCTAACTAATATTTATCTAAATGCGTAATTTAGAATTTATTTCTAAATCTTCATTGTTCTGGCACCTAACAAGAGTAAGTAATTTCACTTCATATTCGAATGATATTACTCTCAAACGAACACAATGAGAGTACCAAAAAGTTGTTCATCCACAATTTTGAATTTTCTTTGAACACCTCTGAACAGCTGACTGCATCCGCCAATTTTCAAAGGTGGTCGCCATTTTTCATAGGTGGTGAGCAGAGAGAAAAGAGAGAAAAGTTTTTTGTCTCTCGTGGTGAGTATGTACACAAACTTGCATAAGTATTTGTTCCCCACATTTTTTTATATGGAGTTAATACATATGCAAGTTGGTGGCCAAATCACAGCTTGCAGGCAAAAAGAGAGCAACCGTCGAAGTTGGTTCTCTCTATTAGTTCTTTTCTCTCTGGTATTCACTCGCTACCAGAGATGAGTATTTACTTCATATGTAGCAGATCTACTTCATTAATTTATTTGTATGTATCTGCTACGTAGCAACTTATTTCTACTTCGTTTTAAAATTTTTTCGAACGCACAAAATTTCATTTAAGATGTGTTGTATTGATTCATTTTTTGTTAACTGAAAAAACTTCGTTTTGATTTAACTGACAAAAAGTAAGAATTGTTAGAACTTTTGGATCCAAAAGTAATACAAACTGAAACATATCCGACAATCCTTCCACTTTTGAATGAATTTCCTTATTTTGATAATAATGTAACAAACATAGAAACTCTGAACTCCGAATTTAGAACGCTTATGGTTACTAAAAGTATAAAAATGAACGACGACGAAGATGTTGTTGAGTTTTGGACGCGTTTACACTCTCAAAAAAATATATTGGAAGAAGATATGTTTAGGGTGTTGCCTGACTATATGCTTACACTAGCTAGTTTACCGCACAGCAGTGCAGCAGCCGAAAGACGATTTTGTTAATAAGAAAGTTTGTGGCTGGGCTGGAAGATTTTGAACCTCCCAAGAAGTTATTACGATATTTTTCAAAGTTTAAATATGTTCAGGAGGGCTACGTACCTATTAAGAACCGATTAAAACCCTTATTATATGCATATACTTTATAATATTTTATGAATTTGTGTTATATTTCCCTTAGAGGAGAATCTAATTTAATTTAAAACAGAATGTTCCTATTTATTTCAATGTAATAATTTACCTAAATAGTATGTACTATATATGTATATACATATGTACCTAATTTATGAATTTGTGAGACTTGTTCTAGTCAATGTATGTTTTCGTTATATGGATGTAAAATAAAATGAAAATAAATGTGTTTTGTTTCTATTTTTTGTTTTTGTCATTGTCTGCTACATATTTTACAAATCTACTTCGTTTTTTTGGGCAAAATGCTTCACTTTTCAGGCTTAGCATTCTCATCCCTGCTCGCTACTTGGAAGACGTAATAAAGATAAAAATAATAAAATAAAAAGACGTAAAAAAATACACACAAAAAAATATATAAAAAAAAAAAATACAAAAAAAAATAATAAATAAAAAAAAATAATAAAATAAAAAAAAGACATGAAAATATGAAAATCAAAAAACGTTAGATAAATAGATTTGCTGCTGTGGTTGTTCTAGTTTTAAGTAGTTTATAGGTAGAATAGGTAGTTTTAGTTAGCTTTAAGTTTTATATTAAGGACCTTATTTTAAGTAGTTTTTAAGTAAAAATAAAAAAGGATATTGACATTAGTTTTTTCTAAACTTTCTAATGAATACAAAAATAAATAAAATGAATTGAAGTTAAATAGATCTTAGGGCCGAAAGGCATTAGCATTAAGTATTATTGTTTAACTTAGAGCCTCCGTATGGGACCAGTAAGTTAGTTGTAAGTTATGGTTAATTAGGCTAGTTTTATGAATTTTTGTCTAGCTTTAAGATAGATTTAAGATTGAATTAATAAAAAATGAATTTGAAAAAAAAAAAAAAAAACATACGACAACGAAAGAAAAAGTTCATAACCTTCTCATCGCATTCGATAGTTGCTCTCTCGGCAACTTCAAGTAAATGCTGTAGTTTGGACAAATGTAAATGCCTTCAATTGAAAATTTAGACTGAAACAACAACAACTTGTGTGTGCTACCACCAAGTTCATAGGCTGGAGTTATAGCTATTTTACGGGGGCCAACCCGATCATCAGACTCCTTTAGTGGTGCTTAATCGCTTTTTGTTCAATTTAATTTTTGAAGAACTTTTGCCCGAGCTGGGCTTGAACAAGCGACCTAGCGTGTGAGGAGCTAGTGCACTACGCACTACGATACCGCACCCACATGAAAGTTGTAAGCCAATTACAGGTTTTTTCGTTCTATCGAACTATACTGAACCGATTAGCATTTTTCTAAGTACACACAAGTAATTGTTGTTGTTTTATTCAGGTTCTTTCTTCTACATTTACTGCATTAAAAACATTTTCTAATGCAGCAAAGTGAGTCATTGTGGGATTTGCTTTAGACAAGCCTCCTTCGTCCAAATGATTTACCCAAGAGCTTTCGTCTGGTTCAATTTGTTCCAGGTTTGGTATGGTGTTTTTAAAACGATGGCAAATGTAGCCAAGCAAGTTTTCCAAACCATCGTAATTAAATGGGAGATTTTCTTCTGGCTCAAAAGCAATAGGCATGCTATTGTCGACTTTGTCAACGACAAAAATCCTTCCTAAAAAAGCGAATATTGTTAAGATGAATCGATTATTAGATTGTGAGATCAAACCTGGTCTTAGTCCTTAACTCTGTTTTGAGTTGCTCATTTTCTTCGCGTAAGGTTTTTCTAATAAGTTTATAAAAACAAATTATTTTATACAATTTCAGAATGCATGGATAGTACGATTAAGATTTTGTTCCTATCATAAATGCCTACAAATATTATTAGATATGTAGGTACTTACAATTGTTCAATTAGCACATCAAATTGAGCTTGTTTTAATTGTGGATGTGAAATATTTTCCATCAAGTTATCATTTTTGCATTGCTGTTCAGGCACGTTTTCATGTTCGAGCTCAATGGGAACCAGCAACCCACTCACTACATCTTTTTGCTTTTACAGCTCCATTCTTTTCGAGCGCTTTGTTGTGTCAGGCTCAGACGCTACAGGCAGTTGCTTTGCGTAAACCGTAGGAACTGCATCTGGTTTCAAAATCCGATACCTTGTGAATCCTATTGATATAAATCTATTTCAGATTCTTATTCTGAACTACTTTTTTATTATATTACCCATTTAAAACTTTGTATTTTTTATATAAACTTCTCGCAAAAAGTGGAGACTACAAATTCTTGCAGTTAGAACCTTAATTTTTTCCTTGCGTTTGGTGAACAAGGTCCACTGCTTCGAGAGATTTAAATTTCCTTTTGGAAATGTATGAAAGCTGGAATCTCTCGTTATCTTATTTCTTTTCTTTCGTTGCAGTCAAAAACAGTACAAACACCCATGTTTATTAATAAATGTTTTTTTATTTAGTATAAATTATAAACAATACCACTTTAAATAACTTTACTGATTTAAAAATTTGAAAATTCCATTCCGTTAACATTTACAACAGAAAATAGAGTGAAATTGCACCAAAAATTCTAACTCTCTTCAATTGATTGAGTGTTCGTGACGTCACGATAGTTTGACAACCAAAACCTAACATGCGTAATGCGCTATCTTTATTAGTTGTATCATGGTTTGAGAGTAATATCATTCGAATATGAAGTGAAATTAATTACTCTTGTTAGGTGCCAGAACAATGAAGAATTGGAAACAATTCTAAATTACGCATTTTGAGAAATATTTTAGTTATTTGAAGCCAGTTTTAATTATTAAGTAAGTAAAATAAATAAGGTGGTGCAACAGTCCAATGAGAATTAGGACCTAGAAACATAAGACTCTGAAAGCACTACAACTATTATTTTTATTATTAGCTTCGTTTATGCGTTTAATTTTCGCGCAGACTGTTAAAAAATGCAAAAAAAACTCAGATTTGTTTCAATTTTCAGAGTTTATCGACTTAATTTTGTCGATGCGAGAGTTTCAGGAACATTGAAAACGAGAGTTACAGAATGTAAACATGGAACATTGAAAACATTTGTATATACTCATCTCTTTTTTCCATTCCTATTTTATTTGTGTGTACTCGTTGTTTATTTTCTTTACATTACCCACGACATTTCTAAAATGCTGAAAATAAGTGATTTAAGTAAAGACTAAGTAAAAAGTCTGTCAACTTGTTACTTCCGTCAACTTGTTACTTCTGTTGCAAATTTTCATTGCATAAGATTTATGAATAGGTGATAAGCTATTCTTACTGCTTTCCACTAAGCTAGTGTGTTGCTTTTAAAGGCTTAACTACATAAGCCGAAAAGTACTTTTGTACTAAAGTAAAAATATTTGTAATTGTTATCGCAGCCAAATTTCATAATTGATTTTTTTGGTGGATAAAAAGCTGAAAAAGTAATTCATGACAAATAAATGTTACGTTAACACTAAGTTCCAGAAAATATCGATTGATACCGCAATTGCAGAAGATATGGATATTTTATATAAATTTTCCCGGTAAACTGTAGAACTTTATTATTTCCGCCTTTTATAATTCAATGTAAAATAATTTAATGCAGTATATTTTAGATAATTTAGTAGTTAAGATATTAGTTAAAGTATTACTATTGAAATAAACATAACATACATTTATAAAAAACATGTACTCGTTCATACGAGTATATACAAATAAAGTCTAGTCCAAAAAACCTTAACCTTGTTACAAAGAGTTCTGCACACATCCTTTCTTGTTTTGGTTGTTAATGCCATCTATCTGTAACTTAGAGAAATAAAAGAGAAAAACAAATTCACCACCAACTTCCGGTATAACTTCTCCCGTTATTTATTGACAAACAAAAATGTTTTGCTAGTATTAATTTGAATTATATTTAGTATTTTTGTAGATATAAAAACGACAAGATGTTAGTAAAATTAAAGAAAGAAATTCATGAGAATTACATATATTATAATAAGACTTTAAAAAACATTTGTATTTGTATTTGTATTTGTATTTATTTATTGAAATTAACTAAAAGCAACAAGATAATGAATCTTTTAGATGCATGAAAATTTATAGTTACCAGGTTTTATATTTGACGAATACTTAAAATATAAATTATACACAAAAAATTAATTTTAATACATACATACATAAAATTGAAATTAAAAAGAGTATATAGAATTAATTTAAGGAAGCTGAGAAAAACAAAGATACCCTTTCCCTGAACAAAATTGATGAGGTTATTCTCTGCAATTCGATTGGTAGAGTATTCCACAAACGAACTACAGACACGAAAAACGATCTTTCTCCAATAGTATGTGAGAAGCGCGGTAATATTAGTCGCAAGCCTCTCTGTGAGTGGGCAAACCGAAGTAGTTCTTCCAAGTAACTCGGACAATTTTTATGAATTATGTTGTGAAGTAGTATCACATTCTTACGTTTAAGATAGTTTTCCAAGCTTAAACCTACAAGAGAATCTTGAAGATGAGAAACACTGACAAATCGCGGTATGCCAAAAATGAAACGAATGCAATCATTGAAAGCAACATTTAATTTTCGCTTACATTCTGAATCTAAATCAGGATAAACAGACGAGTTATAGGTAAAAAATGGTAATATTAGACTCTTAACAAGATGTTTTTTTATATCTGCATCTAGGAAGTGAGATGATGATCTTAAGGATCTAAGTGTACCATATATCTTTCGTATGGCATCTGAGATTGCATCACAACATGATAAACGATTATTTATTTGATAACCCAAATACTTTACTTTAGTCACATACTCAACACTTTGTCCATTTAAAATTGTCATAGGAAGGTTTTCATTATTAATTTGTCTTCGAGAGCAAATCATGCTCACTGTTTTTGAAGGGTTAAGAAGCAATTTATTTGAAACGGCCCATGTCTGAATATTAGCTAAGTCATTATTTATTTCGTTAACACAGCATCCCAAGTTGCTCTGGTCACAGAAGTTGTAGATAATAACATCATCTGCATACATATGTACAGAAGAATGTTGAACAACATCAGGTAAGTCGTTGATAAACATAGAGAACAACAGAGGTCCAAGAACTGAACCCTGAGGAACTCCGCTGTTCATATTATAGGGACTGGATATTCCGATGTCAGTTTTTATTGATTGACTTCTATTTAATAAATAGCTCTGAAAGAAGCGAATGGCCGTCCTTGAAAAATTGAATTTATTGCTTAACTTGGACAGAAGGATATGGTGGTCTATGCTATCAAACGCCTTTGAAAAGTCAAGCAGAACCATTATACCAATTTGTCCACGATCCAGAGATTCACGAAAATCTGTTGTGACCTTCAAAACAGCAGATTCACAGCTATGTTTAGCACGAAAGCCTGATTGCCATTTAGTTAAAGGGTTATGAAGTTCCAAGAAAGTTATAATTTGGTCAGCCAACATTTTTTCTGCAACTTTGCTGAAAAATGGAAGTAGACTTATTGGCCTAAAGTCAGATGGTTCAGTTGCATTATTCTTTTTAGGAATAGGTAGAACTATTGCACTTTTCCATTGCTCTGGGATCTCACTATTATAAATTGATGAATTAATTATGTGTAGGAGTGGTGCTATAATGACAGGTACAATTAATTTAATAAATTTTGGAGGGATGTTATCCGAACCTGCAGCATTAGAGTGAATCGACCTGATAGCAGTTATTAATTCACGAGACTCAACACAATTAAATTCGAAAGCATTATCATTTTCACTGACATGCAAATTACGTGTGGAGCTAGGCATAGGTTGAACAAATACCGATTTCAGCACTTGTGGATCTAAGGAGCATTTAGATGAGTTTTTGTCCCTAGTTACACCAATTTCCTTTAGGTTTTTCCAAAGCTCCTTGGAACTTAAAGAGAGATTGAGCTTTTGAGAAAAGTACAACCTTTTACTATAACGAATAAGTCTTGTAACTCGGTTGCGAGAAAAGATATATTGATTCTTATTATAAGATGAAGGATTTCTTTTATATCTCCTGAAAAACTGATCCCTTTCAAGAATAAGCATTTCGATTTCGTAGTTATACCAAGGACAATTTTTACTTTTAATTCTTTTTTGTACTAGTGGTATATATTCATTGTATAAATCAGTCAGTAAATTATTAAAAAGAGAGACTTTAGTTGAAACATCAGTTATATAAAGTATATTATTCCAGTTCTCATTATTATGAACATTATCTTGTATATCAGTCAAGTTTACTGATCTATATGACCGATAACCAAAGGTTCGGGAACTTCTTGAATGTTTAACATCAAATTTAAAAGAACAAAATAAAAAGTCATGAATAAAGTCAGAAGTAGGCCTTATTTGTTCAAAGCAAATAACTTTATCATTTGAGGATGTCAAGAACATATCAATAAGTGACGGATTATTTTGAGATTGAAAACAAGTTGGCCAAACATTATTGATGACTGAAAGACCAAGTTTATCACAAAAATAACGAAATAATCGAGTCGTGGCACTGTTTTCGAGTTGATTAACATTAAAATCACCACCAATCAGAATATGGTTGTATCTGTTACTTAAATTTAAAAGCGTTTCTTCTAATTCAAATAAAAATTCTTCTTTAAATAAACAAGGAGGGCAGTATACAACGACAAAAGCGCATTTTTCAACGCCGTTAGAGATTTCAACGCATAAAAATTCAATTTTGGATTTAGAAGATGAATAGATATGCTTTGACGAAATACTTTCTCTTACAAAAATACACACACCACCTCCTCGTTTAGGTCTATCATTCCTAAACAGTTTAAAACTAGGAAAACTAACAAGTTGAGAGGAAATTCCCTCATGTAACCACGATTCTGACACCATTACAACATCAAGTTTAGAACAACCAATCATTTGATGAAGCAGAGTATACTTCGAAGAAATACTTCCTGCATTTAAATGACAAACATTGAGCCCATCACGCACATCACACAATACATTGAAGACAGATCTGACATTATCAGGACTTATACCAAAAACCATATTTTATATTTAAATTTAAAAAAGCTCACCACCCCGTTCAAGAAAGGCATCCTTGTTTTTGCTTCAAATAAATTAAGTACAGTTAAAAGTAAGAAATAAAAAAAGATATGGAACATAATCCTAACTAAATCTAATGTTTGGTTGCAAATAAATAAGAAACTTAAAAGTAAGAATAAATAAGTTAACTATAATATGAATAATTTATTTTATAATATATGAGTTTGTTTAAATATAGGATATTATGTTATTATTATGTTAAGCGTTCATATTTTAGACATCCACAATAAATTTAAAAAACAAAAAGAAAGTAATAACAAATGAATTAAAATTATACAATAAACACCTGGTAACCATGGCAATATAATCAAATAAGTTTTACAACACATCAATTACGCTTCAAACTTTAACTCCCGCAGCAACAACAGCAACATTCTCCCCAGCAGCAACACTCTCATCGTCGTCCACACCACCAGCAACATTCTCAACTTCATCAACACCACGAGCAATATTTGTCATATGCGACTGAACTCTATGTAATTCACTCTCTTGATTTCCAAAGGAGTATATTGAATTTAATTGAGAAACATTCGTAATACAAATTGGGCTCTTGTCAATATTTTCTCTAATGTAAACTCTGCCAGATCTTGTAAACACAGAATACAAGCTTTTTTTCTTTCGAAGATCATTTGCCTTTCGAAAGAGCATATGATTTTGTTTGGTAAGGCTCTCATATACTCTCACAAATTTATTACTATTGCCAAAACCAAGGTCATGTAATGTAATTGATCTCAAATTTGTTTTGTAGTATTCAGAAGCTCTTTTAAGCACAAAATTCTTCTCATATTCATGTGGAAGTCTGATTATGATGGCACTACTCTTAACAATCTTTTGCGGTTTCGTGCGTAGTATGTAACTCGGTTGAATCGGAGAAATTCCCAGTTTTATGCAAAAATTATTAAAAATTTCGGCGAGATTTTCGTTTTTTTCTATGGGAATTCCGTGTAGTACGATATCACCAGCAATTAGTTTCCGCGATAAAGAATCGATTTGTGATTTAAGCTGAGTGTTATCATTATCAAGCATTTGTGTTCTAACAGTGGATAGTTCGTCGTGCAGAGTGTCAACTTTAGGGTAACGATTTTCAAAGCTTTCCAGCTTGCATTCACAATTAAAAATAAGTTGATTTATAGAGCGATATCTCTCAATAAAGTCTTTTTCTAGTGTTTTCAATTGCAAATTAAAGTTGTTTTCAATTTCTTTAAATCGTTCATCAAAAGTTCGCGAAATTTCATCCAATTCGCTTTTTATAGTTGTTTTGAAAGTACTGGTCAATTTGTTTGCCATTGTGTTCAATTTCGATTCAACATGTCCCCAAAAACTTGACGAGGACGATTGTCCATAAGGAGAGCGTGAAGGAGACAACGTAGATTGAGAAGATTCAGCAAAGTTGGAGCGCAAATTTCGTTTCACAGAATTGAGGTTAGAATTTGCCATTTCAGTTTTAATATTTTTAATTTAATTTTAAACAAAATTAGTCAATGACACTATTTAAAATTGATGAGAAACAAACTAGATTTTACAATATTAAACTATGAAAACAATTTTTACAAATTATACAGACTTTAAGTATTATTTTAACGAGTTTATTGTGGAGCCAAGTTAATACACTACACTCCGTCTGACATTTCACAACAATTCCTTCAACATAGCCTTCTTATCAATAAACAAAAATGAGAAATGTCGCATTTCCCGGAACTGATGTTTTTTTGTGTACTCTTCTCCGAGGTGAAAACATGTATACACCGATACGAATTCAACACGCTATAAAAAATGAGAGTAAGAGGTTTCGAAGAGACGGAGACGAGGAAATTTGGCTCCCTCATTTAGTTTTTTCTCTCTGGTAATGGTTTGGTTCAGACAACATAAGAGACTTCATTTATGCAGTCAACTTCATTCTTTGAACCTACATTTCTGATTGGCCAGCTGCCAAAAAATTGCTTTCCAATTAAGGCAACTTTATTGGAAAGTTGACTGGAAAGTTAGGCAAGAAAAATCTCCCTTACTATCAAGTCAAGTCAACTTATGTCAAAATGACAATTGATCATGTTTTTTAATTCAACTAAAAGCTGAACTTTATTACTCAATGCTTTATTTATTTTCACAACTTCATTTAATGCTTTCTGTAAAAAGTTTCCTTGTAAATTTGAAAAAGAAATAAGTAATATTTCTTTAAAATACAAAATACAAATCATGATAGACTTATAGCTTGCCTGAGGAGTGTTTTGTAGAAAATAATGATTTTGGTAATTTTTGTACTATGAACTTGAAGTAGAAGTTTGTGAAGTAAAGTTCTGAATTTTAATTTCATGACACTTGAACTATCTAGTTGCTTTGGTCAAAATTTACGTTCCAAGAATGAAGTTGACTGCAAATGAAGTCCCTTATGTTGTCTGAACCTGCCCATTGTAAAGTGGGTAGTGGGTGGGTAGGTATGTAAAAACGTAAGTATCAATGAGGGTAGGTTGGTGTGATAGAACTAAACGGTCAACGTAAAGGGTCAACGCGTTGACTCTCTGACGTCATAAACAAATCTACATGTTCTGTGTCAACGTACCATCAATGTTCACAGCGTCAATGCTTAAGACGTTGACTATCACACGATTTGACAAAATAAATTAAATTTAAGCCAACGTTATTTTTATTTTTTTCTTACTAGTGTGTGAAAGAATGTTAAAATTGGTGCAATGTTAGCATATAACATCATTAGTTTTTAATTGTAGGCCTACAAATGACCTCATTTTTACGTCAAAGAGTCAACGCGTTGACCGTTTACGTTAACCTTCTAATAGTAGCTTCAGACTTTTTTCTTTAATATTTTGCAGTTCGAAACAACTGTGTTAAAATTTAAAAAAATTGAGAATTTATGCATTAATGTTCCTATTTACAAACATGTTTTCCTATATTTATCCTTTTGGAAGCAGGTAGGTCCAGGGTTTAAATAGGTACATGAATAAGTACGATCGTATCTGTTTAGGTTGGCGGGTTGTTGCGTAGATAAAAATGTAAGGAATAATTTTGTTAAATTAGTGTATTGAACCAAAAAAGTAACAACATTAATTTAAGAACCTACAATCCTCCTCACCCTCATTTTGGTTGTTTCAAAAGACGGACAAATGGCTAAGGATAGTGTAATAGCTTTTTGCATTCTTAGGAAAAAGGGCATTATACAAAAAATCCTTTTTAAGTCAAAATTTTTAAAATTAATGTCTCCTTCTAGACTTAACTTGATTTAATGGAAAAAATAATAGTTAAATTCAAAATTAAGATTTTCTCCAAAATTGAAATAAAATTTGCATTTATTTAAATTTTTTCATTATTTTAAACTATTGATTTTCACGTGCATTTAAATATTCGCTTCAACTAAAATGACACTTTTATATATGAATATGTAAATTGAAATGAAATATTATCGTTTACACGGCTTTTTTAAAATGGATTTGTAAGTTTGTCAGATGTAAACAATTATTTAAGTAATCACGTTACAAAAAATTTCATTCTAATTTTAGGGAATTTAATTTAGGAATTAAGATCAACAAACCTTAACATTGATGAAATGCACTTCAAATTTCAAATTAAATTTAACTTAATTTTTAAAATTTAAACATTAAACAAAATATTTGTTTACCAATTTTAGTACTATTTTCGTACTTTTTTTTGTAGATTTAAATTTTGTATAAAAATACTGAAATTGTTTTAAACTCAAAATGTGTGCAAAAAAAAGTTAAAAAAAAAAGGTTTGAAGTGTAATTTTTCAAGACTTTTGGATTATCTACTATTTTTTTTAGAATTCATTACTCTTATTTGTTTTTGATCAAAAACTGAAAACTAGTTGATTTTATGTCTTCTATTTCTTAGAAAATTGAAAATTACCAACAAAAATATTTTAATTAAATTACCTTTTCCTTGCTTAATAACGTACATTATAGTCTTATTTTGATAGTAATAATCGAATATGGATTAATATACAGGGTGTCCCATAAGTAATGGTCCAAACTGTATATGATGAATGGTCAAGTCAAGACCTACCAGAATTTGGTAACTTGTCTATACCGCATCCCAACGGTTTTCGAGTAACGGTTGTTTTAATGAAATTTTCAAAAACACCTACTTTTAGTCGGTTTTTCAATCACCCTGTCCACAAATGATTTTTGTTTTTACTATGTGTTAATATTTTACAATTCTGAATAAACATTCAATATTTTTGCATTTAAGAAATTTCAATTTTCGGCACTGTTTTACAAAATATTAATAGTTAAAATCATATTCTTATCAAACTTAATTTTTTACATCGAACTTTAAAACAGTTTTATTAAAAAAAACATATTACACAATACTGGTTATCGTTTTTAAAAACTTGCATGATTTCTTAGCTTTTCAAAAAAGTATAAGACATCACAAAGCTAGCTTTGGTTCAAAAGTTATATATAAGTATTTCTATTTAATAAGTCACGATTTAAAAAACAAATATAAAAAGAAAAAAATGTGTTTCTGTTAGAATTTTTTATTACATCACCAGATACATCTTGTTTCCAATTCATTGAATTAGGCTCATCATGTGAGTACACCCAAACTAATTTTTTGTTTAGTTTAGTACAAGTAGCAATATCGATCTTTTTCCTTATCAAGCAGCGCTTCTTAACGACTACTACTACGTCTAGTACTTGTACTTACGCTTTTGTTATTTTAACCGGAAATAATATGGCTGTTTGTATTATCGCCGTTTTTAAACCAATGAGGTTGTTAAGCTATAATAGTGTGGTACTTTATTTATTTCATAAAGAAGAAATAATTTAAGAAAATAACTTAAAATGTCTTACACGTCACGTGAATATGCTATGATGCATTTTATTTTTGGCGAATGTGGCGGAAATGCAAGAGCAGCAGCAAGGAAGTATGCAGAAAGATATCCAAATGCTTCAAGTCCAGAGTCCTGACCATCGGGTATTTATAAGAGTCCATAATTCTTATATGGAAGGTATAATCCCTGGCAGTGGAAGGATTGGAAGACCCCAACACCATCTCAATGGCGAAGTTGTGTTGAGGGAAATTGAAAATAATCCAAGTACTTCTACTAGAGCCATTGAGAGAACAACTGGGATACCCAAATCTACTGTTCAGTGTGTGTGCAGTGTGTCCAGGCTTTTTTTTTTCCGTAATTCATTTTTTTTATTCATTTAAACTTAACTCTACTTACATGCTAGACAAAATGGGAAACTAGCCTAATTAATTCTACTTAAATATAACTTACTGGCCCTAATCGGGCGCTCTAAGAAATTCATGATTCTTAAAATTAATGCCTTTCGGCCTACGAACTAAGATTGTTTTATTTATTTCAAATAATTTTTTTTTTTTTTTTTAGAAAAGTTTAAAAACTAAAATCTTTATAATTTTTTGGGATTTTTACTTACATACTAAAGTCCTTAAAATAAAACTTAAAATTACCTAATCTACCTACAAACTACGTAAAACTAGAACAACCACAGCGGCAAAACAACTATGTCCTTCTATTTGTAATTCCATCGAGGATTTTTATAATATTGTCTGTGATATGTGTTTGAATTTTTTTTTTTTTTTTTTTAATGAGATTTTCTTTCTTTATTCTTTTTTTTTTCTTTTATTGTGCCACCATTCCTGCTCTACTTAAACCTAAAACTTAAGACTAAAACAAGTATGTAAGCCGGCCAAGGCAAAAATACCCCACCCCGGATTACCCATTATCAGTTGCAGTTTGAAGCCACCAAAACTGGTTCTCCTGCTTCACCCTATCAATGCGGTCCTTTTCGGACACAGCCCTACTGAACCGAAGCAGCTCCGCTCCATCACGAGCGAGGATGCCCCGTTCATACAGGAGCCGCCGGTCTACGGTTTTTCGCCTGACGTGGTAGATAAGCGGTACTGCCAATCTATCCTGTATCATGCCGCACTGGTCTAGATAGAGGAATGCCTCTGGTGGGATAAAGCCGCTCAAGCGTGCATTGTCGAAGTAGTTGTCGTTCGGATAGAACGGCCCAAAAATCAAATTGTTGGTCGAAGTCATAGCCCTCGCAATGTGACCCCGAACAAGTTTTATCACGGAATTGTCAATTCTATTGATTCGAGCCTCGTTGTATAGAACCTCGTTTGAATAATAATGCAGATAAGAAGATTCCGGTGTCCGATACAAACCGAGACAGCGCCGAAGACACTGTCTCTCGAACACCCGAAACTTCTCCATTTGGGAAGGGGCAATGTTGAACCACACTGGACAATCATAAACAATCATTGGCCGTATGAGGGCCATGTAGCAAATTACGTTCACTCTGGGGTCAAGCCGACTGCTGTAAACCAGCCGTTTCGTCAGAGCGAAGGCTATTCTGGCCTTAGTCAGAGCAGCATCCATATGTCTGTCGAAATATAGATACTGGTCCAACCAGACACCGAGGTACTTCACTACACTTTTGCTCGTCAATGCCTGTCCATGCGGGTCAACAATGACCATCTTGCGCCAATTCTTACACGTATCTCGCGAGGCTTTAGCCAACGGAGTCCAAAACAAGATTGTCTCCGACTTTTGGACATTTATTTTCAGTTTCTAATCGTCGCAGTATCGCTGAATCTTCTCGAAGTCACCCTGCAAGAGAATTCTAATAACTTCAACCTTTCGAGCCGTTCTGTACGCAATCAGGTCGTCGGCATACGCAATTGCGTTAGTTAAGTTACCTATCAGATCGCTGGTGTAAATGCTGAAGAGGATCGGTGAGTTCACCGCTCCCTGTTGAAGACCGTTTTTAATTTCAAAGGTGGTGGTAGAAGTTACATTGCCACTCTTGACAACAAACTTTCTACCGTTGAGCATATCATAAAGCATATACAATAATGGTTTACTGATGCCTAGTCTGGTGAGTTTAAGGTACAACCCTTCTAACCATACGGTGTCGAAGGCCTTCTCTAAATCAACCAGAACAGCACCCGTGCATTGTTTCTTGGACTTGTTCCATTGGATATCAGAAACGAGCTTAGACTCGGCATGATAAGTGTCATGTCCTGCCTTGAACCCAAACTGATTATCCGGAATTATACTGTTGTCCGCAGCCCACTCAGCCAGAGCCCTATTGATTACCTTTTCAAATACCTTGCTGATGCTTGGAAGAAGACTTATTGACCGGAGATTTGAAGGATTTGAGGTGTACTTTCCCTTTTTCGGGAGAGGATGAACCACAGCTGTCTTCCAACGCACTGGATAATATGCATTATTCAGCGCGTTGCTGAACAGAGTGGTGTAGATGTCTATTGCTTCAATCGGTAGGTGTCTTAGTACAATATTGGATATACCGTCGACACCTGCTGACTTCTTATTCCTTATTGAATCGAAGATGAGCTGGAGTTCTACCTTCGTGATGAGCAAGGGACTTGGGCCCGTTCGATCGGCGATTATAGCGTTTGCTAAAAAGTCGTCATCAAACCGGGTAAAACCACGGTTCTCGGATCGCCAATGCGAAATATCATTCCTCAGGTAGAAGTGATGAAGTAAGGCTCTGTTCTCCAGGTCGTGGTTCGGGCGAGTGCAAGCATTCACCTTATACACTTGCTGGAAAGCAGCACCAACTGTCTCCACTTTCTCCTGCGGATCTTCAATCACAAAGAAGTCATCATCCAAGACGGCTTCCTCAGGATCAATTTGCGCTGTCAGAAGTACGTCTGTGTTCTCTACTGTTCTCAGGAGTTTAAGACACGGAAGGTCGTTCTGGTTCTTGGACCTAAATATCTTATTAATCTTAGGGAACATACTCGGGTCGCTAGAATTAACGGCCCGAATTTTCTTGTCCCAGTACAAATTAATAGATAAACTGTAGTTTTCCTTGATCAGGGTGTTGACGTTTTTAATCGACGACTTCAGTGTCCTAATCTCCAGGTCGTACGGGTCTGTAAATCGTCTGTACAAGTTTTTCAGTCTTGTCAGTAGTCCGCTTTTCTGTCTATGTAGTGCATCTATAGTCGCGTCACTGTAGACGTTGTTTTGGTCGCGTTCCTTGTATTTCGGTATTGTCCGTTCCATTGTTCGTTTTATTATCTTGTCCATCTGTTCAAGGTGTTGGTCGATTTCTGTATTTGTCAAGTTTCTGTTGTTTGGTGGGGCTATGTCACCCGAACGAAGTTCTCTTGCAAGAACTTGGGTGAAACGTGGCCATCGCATCTTACTATCATTGTAAGAATGCGTTGGAACGAATTCATCCAATTCCATAAGCTCGTTCGGAATCTGAATTACAGCAGCGAGTCCGCAGTGGTCACTGTCGTAATCGACTGTCTGTAAACAGTTTCGAGGGTGATTACCCACTTTGTCCGTTATTGTCAGTCTGATATCGTACAGCAAAAGGTCCAGAAAGGAACCGCTCCTTGGGAACGATGGCCTTTCAGTAGCCAGCAGGTCAACACCATATTCAACACCGTGAAGATTCATCAAATTAAAAAGATGATTACCTCCTGGATTATTTGTTTGATTTCCCCAATCTTCATGTTTCGCGTTCAAATCTCCGGCCATAATGAAGTAGTTTTCTTCCAAGCTCAGTTTTAGTACTCTGAAAAGAATCTCGAGCTCTGGAATAAAGATAGTAGCCTGCAAAGCGTCAGCCGCATAAGCCGCAATCATATACATCCACTTCCCTTGAGTGAGAGAGATGCATACGACGCAAACTTCTAGCGTTCTGAGCTTTCGCAAATCATTATTGTATACGACTTTATAATTAATGCCCTTACGTATGAAGATTGCAACACCGCCTCCTTGGGTAGAGCCGGGTCGATCCCTTCTTACGATATTGTAATTGTTGTTAGTCAGTTTATGTTTCTGGTTTAGCTTGGTTTCGCTAGCCATAAACACATCAGGACTGTGGTCTTTTAACAGCTGGAACAAATTGGCTCTACGTTCGATCCTAATCAATGAATTCACATTCAAACCTAGGATCCTAAGGCGCGTCTTCGGCAGCGCGCCCTTAACCCTGAATTTGCGCTTGGCCAGCCATCATAGGGTAGAGTTTATCTACTCTTCCGGCTTGCTCTACGATCTGACTGCAGTCCTGCCAACTGGCCTTGAATGCTCAGCAACAAGGACAGAATGTCTGGCTGCCCCGCCGGTGCCTTAGGCTCTTGGGCCTGTGGGACGACCGGTGGTGGAGCCTGTCTCGCTTTACCCATTCCTTTCGCAGATCTGGCGTAAGAAACATCGGGTCTCACGAATGAATTTGTTGTCGGAGCTTGTCGTACGGTTCGAATTTCTGCGGCTTTTTGGCTGGCCTGTTTGTCCCGTATCTCTTGGACCTTAGGACAGCCCCCATAATTTGTGGGGTGCCCCTCGTTCCCGCATATTACACACTTGAGCTGGGTCATGTCTTCGACCCGCTCAGTCCCTAGCCTACATTCACCCCTATTGTGGGTTTCGGCGCATTTCGAACAGCGCTCCTGCATTCCACAGTTGGCTGCAGCGTGACCTGAACCTTTGGCAGCGCATGCATTGCAGCATGTCGTCGTGCCTCATTAATTTTTCCCAGTGTATGACCTGGTAGTCTAGGACGGTAATATTCCTGAGACTCTCCAGTCTACTTTGGGGCGACAGAGTTACAATTAATATTGGCAGTTTATGCCCCTCCCGTCTGGACCTTACCGTAGAAAAAGGCTTGACTCCGATGAATTCGAGGTCATCGCTGGCATTCTGACGGAGCTCAGCTAGGAGCTCCTCTGGTTCCGTGCAGGAACTGATGCCCTTCAAAAGGACCGTCTTCGGTTTTTCACTCCTAGGAGTGAAGCTGAAGAATTCAGCAGTGGCTGCTTTTAGGCACTCTTTAACTATTTTGTATTCGGCCAATGTGAAGCATTGGACCGAATACCGCTTCTGCTTTTCATTTATAATTTTAATACTAAATTTATTATCCGTGGCCGACTTACATCCCTGTTTTAAGTCCTGTAGGTCGACCTTGTACGTCCTTATTGGTGGCACTTTCTCGGACTTTTGCCGTGGTTGTTGCTGGTGTTGCTGGAGTTGCTGTTGTTGCTGCTTTGCTGCTGCTGATGTTGATGCAACCGGATCTGCTGCTTGTGCTACTGCTGGTGCTGCTGTTGGTATGACGGCTGGTGCTGCTGCCTCCATTGGTTTGGGGGCCCCCGATGAGCTGGGGCCTGATTGCACCGCCCCTGTGTTGGGTCTAGGCTGCTCCTTTTGATGTTGCTTGTTATTAGTAGCAACTTGCTTTTGCTGTTTCATCTGCTGTGGTTGTTGTTTTTGCTGCTGTGGTTGTTGTTGTTGGCTTTGCTGTTGCTGCCTCTGCAGTTGCCTCTTTTTTAATTCCGCTGCCTCTTCTTGCCGGCGCGTCTCCTGTTTTTGCTTAAGGCGTTTAAGAAGGGGCTTAATTTCCTCCTTAAGCGTATTAAGCAATTTCTCGCAATTATTAATGCTTGCCTGCTTTGTTAGGAGGACTTCCTCCACCTCCTCGTCAGTGTATTCAGTGGACAGCCCAGCGAACATATTGCTGCCGCCGGCCCTGTACAGTCCCTCCCCTTCTCCGGACATGTACTCCACAGGCCTTATTACCAATGGATTACCCTAAAAGAGTTGAGTTCTGCCAAATTATGATCGATAAAAGCCGAGAAGATCCTGATTTCGTTGACAAAATTTTATGGAGTTATGAATCATCCTTTAAAGAAGATGGATATTTGAATATGCACAATATTCACAATTGGCACGAAGAAAATCCACATTTAATACGAGAAGGAAGATCTCAATACCAATTTAAAATTAATTTGTGGTGTGGAATTTTAAATGGGCAAATCATAGAACCCTTTGAATTGCCCGACACAATAAATAGTGAACATTATTTAGAATTTTTGGAAAACAGAATCTGTGTATTATTAGATGATATTCCTCTCGCCCTGCTTCAGACCATGTGGTTTCAGCAAGATGGATGTCCAGCCCATTATAGAAGAAATGGCAGAAGTTTTTTGGACAAAACTTTCTCCGAGCGATGGATCGGTCGTGGTGGAACAATAACATGGCCCCTAGGTCACCGGACTTGAATCCACTAGATTTTTTTTTATTGGGGTTGCCTAAAAGAGAAAGTTTTTGCCCAGCCCATACGCAGTGTTACTGAACTTAGGCAGAAAATTGAAACTGCGGTTGAGGAAATAAAAAGCTCAGGACATGCCAGACGTTTGAAACGACAGTTTTTAAAACGTTGTCGAGCATGTTTGGATGCAGGAGGAGGGCATTTCGAACAATTGCTATAAAAAAATATGCGTAGAGATATACCTTTTTTTTAACTTCCGAACAAAATTAAACACCTTCCTACCTTTTATGATCATGCTATTCCAAAATTCTGGCCTCTTACAAAATTCAAATCCCTGTTTTCAAAATGAAACAAATAGTTTCATAAATTGCATTCAACCATTTCTGTGTGCGAGTAATGTTGTCAGGGATGAAGGCAACCTTCAGTTTAAAGCCGAATCCGAACAGCTAGTTTGAAAAAGCACTTTTCATGTCTAGAATTAGGTACTCTTTGAGGATTTGCTAATTCCCCGCAAAAGGCAGTACCCGTGAAAAAAAAAATTGGTAAGGGTTTGAACCAAGACCACGGGTACTACAATTGTTTTCATTGCAAAACTGATATTGATACATTTTTGGGTGAGCCCTATAAGAAAGAAGTAAGTAAGTAGGTCCGCTTAGTAAGTACCTATTACTTTTGTAAATACCAAATAGAAATCCGAATCTTTTACATACGCTCCTTCGTGACGTGTATGACATTTTTAGTTATTTTCTTAAATTATTTCTTCTTTATGAAATAAATAAAGTACCGCACTATTATAGCTTAACAGCTCCATTGGTTTAAAAACGGCGATAATACAAACAGCCATATTATTTCCGGTTAAAATAATAAAAGCGTTAGTACAAGTACTATACGTAGTAGTAGTCGTTAAGAAGCGCTGCTTGATAAGGAAAAAGATCGCCATTGCTGCTTGTACTAAACATGATGAGCCTAATTCAATGAATTGGAAACAAGATGTCTCTGGTGATGTAATAAAAAATTCTAACACAAACACATTTTTTTCTTTTTATATTTGTTTTTTAAATCGTGACTTATTAAATTGAAATGCTTATAACTTTTGATCCAAAGCTAGCTTTGTGATGTCTTATACTTTTTTGAAAAGCTAAAAAATCAAGCAAGCTTTTAAAAACGATAACCAGTATTGTGTAAAATGATTTTTTTTAATAAAACTGTTTAAAAGTTCGATGTAAAAAATTAAGTTTGATAAGAATATGATTTTAACCATCAATATTTTGCAAAATAGTGCCGAAAATTGAAATTTTTTAAATGCAAAAATATTGAATGTTTATTCAAAATTGTAAAATATTAACATATAGTAAAAAAAAAATCATTTGTGGACAGGGTGATTGAAAAACCGACTAAAAGTAGGTGTTTTTGAAAATTTCATTAAAACAACCGTTACTCGAAAACCGTTGGGATGCGGTATAGACAAGTTACCAAATTCTGGTAGGTCTTGACTTGACCATTCAGCATAATAGTTTGGACCATTACTTATGGGACACCCTGTATATGTACCTATAAATTAATTTTTCTTAAATCCAGCTAACTATTTTAATGCAAAAGAAACTTTGCATGCACCCCATCTTGCACCCACCGCACCTTGCACCCTCCCCATATTGCACCCACTCCAACTCATATCAAAATCCTATAGTGTTCCCAAGCAGGGGGTTGCAGGGGGCACCATGCCCCCCATACACATCCAACTGTTGCATACACCCGAACTCGCACACACCTTACTGTTGCATACACCCAAATTCGCAACTACCATTATTACTATCAAATTAAGACCACTAAAGCAAAAAAAAAGAATTAAATTAAAATAGTAGTTGTTGTTATTTTCAATTTTCTCAAAAACTAAAAGACATAAAATCATCTAGTTTTCAGTTTTTGATCAAAAACAAATAAGAGCAATAAATTCTGAAATAAAAACAATGGTAGATAGTATTGAAGTAGTGCAAAATTACACTTTAAACCTTTTTTTAACTTTTTTTTACTCAAATTTTGAGTTTAAAATTAAATTTTTCAAAAACTACGCATGGTTTTGACTCAATTTAAAAACTGGCTAATAGAACAGAATGTTAGCTGTATAAATTTTATTTGTAAGTATTACTGGAGATAAACCCCCCCCTCTCCAATAGTAAAATATGCTTGTTTTTAACTATTCTTAAAAATCCGTTATAATATCTTGTCGCCTGAGTTATCGTACTCTTGCCCTCTTAGACTCCACACTTTATTTTCGTACAGGCAGCGCCCATAGTCCACCTGTTTCATGATAGTACTATTCAAATATATATGCATACAAAGATATAGCGTGTTTTTGCAAGGAGAATTGAATCCGAATTGAAGGGTAATAAAGTTCGGTATTACACAGCGCTTGTTTTTTATTGCATCAATGAAGTGCTTGTTCAAATGGTAGACATGTGCATTCAAGAGGGCACAAGCGTCCACAGGTTTTTCTCAAAACCAACCTCTGTCTATCAACTCCTACTCTCACCTCCCCGTGGTGAACATCGGGTGCCTAGTACCTCAACTGGAGATTGGGTTCCAACCCCAGTGGAAAGTTGTTGGGGGCAGTAAACGAGAGAGGGGGGAGAGGGACGTCCACTAAGGCACCTCTCCTTATCCAGACGGCAGTGTAGGAATTCCCAAGATGGAATCAACGGTGGCGTCTACAGTTCCAGTAAGGCTGAACTACTTAGTGAACACCTTATAGGGCTTCTACGACCTATTCGTAGCCCAGGCCTATAAGGAGCGGTTTATCCGGCTCCCCGTCCTTGGAGTTATACTAAGGATCTGGCCCTCTAGGTTGGGGGTTGTGCCGTCAGGGTGACTTCCTGACCACTTAAAGATCTCATAGTTGCGAAGCACCAACAAGCCTCGGATACGGACGGATTTACTGTTGACAACCTAAGCAAACGAATTAAGGACAACGAACTTCGGATCTGTACGTGGAATGTTAGGTCCCTTAACAGACCACGTGCAGCCGAAGAATTAACGGAGGCCCTATATTGCTATAAAGCAGACATCACCGCCATCCAGGAAATACGATGGGATGGGCCGGGCAAAAAGAGGATGAAAAACTGCGATATTTACTATGGTGACTGCTACCGAGTAAACCAACAGCGCTTATTTGGATGAGGGTTTGTCATTGGAGCCAGACTTAGGCTCCATTAGACTTAGCCAGACCATTCGCATCAAGGCTAAATTCGGGAACATAAGCTTGATATGCGCGCACGCCCCCACAGGTGAGAAGGATGATAACACCAAAGATATGTTCTTCGAGCTCTTAGACAAAACATATAAGCAGTGTCCTAGCTACGATATTAAAATTGTCCTGGGCGATTTTAATGCCAAGCTAGGAAGGGAAGACATCTTTGGTGGAATAATCAGGAAAAACAGCCTGCACGACAACACTTCCGACAACGGATTCAGGCTCATAGATTTTGCTGCGGGGCGAAACGTCATTTTAGAAAGTACGAGTTTTCAACATCCACAAAGGAATTTGGAGATCTCCAGATCAATCTACCGTCAACCAGATTGACCATAATGCGATCGACGCCAGACACGCTTCCAGCATCATGGATGTCCGAACTTTCCGAGGAGCTAACATTGACTCGGACCACTACCTTGTTGTAGCCAAGGTAGCACTTCGGGTTTCCAGGCCCAAGGAAAAATAGGGAGATGCTGGGAGATGCTGCTACAATCGCAAGAGATCGCCAAATCTTTCTCTGACCGAGTTACAAGTAACCTCTCTCGAAGTTTTGTGCCGCCAACACAATGTATAGAAAACCAGTGGCAACATTGCTTGGTTTCAAGCAACCACCAACAAGAAACTCCTGGTTTGATGAGGAATGTCGGCAGGCAAATGCAGCCAAACAACAGGCACGCAAAGCGGCGCTGCATAAAAGGACGAGAGCTGCTCATGAGCTCTATGAGCAGAAGAGGCGAGAGAGCATGAGAAGCGTGCGGTCGAAGATGTTGAGAGGTTTAAAAGCAGGAATGAAGTTCGAAAGTTTTATGAACAGGTGAAACGAAATTCACAAGTACATAAACCTAGAACCGAAGGCTGCAAAGACGAAAGTGGAAACATCATAGTGGAACCGCAGTCAATGCTGAGGATATGGAAGGACCACTTCTGCAGGCTGTACGTACAACGGCGACGACTAACCGAATTCCGCTGTCAGGCAGGATTATCCATTCAACATAGACGACGAAAGCCAACAATCCCGTCCTCCCGACTTAGACGAAGTAAAGATTGCTATATCTAAGCTGAAGTTTAACAAAGCCGCTGGAGCAGATTGTTTGAATGCCGAGCTATTTAAAGCAGCTGAAGATAAGTTGGTTAGAAGCATGCACCAACTTATTTGTAAGATATGTTACACAACATAAACAATAATAATGCTGATGCAATAATTAATAATTTAATTTATTCATTGTAAGCATTTATTTAGTTATCCATTTATCCATTGTAAGCATTTTTATGCAATTACTTATAAGTATAAAAAAAAGCATTGGCCCACAAATAAATATCATTTTAAAACATTTCTTTGGAGTAATTTGATCTCAGTTCCCATACAGTTCAGGTTTCAAGTGCCTGCAATTGTATCATCGAATATTACCTTAATTTTGCATATAACACACAATAAACAATTCAAGTTCAAGTGCTTGCATTTGTTATCAACTTGTGTTCTGCACTATTGAGTAGAAACTCAAACATTTTTGGTGACCCCTACATTCAAAGAACATCAGCTTTACTATGGATAGTTTAGCCAGGAGCCAACGCATATCTGGAGAGGAGATACAATCAATCATCCGCAACTTCTCGAAAGATTCCTCCACTCGCAAAACAACTAGAGAGTACTTCACGTCAAGACTCAATCGTCTAAACACCGTATGGGAAGAATTCGAAGCTACAGATGGCAGAATTCGCGACACACCAGACATATCGTTAGACCACGAGTACTTTACCTCTAAGTATTTCGAACAAATCAAGACATTATACGAAAAGTATAAGCGAATCTTGAGTGATTCACTGGCGCAGATAGAGGCCAGTAACAACACCAAACTCGATGTCGTGCCAAAGGGAACAGAAGACAACCAATCTTAACCTAATGATCCATTGACATCAACAAATAATCTTGCTCGTAAAGAACAAGATAACAACTCAAACATTGAGACCCTGATGAGAAGACAAAAGGCACTCATGAATTCACTAGCCCGACTCATCAACGGAAAAGTGAAAGAAGAAGCACCCATCCAATGTCTGGAGGCTATAAACAGACTTTGGACTCAGATTGAGGAGATTCATCACTCCGTTTGGGAAGCTGTTAATGATCCGGAATCTGAGGGTTACAACATGGAGTTTTACACCGAATTAGAGACATCAGTTCTCAAAAATCAAGCTTCTTTGAGCAAAACTTCATCAAGCGTTGAAAGAAGCGAGCCATCAAAACAGCTAGCTGATCGCTCGGCAATTCAGTTGCCTAAAATGTCGATACCCAAATTCGACGGCGATTTTTTAAAATGGCAAACATTTTCAAACATCTTCACTAAGATGATACATGAACAACCATTACCACCCATCCAAAAAATGTGGTATTTGAAAACAAATGTGTACGGTGATGCAGAGAGACTGATGCGCCATCTTGAACTGACCGAAGACAACTATAGTATTGCTTGGAACATTCTCCAGGATCGTTTGAGCAATAAAAGGGCGCAAACCTCAGCACTTATCCAGAGGATTCTCAGTCTGCCGAACATTAATCCAGAAATGAAGGCCATCAGAGAATTTCATGACGCAATCCATGAATGTCTTGCAGCACTCAAAACTCTTGGCATTGAGACAGCATACTGGGCCCCATTACTCACTCATCTCTTAATAAAGAAGTTAGATCGACAAAGCCCTCGAGAACTTCAGACGATGGACGAATTTCTCAAATTAAAAAAAAACCGATTTGAGTCGCTAGAAGCTGTTGGCGGAAAAGAAAAGTCCAAGGCAGTGACAACAATAGCCACATCCAACACGGAAAATTGCAAGGTATGTGGGATAAAAAGCCACCCTATTTACTATTGTGAGAAGTTCTTAAAAATGTCAGCTGCTGAAAGACTTAAGTGGACCCAAAGACGGCATCTATGTGTAAATTGTTTCAAGGTTGATCATAGTGCGAAATCATGCTCATCCCGATGCTGCACTAAGTGCTCAGGTAAACACAATACCTTACTGCATTTAGAAAGGGCATGTTCATCAAGTCCAAATCAAAGAAAATCCAATCCATCTACAACCATCGTAGCAGGTGCTTCACCTACCAAATTGATGTCATCAGAAGTAGGAGGCTCATCACCGCTCACGGTTGCCACTATACAACAATTGATCAACAAGCAGGGTTACGTTCTTTTGGCCACCGCAAGGGTTCAAATCACAGCAAATAACGGACAAACATGTGAAGTTAGAGCTATCTTAGATTCCGGTTCTCAAATAAACCTCATAACTGAGAGGCTTATTAAACGCTTATCCTTATCACCAACACCATCATATCTATGCATTGAGGGCATTGGCAGAAGAACACGAAACACAACACAGCGAATAAACATTCAACTTCACTCAACAATGGGCAGTTTCGCATGCAGACTGGAAGCCTTCATACTTCCGAACATCGTATCTCCTCAACCCACTCAAAATCTAGATACTTCTACATCAACTTGGCAGATCCCAACTTCCACCAATCCAGTAAGATTGAAGTCCTTTTGGGAGCAGAATTTTACCATCAGTTAATCCGCCCCGAACAAATACAAATTGGCGACAAGATGCCAATTTTACAAAACACAGTATTTGGTTGGGTAGTAACCGGCAAAATTGAAGATACGACATACAACACTGCTACTTGTGGCATCTTGTGCGAAGAAGAATCAACCAACGAGCTTATTGAAAGATTTTGGAGGCTTGATGACTTTGAAAACACACAAAAACAGATGACATCATTAGAAAAATACTGTGAATCACACTTTATTCAAAATGTGTCTAGATCGGAAACTGGGCGGTTCATCGTTAGGTTACCATTTCGAGAAAATGGCGTAGCCCTAGGCGACTCTATGCAAACAGCGTTTAATCGTTTTATGTCACTAGAAGGACGACTAAACAAAAACCCTAAACTAAGAGAAGATTATGTCAAATTTATGGACGAATATGAATCTCTTGGACACATGGAAGAGATCAGACAAGACAGCATTCAAGGACCGCATTTCTTCATACCTCACCATTGCGTATTGAAGCCTGACAGCAGTACAACAAAACTACTGGTGGTTTTCGACGCCTCAGAAAAAACTTCGTCTGGTCTATCGCTTAATGACATCCTCCACACTGGACCTACAGTTCAAAGTGAACTATTATCTATACTACTTCGTTTTCGCTTGCACAAGTACGTTTTTACAGCAGATGTTGAGAAGATGTACAGGCTGATTCTGATACATGAAGAAGATCAACCCTATTAACTCATCATGTGGAGACGGAGATCATCAGAAGAGATAAGGTACTATAGATTGAAAACAGTAACTTACGGAACATCATCCGCACCTTACTTGGCAACTAAATCCTTACAATAGCTAGCAACCCAAAACAAAATGACACAACCGATTGGGGCTCAAATACTTCAAGATGACTTCTACGTCGATGACTGCATTAGTGGATCGGACAGCATCGCTCATGCGAAAGAGGCACAATACCAGGTTTCTTCATTACTCAATGGAGCTGGACTCAAACTCCGCAAAGGGTGTGCAAACCATCCATCATTATTAAAGGATATCCCAGCTGAGGACCAAGAAGTCAGCCTTGATTTCAGCGATTCAATCAACTGCACAATCAAAACTTTAGGTCTAATCTGGCAACCAAAATCAGACCAATTATGTGGAAGAGCACAAATATCTGATAGTATCTCAATCACTAAGCGATCAGTCAGCTCAGACATAGCACGCATCTTTGATCCACTATTACTTTTTGGCCCAGTAGTAGTTAAAGCCAAAATCTTCATGCAACAGCTTTGGCACCTAAAACTGTCCTGGGATGACGAACTACCACAACATCTTAAGGATGAATGGATAATATTCAGGAACAACATGTCAACACTCAATCAGGCAAGGGTTCCCAGACACATCTTTAATCAACAGAATCCAACATCCGTACAAATGCACACATTTGTTGACGCATCAGAACAAGCATATGGTGCAGCTGTGTATCTTCGTTCAACTTATAGAGATCGCACAATCATCGTCAGACTACTCTGTGCGATGTCAAGAATTGCTCCGGTAAAACAACAGACCCTTCCTCGGCTTGAATTATGCGCTGCAGTCCTAGGAGCCGAACTCACACGCAGAGTCAGAGAAGATTTACGAATGCGAGACACGCCAGTACACCTTTGGACTGATTCACAAATCGTACTATCATGGATTCCACATCGTCATCCTTTCTCACATTCGTAGCAAATCGAGTTGCAAAAATTCAAGAATGTTCCTTGGCAACTCAGTGGCGTCACGTCCCATCCAAATAGAACCCAGCAGACTTACTATCTCGGGGAATATCTGCAGCAAGCTTTATGCCATGTAACATGTGGCTTTATGGGCCGTTTTTCTTGCATGGAAACGAGTCAACATGGCACCAGCCGTTCGTAAGGAAGCTAGAAATACCCTCCGATCTAGAACGGAAAAGAAAACACACAGTGGCAGTAGCACTACAACAAAACCCCACAATGGACCTAATTTATCAGATAAAACATCGAAATTCTTTCAACTTTCTGCAACGTACCATGGGCTATGTTCTCCGGTTCACCAAAAGAGCCAGGAAAATGGACATAAATCCATTAGAACAAACAGCATTCTCAATGAATCACTTTTGGTCATCGTAAAACAAATACAATCTTCTGAATTTACAAATGAAATACAAGATCTTAAAGGTCACAGAGGAGTATGCAAATCCAGCGCATTGATGACCCTGGCTCCATTTTTAGACGAAAGGGGGATTCTACGAGTTGGAGGCAGACTAGAGGCCGCATCAATCTCATTTGATGCCAAACATCCCATATTGATGCCGTACAACGAACCCATCACAAAATTGCTATTCAAAATGAAACATGACGAACACAACCACTGTGGACCACAAACATTGTTATCAATTCTGAGGCAGCAATTTTGGCCTATTAAGGGTAAGATCATGGCCCGACACACAGTTCATAAATGTATCAGATGCACCAAAACTTGACCACAATTGATGACTCAAGTAATGGGTAATCTGCCAGTAGATCGCGTCACAGCAAATAGACCTTTCTTAAACTCCGGGGTGGACTTTTGTGGCCCCCTATGGGTACACTACAAAATCAGGGGAAAAAAGCCACACAAGGTTTATTTAGCTGTTTTTTGTTGCCTTACCACCAAGGCAGTACATTTAGAAATTGTGACTGACTTAACGACGGTGGCATTCATTGGAGCACTCAGAAGATTCATCAACCGCCGTGGACGAATTAAAACTCTTTACTGTGACAACGCCACCAACTTCTTGGGAGCAAAGAATCAACTTCATGAACTCAACAGTGTACTGCACACCCCCTCCAAGAGCTCCACATTTCGGCGGTTTATGGGAGGCAGCAGTCAAATCAGCCAAACATCTGTTAGTCAAAACAGTCTCCATATCGTCACTCACGCATGAAGAATTGGAGACAGTAATCACCGAAGTTGAAGCCATCCTAAACTCAAGACCACTCACTCCACTTTCATCAAAACCAAACGATCAGGCTGCATTAACACCAGGACACTTCCTGATTGGTGAACCATTGATTGCTCAAGTTGATCCCGACACCGCTCCAGAAAAAATAAATCTGAGAAATCAATGAAATTCAATCTGCTACTTGAAACATGAATTTTGGAAACGATGGTCAAGTGAATACCTAAATCAATTACAACAAAGAAACAAATGGAATCAGCATAAGGAAAACATCAAGGTTGGCGACATGGTTATCATCAAAGAAGACAACACGCCAACGCTTCAATGGCCACTGGGAAGAATTGTCCAAATCTTCAAGGGCGACGACAATGTTGTTCGAGTAGTCAATGTCAAAACCAAATCTGGAATATTCAAACGACCAATTCATCGCTTAGCCCCACTGTTCGAAGACATTGATAATACTGATGACAAGGACAATACTGACGAGGGACAGGTAGCAACTTCACAATCCGAATCTCAAAAGAATGAAACGACAGAAACGCCTACAAAACGAAGAAGGACGTCATGTGCGTCATTAATCACCACCGTTATACTGTCATTGTTTCTTCTATCCGTAGTTTGTGCATCGCCGATTAACATATCAAGATTTGACAATAATCCAGGAATATATTTCGAAAATCTTGGATCCACAAATCTAGTTACCTACGAATGGAAAATTATTGTCTACTTCGATCTAGCACCCATTCGATCAGAATTAGAGTCATTTAACAATGGAAAAATTGCTCTTGAACATTTATGCAATTAACTACAGTTAAGGACGACGTGCAGTGCGCTAGTAATACATTTTACAAACATAAGGAGTACCCTACAAGCAGACACCAACCTCATCTCAAAACATCGAACTCCACGCGCGGCAATCAACATAGTCGGCAATTTAGCACATTCGTTATTTGGACTGCTTGATTCTGACTACGCTGAAGAACTATCAAAAACCATCAATCAAGTTAACGCAAATGAAGCGCATCTATTAAAAATGCTAAAAAATCAGACTTCCATCATAGACTCCACCATCAACATAATGAAACAAGATTATAAGGGGTTTTGTATGAAATTTTATACTCGCAGGTTACAATTGAAAATTTAGAATGAAACAACAACAACTTGTGTGTGCTACCACCAAGTTCATAGGCTGGAGTTATAGCTATTTCACGGGGGCCAACCCGATCATCAGACTCCTTTAGTGGTGCTTAATCGCTTTTTGTTCAGTGTAATTTTTGAAGAACTTTTGCCCGAGCTGGGCTTGAACAAGCGACCTAGCGTGTGAGGGGCTAGTGCACTTTTTTTTTTTTTTTTTTTTAAATTCATTTTTATTATTCATTCTTAAAACTATCTTAAAGCTAGACAAAAATTCATAAAACTAGCCTAATTAACCAAACTTACAACTAACTTACTGGTCCCATACGGACACTCTAAGTTAAACAATAATACTTAATTCTAATGCCTTTCGGCCCTAAGCTCTATTTAACTTCAATTCCATTTTATTTATTTTTTGTATTCATCAGAAAATTTCAAAAAAACTAATTTCAATATCCTTTTTTATTTTTACTTAAAAACTACCTTAAATAAGGTCCTTAATATAAAACTTAAAGCTAACTAAAACTACCTATTCTACCTATAAACTAATTAAAACTAGAACAACCACAGCAGCAAATCTAACTATCTAACGTTTTTTGTTTTTCGTATTTTGTTGTCTTTTTTTTTTATATATATATATTCCATGTTTTTTTTTTTTTTTTTAATTTTTTTTTTGTATTTTTTTGTAATTTTCTTTTTTGTATTTTTTTTGTATTTTTTTTTTTTGTGCCACCATGCCTATTCTACTTAAAACTAAACCCTAAAACTATAACTATAAAACAAGTATGTAAGCCGGCCAAGGCTTTAAACCCCATCCCGACTACCCACTATCAAGTGCCGATTGAAGCCACCAAAACTGGTTCTCCTGCTTCACCCTATCAGTTCGGTCCCGTTCGGACACAGCCCTATTGAACCGAAGGAGCTCTGCTCCGCCTTGTGCCATGACGTCCCGATTGTACAGGAGTCGCCTATCCACGGTTCGTCGTCTGACGTGGTAGATTAGCGGAACTGCCAATCTATCCTGTATCAGACCGCATCTGTCTAAAAAGAGGAATGCCTCTGGTGGAATGAAGCCGCTCAAGCGTGCACTCTCAAAATACTCGTCGTTCGGATAGAACGCCCCGAAAATTAAATTGTTGGTCGAAGACATAGCCCTTGCAATGTGACCTCGGACGAGTTTTATCACGAAATTGTCAATTCTGTTGATTCGAGCCCCGTTGTATAGGACCTCGTTGGAATAGTAGTGCACGTAAGACGATTTGGCTGTTCGATATAAGCCGGTACAGCGTCGTAAACACTGCCGCTCGAACACCCGAAACCTCTCCATCTGGGAAGGGGCAACGTTGAACCACACAGGACAACCATAAACGATCATCGGCCGTATGAGGGCCATGTAGCAAATTACCTTCACTCTGGAGTCAAGCCGACTGCTAAAAAACAGCCGTTTCGTCAGAGCGAAGGCTCCTCTGGCCCTGGTCAGAGCAGCATTTATATGTCTGTCGAAATATAAATACTGATCTAACCAGATACCGAGGTACTTCACTACACTTTTGCTCGCTAATCGCTGCCCGTGAAGATCAACGATGACCATCTTGCGCCAATTCTTGCACGTATCCCTCGTGGCCCCAGCCAACGAAGTCCGGAACAAAATTGTCTCCGACTTTTGGACATTTATTTTCAGTTTCCAGTCGTCGCAATATCGCTGAATCTTGTTGAAATCACGCTGCAAGAGAATTCTAATAACCTCAACCATTTGGGCCGTTCTGTACGCAATAAGTTCGTCGGCGTACGCAATTGCAATTGTAAGACTACCTATCAGATCGCTGGTGTAAATGCTGAAGAGAATCGGCGAATTCACCACTCCCTGTTGAAGACCATTTTTAATTAAGAATGTTGTGGTAGAAGTTACATTGCCACTTTTGACAACAAACTTTCTACCGTTAAGCATATCATAAAGTATATACAACACTGGCTTGCTAATGCCAAGCCTGCTCAGTTTTAGGTAAAGACCCTCTAACCATACGGTATCAAAGGCCTTTTCCAAATCAACCAAAACAGCACCTGTGCATTGTTGTTTTGTTTTATTCCATTGGATATCAGAAACGAGTTTAGACGCAGCATGAATTGTGTCATGACCCGCCTTGAACCCGAACTGTTTATCCGGAATTATTTTGTTGTCCGCAGCCCACTCAGTCAGAGCCCTATTGATGATCTTTTCGAAAACTTTGCTGATGCTCTGAAGAAGACTTATCGACCGAAGATTTGACGGGTTGGAGTTGTCCTTTCCCTTTTTTGGGAGAGGATGAACCACAGACAGCGGTCTTCCAATGCACTGGATAGTATGCATTATTCAGTGCATTATTGAAGAGTGTGGTGTAAATGTCAATTGCCTCCATCGGTAAATGTCTTAGTACAACGTTGGATATACCATCGACACCTGCTGACTTTTTATTTTTTATTGAGTTGAAGACTTGGACTTGGTTCCGTTTGCTCGGCGATTATGGCATTTGCCAAGGTATCGTCATTGAACCGCACGAAACCGCGGTTCTCAGATCGCCATTGTGTTATATCATTTCGAAGGTAAAAGTGATTAAGTAGGGCTCTGTTTTCCAGGTCGTGGTTGGGGCGAATGCTAACATTCACCTTGTACACTTGCTGGAAAGCAGCTCCCACCGCCTCCACTTTTTCCTTCAGATCTTCAATTATGAAAAAGTCATCGTCAAAGATGGCTTCTTCTGGATCTATTTGCGCTGTCATGAGTACTTCTCTGTTCTCTTCAGTTCTTTGGAGTTTCAGACACGGGAGGTCATTGTCGTTCTTTTTCCTGAATATCTTGTTGATTTTAGGGAACATACTAGGGTCACTGGAATTAACTGACAGGATCTTGCGGTCCCAGTACTTGTTAATTGATAACCTGTAGTTCTCCTTAATCAACAGATTGACATTTTTTATTGACGACTTCAGTGTCCTAACCTCCAAGTCGTGTGGGTCTGTAAGTCGTCTGTACAAGTTTTTGAGTCTTGTCAGTAAGCCACTCTTGTGCCTACGTAGTGCGTCAATAGTCGCATTTCTGTAAGCGTCCATTTCGTCCCGTTCTTTGTACTTTGGTATTGTCCGTTCCATTGTTCGTTTTATTGTTTCGTCCATCTGTTGTAAATGTTGGTCAATTTCTGTATTTGTCAGGTTTCTGTTGTTTGGTGGGGCTCTGTCACTCGAGCGAAGTTCTCTCGCTAAGGCGTTGGTGAAACGAGGCCAGCGCATCTTACTGTAATTGTAAGAGTGCGTTGCAACGTATTCCTCCAACTCCACGCGTTCGTTCGGAATCTGCATTACAGCAGCCAGTCCGCAGTGATCACTGTCGTACTCGACTGTCTGTAAGCAGTTTCGAGGGTGATTACCCACTTTGTCTGTAATTGTCAGTCTTGTGTCGTACAGCAAAAGATCCAGAAAGGAGCCGCTTCTTGGATACGATGGCTTTTCAGTAGCCAGCAGGTCGACGCCATATTCAACGCTGTAAAGATTCATCAAATTAAAAAGATGGTTACCTCTGGGATTACTATGTTGATTTCCCCAATCTTCATGTTTTGCGTTCAAATCACCGGCCAAGATGAAATAGTTTTCTTCCAAGCTCAGTTTAAGTTCCCTAAAAAGGATCTCGAGTTCTGAAGCAAAGTAAGTAACCTGCGGAGCTCCAGCCGCATAAGCCGCAATCATATACATCCGCTTCCCTTGAGTGAGAGAGATGCATACAACGCAAACTTCTAGCGTCTTGAGCTTTCGCAATTCATTGTTGTATACAACTTTATAATTAATGCCTTTTCGTATAAAGAGAGCGACACCGCCCCCTTGAGTGGAGTGGGGCCGGTCTCTTCTTACGATATTGTAATTTTTATGAGTCAATTTGTGTTTGTGGTTTAGCTTAGTTTCGCTAGCCATAAACACATCGGGACTGTAGTCTTTCAACAATTGGAACATATTGGCTCTTCGTTCAATCCTAATCAGTGAATTTACATTCACAGCTAGGACTTTTAGGCGCGTCTCCGGCAGCGCGCCCATTATGGTCTAAATTGCGCCAGGCCAGGCAACAAAGAGTAGAGATGGTCTACCCTTTTGCCTTGCTCCTTTATCTGACTTTGCAGCCCTGTTAGTTGACCTTGAATGCTCAACAACAAAGCTACAATGTCAGGCTGCACCTCTGGTGCCTTAGGCACGGGTGCCTTTGGGGCAACCGTTGGTGGAGCCTGTCTCGTATTCCCATTCCCTGACACCATTTGGGCGTAAGAGAATTTGGGATCCACGAATTTTTGTGTTGGAGCCTGTCGAACTGTTCGACTTCCTTCGGCTTTTTGACTGGCCTGTTTTTGTTTCATTTGCTGGACCCTAGGACAACCCCTATAATTAGCCGGGTGCCCTTGGTTTCCACAAAGGACACACTTGAGCTGGGTCAAATCCTCAACCCGCTCATTCCCCAGCTTGCATTCTCCCTCATTGTGGGTTTCGGAGCACCTGACGCAGCGCAACTGCATATTGCAGTTGGCTCCGGCATGGCCGAACCTCTGGCACTTCGTACATTGTAAAATGTCGTCGTGCCTTTTTAATTTATCCCAGTGTACAGTTTGATAGTCGAGGGATTTGATTTTCTTCACACTATAAAAACTGCTTTGGGGCGATAATGTTACGAGGAACATTGGCAGCCTGTAACCCCCTCGCCTGGACTTCACCGTAGTGAAAGGCTTGACCCCGATAAAATCGAGATCATCAGTGGCTCAGCTAAGAGCGCCTCCGGTTCCGTGCAGGAACTTATGCCCTTCAGAAGGACCGTCTGAAATTTTTCACTTTTAGGCGTGTAGCTAAAGAACTCAGCTGTGGCCTCTTTTAGTAACCCTTTTACTAATTTGTATTCGGCCAGTGAGAAGCTTTCATTTAATATTTTAATAACAAAATTGCCCTTAGTGGCCGACTTTCATACCTGTTTTATGTCGTCCAGGTCAACTTTATGTGTCCTAATGGGTGGTATTTTTTCTTTTCCAGGCTGTGGTTGTTTCTGGTGTTGCTGCTGCTGTTGCTGCTGCTGCTGCTTCTGTGGCTGTTGTTGTTGCTTCTGCTTCTGCTGATGCTGCTGTTTCTGCTGCTCCTGCTGCCTTTGTTGTAGCTGTTGTTGTTGCTGCTGTTTCGCCTTAACCGAAGTGGATGGGTCCTCAGCAACTGGGCCTGTCACAGGTAATGAGGCCTTCACATTTTCCTCCGCTCCCGTGATTTTGGTAGCGGGTTTGGACTGTCGTTATTGCTTGTGTGGTTTTTGCTGCTGTGGTTGTTCTTGCTTTTTTTTGTTTTTGTCTATCTGTTGTTTTTGTTGCTGTTGCCGTTGAGCCGCCTCTTGTTGGCGGCGCGCCTCTTGCTTCAGCTTTAACTTACTGAGGAGGGGCTCTATTTCCTTCTTGAGCTTCTTTAGGTTTTCCTCATACTGGCTGATGGCTGCCTGTTTGGCTTTCAGGTCCTCCACCAGTTTCGTTTCTTCTTGGAGGTCCGCCTCTACCTCCAAAGCCTTCCCTGTCGGCGGGACTGGCTCTGGCTCCGATAGGATTAAATCCATATTCGGAGGCCTGAAGAGCCCCTCTCCACCTTCGGATACATATTCTGTTTTCTCCGACTCGGTATAGTCGGAGAATTCACTCTCTGTGGTAACCTTACCACCCTCCATTTGCTTACGCATATCACGCCGCTTAGCGGCGTTAGCTCTCTCCACCTTATTAGGGCTCAGCTTCTTTAGTCTCCTCTTTTGGTTAGCTGTTGTCGCCTGGTCAGATGTTGTTGTTGTTGCTTGTGGTACTGTTACTGGCACCACCGTAACATCGCCTGATGTGTTGGCGGAGGTATCTTTCGATACCCCCGCTTTCTTCGCCTTTACCATTTGCTTCTTTTCCCAATCGATGAAATCAACAATTTCTCGATTGTGAAAAAAAGCAATAATATTTCTCGTTGACTCTGCCTGGGACTCGAACTCACGACCCTTCGCTTTGTCTGCAGACGCCACTTTTTTTTTTTTTTTTTTTTTTTTTTTTTTCAAATTCATTTTTATTAATTCAATCTTAAATCTATCTTAAAGCTAGACAAAAATTCATAAAACTAGCCTAATTAACCATAACTTACAACTAACTTACTGGTCCCATACGGACACTCTAAGTTAAACAATAATACTTAATGCTAATGCCTTTCGGCCCTAAGATCTATTTAACTTCAATTCAATTTTATTTATTTTTGTATTCATTAGAAAATTTAAAAAAACTAATATCAATATCCTTTTTTATTTTTACTTAAAACTACTTAAAATAAGGTCCTTAAATAAAACTATCTGCAGACGCCACCTCCACTGGGCTACCGATGAGTTATATAAAGCTGTGGCAACTTGCCAACTTTACTAAACTGAGATGATTGCACTTATTTAACCTGAAAATAAACGATAATAATACTTCTTCACACGATGGAAGTCAAAGAGCGACTGTCTTCGGACGCCACCTCCACTGGGCCACCGATTACTTGTTAGTTATTGTAGCAAACTGCCGACTTAAAGGCAAAACCCTACAAATGCGCTTTGCTTTCCTTTTTAAATTTAAAATTAACTGGCAATCACTAATTAACACTTCTTCACTCGCTGGAAGTCAAAGAACGACTGGAGCTAGTGCACTACGCACTACGCCACCGCACCCACATGAAAGTTGTAAGCCAATTACAGGTTTTTTCGTTCTATCGAACTATACTGAACCGATTAGCATTTTTCTAAGTACACACAAGTAATTGTTGTTGTTTTATTCAGGTTCTTTCTATTATCTCCTCTCTTTTCATAAGCCAACAATTCGATTGGATTCGTATGAGGAGGGAGATGAGGCGAAAAGAGTTTGACGCTGGTCAAGATTTTTTATTTTAACAATTTTAAGGGGTTTTGTATGAAATTTTATACTCGCAGGTTAAGGCAGCTGCTTGCCGAATTTACAATTGAAAATTTAGAATGAAACAACAACAACTTGTGTGTGCTACCACCAGGTTCATAGGCTGGAGTTATAGCTATTTCACGGAGGCCAACCCGATTATCAGACTCCTTTAGTGGTGCTTAATCGCTTTTTGTTCAATTTAATTTTTGAAGAACTTTTGCCCGAGCTGGGCTTGAACAAGCGACCTAGCGTGTGAGGAGCTAGTGCACTACGCACTACGCCACCCCACCCACATGAAAGTTGTAAGCCAATTACAGGTTTTTTCGTTCTATCGAACTATACTGAACCAATTAGCATTTTTCTAAGTACACACAAGTAATTGTTGTTATTTTATTCAGGTTCTTTCTATTATCTCCTCTCTTTTCATAAGCCAACAATTCGATTGGATTCGTATGGGGAGGGAGATGAGGCGAAAAGAGTTTGACGCTGGTCAAGATTTTTAATTTTAACAATTTTAAGGGGTTTTGTATGAAATTTTATACTCCCAGGTTAAGGCAGCTGCTTGCTGAATTTACAATTGAAAATTTAGAACGAAACAACAACAACTTGTGTGTGCTACCACCAAGTTCATAGGCTGGAGTTATAGCTATTTCACGGGGGCCAACCCGATCATCAGACTCCTTTAGTGGTGCTTAATCGCTTTTTGTTCAATTTAATTTTTGAAGAACTTTTGCCCGAGCTGGGCTTGAACAAGCGACCTAGCGTGTGAGGAGCTAGTGCATTACGCACTACGCCACCGCACCCACATGAAAGTTGTAAGCCAATTACAGGTTTTTTCGTTCTATCGAACTATACTGAACCGATTAGCATTTTTCTAAGTACACACAAGTAATTGTTGTTATTTTATTCAGGTTCTTTCTATTATCTCCTCTCTTTTCATAAGCCAACAATTCGATTGGATTCGTATGGGGAGGGAGATGAGGCGAAAAGAGTTTGACGCTGGTCAAGATTTTTAATTTTAACAATTTTAAGGGGTTTTGTATGAAATTTTATACTCCCAGGTTAAGGCAGCTGCTTGCCGAATTTACAATTGAAAATTTAGAACGAAACAACAACAACTTGTGTGTGCTACCACCAAGTTCATAGGCTGGAGTTATAGCTATTTCACGGAGGCCAACCCGATCATCAGACTCCTTTAGTGGTGCTTAATCGCTTTTTGTTCAATTTAATTTTTGAAGAACTTTTGCCCGAGCTGGGCTTGAACAAGCGACCTAGCGTGTGAGGAGCTAGTGCACTACGCACTACGCCACCGCACCCACATGAAAGTTGTAAGCCAATTACAGGTCTTTTCGTTCTATCGAACTATACTGAACCATTTCGGGTGACGTTACAAGGAAATTTCACAACACGAGTTTATTCATACAGTCAGAAGCTAAATGTAAATTGTGCAAGGGTAACCATTTCATTGTTAAGTGCATTCGGTTTCAACAAGCTAACGTCCAAACTCGAAGAGAAATAGTGAAGAATAACAATTTATGTTTCAATTGCTTGGGCAATCACCGAATTTGCGATTGCAAAAGCAAAATAACGTTTAGAATCTGTTCAAAGAAACACAACTCCATGCTTCATCTAAACATTAAGCAATCCGATGCCAAGGATAACAATGAAAACAGCACAAAAAGTTTCAACAGTCAACTCTACATGGGACATCTTACTAGCTACAGCAATTATACACGTGAAGAATGTGTACGGTGAATACATAAAGTTAAGAGCCTTAATAGACCAAGGCTCACAAAACTCATTCATCACCGAAAATTGTGTGCAGTTATTAGGACTCAAGCGTGAACCCGCAAACGTCACTATCAAGGGTTTAGGAAACGCCACAAACCGAAGCGCGGGGCAGATCTCTTTAAACATAAGAGAAAAATGGTCAAATAAAGTCATATACACCACAGCTCTCATCCTAGGACGAATCACACAAAGCCTTCCGTCGACATCCATAAACTTCAATGTTAACGTAAACATAAAAAATACTGAACTTGCAGATCCAGAGTTCCGTACTCGATCAAAGATCGATGTATTGTTAGGAGCTGATGTATATGGTGAAATCCTGCTAGAGGGATTGAAGAAAGGTATGCCAACTGCACAAAAGACCAAACTGGGCTGGATTTTATCTGGTCCCATAGCTAGAAGCGCATCAACTACATCAACTTCCATGATAAGTACATCAGAACTCGATCAACAGCTATCAAAATTCTGGGAACAGGAGGAAATCGAAAAGAAGCCCTTTTTGTCTCAAGAACAAGAGATGGCCGAAAAGCAATACATTACAAATGTACAAAGGATGAAAGATGGACGGTATCAAGTCAAAATGCAGTGGAAAGATGATCCTAGGACAAAACTTGGCCTCTCGGAAAAGTCAGCTATTGCCAGGTATGTCTCAAACGAAAAGAGACTATTAAAAAATCCAAGCCTTTTTGCAGAATACAACAAGTGCATTGAAGAATATCTAACACTTGGACATATGGAAGAGGTTCCCAGCAATGAAGTAAATAAACCTTGTTATTACTTGCCTCACCACGCAGTGATTAAAGAAGAAAGCACAACAACCAAGGTCCGGGTTGTATTTAATGCCTCAGCAAAATCGTCTTCCGGAATGTCACTAAACGACTGCCTCATGGTAGGTCCAACAATTCAAGATACACTCACAACTCTGATTCTGCGATGGAGAACATATCCAGTCGTCATAACAGCGGATATTGAAAAAATTTATCGGCAGATATCAGTTGAAACCACTGACTCAGATTTCCAACGCATCCTGTGGCGTCCAAACAAAACAGACATCATAAGAAAATATCGTTTGAAGACGCTAACTTTTGGAACTGCTAACGCTCCATTCCAGGCCATTCGTACGCTACGACAACTAGCAGAAGATGAAACCAAGACTTTACCCTTCCGCAGCAGATCACTTGAAAACCAGCTTCTATGTAGACGATCTTCTGACTGGCGTAGATACAATTGCAGAGGCAAAAGTTTTATACCTGGAGCTGTCACAACTCCTAGACAAAGGAGGCTTCAACTTACGTAAATGGAATAGTAACCATCAAGAAGTCCTCAATGCGATACCTGAAAACCATAGAGGAAAGGGTTACGTATTCAATGCAGAAGAAGACGTTACAAAAACACTGGGACTCCAGTGGCACACGAGATGATCAATTTATCTTCAAAGCTGACGGGTGTGAGAACAACCAACAAGAAGTAACAAAACGTACCATAGCTTCCTTTATGGCACGGATTTTTGACCCATTGGGATGGTTGCAACCCATTGTTATTATTATGTGTTATATCATTTCGAAGGTAAAAGTGATTAAGTAGGGCTCTGTTTTCCAGGTCGTGGTTGGGGCGAATGCTAACATTCACCTTGTACACTTGCTGGAAAGCAGCTCCCACCGCCTCCACTTTTTCCTTCGGATCTTCAATTATATAAAAGTCATCGTCAAAGATGGCGTTTGAAGACGCTAACTTTTGGAACTGCTAACGCTCCATTCCAGGCCATTCGTACGCTACGACAACTAGCAGACGATGAAACCAAGACTTTACCCTTCCGCAGCAGATCACTTGAAAACCAGCTTCTATGTAGACGATCTTCTGACTGGCGTAGATACAATTGCAGAGGCAAAAGTTTTATACCTGGAGCTGTCACAACTCCTAGACAAAGGAGGCTTCAACTTACGTAAATGGAATAGTAACCATCAAGAAGTCCTCAATGCGATACCTGAAAACCATAGAGGAAAGGGTTACGTATTCAATGCAGAAGAAGACGTTACAAAAACACTGGGACTCCAGTGGCACACGAGATGATCAATTTATCTTCAAAGCTGACGGGTGTGAGAACAACCAACAAGAAGTAACAAAACGTACCATAGCTTCCTTTATGGCACGGATTTTTGACCCATTGGGATGGTTGCAACCCATTGTTATTATTATGTGTTATATCATTTCGAAGGTAAAAGTGATTAAGTAGGGCTCTGTTTTCCAGGTCGTGGTTGGGGCGAATGCTAACATTCACCTTGTACACTTGCTGGAAAGCAGCTCCCACCGCCTCCACTTTTTCCTTCGGATCTTCAATTATATAAAAGTCATCGTCAAAGATGGCTTCTTCTGGATCTATTTGCACTGTCATGAGTACGTCTCTGTTCTCTTCAGTTCTTTGGAGTTTCAGACAAGCAAGGTCATTGTCGTTCTTTTTAATGAATATCTTGTTGATTTTAGGGAACATACTAGGGTCACTGGAATTAACTGACCGGATCTTGCGGTCCCAGTACTTGTTAATTGGTAGCCTGTAGTTCTCTCGTGTGGGTCTGTGAGTAGTCTGTACAAGTTTTTGAGTCTTGTCAGTAAGCCACTCTTGTGCTTACGTAGTGCGTCAATAGTCGCGTTTCTGTAAGCGTCCATTTGGTCCCGTTCTTTGTATTTTGGTATTGTCCGTTCCGTTGTTCGTTTTATTGTTTCGTCCATCTGTTGTAAATGTTGGTCAATTTCTGTATTTGTCAGGTTTCTGTTGTTTGGTGGGGCTATGTCACTCGAACGAATTTCTCTCGCTAGGGCGTTGGTGAAACGAGGCCAGCGCATCTTACTGTATTTGTAAGAATGCGTTGCAACGTATTCCTCCAACTCCACGCATTCATTCGGAATCTGCATTACAGCAGCCAGTCCGCAGTGATCACTGTCGTACTCGACTGTCTGTAAGCAGTTTCGAGGGTGATTACCCACTTTGTCTGTAACTGTCAGTCTTGTGTCGTACAGCAAAAGATCCAGAAAGGAGCCGCTTCATGGATACGATGGCTTTTCAGTAGCCAGCAGGTCGACGCCATATTCAACGCTGTAAAGATTCATCAAATTAAAAAGATGGTTACCACTGGGATTACTATGTTGATTTCCCCAATCTTCATGTTTTGCGTTCAAATCACCGGCCAAGATGAAATAGTTTTCTTCCAAGCTCAGTTTCAGTTCCCTAAAAAGAATCTCGAGTTCTGAAGCAAAGTAAGTAACCTGCGGAGCTCCAGCCGCATAAGCCGCAATCATATACATCCGCTTCCCTTGAGTGAGAGAGATGCATACAACGCAAACTTCTAGCATTTTGAGCTTTCGCAATTCATTTTTGTATATAACTTTATAATTAATGCCTTTTCGTATAAAGAGAGCGACACCGCCCCCTTCAGTGGAGTCGGGCCGGTCTCTTCTTACGATATTGTAATTTTTTAAGAGTCAATTTGTGTTTGTGGTTTAGCTTAGTTTCGCTAGCCATAAACACATCGGGACTGTAGTCTTTCAACAATTGGAACATATTGGCTCTTCGTTCAATCCTAATCAGTGAATTTACATTCACAGCTAGGACTTTTAGGCGCGTCTCCGGCAGCGCGCCCATTATGGTCTAAATTGCACCAGGCCAGGCAACAAAGAGTAGAGATGATCTACCCTTTTGCCTTGCTCCTTTATCTGACTTTGCAGCCCTGTTAGTTGACCTTGAATGCTCAACAACAAGGCTACAATGTCAGGCTGCACCTCTGGTGCCTTAGGCACGGGTGCCTTTATGGCAACCGTTGGTGGAGCCTGTCTCGTGTTCCCATTCCTTGACACCATTTGGGCGTAAGAGAATTTGGGATCCACGAATTTTTGTGTTGGAGCCTGTCGAACTGTTCGACTTACTTCGGCTTTTTGGCTGGCCTGTTTTTGTTTGATTTGTTGGACCTTAGGGCAACCCCTATAGTTAGCCGGGTGCCCTTGGTTTCCACAAAGGACACACTTGAGCTGGGTTAAGTCCTCAACCCGCTCATTCCCCAGCTTACATTCTCCCTCGTTGTGGGTTTCAGAACACCTGACGCAGCGCAACTGCATATTGCAGTTGGCTCCGGCATGGCCGAACCTCTGGCACTTCGTACATTGTAAAATGTCGTCGTGCCTTTTTAATTTATCCCAGTGTACAGTTTGATAGTCGAGGGATTTGATTTTCTTCACACTATCAAAACTGCTTTGGGGCGATAATGTTACGAGGAACATTGGCAGCCTATAACCCCCTCGCCTGGACTTCACCGTAGTGAAAGGCTTGACCCCGATAAAATCAAGATCGTCAGTGGCTTTTTCACGGAGCTCAGCTAAGAGCGCCTCCGGTTCCGTGCAGGAACTTATGCCCTTCAGAAGGACCGTCTGAAATTTTTCGCTTTTAGGCGTGTAGCTGAAGAACTCAGCTGTGGCCTCTTTTAGTAACCCCTTTACTAAGTTGTATTCGGCCAGTGAGAAGCACTGGACCAAATAGTTCATTTCTCTTTCATTTAATATTTTAATAACAAAATTGCCCTTAGTGGCCGACTTACATACCTGTTTTATGTCGTCCAGGTCAACTTTATGTGTCCTAATGGGTGGTATTTTTTCTTTTCCAGGCTGTGGTTGTTTCTGGTGTTGCGGCTGCTGTTTCTGCTGCTGTTGCTGCTTCTGTGGCTGTTGTTGCTGCTTCTGCTTCTGCTGATGCTGCTGTTTCTGCTGCTCCTGCTGCCTTGGTTGTAGCTGTTGTTGTTGCTGCTGTTTGGCCTTAGCCGAAGTCGATGGGCCCTCAGACATTGGGCCTGCCACTGTTGATGGCGTCTTTTTATTTTGCTCCACTCCTGTTGTTTTAGAAGCGGGCTTGGGTTGTGGTTGTTTTTGCTGCTGTGGTTGTTGTTGCTGTTTGTTTTGCTGCTGTTGTTTTTGCTGCTGTTGTTTTTGTTGCAGCTGCCGTTGCGCTGCCTCTTGTTGACGGCGCGCCTCTTGTTTGAGCTTTAGCTGACTTAGGAGGGGCTCTATTTCCTCCTTGAGCTTATTCAGGCATTGCTCGTACTGGCTGATTTCTGCCTGTTTGGTTTGCAGGGCCTGCACCAGTTCTGTTTCCTCTTGGAGGTCCGCCTCTACTTCCAAAGCCTTCCTTATCGGCGGGACCGGCTCTGGCTCCGATAGGATTAAATCCATATTCGGAGGCCTGAAGAGCCCCTCTCCACCTTCGGACACATATTCAGTTTTCTCAGACTCGGCGTAGTCTGAGAATTCACTCTCGGTGGTAAATCCTCCCTTACCACCCTCCATTTTGTTTTTGCATATCTCGCCGCTTAGTGGAGTTGGCCCTCTCCACTTTGTTTGGGCTATATTTCTTCAACTTCCTCTTCTAAGTTGTTGCTGGTGTCCACTCCTCAGATGCCTGACTAGATGTTGTTTCTGTTACTTGGGGTACCGCTGCTGGCACCACCGTAACATCACCTGATGTGTTGGCAGAGGTATCTTTCGATACCCCTGCTCTTTTTTCCTTCTCCATTTGTCTATTTTCCCAATCAATAAAATCTGCAATTTCACGATTGTGGAAAAAAGCAATTATATTTTTCGTACACTCAGCCCGGGACTCGAACCCACGACCTCTGGACTCGTCTTCGGACGCCACCTCCACTAGGCTATCGTTTGTTAATATTGATGGTGGCAAACTGCCAACTTTACTTGTTATTTATCACTTGTACTAATTTAACTTTAAAATAAATATAAAATACACTTCTTCACACATTGGAAGTCAAAGAACGACGGGAGCTAGTGCACTACGCACTACGCCACCGCACCCACATGAAAGTTGTAAGCCAATTACAGGTCTTTTCGTTCTATCGAACTATACTGAACCTATCAGCATTTTTCTAAGTACACACAAGTAATTGTTGTTGTTTTATTCAGGTTCTTTCTATTATCTCCTCTCTTTTCATAAGCCAACAATTCGATTGGATTCGTATGAGGAGGGAGATGAGGCGAAAAGAGTTTGACGCTGGTCAAGATTTTTAATTTTAACAATTTTAAGGTGTTTTGTATGAAATCTTATACTCCCAGGTTAAGGCAGCTGCTTGCCGAATTTACAATTGAAAATTTAGAACGAAACAACAACAACTTGTGTGTGCTACCACCAAGTTCATAGGCTGGAGTTATAACTATTTCACGGGGGCCAACCCGATCATACGAATCCAATCGAATTGTTGGCTTATGAAAAGAGAGGAGATAATAGAAAGAACCTGAATAAAACAACAACAATTACTTTTGTGTACTTAGAAAAATGCTAATCGGTTCAGTATAGTTCGATAGAACGAAAAAACCTGTAATTGGCTTACAACTTTCATGTGGGTGCGGTGGCGTAGTGCGTAGTGCACTAGCTCCCGTCGTTCTTTGACTTCCAATGTGTGAAGAAGTGTATTTTATATTTATTTTAAAGTTAAATTAGTACAAGTGATAAATAACAAGTAAAGTTGGCAGTTTGCCACCATCAATATTAACAAACGATAGCCTAGTGGAGGTGGCGTCCGAAGACGAGTCCAGAGGTCGTGGGTTCGAGTCCCGGGCTGAGTGTACGAAAAATATAATTGCTTTTTTCCACAATCGTGAAATTGCAGATTTTATTGATTGGGAAAATAGACAAATGGAGAAGGAAAAAAGAGCAGGGGTATCGAAAGATACCTCTGCCAACACATCAGGTGATGTTACGGTGGTGCCAGCAGCGGTACCCCAAGTAACAGAAACAACATCTAGTCAGGCATCTGAGGAATGGACACCAGCAACAACTTAGAAGAGGAAGTTGAAGAAATATAGCCCAAACAAAGTGGAGAGGGCCAACTCCACTAAGCGGCGAGATATGCAAAAACAAAATGGAGGGTGGTAAGGGAGGATTTACCACCGAGAGTGAATTCTCAGACTACGCCGAGTCTGAGAAAACTGAATATGTGTCCGAAGGTGGAGAGGGGCTCTTCAGGCCTCCGAATATGGATTTAATCCTATCGGAGCCAGAGCCGGTCCCGCCGATAAGGAAGGCTTTGGAAGTAGAGGCGGACCTCCAAGAGGAAACAGAACTGGTGCAGGCCCTGCAAACCAAACAGGCAGAAATCAGCCAGTACGAGCAATGCCTGAATAAGCTCAAGGAGGAAATAGAGCCCCTCCTAAGTCAGCTAAAGCTCAAACAAGAGGCGCGCCGTCAACAAGAGGCAGCGCAACGGCAGCTGCAACAAAAACAACAGCAGCAAAAACAACAGCAGCAAAACAAACAGCAACAACAACCACAGCAGCAAAAACAACCACAACCCAAGCCCGCTTCTAAAACAACAGGAGTGGAGCAAAATAAAAAGACGCCATCAACAGTGGCAGGCCCAATGTCTGAGGGCCCATCGACTTCGGCTAAGGCCAAACAGCAGCAACAACAACAGCTACAACCAAGGCAGCAGGAGCAGCAGAAACAGCAGCATCAGCAGAAGCAGAAGCAGCAACAACAGCCACAGAAGCAGCAACAGCAGCAGAAACAGCAGCCGCAACACCAGAAACAACCACAGCCTGGAAAAGAAAAAATACCACCCATTAGGACACATAAAGTTGACCTGGACGACATAAAACAGGTATGTAAGTCGGCCACTAAGGGCAATTTTGTTATTAAAATATTAAATGAAAGAGAAATGAACTATTCGGTCCAGTGCTTCTCACTGGCCGAATACAACTTAGTAAAGGGGTTACTAAAAGAGGCCACAGCTGAGTTCTTCAGCTACACGCCTAAAAGCGAAAAATTTCAGACGGTCCTTCTGAAGGGCATAAGTTCCTGCACGGAACCGGAGGCGCTCTTAGCTGAGCTCCGTGAAAAAGCCACTGACGATCTTGATTTTATCGGGATCAAGCCTTTCACTACGGTGAAGTCCAGGCGAGGGGGTTATAGGCTGCCAATGTTCCTCGTAACATTACAATGCCGGAGCCAACTGCAATATGCAGTTGCGCTGCGTCAGGTGTTCTGAAACCCACAACGAGGGAGAATGTAAGCTGGGGAATGAGCGGGTTGAGGACTTAACCCAGCTCAAGTGTGTCCTTTGTGGAAACCAAGGGCACCCGGCTAACTATAGGGGTTGCCCTAAGGTCCAACAAATCAAACAAAAACAGGCCAGCCAAAAAGCCGAAGTAAGTCGAACAGTTCGACAGGCTCCAACACAAAAATTCGTGGATCCCAAATTCTCTTACGCCCAAATGGTGTCAAGGAATGGGAACACGAGACAGGCTCCACCAACGGTTGCCATAAAGGCACCCGTGCCTAAGGCACCAGAGGTGCAGCCTGACATTGTAGCCTTGTTGTTGAGCATTCAAGGTCAACTAACAGGGCTGCAAAGTCAGATAAAGGAGCAAGGCAAAAGGGTAGATCATCTCTACTCTTTGTTGCCTGGCCTGGTGCAATTTAGACCATAATGGGCGCGCTGCCGGAGACGCGCCTAAAAGTCCTAGCTGTGAATGTAAATTCACTGATTAGGATTGAACGAAGAGCCAATATGTTCCAATTGTTGAAAGACTACAGTCCCGATGTGTTTATGGCTAGCGAAACTAAGCTAAACCACAAACACAAATTGACTCATAAAAATTACAATATCGTAAGAAGAGACCGGCCCCACTCCACTCAAGGGGGCGGTGTCGCTCTCTTTATACGAAAAGGCATTAATTATAAAGTTATATACAAAAATGAATTGCGAAAGCTCAAAATGCTAGAAGTTTGCGTTGTATGCATCTCTCTCACTCAAGGGAAGCGGATGTATATGATTGCGGCTTATGCGGCTGGAGCTCCGCAGGTTACTTACTTTGCTTCAGAACTCGAGATTCTTTTTAGGGAACTGAAACTGAGCTTGGAAGAAAACTATTTCATCTTGGCCGGTGATTTGAACGCAAAACATGAAGATTGGGGAAATCAACATAGTAATCCCAGTGGTAACCATCTTTTTAATTTGATGAATCTTTACAGCGTTGAATATGGCGTCGACCTGCTGGCTACTGAAAAGCCATCGTATCCATGAAGCGGCTCCTTTCTGGATCTTTTGCTGTACGACACAAGACTGACAGTTACAGACAAAGTGGGTAATCACCCTCGAAACTGCTTACAGACAGTCGAGTACGACAGTGATCACTGCGGACTGGCTGCTGTAATGCAGATTCCGAATGAATGCGTGGAGTTGGAGGAATACGTTGCAACGCATTCTTACAAATACAGTAAGATGCGCTGGCCTCGTTTCACCAACGCCCTAGCGAGAGAAATTCGTTCGAGTGACATAGCCCCACCAAACAACAGAAACCTGACAAATACAGAAATTGACCAACATTTACAACAGGTGGACGAAACAATAAAACGAACAACGGAACGGACAATACCAAAATACAAAGAACGGGACCAAATGGACGCTTACAGAAACGCGACTATTGACGCACTACGTAAGCACAAGAGTGGCTTACTGACAAGACTCAAAAACTTGTACAGACTACTCACAGACCCACACGAGAGAACTACAGGCTACCAATTAACAAGTACTGGGACCGCAAGATCCGGTCAGTTAATTCCAGTGACCCTAGTATGTTCCCTAAAATCAACAAGATATTCATTAAAAAGAACGACAATGACCTTGCTTGTCTGAAACTCCAAAGAACTGAAGAGAACAGAGACGTACTCATGACAGTGCAAATAGATCCAGAAGAAGCCATCTTTGACGATGACTTTTATATAATTGAAGATCCGAAGGAAAAAGTGGAGGCGGTGGGAGCTGCTTTCCAGCAAGTGTACAAGGTGAATGTTAGCATTCGCCCCAACCACGACCTGGAAAACAGAGCCCTACTTAATCACTTTTACCTTCGAAATGATATAACACATAATAATAACAATGGGTTGCAACCATCCCAATGGGTCAAAAATCCGTGCCATAAAGGAAGCTATGGTACGTTTTGTTACTTCTTGTTGGTTGTTCTCACACCCGTCAGCTTTGAAGATAAATTGATCATCTCGTGTGCCACTGGAGTCCCAGTGTTTTTGTAACGTCTTCTTCTGCATTGAATACGTAACCCTTTCCTCTATGGTTTTCAGGTATCGCATTGAGGACTTCTTGATGGTTACTATTCCATTTACGTAAGTTGAAGCCTCCTTTGTCTAGGAGTTGTGACAGCTCCAGGTATAAAACTTTTGCCTCTGCAATTGTATCTACGCCAGTCAGAAGATCGTCTACATAGAAGCTGGTTTTCAAGTGATCTGCTGCGGAAGGGTATAGTCTTGGTTTCATCTTCTGCTAGTTGTCGTAGCGTACGAATGGCCTGGAATGGAGCGTTAGCAGTTCCAAAAGTTAGCGTCTTCAAACGATATTTTCTTATGATGTCTGTTTTGTTTGGACGCCACAGGATGCGTTGGAAATCTGAGTCAGTGGTTTCAACTGATATCTGCCGATAAATTTTTTCAATATCCGCTGTTATGACGACTGGATATGTTCTCCATCGCAGAATCAGAGTTGTGAGTGTATCTTGAATTGTTGGACCTACCATGAGGCAGTCGTTTAGTGACATTCCGGAAGACGATTTTGCTGAGGCATTAAATACAACCCGGACCTTGGTTGTTGTGCTTTCTTCTTTAATCACTGCGTGGTGAGGCAAGTAATAACAAGGTTTATTTACTTCATTGCTGGGAACCTCTTCCATATGTCCAAGTGTTAGATATTCTTCAATGCACTTGTTGTATTCTGCAAAAAGGCTTGGATTTTTTAATAGTCTCTTTTCGTTTGAGACATACCTGGCAATAGCTGACTTTTCCGAGAGGCCAAGTTTTGTCCTAGGATAATCTTTCCACTGCATTTTGACTTGATACCGTCCATCTTTCATCCTTTGTACATTTGTAATGTATTGCTTTTCGGCCATCTCTTGTTCTTGAGACAAAAAGGGCTTCTTTTCGATTTCCTCCTGTTCCCAGAATTTTGATAGCTGTTGATCGAGTTCTGATGTACTTATCATGGAAGTTGATGTAGTTGATGCGCTTCTAGCTATGGGACCAGATAAAATCCAGCCCAGTTTGGTCTTTTGTGCAGTTGGCATACCTTTCTTCAATCCCTCTAGCAGGATTTCACCATATACATCAGCTCCTAACAATACATCGATCTTTGATCGAGTACGGAACTCTGGATCTGCAAGTTCAGTATTTTTTATGTTTACGTTAACATTGAAGTTTATGGATGTCGACGGAAGGCTTTGTGTGATTCGTCCTAGGATGAGAGCTGTGGTGTATATGACTTTATTTGACCATTTTTCTCTTATGTTTAAAGAGATCTGCCCCGCGCTTCGGTTTGTGGCGTTTCCTAAACCCTTGATAGTGACGTTTGCGGGTTCACGCTTGAGTCCTAACAACTGCACACAATTTTCGGTGATGAATGAGTTTTGTGAGCCTTGGTCTATTAAGGCTCTTAACTTTATGTATTCACCGTACACATTCTTCACGTGTATAATTGCTGTAGCTAGTAAGATGTCCCATGTAGAGTTGTTGCCTTGACTGTTGAAACTTTTTGTGCTGTTTTCATTGTTATCCTTGGCATCGGATTGCTTAATGTTTAGATGAAGCATGGAGTTGTGTTTCTTTGAACAGATTCTACACGTTATTTTGCTTTTGCAATCGCAAATTCGGTGATTGCCCAAGCAATTGAAACATAAATTGTTATTCTTCACTATTTCTCTTCGAGTTTGGACGTTAGCTTGTTGAAACCGAATGCACTTAACAATGAAATGGTTACCCTTGCACAATTTACATTTAGCTTCTGACTGTATGAATAAACTCGTGTTGTGAAATTTCCTTGTAACGTCACCCGAAATGGCTTCTAAAGATCTGAATTTCTTTGAGAGAAATTCAGCTAGGTCCTCCCATGAGGGTAAATCTGTTTTGGCTCCCCATAACAGTTCCCATTCTTTTCTGGATTCCATATCTAACGTTTGCGAGGCCATATAGACAATAAATGGGTCCCAGGACTTCATGTCAATATTTAATGCCTTTATTCCAATTAGTGTCTCGTTCGTTGTGTCCAACAATTTCTTGTAATTTTGTGCAGTTTCAGACTTAACATTTGGGATGCTGAGAAATGCTTGAAGGTGGGATGCTAGTAGTGTTCTCTTGTTGTTGTAACGTTCAAACAACATTTTCCATGCATTCTGGTAATTACTTCCAGTCACTCCCAGATTCTCAATTAGGCGTCGAGCTTCACCTTTAGTAGAAGTCACCAGATATTGCATTCTTTGAATATCCTGCAGTTGCTTATTTTCGTGCACTAGTGTTTTAAACATTTCATAGAAATTTACCCATTTCAGATAATCACCTTCAAATGTTGGAATTTTTACTCTTTCAAGTCGAACGACATCTTCAGTTGCAGCGGTTTTCAATACTTGTAATGTTTTCGTATCAGATGGTTGCTGCGCCTTATATTGATCTATTGCGCGTTGAAAAGTTGTAGTCAAAGTTAATGCCAGCTCTTCCATTTTGCTATATTCTGTCATATAATCTTTGACAAGAGACTCATTATGCATTTTTATATTATACACCTTAGCATGAAGTTCCTCGCACGTCTTCCATACTGTTGCTAACTTCTCCGCTCGGATTTCAAAGTATTGTAACGAATACCTATCCTTTGAGTCTTTCGAAAAGTTTATTTTCATGCGCTCGATTTGGTCGAAATTCAGTTTTTGAATTGTTTCAACTGATGGTTTCGCCATTTTGTTCTTTTTGTTGAAGTGACTTGGCTGTTGTAGCGACTTGGCTCTTTGATGAAGCGACTTGGCTTATGTAGCGGCTTGTCTTTTTGTTGAAGCGACTTGGCTGTTGTAGCGACTTGGCTCTTTGTTGCAATTTGGCTTCTTGTAGCGACTTGGCTTTGTGATGAAGCGACTTGGCTTATGTAGCTGTTTGGCTCTTTGATGAAGCGAATTGGCTGTTGTAGCGGCTTGTCCTTTTGTTGAAGCGACTTGGCTGTTGTAGCGACTTGGCTCTTTGTTGCAATTTGGCTTCTTGTAGCGACTTGGCTTTGTGATGAAGCGACTTGGCTTATGTAGCTGTTTGGCTCTTTGATGAAGCGAATTGGCTGTTGTAGCGGCTTGTCCTTTTGTTGAAGCGACTTGGCTGTTGTAGCGACTTGGCTCTTTGTTGCAATTTGGCTTCTTGTAGCGACTTGGCTTTGTGATAAAGCGACTTGGCTTATGTAGCTGCTTGGCTCTTTGATGAAGCGAATTGGCTATTGTAGCGACTTGGCTCTTTGTTGCAATTTGGCTTCTTGTAGCGACTTGGCTCTGTGATGAAGCGACTTGGCTTATGTAGCTGCTTGGCTCTTTGATGAAGCGAATTGGCTGTTGTAGCGACTTGGCTCTTTGTTGCAATTTGGCTTCTTGTAGCGACTTGGCTCTGTGATGAAGCGACTTGGCTTATGTAGCTGCTTGGCTCTTTGATGAAGCGAATTGGCTGTTGTAGCGGCTTGGCTGTATCCGGCTCGAAGGACCAATGTTTTGTCCGCAGATAAAAATCCTTGAGATAATTATCAAATTTAAAGTTGGTTATTGAACAGAAAAATCCTTGAGATGATTCTGTGCTGAAAAGTAAATAGTTAATTAAACACCAAAATGTTTGATACAATACTAGCACTTTATTCACATTTTCTTATTCTATTTATACTATTTATTTGCTATGGAAATACATTTAATTTCTTAACCTACATAAATACATTCAATTTCTTAACCTACATACATAAATACATTCAATTTCTTAACCTACATATTTATTTATTATTACTTAATTTCTACATTACATATTTTTCTTAATCTACTTAACATAACTTAATATTAAATGATGACCTTATGTTGTTGTTCGCCATCACCACCTGCCAATAATTCACGTCAGCAAATATCGCATATTAAAGCAAAGCCAATGCACTCGATATCGCGACATCGACATGAATTATTGTTTGTTTACTTCCAGCTCATACACTGATATCCAATGGAATAAAACAAAACAACAATGCACAGGTGCTGTTCTGGTTGATTTGGAAAAGGCCTTTGACACCGTATGGTTAGAGGGTCTTTACCTAAAACTGAGCAGGCTTGGCATAAGCAAGCCATTGTTGTATATACTTCATGCTATGCTTAACGGTAGAAAGTTTGTTGTCAAAAGTGGCAATGTAACTTCTACCACAACATTCTTAATTAAAAATGGTCTTCAACAGGGAGCGGTGAATTCGCCGATTCTCTTCAGCATTTACACCAGCGATCTGATAGGTAGTCTTACAAAGGCAATTGCGTACGCCGACGATCTTATTGCGTACAGAACGGCCCGAAAAGTTGAGGTTATTAGAATTCTCTTGCAGCGTGATTTCGACAAGATTCAGCGATATTGCGACGACTGGAAACTGAAAATAAATGTCCAGAAGTCGGAGACAATTCTGTTCCGGACTCCGTTGGCTAGGGCCACGAGGGATACGTGCAAGAATTGGCGCAAGATGGTCATCGTTGATCTTCACGGGCAGCCATTAGCGAGCAAAAGTGTAGTGAAGTACCTCGGTATCTGGTTAGATCAGTATTTATATTTCGACAGACATATAAATGCTGCTCTGACCAGGGCCAGAGGAGCCTTCGCTCTGACGAAACGGCTGTTTTTTAGCAGTCGGCTTGACCCCAGAGTGAAGGTAATTTGCTACATGGCCCTCATACGGCCCATGATTGTTTATGGTTGTCCTGTGTGGTTCAACGTTGCCCCTTCCCAGATGGAGAAGTTTCGGGTGTTCGAGCGGCAGTGTTTACGACGCTGTACCGGCTTATATCGAACAGCCGAATCTTCTTACGTGCATTAATATTCCAACGAGGTCCTATACAACGGGGCTCGAATCAACAGAATTGACAATTTCGTGATAAAACTCGTCCGAGGTCACATTGCAAGAGCTATGTCTTCGACCAACAATTTAATTTTCGGGGCGTTCTATCCGAACGACGAGTATTTTGAAAGTGCACGCTTGAGCGGCTTCATTCCACCAGAAGCATTCCTCTTCTTAGATAGATGCGGTCTGATACAGGATAGATTGGCAGTTCCGTTAATCTACCACGTCAGACGACGAACCGTGGATAGGCGGCTCCTGTACAATCGGGACGTCATGGCACAAGGCGGAGCAGAGCTCCTTCGGTTCAGTAGGGCTGTGTCCGAACGGGACCGAACTGATAGGGTGAAGCAGGAGAACCAGTTTTGGTGGCTTCAATCGGCACTTGATAGTGGGTAGTCGGGATGGGGTTTTAAGCCTTGGCCGGCTTACATACTTGTTTTATAGTTTTAGGGTTTAGTTTTAAGTAGAATAGGCATGGTGGCACAAAAAAAAAAATACCAAAAAAAAAACAAAAAAAACCCATAAAAACACAAAAAAAAAAACAATAAAAAAAAATAAAAAAAACATGGAATAAGAAAAAAAGACCAAAATATGAAAAACAAAAAATGTTAATTAGATTTGCTCACACGCTAGGTCGCTTGTTCAAGCCCAACTCGGGCAAAAGTTCTTCAAAAATTAAATTGAACAAAAAGCGATTAAGCACCACTAAAGGAGTCTGATGATCGGGTTGGCCCCCGTGAAATAGCTATAACTCCAGCCTATGAACTTGGTGGTAGCACACACAAGTTGTTGTTGTTTCATCTTAAATTTTCAATTGTAAATTCGGCAAGCAGCTGCCTTAACCCACGAGTATAAAATTTCATACAAAACCCCTTAAAATTGTTAAAATTAAAAATCTTGACCAACGTCAAACTCTTCTCGCCTCATCTCCCTCCTCATACGAATCCAATCGAATTGTTGGCTTATGAAAAGAGAGGAGATAATAGAAAGAACCTGAATAAAACAACAACAATTACTTGTGTGTACTTAGAAAAATGCTAATCGGTTCAGTATAGTTCGATAGAACGAAAAAACCTGTAATTGGCTTACAACTTTCAAGTGGGTGCGGTGGCGTAGTGCGTAGTGCACTAGATCCTCACACGCTAGGTCGCTTGTTCAAGCCCAGCTTGGGCAAAAGTTCTTCAAAAATTAAATTGAACAAAAAGCGATTAAGCACCACTAAAGGAGTCTGATGATCGGGTTGGCCCCCTTGAAATAGCTATAACTCCAGCCTATGAACTTGGTGGTAGCACACACAAGTTTTTGTTGTTTCATTCTAAATTTTCAATTGAAACAAGATTATCTCGAAGGAAAAAACCGCATGATAACGCTTCAAAATCAAGTGACACACATCATTGCGAGAATTGGAGATACAACTGATCAGTTTAGAATCTTTCAAATTTTTACGTCTTTAACAATGCAATTAATGCTTATGGCTACAAACCTGCAGTAAATTGAAAACGCCATTCGCAACACATTTACGGAAGTACACTATGGAACCATAAGTCCCCTTCTGCTATCACCAGCGCAATTGAGGGCGGAAATTATCAACATCAAAAACAATTTACGCCAATCCGAAAAATTACCATTCGAGCAAGAAGACTTGCTCCACTTCTACAATATATCAACAACAAAGGGTCAGGCTACTGGAAACCTGCTGTTATTTGTCATTACAATTCCACTAGTTGAACAAGAATCCTTCAATCTATTTCAACTCACACCCTTTCCGTCAATCGTTAATAACACGCTCCTGATCATCAGTCCGGCAATGGAATTTTTGGCTATAAATCGTCATAGAGACCAATACTTTGCAATGACAGCATCCGAACTTAAGGATTGTTACAAGGGAAAAGACATGCAGTTTTTTTGTGCCAACAGAAAGGCAAAATACCATGTTGGTTCACAAGCCTACAATTGTGAATTTAATCTCTTCAACAACAATACCGTACCATCATGCAGCATACTGAAACCAAGTAATGACTTAATTTGGACCCAGCTGAATAGCAGAAATTAATGGGTATTCGGGACTCTTTATAATATTCAATTAACTGCTGTATGCAAAACAAAAACATTACAAATTGAACTCACTGGATCCGGCATTCTCTCAATGGAAAATGATTGTATACTGAGAAACAATCTCATTACCATTGAAGGAAATCAGATGATGATCAGCGCTCTACAATCATCCTACATAAGCTTTGGGAACATATCTTTAATTGCCAAACCCAAGGATGTGCACGCAGCTCTGGAATCGCTTCCAACATTCAACAACAGTCATCTAGAAGCATTAAATCATCTCCAGATTCAACTCTCTACCCTCCAACACCAAGGTCTCCCCAAGCTGAACGACAAAGTATTCTTCAATAGCATTCATCACCACTTGGTCAGCTATTTTGCTTTTCTTCTTTCAATGAGCTTTGGAATTGTAATTATTTGCAAACTCCGGAAGAGATTGACGTCAGCCACTAATTCCACACCTGTTTCACAACCAAGAACACAGTACGATGTCAACGTCATATGAGAATACAGTTGAATTGAGCCATTCAACGCGGGGAAGTATGTTAAACAACATAAACAATAATAATGCTGATGCAATTCTGAGTCAATATACACGAACGAACGCGGTGGCGTTCGATCGTTGCATATTGACCCAAATAATTAATAATTTAATTTATTCATTATAAGCATTTATTTAGTTATCCATTTATCCATTGTAAGCATTTTTATGCAATTAATTATAAGTATAAAAGAGGCATTGGCCCACAAATAAATATCATTTTAAAACATTTCTTTGGAGTAATTTGATCTCAGTTCCCATACAGTTCAGGTTTCAAGTGCCTGCAATTATATCATCGAATATTACCTTAGTAGAAATGATGGCCACGAGCAGTCTAGCTAGGTGACACAATTAGCGCTGCGTTGCGCCGTTTTGATACCATAAAATACTCGCTTGACCTATAAAGATAAAAGGGGGATTGTAAAGAGAAAAATACGCCTCAAATCCACTTTGTTGCGTTTAGAAAGGAGATCAAATCTTTGATCTCCAGTTCTGAGAGCTCATTGAGGTCATTGAAAAAGGACTTTCCCAATGTTTTGGCTCTCGTTTTGGCTAAGGCGGGACACTTGCATAAGAAGTGAAGAACAGTTTCTTTTTCTCGTTGGTCCTCACAACTACGACAGAAAGTATTGTGGGGGATGCCCAGCTTAGATGCGTGTTCTCCAACAGGCCAGTGTCCGGTGCATGTAGCAACGACCCTGGCTATGTCTTGCCTGGCTCTGCAAATAAGATTATTAGTACGGGATTTGTTGTAGGTGGGCCATATCCTTCTAGACATGATACAGTTGGTTAGGCTATTCCACCTGTGGTAAGCCTCTATGACCCGAAATCCAGATGAGAGTGACCCTGAGTTCAATGTTCATGCTCGCTAACTCACTTCGGCATTGTTGAACCAGTTTGGAGGATGAAGTGGACGAGCCAATCGCTTGAATAGCCGCCTGACTGTCCGAAAAAATAGCTGTATTACGGTTTTGATTTCGATCTAGTTTTAGTAACTTGCATGCTTCCTTGATCGCGAGTAGTTCAGCCTGAAAAACACTAGCAAAGTCAGGAAGTCGCAAAGACCTGGAGACATTTAAAGACTCGGAAAAGATTCCTGCACCGACCCCACACTCCATCTTTGAGCCGTCAGTGAAAATAGTTGTGTCGAAGCCTCTCGTCACTAAGTCATCATCCCATTCATTACGAGATGGGATGATAATTTTAAAATCCGCACTGAGGTCCACAGTAGGGGTGCAGTAGTCGGTTTCTGTCGAAAAGATGTCCGCTGGGATGAGATTAGTAATATTACTATGACCAAAGGGCCTAGAATACCAACTATTCGATTCCCTAAGTCTTAACGCACTGCAAGATACTAAGTATTTGATATGCAGGTCTATTGGTAAGAGGTAGAGAAAAACGTTTAGGGCGTCCGACGGACATGAGCGCAAAGCTCCCGTGGAGCCAACACTAGCTGTTCTCTGAACCTTTTTTAATTTAGTTATATTGTAGGCTATGCTAAGCGCGGGCCACCAAACAATCGAACCATAGGACAAGATTGGACGTACCACGGCTGTATACGTCCACAAAATCATCTTCGATTGCAAACCCCACTTTTTGCCAAAGGTTTTATTGCAGGCAAAGAAAGCTATGCTGGCTTTCTTGACCCTTTCTTCGATATTAAGTTTCCAGTTTAACTTTGGGTCAAGTATTGCTCCCAAATATCTAGCGCTGGAAGACAAGGAAAGAGTTTCACCGTTGAGGCGGGGGAGGGTGAAGGGTGGTACTTTTGTTTTCGTAGTAAAGAGCATCAGTTCAGTTTTGCTTTTATTGACACCCAGGCCACAGCTTGTAGCCCAGTTGCTTACTTTTAGCAATGCCATCTCCGTAATCTCACTAATCACGGAAGTGAACTTTCCTGATACCAGTATCACCAAATCATCTGCGTAAGCAACGGCCTTCACACCACAACTTTCCAGTTTAATAAGGATTTTGTTCATGACCAGAAGCCAGAGAAGGGGGGACAGAACACCCCCCTGAGGTGTTCCCCTGTTTACGCACCTGGTCAAGTAGGTGTTACCTAAGGTAGCTTGAATTTTTCTATCACTGAGCATGGAAGCAATCCAATTTCTAATGTAGTCCTCTACACCCTGATCAACCAGAATAGATTCTGTTAAGACGTTGTTGAAAGCTCCTTCTATGTCTAAGAAGGTAGCTAGAGTAAATTCTTTGTAGTGTATGGTTTTTTCAACTGTACGCACTACCTCATGTAGGGCTGTCTCCGTAGACTTGCCCTTAAGATAAGCGTGTTGAGAACTCTCAAGAGGGCATACATCTAAAATGCCTCTGATATGGTAGTCAAGAATGCGCTCCATTGTCTTAAGCACGAAGGAAGTAAGGCTTATTGGTCTAAAATCCTTCGCGAATTCATGTCCTCGCCTGCCGACCTTCGGGATAAAAACTGCTTTAACATGTCTCCAAGACTCGGGAACATGATTTAGACAGAGACATCCTTTAAAGATCATCTCCAGCCAAGGAATCGCCAGAAATTGCGTTTTCTGAAGCATGATCGGCATTATGCCGTCCAGGCCTGGAGACTTGTACGGGGAAAATGTGTTGATTGCCCAAGCAATATTTTCCTTATTTATCAAGGTATCGATGTGTTCTATATCCGCCGTCGACACGCCATTTGAATTAAGAGTTTGAGGGTTGTTATTCTCACAACCCGGAAAATGCACAGCCAACAGCAGTTCTAGGGATTCTGCAGGAGATGCTGCCCAGGAATCGCCAGATTGTTTAAGAAAGGAAGGACAACAATGGTCTTTCGATAGAATCTTACTAAGCCTGGCGGATTCTTTTATATTATCTATTTTGTGGCAGTAATCCCTCCAGCTTTGCTGTTTAGACTTGGCAATGGATCGCTTATAAACTCTTAGACAGTCTTTGTACGGTTGGTAGAATTTGTGTTTGTGGCAAATATTAAAGATCACTCTAGTCTTTTTCCTGAGACTAGACAGTTCTTCATTCCACCACATAGGGAGTGATTTGCGACTGTATTTAATAGGACACGAGACTTTGTAAGCCGTGTCAAAAGCTGCCTCGAAGGTCTTTACTTTAGACTCGAGATCGCTTACCGACTCTGGACACCGATTTGGCGTGCTACGCAGTTTCGTGTTAATTATTTGACTGAATTTCTTCCAATCAGTATTTTTGGGGTTTCTGTGAGGGGGAGGAATTTCAGACGCAAAATTTATATTGAAGAGTATCCACCTGTGATCAGAAAAAGAATTCACAAGTGAGACTCTCCAATTTTCCACCATAGAATAAAGATTGTTATTTGATAGAGTAACATCAAGTACATCCTCCCAACCTTCGAAGTTAACCGAGCTCGGAAAAATGAAAGTTGGGGTGTTACCTCTATTGCATACATTTAAGTTATTGTTAATAATGAAATCAAAAAGTGACTCACCTCGTTCATTAATTACCGTGCTGCCCCATAGAGAATGCCGTGCGTTGGCGTCGCACCCAATCAGGAGGTCTGTCTTTTGTTGTGTGGAAGCGATTACTAGGGTCTCCAACTCTTCCGGAGGTGACTGCCGGTCGTGGCCACAGTAAGCCGATGCCAGAAGTAGGCCAGCATTTATTCCTTCAATTCTGACAACCGTCAAATCGGGGGTGCTAAGGATGGGACACAAAAAAGCTTTTAAGTGTTTCTTAGCTAGAATGCAGGTTCTAGGCTTACCTTGGTCAGTATTAAGGATTTTATAAAAAAGGTCGTATTTGTGGTCCAGAAGGCCTCGAACTCTGAGGCCATTCACCCAAGGTTCTTGTATGAACGCTACGTCCAAGTCTTCCTGACTCAGGAAGACCTTTAGATTATCTGAGGCACATTTCGAGTGCTTCAGATTAATCTGTATAGAACGCAGCGCGTTTTTAATTGCCTGAAGAAGAAGGGCCTGCACCTTCAGGGCCCGGCGACTCGGGTTTAGCCTCTGAAGACCACGGATCAGCTCCTGTCCACTTGGCTTGATGCTCATGACGGGCAACCAAATGCGAGCCTTAGGCTGTCTGGGGATGTCCTTAGCTGGGATAAGCTTAAGTCTCAAGCCTTCCCAGTCATTGCTTATCTTAGCAATGCATGATCTAAGGAAATCCCTGGAAAACACGTCATCGCATTTGATTACCCTGTGTCCCCTGAGCACTTCGCCAGAGTCAAAACTAGGGTAGGGACCCTCAATTGCCGAGATTGTGTAAGAAAACACCATCTCCGAGAGCTTGGCCTCGATAGAATTCCACACAGCTAGCAGACCTCTGCTGTTTGTGGAGAGTTCATCCACAACCGATACTTGGAGGTCGTCTCTGACAACCTCACTTAAAGTACGCTGTTGCGCCGCTCCGGAAGATGATGCCTTCTCATCTTTATTTGAATTTGGTTCATTGTGTTTCGGTTTTTTAGAAGGTTTTTCGGTCTCTTCACGAGACCGGTTTCTTTTGTCGGCCTTCTTTTTTGTAGCCAAGAGACTGTTGTATTCTTCAACAATCTTTTGGTACATGATCTTGTCTTCGCGATCTTTCTCCAGCACAATTCCAGCCTTCTCATTTTCAGCAATCTTGCTAAGAATGAAGGAGGCCTTCTTGAACTGGTTCTTGATGCGAGTACCAGATGACTTTTTATTTTTTCCTTTACCAGCATTGCTATGGCTGACATTGCTGGTAGAGGAGTTTGGATTTATTTGCGGTCGAGGCACAGGAGTACTATGGCTGGTACTCGCTGCACCTCCAGTTTTTGCAGGTTGCCCCACAACGGTCTCCTGACTGGAGGCCAAAAGTTCATCCTCATAGTCGGCGGATGGTCCTAAGTTGGTTATGTCTAAATCGTCCTGTGAATTGTTTTGTGTTGTAATTTTGGTCCCACGAGTAGTACGGAAGTAAAAGGTCAGCCCCGGCAGAGCCGATATACCGGGGTAAGGCAAGATGTAAGACGGACCCTGCCAAGGCATCCGAATGAGCTCGTTCGCGACTGGTTTACCCCCCAGCCTTCCATTTCCGCACGGATTATGAAAATCGCTCACACCACCACTGAAAATTAGGGACCCCGTATCTATGGTCAAAATGCATTGCTGAGGGTTTAAACTATTGAAGAGTTTAGAAACGCCTCAACAATTCAACCTGACCTTAGCTGATCCCCTTCTTGACATCGCACAAGAAAACTGTGGTGATCATTACCGCCCGGCACCCACTAGGAGGGTTTGATACGAGGATTTTATTACCTTCATTTTGGATCTTGGAAAAAACCCAAGAACACCAAATTGACACCCACCATCTTTTCATCGATTTCAAGGCCGCATATGATAGTAAGTAAGTAAGTAAGTATATGATAGTATCTACAGGGACGAGCTGTATAGAGCCATGTCTAGTGATGTCAATGGGGCTTTTGTGAGTATTGAGGCAGAGGCGGCAAAAATGGGTTTAACGGTTAATGAGGGCAAAACAAAGTACATGCTGTTATCAAGAAAGGACCTACAACACCGACGTCTTGGTCAAAACGTCACCATCGATAGACGTAACTTTGAGGTAGTCCAGGACTTCGTCTACCTAGGCTCCGCTGTAAACGCAGAAAACAACACCAGCGCTGAGTTCAAACGAAGAAAAACTCTTCCTAACCGCTGTTTCTTTGGGTTAAGAAAGCAATTGAGTGGAAAAATCCTCTCTCGGAGGACCAAAGTGTCACTGTTTGGCACACCAATTATTTATTTATTTAATTATATTAAATTAAATTATAATTAATGTAAGAGTATTTATTATTTATAATTCATCATTATCTCTGATTTATACAAAATGATTATTGTGAATTAACTAACAAAATTAATAGCCCAAAATGACACTGCTTGTCAAACCATTTGTCTATGTTTTTATAATTGATAGAATCTTCTTTTAACCTTGGTAATAGGAGAAAAGGTCAATTCATTCGTTCTCGAATTTTCAAGTTACACATATAATTTAATAAAGTATACATTTTTATAACGATTAAGCAATCGAATTTTATTTAAACCAAAAAGGAAGAATTTTAATCTTTAACCAGTGACACAAACATTGGTCATAAAAAGAAATAAAAGAGTGTGAATTTTGGGATTTGTCATTTTTAAAGTGCAAAATTATCTGTATATAGATATACACATATATATAAAAAGTGAACATATTTAATGTACCATTTTAAACTATATAAAAAAAAAATAAAGAAAACATTTTTCTAAAGAAAAGCTATTTAACAAACATTTTGTGCTGTGCAAATTGGGATTCCCGCGACACGTTAAGCAACAAAAACACATCACCAGGCATCACTGAAGGCATACCACGTAATTCTTATTTTGTAAAGTATTTTTTTGCTGTTTTTTTTATTACATTTCATAAAAAAAAGTCAACCATGTCATTTGGGGAGCTTCAAAAGGAAGTTTTAGCGCAGTTAGAGCGCGATTTTTCTTATTTTAAAAAGACAGGCCAGGTTTGTCGCACTGTGAATTATATAAAAACTCGGTTGGGGCTTTTAGAAGCTAATTTGGAAAATTCCAAACGCAGCGTTGCCACTTTTCTTAATTTGTTTGTATTTGTTACGATGTTACTTTTTTTTCTTTTTGTTACACTTTTTTCTCCAAACTTTTTTTTCTTTAAAAATTTACTTTATGATTTTTTTAATCAGTGTGAAGTGCGCTTAAACAACACTTCCACCTATTTGTGCACTTACTTCCTAAATTGAGTTGAAATCACCTTCATTCGACTCGATCGAACTCGTTCAGTTACAGTTTAGTCGAAATCTTGCTATCTTTCACTTCAAGCTCGATCTCTCGATCCAGCATATAAACATGGTTAGACATCCATTCCTCAAAGTATTTCAGTTTCCACATTCCAAAAAACAAAATTATATGTATCTTTACATTGTTACAACTATGAATGTAGAGTTTCAAGCTGAAGGTTTTCTGCTCCATAAAATGTATCACACCTTTGAAGACAATTTAAAATTGATTCTTTCCTTTTTTATCAAGAAAGACATTATTTTTAATACAGAACACATATGTGAAATAGATGTTTCTGAAGATTCTAACTATTTACCATCAAATGAAATTTACATTGGCGCAAATGCAGAAACATATATCAATAATCTCAATTTAAGCAGTGAAGAAAAAGAAAACATAAAACTGAAAATGCTGGAGTTTTATGTAGAATTATTCTTGCAGATTAAAAAAAGATTTGATTTAAACAGTGTTGCATTACAAAACATTTCACTGGTAGATCCAGAAAAAATAGTAAATGAAAATGTTTCCATCTTACCTTTACTGAATAATTTCCCAAATTTGTATAACTTTAAAAAAAAATAAAAAATGTGTACTGAATTCAGAAAGCTACAAATACAAAAAAACTTTAAATATACAGAAGATGTTGAGAAATTTTGGGGCCATGTTGGCTCTTTGCAAAATGCCCAAAAAGAAAATCTTTTTGAAAATATAACAGAATTTGTTTATAAAATATTAAGTTTACCACACAGTTCTGCGGTAGCAGAACGTATTTTTTCAGAGCTAAATTGGATAAAAAATGATTTAACCAATAGATATCACTTGAATACCATTGAATCAATAATGTTTGCAAAACAAATAAAAGATCAATTCTCTAATTTGCCTAAACATGTTTTATGTAAAACTTAAAATGTGTCTTACTTATAATAATTTATTAACTTATTATTTAATGTATAGTTTTGTACTGAATTTAAAAACTGTGATGAAGAAAACTTATGTTCCTATTAAAAATAAAAAAATCGAGTTCAAGAGCATTCTTTGATTTAAATCATTTTTTTCAATTTGTTACATTTTTTCGCTTTTGTTACGTTTTTTAAAAAAATGTGTTACACTTTCGTGAAGCTAAGCGGCAACGCTGCAAACGATACCACGAAGAAATAGTTAGCGGGGGGAAGCTTGAGGAGACATTAAAAAGGGATGAAATGGTAGCTGTATATGATCAAATTCGTGATACCTATTTAGAATATAAAAGTGAATTGATATGCTCTGGACAAAGTAACTCCACCTCCACTTGCTCCAGCTTTGCCTTCGTCACCGTTAGGGCCAATTCCTGCGACAATGATGCCACCAACGACACCGGCTACACATACTAATGTTCTCAAGTTACCTTCTATAAAGCCTCCAACATTTTCTGGTTCCTACACAACATGGCGTTCCTACCACGACATTTTTAAGTCACTTGTGCATAATAATGCTACCCTGAACGAGATTCAAAAAATGCATTTTCTGAAAGAAAGTTTGACTGGTGATTCCGAACGTCTTTTGCATCATTTTGATCTAAGTTCTGTGAACCATGCAAAGGCATGGGATTTATTGATCGAAAGGTATGATCACAAAATAGTTTTGGTCAATTCCTACCTTAAGGTCCTTTTTGGTCAACCTATACACAGTAAGGAATCTGCGGAAACTCTAAAAAACTTGTTAGACACCACGGTCGAGGTGGTTCATGCGCTGGAGAATTGAGGATTACTAGTAAAGGACTGGGATACAATTTTAATTTATATTCTTTTTAAAAAATTATCCTCCAAAACTCAACAACTTTGGGAAGAAAATCTCGGGAACGAAAAAGAACTCCCAACCTTTTCCGATTTCACCGATTTTCTTAAATCCCATTTCAGGACTCTAGAGGCCCTTGTACAGCAAGGAACTTCGGTCTTAGAATCCAAGCCAATAACAAAACCGAAAGTTGCAGCAAAAGCATTCCATGTAAAAATGCAACCAAAACAGCAATACAACACGCAACGTTACACATGTCAAATTTGTAAACAAGGACAACACTTCTTGATGAAATGTCGAAGTTTTTTGGGTATGGACTCTGTCCAAAAAATGCAAGCTGTACCACAGGTTCGAGTTTGTGAGAACTGTCTTGCATATAGTCACACAACACGAGATTGCCTTAGCTGTTACTTTTGTAATCAAAGGCATCACTCACTTTTGTACATTAATTCACACACACAACACAATTCGATTGCTAATCCAAATACCTTAACAACACAATCACAACAACAGGTTGCCCAGCCTAAGGATCAACAGGTAGCTTATAACCCAAACGCTCGTGCGTTCCAACCAATGGGTGATAATGCACCAGGTTGCAGTACACGACACAATTATCATGCTTCACGACTCCATGGTACGCAAATTTTATTAGCCACTGGAGATGGGAGATTTGCAGACCTACGAGCCCTAATTGACCCAGGCTCAGATGCTACTTTTATTTCTGAGTCCGCAGCAAGGCTTTTAAATCTACCAAGGTATCCAACATCCGTAAAGGTATCAGGGTTAGGGAAGGTCAGCAACGGCACCAGTCAAAACTACGTTGACATAATGTTTTCTTCTAAGCATTCGACGTTTGAAGGCTCAACCAAGGCGTTCATCTTTAAGTCGTTGACTGGCCTTCTTCCGGCCCACAAAATGATACACAACACATGGAAACACCTAACTAATTTACAGTTAGCAGACCCTAATTTTCATATTCCAGCACCAATCGATATACTTTTTGGCTCAGATGTTTATCCTGAAATCATTTTGCCGGATATAATCCGCAGCGTGCAAGAAATTGCCCCTATTGCTCAGAACACTCACTTAGGGTGGATTATATTAGGCAAAATTCCTGAGATAGCACCGAAAAGCATATGTAGCTTCTTTCAACACATCGATCTTGATACGCAAATCCGACAATTTTGGGAGATGGAGCAAACTCCATTCGTAATTCACCCGTCAGAAGAAGATGCCGCCTGTGATAAGCATTTTTCAAAAACAACAAAACGTCTCCCAGATGGACGGCATGAAGTTGGTCTTCCGTTCAAGGAAGGATTCTATCCCAAACTTGGACCCAGTAAGGAAGATGCAGTCAGACGCTTCTCATCTCTGGAACGACGATTGGACAAGGATCCAAAGCTGAAAGCGAGCTACAGCCAATGTATAATGAAATATCTTAGTTTAAACCACATGGAAGAGGTAAATCTGGATGACCCAATTTTAAAATCACCTTTTCATTACTTTTTACCCCATCACGCTGTGTTCAAAGAATCTAGTACAACCACAAAATTAAGAGTCGTATTTGACGAAGCTGCAAAAACTTTTGATGGAACTTCTTTAAACCAACACCTGATGATCGGCCCTAAATTGCAAAAAAAAACCTTGTCGATATAATATTAAAATGGCGACTACATCGATTCACTATAACAGCTGACATCGAGAAAATGTACCGCCAAATTCTCGTAAAAGATGCGGATCAATATTACCAACTCATCCTTTGGAGAGACAACCTTGATCAACCCATCAAAGTCTGATGATATCTTTTCGTTTCAGAATGTACAAAACGACACCGAAGAACTCACAAAAAGGACTATGTTATCGTCAATTGCCAAGCTTTTCGATCCACTTGGCTGGATAGCACCATGAGTGATCACAGCTAAGATCATCATGCAGAAGTTATGGTGCCGAGGAACTGACTGGGATTAACCAATTCCTTCAGACATAATAGAGGAATGGCAAGCTTTCCGAAAAGAACTGCCTGATATTCAAAACATAAAGATCCCAAGGTGAATCAAAACACAAAATACACAAAAAAAGGGGAATTTCATGGCTTCAGCTTTGCGTCGGAGAAGGCATATGGAGCCGTAGTCTTCATACGTGTGCTCGACAGCTGTGACAATATCCATATGCACCTACTTTTATCCAAAACAAAGGTAGCTCCATTGAAAACTGTGAGCCTTCCACGGCTTGAACTTTGTGGAGCTGCATTACTTGCGTCTCTTATGAGCTACACTAAGGATGTTTTCGATTATCCCGACACAAAATTATATGCTTGGTCTGATTCAACGATTACGTTGGCTTGGATAAAAGCACAACCGTCGAAATGGACGACATTCGTAAGCAACGGCGTTGCTGAAATTCAACGGCTGACAAGCTCTGATATATGGAAACATATCCCAACAGAGCATATCCCAGCTGATCTAGCACCCAGAGGCATCTCACCCTCAACACTAGGAACACAAGAACTATGGTGGATCGAATCTTCATTCTTGCGAGAAAAATGGAATTTTGAAGTTCCCGAACAACAATCTTCACTCAACACCGAAATAGAAAAACGAGCAGAGAAAAGGCAATGTACCTTTGCAAATTATGATGCAGCAGACGATCTTATAAACAAAAGTATATTGCGATGTTCACGATTATCCAAAACCATAAGGCATAAGGGCAATTGCCTTTTGTTGTCGGTTCAAAAGCAATGGTCTTGCAAAAAGAAGGAAGACAACAAGAATTTCTGGAGAACTCAGACCAGAGGAACTGCAATGTGCAGCCTTATTGGTACACAAAGCTGTACAAAGACTCATGTTCACCGAAAAACTGCATGAATACGAGAGTAAAGGTGCAACTCCAAAATCACTGCTCTCACTCGACGCTTTCATCGATGGTAATGGTATCCTACGCGTTGGTGGTCGACTACAAAACACCTAACTACTATTTTTCGGAGCTTGTGATGCGATATGCTCACAACAAAATCCTACACGGAGGAAACCAACAAACTACAGCATACATCCGTATGTCTTATTGGATTATGGGTATGAAACCGTACGTCAGGAGATATTATTCATTTTTTATTATTCATTTATTTATTCATCAATATGAGATTTAAAAATCTACAATTAGACTACTAGATAAATATTTACATGTGTATAATTTATTAAATAAACTTAAGTTTAATATAAATACTTAAAATATAATTAATATGAAAAGTATATAAAAATAAAATATAAATAAATATATATAATTAATTTGTTCATACATAATCAAAATATAAAATCAATTAAAATGAAAATACAATAATAGTTTATTTTTCAAAGAAGATCTACTTAATTGAAAATCAAAACCAATACAATTTAAAATTAAGTTTGATTCTTTGACACAGCGGGTTATATGTAGGTTCATTTCTGTGTACATCTTCACGAAACAAACAACGTATTCGAAGCTGTCGCGATGGAGCATACAAATTTATTAGCGACAACAAAAAAGGGCATTTGATATGATATGATAAATTATCACTTATAAACATCACAGAAAACATTTTACGTCTATTTTCAAGTGATTGAATAGCTAAAAGTTGGCATCTAGTTTTGTATGAACGAGTTTCGATGTTCCACCCAAATTTTTGAATAGTGAATCTTGTAAAATTTTTTTGGACCATTTCAATTCTTTTAGATTGAATGTTATAAAAAGGGTTCCAGATTACACAACAGTATTCCAAGATTGGTCTTACATATGAGGTAAAAAGCGATTTGAGAGTAAAAGGGTCTTTAAAGTCTATGCTATTGCGTTTGATAAAGCCGAGCATGGAATTTGCTTTGGTTGCACTAAATTCAATGTGCTTAACAAAGTTAAGTTTAGGGCAAAAACAACACCAAGATCTTTCTTCTCCCTTACTCTTTCTAGAACTTGATTCCCAATTTTGTATTTAAAGATGTTTTCAGAAAAGTTGCGGCAAAAAGAAAAACATTGACATTTAGCGACATTTAAATATAGTTGGTTTTTCGTGCACCATTGGGATAATTTCGAAATATCGTCTTGTAAGAGATGACAGTCATTAATAGATTTTATGCAACGAAAAAAATGTAAGTCATCGGCGAAAAGAAGTTGACTAGAATTAAGGAAAATACTAGGTACGTCATTTATAAAAATTAGGAAAAGAAGTGGTTCAAGATGGCTACCTTGGGGCACACCAGATGAAACCAAAATTGGTTTTGAGAGAACTTTGTCAATGCAAACAAATTGAACTCGACCATTTAGATAAGATTCCAACCATTTCAAAAACATAGAATGAAATCCAAAGTTTTTTAATTTTTTAATTAAAATAGAGTGACTTACTCTATCAAATGCATTTGAAAAATCGGTATAAATTACATCAATTTGATGTCCTTCTTCGAGATTATTTAAAATGAAATTGGAGAAAATAGAAAGATTAGTCGTTGTTGATCTTCCTGCTACGAAACCATGTTGTAACGGTGAAATGTGTTCCTTAACTAAAAATGTAAGTTTTTCATATATCAATTTCTCGAAAAGTTTTGGAATACATGACAATTTACAAATCGGACGGTAGTTGGATATTTGCTGTTTAGACCCTGATTTGTGAATAGGGTTTAAAAATGATTTCTTCCATGATGTAAGAAATTCGCCGTTCTTTAAAGAGCTATTAAAAATTAAGAAAAGCGGTTCAGCTAGAGAAGCAGCACATTTTTCAAGAACAATAGGTGGAATTTCGTCTGGACCTGGTTTATTGTCATCATTTAAACTCAAGAGACCATCTTCAATTTCGGAAATATTTAATTCTAAGGAACCAATATCTGTCTTACATTCAAAAGACAAATATTCGGCTGTCCATGCTGAACTTACATTCGAATTAGCGTAACTAGATTCAAAATAGTGTGCGAAGGAATCACAAATACTTGATACATTTGAAAATGTTGACCCAAGGTAGTTCATACACCTGGGAATACCAATCGAATTTTTTTTACTCTTGATGTAGGACCAGAATGACTTACTATTTCTTTTTAGGTTAGATTCAATAGATAAAATATAATTTTGAAATAAAAATTTGTTAAGAACATCGAATTCTCGTTCTAATTGGATATAAATATTTCGTAGTTCATCTTTATTTTCTGCTATCCGTAAATGTTTATAAGCCTTGTTTTTTCTATTGCTTAAGTTACTCAGCTTTTTATTGAACCAAGGCGGTTTGGAATTTGTTTTAATTTCAACTTTAGGAACATACATATCAATTGCCAATTTCAGGTTATCAATAAAAAGTCATAAAAATGTAATAAATCCAAAGAACAAAAATACTCACACCACGGAATATGCACCATGTAACTCGCTATGCCTTCGAAATTAGCTTTTTTGTAATTCAGTTTCAATTTCACACAATTGTTAGATTTGATAAAATCATAAAAAGAGAAACAAATATCTAAAGCATTGTGATGAACAGAGTTAGAAAACATAGGATATATTGACTTATTTACAGATATAGCTAGTTCTCTGTCAACAAAAACAAGGTCCAGAATACGATTTAAATTATTCACACAACAATTAATTTGGATTAAGTCATAACTTGCAAATGTATCAATATCCATAAATGCCCTATATTAATTTGAAGCAACTCATGGGAAGCCTTCCAGCGCCACCGTTAAGAATCTCCAGACCATTCACCCACACCGGAATAGATTATGCCGGACCTATAGAAATAAAAGCATGGAAAGGAAGAGGAGCTAAAACCTCCAAAGGCTATTTTGCCATTTTTATTTGTTTGGTTACAAATGCTATTCATCTGGAAACAGTTTCAGATATGACAACACAATCTTTTTTGGCAGCTTTTCGTCGTTTCACGGCCCAACGAGGTCTAATAGTGACTGTGGCACAACTTTTGTTGGAGCACATAGAGAATTAGCCAAGATGCTAGAGCTAGAGCAAGCTAAACATGATTGGCAAGAAATTGCTGGAATTCTGTCCAATTCAGGAACAAACTGGAACTTTATTCCTCCCGGACTCTGGGAAGCAGGAGTGAAATCCGTGAAACATCAACTAAAATGCACGATACGAGATGAGAGGAGAGGACCAGGATTCAAATGTTCGTCGACTCCTTTTGGCGAAATAGGAATGGAGAGTACCTTTCGCGATTACAACAAAGACCTAAATGGACCAGTAAAGAAACTCAACCCAAAATAGGAGGCTTGGTCTTAGTAAAAGACGAGAGACTTCCACCATCCCAATGGTTATTAGCCAGGATAACAGAAACACATCCTGGAACCGATGGACTTATCCGAGTTGTAACTTACTTACTTACTTAAGGTGGCGCTACAGTCCTGTGTGAACTAGGGCCTCACCCAACAAACTTCTCCATCTAGCTCGGTCCCTAGCTAGATGTCTCCAGTTTCGCGCTCCGAGTTGGGTGAGGTCACCTTCCACTTGTGCGCGCCACCTGATTCGCGGTCTTCCTCTACTGCGCTGTCCTGTAGGTGTGGATTCGAAGACTTTCCGGGCCGGAGCATTGGTTTCCATGCGCTCTACGTGACCCAGCCATCTTAGTCGTTGGACTTTTACCCTTCTGGCTAAGTCTACGTCGCTGTACAGCCCGTACAGTTCGTCGTTCCATCTTCTCCTCCACTCCCCTTCGATGCATACGGGACCGCAGATCACCCGAAGAATCTTTCTCTCGAAACGACCCAAGGTGCTTTCATCCGCTTTTGTCATGGTCCATGCTTCTGCACCGTATAGCAGGACGGGGATGATTAGGGTCTTATATAGCGACACTTTGGTCTTTCGAGAGAGGATTTTACCACTCAATTGCTTTCTTAACCCAAAGAAACAGCGGTTAGCAAGAGTTATTCTTCGTTTGATCTCAGCGCTGGTGTTGTTGTCTGCGTTTACAGCGGAGCCTAGGTAGACGAAGTCCTTGACTACCTCAAAGTTACGTCTGTCGATGGTGACGTTTTGACCAAGACGTCGGTGTTGTAGGTCCTTTCTTGATGACAGCATGTACTTTGTTTTGCCCTCATTAACCGTTAAACCCATTTTTGCCGCCTCTGCCTCAATACTCACAAAAGCCCCATTGACATCACGCTGAGTTCTTCCGATTATGTCAATGTCATCAGCATATGCAAGTAATTGGACAGACTTTTGAAAGATAGTGCCTCTAGTGTTGACGTGTGAGCTTTGCACTATTCTTTCAAGTACGATGTTAAAAAAATCACATGACAGCGCATCACCTTGTCTAAAACCTTTTTTGACATCGAAAGGTTCTGTTAAGTTGTTTCCAACCTTTATGGAGCAGCGTGAATTCTCCATGGTCATCCTGCACAAACGGACGAGTTTGGCAGGGATGCCAAAACTAGACATGGCTCTATACAGTTCGTCCCTGTAGATACTGTCATATGCGGCCTTGAAATCGATGAAAAGATGGTGGGTGTCGATTTGGTGTTCTTGGGTTTTTTCCAGGATCTGCCGTAATGTGAATATTTGATCGACTGTGGACTTTCCTGGTCTAAAACCACACTGATAAGGACCTATCAGGTTGTTGACGATGGGCTTTAGACGTTCACATATAACGGCAGAGAAGATCTTGTAGGCGATGTTAAGTAGACTGATTCCTCTATAATTGGTGCAGTTTAAAGGGTCTCCTTTTTTCAGGATCGGGCAAACAATACTGAGGTTCCATTCATCGGGCATGCTTTCTTCCGACCATATCTTACAGATAAGTTGGTGCATGCTCCTAACCAACTCATCTCCAGCTGCTTTAAAGAGCTCGGCATTCAGGCCATCCGCTCCAGCGGCTTTGTTAGACTTCAGCTTAGATATAGCAATCTTTACTTCGTCTAAGTCGGGAGGACGGGATTGTTGGCTTTCGTCGTCTATATTGAATGGATCATCCTGTCTGACAGCGGAATTCGGTTCGTCGTCGCCGTTATACAGTCTGCAGAAGTGGTCCTTCCATATCCTCAGCATTGACTGCGGTTCCACTATGATGTTTCCACTTTCGTCTTTGCAGCCTTCGGTTCTAGGTTTATGTACTTGTGAATTTCGTTTCACCTGTTCATAAAACTTTCGAACTTCATTCCTGTTTTTAAGCCTCTCAACATCTTCGACCGCACGCTTCTCATGCTCTCTCTTTTTCCTTCTGAGAAGTCGGTGTTCCTCTCGCCTCTTCTGCTCATAGAGCTCATGAGCAGCTCTCGTCCTTTTATGCAGCGCCGCTTTGCGTGCCTGTTGTTTGGCTGCATTTGCCTGCCGACATTCCTCATCAAACCAGGGGTTCCTTGTTGGTGGTTGCTTGAAACCCAGCACGTCAGAGGCGGCTTCTCTGAGTGCGTCTTGGCAATGTTGCCACTGGTTTTCTATACATTGTGTTGGCGGCACAGAACTTCGAGAGAGGTTACTTGTAACTCGGTCGGAGAAGGAGTTGGCGATCTCTTGCGATTGTAGCCGTTTGACGTTGTACCTTCTCCCAGCAGCTCCCTGTTTTGCCTTGGGCCTGGAAACCCGAAGTGCTACCTTGGCTACAACAAGGTAGTGGTCCGAGTCGATGTTAGCTCCTCGGAAAGTTCGGACATCCATGATGCTGGAAGCGTGTCTGGCGTCGATCGCAATGTGGTCAATCTGGTTGACGGTAGTTTGATCTGGAGATCTCCAAGTTCCTTTGTGGATGTTGAGGTGTGGATAACGCGTACTGGCTACCATGACGTTTCGCCCCGCAGCAAAATCTATGAGCCTGAATCCGTTGTCGGAAGTGTTGTCGTGCAGGCTGTTTTTCCCGATTATTGCACCAAAGATGTCTTCCCTTCCTAGCTTGGCATTAAAATCTCCTGACGGCACAACCCCCAACCTGGAGGGCCAGATCCTTAGTATAACTCCAAGGACGGGGAGCCGGATAAACCGCTCCTTATAGGCCTGGGCTCCGAATAAGTCGTAGAAGCCCTATAAGGTGTTCACTAAGTAGTTCAACCTTACTGGAACTGTAGACGCCACCGTTGATTCCATCTCGAGAATTCGTCCGCTGCCGTCTGGATAAGGAGAGGTGCCTTAGTGGACGCACCTCTCCCCCCCTCTCTCGTTTGCTGCCCCCAACAACTTTCCACTGGGGTTGGAACCCAATCTCCAGTTGAGGTACTAGGCACCCGATGTTCACCACGGGGAGGTGAGAGTAGGAGTTGATAGACAGAGGTTTGTTTTGAGAAAAACCTGTGGACGCTTATGTCCTCTTGAATGCACATGTCTACCATTTGAACATCATCCGAGTTGTAACGCTCAAAACAAAAACCGGAACAATGAAACGTCCCATCACAAAATTTTGTTATCTGCCAAGCAATGAATCCACCGATGAAAATACAATAATTTAATTCAATTCAAAAATTAAAAGCCCTACACAAATTAAAAACCCTACACAAAATAAAAACACTACACAAAATAAAAACCCTACACAAATTAAAAGGCAAATAAAATGTCATCATACACAACACAACACACTTCTACCCGAGCGTCGAACTTGTCGAGTTGTAGAAGCTGAGTAAGGTCAATGATTCTCGGGAATTATTTCTCCAGAAGAGTCCTGAAACCAAAGGTCGCTCGCCCCTCCCCTTCCCGATCCTTTACCCCCTCCTCCGTCAGCTCTGTGCTATTATGCTGGCTGATGTCTCCTTATCCCCTGACTGTATGGTGTATAACTGTCTGTCATGCCTAGTTTCCTTCCTGGGACGCTTATGGCTTCATTGCTGTTCGTCTCTCCTTTCTCAAAACATATCCTTCCCTTAAACTTCCCAATTGGGCTGGATCTAAGGTGTTATACGACCCGTGCCGATGATCAGCCAGGCTGAGGGCCCAATTAAAAAACTAGCTCAGTCGCGAACGGAGTATCCGGATACCTGGCGACCTCCGGATTAACCAGCCTTATCTGTATACACGGATCTCTGTACAGATGGACCAACCCTTATCCGCTACTCGTGGGATTTTCAATGAACTTTTTAAAATAAACAAAACAAACAAAACAAACAAAACAAAATCATAAAACCGTATCGGCCAGCAGTACGACGGCAAAGTTGTCTGCTGTACCGGCCAGCAGTACGACGGCAAAGTTGTCTGCTGTTCATCCCTCTTCCACTGGTGCTGACATGGCTGTGGAAACTCACAGCCCTGTTGTCGCCAGTGGAATATCGGATAATCAGGTAAAATTACCTTCTTCCTGTAGTGAGGTAGTTGTGAAGAACGGCTCCTCTACTACCACTGAGAGTAAACCTCTCAACACTTCTACACCACGAGTCGGAGGTAGTAGGGCTATGGTGCCAGGTCCTTCTACCTCCAAAGCAAATAATCCCAAAGAAGGTCCTGGGGGGGATGGGCGTAAGCTCAGACCCTCCAAGGCCTACTACAGGGACATGCGTAATGCTAAGAGGATTCTCCAGACGTTTGGTGAACAACTAAGCGCTGGAGGAAACTCTCAGCATGACGCCAAGATAAAATTGGCCAAGAATTTCCTGGCCAAAAATAATTTGAAGACCAGCCAAGACTCAAAGTCGAAGCGACAAAGGTCTAAGGAAGGTAGTGTTTCACTACCTAAACGCTCCAAAGTGCTAAACACCAGCACTTCTCTTGACCCTCGCAAGGCAAAAATGTCCTTCAGTGACGTTCTGAAGGACAAAATGGTAGTCGCGATCATCGACAAAAGTGATGTAGATGGCACGATCTCTGCCGAGAACTGGACATTGGCCAAAGGACAGCTGGCCTTCAGTTTTGTCGAGATCGTGTCTGACAATCCGGGACCACCGCCCATCACAAAAGATGGCGGTTGGCATCAGGGACACATCAAGTTGATGGTCTGTGATGATCAGAGGTCGTGCGATCTACTGACGCTGGCGGTCAGCCGACTTGGAGAGGTCTGGCCTGGTGCTAAGCTGGAGGTTGTAGCAAAGGAGGATATTCCTTGCAGACCAAGAGCTCGCATCACGGTTCCGGCCATATTCAAGGAAGCAGACCACGTATTGAAGGTAATCCGGCTCTCCAATCCAACCCTTCCTACTCACAACTGGAAGGTTGCGAAATTGGAGGATCCAAAGGGACCCTACAAGGGTGCAATTATAATCATCAATGCAGAGTCCCTTTCTCCTCTGGCGCAATCAAAAGGTGTGATTGGGTTTGGGTTCGATGAAATAACGCTGAGGGTCTATAAAAAAGATGGGGTCGAGGCACAAACCCTTCCCCCTCCCCCACCCACACAAGCGGAAACTGCTGCTGAGGAACCTGGTACATCGGTCACACTTCCTTCATTGGAAGACGATGCATCTCAGGTATCCCCAGTAACAGAGGAAGCTCCTAACACCGACCAAGGTTTTTCCGCAATGGAGGCCGAGGTCTACGACAGCGGAGATGAGGACATTCTTTTAGAATCGTCCTCTAATATGGATGACTCCGACATTACTGTGTTGGAGGCTGATCGGGAGTGCAGTAGCAAAAATGCTGCGGTTACTCCAGATTAACCTCCAACACTCCATAAAGGCTTCGGCCTCCCTTCTTCTTCGCCTATCCAGCAGCGATGAAGATATTGTCCTGATTCAAGAACCCTGGATTGTTAAATCCATTGTTCGAGGAATCAGGACTCCCAAATACTGCGTGCTGTATGCATCAGGTGAGGATGAACCCAGATCTTGCATATTAGTAAAACGCAGCCTAAATGTATATTTACTCCCTAATTTCAGCGATCGAGATACCACCGCCGCAAGTCTGGAAACAGCCAGAGGAACATTCTGGCTGGCGTCTGCGTATCTTGGCCACGACCATCTTGGCCCTCTCCCGGGAGATACTCTGGAGAGACTGATAACTGAAGCACAAAGGCTCAACATCGGCCTCATCATCGGTAGTGACGCTAACGCCCACCATACAGTATGGGGTAGCACGGATATAAACGACAGAGGTGAGTCTCTTTTCGACTATATTCTTAACAATAACCTAATCGTAAGTAACGTTGGTAATGAGCCAACCTTTATTACTAAAAATCGACAAGAAGTTTTAGATATAACTCTTGTCTCCGAATTCATTAATAATAATATTTTGAACTGGAAGGTATCTAAAGATCACTCCTTTTCTGATCATAGATACATCCAGTTTGACTTTATAAATGAACCACCTTGCCAACCGATCTTTCGAAATCTGAAAAGAACAAATTGGCCAAAATATAAGAGAACGTTAAATAGTTTAATAAAACCTGAACTTTTTAATACTCCCTCCAACATCGAAGATCTTGACGACAAAGTCAATAATCTAACATTAGCCCTAAACAAAGCTCTAGATACTGCATGCCCTTATAGCTTGTTGTAGCTATTCTTTCGTAAACACGATATATTAATTATTTAATGAAACACTCGTAGATAAATCTTTTCGGTTTTTTATTATACTAATAAAGTAAACTTTAAATTAATTTTAAGTTTTTTATATTGAGAGTTTTGTTGCACACTGCTCAGCACACACGACGAGAATGTTCTAATAATATTTTTACAAGGAAGAAATAGCAAGGAAAAAATCACAAGGAAAAGATAACAAGGAGGGAACCAAAAACATTCTGATTTAGGATGCGTTCAGAATTCTCGAGATCGGGAGCGTTCATTAATTGAAAGTAAATAATGGTCGCGTTCATTAATTGAAAGTAAATAATGGTCGCGTTCAAACAAGCAACTTATATATGATGCGATGCAACTTTGTTAACGCGATTGAGTATTAGGTGAATAAATTAATATCCACTACATCACCCTCCCCCAATCGAGCCCCCCATCCATGAGATCAGATTTTTACTTCACTTATCACAGACCGAAATATTAAATGCAGTGCGCTGGTTTCAATCTATCGATAGATATAGATACATCTCTGTTTTTAATTTGTACTACGAAATATTTTCGTAAACGTCGAATTACTTTGTATGGGCCCTCATAGGAAGGCGTAAGGCCGGTTTTAACTTTGTCGACTCTTACGAAAACTTGTTTGCATTCGCTCAAATGCTTTGGTATAAAAATCTCTTGTTCTGTTTGTCTAGTTTCTGTGGGTATAAGGTTTCTCATCGCGTTGCGTAGTTTTTCTATTAAGACGTCTGGAGAACTTTCTTGTTTTTCATTGCTAATGAAAATTTCTCCTGGTAGCCTGAGATTCTGCCCATACACCATTTCTGCCGCAGAAGAGTTTAAATCCTCTTTTACTGCGGAGCGGATTCCTAAAAGAATAATTGGGAGTTCTGAGCTCCAGTTTATAGTGTTGCATCTAGCCTTAAGTGAACACTTTAGTTGCCTGTGAAAACGCTCAACCATGCCGTTGGCTTGCGGGTGATAAGGCGTAGTGTGTATTCGGTGTACCCCTAACAACCTTGAAAGTTCTCTGAATAGTTTGGACTCAAATTGACTCCCTTGGTCGGTAGTGATTTTCAAAGGTACACCAAAACGAGATATGAAATTTTCAACAAAAGTTTTCGCGACTGAACTGGCTGTTATGTCAACAAGAGGATAAGCTTCTGGCCAACGCGTAAATCTATCAACGGCTGTTAGGATATAAGAAAAACCATTGGATGTGGGAAGAGGTCCTACCAAGTCGAGGTGAATGTGGTCAAATCGTCCTTTTGGGACTTCGAATCTACCATGTTCTGACTTGGTGTGTCTTTGGACTTTCGACTTCTGACACCCCAAACAAGATCTGGTCCAGCTGTTGATGTTTTTGTTGATGTTTGGCCAGAAGTATCGATCTGTTATGAGTTTTCGCGTGGCGCGTATGCTTGGATGAGAGATCCCGTGAAGAATGTTGAAAACTTTGAAACGTAAGGAACTAGGAATGAAAGGCCTGTTTTTGTTATTCGAAGTTTCGCAATAGATCTTTAAGTGAGGGAATTCGAACGCTTTTAGTGAGAATGAAGATTTCTTTGATTTTTCATTTTTTAAAAGTTCTTGTAACTCTGGGTCAGTGGATTGTAACTTGGCGATTGTTTCTAGATCTAGCTCTTGACTTTTTATGGCAGCTATTTCGGGACAATGAAGACGAGAAAGAGCGTCGGCGACAACGTTGTCTTTGCCCTTAATGTGCTGTATGTCTGCAGTGAATTGGGAAATGAAATCTAAGTGACGTGTTTGTCGCGGACTTCTTTCCGTTTTACTGGTCAAAGCATAAGTGAGTGGTTTGTGATCAGTAAGTATTGTAACTTCACGACCTTCGACGAAAAACCTGAAGTGTTTGAGAGCTAAATATATAGCTAGTAACTCACGGTCAAAAGCTGAGTATTTGGATTCTGTGTCTTTGAGTTTTTTCGAGAAGAAAGCTAGTGGTTGCCAGGATTGATGAACTTGCTGCTGAAGGACTGCACCAACAGCTGTGTCTGATGCATCCGTAGCGATGCTGAAAGTCCCATTCTGAATTGGATGAGCCAGAAGGGTTACTTTCGATAGCGCTTCTTTTGCTTCATGAAAAACGCTGTCCAGAGTTTCAGGCCACGAAAAAGATTTTTTTAATTTTTTTTAATTGGTTAGGAGTGCTAAGTGTGAGTGAAGTGGAGCGATTATCTGTGCTAATTTAGGAATAAAACGATGATAATAATTTATCATTCCTATAAAGCGTTGAATCTGTTTGATTGACGTAGGTGTTGGGAATTTTAAGATGGCTTCGACACGATCTTTCGAAGGGGAAATACCTTCAGCATTGATTGTGTGGCTTAAAAATTCCAGAGAGGAAACACCGAAAACGCACTTTGACAGGTTGATATTAACTCCATACTCCTCCAGTCTTTTGAAAAGAAGTTCGAGATGGTGCTTATGTTGCTCTTCGTTTTGACTGGCGATCAAAAGATCATCAATGTACGCGAAAACGAAATCGAGACCAAAACAAACTTCGTTCATAAAACGTTGAAACGTTTGTGCGGCATTTCGAAGTCCGAATGGCATTCGGAGCCATTCGAATAAACCAAAAGGTGTTGTTATTGCCGTTTTATGAACGTCCTCAGGTGCGACGGGAATTAAGTGATAAGCTCTTACAATGTCAAGTTTTGAAAAGAATTTGCAGCCGTGTATGTTCATGGAAAAATCTTGGATGTGGTGGATCGGATGACAATCCGGTACCGTGGCAGCATTTAATCTGCGGTAATCACCACAAGGTCTCCAATCCTGGTTGTTCTTTTTCTTTACCATGTGGAGAGGTGAGCATGTGCTCGAAGAAGATGGCTTACAAATCCCTAGTTGCATCATGTGTTGAAACTCAGTTTTCGCAGCTTTGTGCCTAGAGGCATCAAGCCGTCTAGGCCTAGAAACTGGAAGTTGACCTTTTGTGACTATATGGTGCACTATTGTGTGCTTAATTGGCGCGAAATAGTTGGGTTCCTGTGTTAAACAAGGAAACTTTTTTAAAATTGTATTGTAATCACTATTGATTTGAAAGTGTTTGGGACTCGGATCGTTTGTTCGTATAGTTGAAGCACATGTCTGAAGTTTAGTAAGAGGATCTATCAGTTTTTTGTTCTTGGTATCTATCAGCAGATTAAATTTCGCTAAAAAATCGGCACCTAGTATTGGTCTGTTCACCGAGGCTAATACAAAGGAGTGTACAAAGTTTCGCCTTAGACCAATATCGAGGTTTAATAATTTCGAGCCGAATGTTGGAATCGTAGTTCCATTAGCTGCTGATAGTAAGTATAAAGGATTTTGGGATGCCGATCCCCTTTTTGTATTGTAAGGAAGAACTGAGAGATCCGCTCCTGTGTCGATTAGAAAAGTGAGATTTGAATTTTTATCTTTAATAAATAAGCGGCGGCTCAAAGGAGTCTGCATGTTTGCCGCTGCAACAGCAGGCTTATTTAGTTTGGGTGATCTGTGTGCTTTTGGTATTTTTGTTTTTCAAAATTGCAAGGCTTGTCGCATTTTCTCGCGTTTTTGCGATAACGTCTATGGTACCAGCAAATGTCTGAACCTGAATTTGAATTAGCGCGACTTCGAGAACGGTTGTCTCTATTTCTAAAATTTTGGGAAGACTTGCTTCTACTACGCGATTGTGAGCTGAGTGATAAAGCTTCGATCATTGACTCAATTTTATTAAGTCTTTGTTCGAGTTCATTAGTAGCGTTTGAAGTGTTATTATTTTGTTGCACCGAGGAAATACTAGTGATAAATGTACCCTGAGATGCCTCATAGATTTTGTCCGCTAAGGAAGCTAACTCATCTAAGGTTTTCGAACCTACTGAAAGTAATGCGATGTTTATGGCTTGTGGCAATCGACGCATCCACAATTTTTTAATAATGTCATCGTTAAAAGTAGTGCCGGCTAACATTTTCATCGAACGCAATACCTCCGACGGCTTTCGATCACCGATATCCGCTTTATCGATAAGCGTTTCCAACCGTTTTATCTCCGAAACTGAATGGCGTTCTATTAAAGCCGCTTTTAAAGCTAGATATTTTTCGGTGGCTGGTGGGTTTGAGAGGATATCGATCACTGAGTCACAGGTGTCTGGTGGAAGAGAAGCTACCGTGAGACAATATTTTGTCTCGGAACTAGATATCCTGTGTACCGTAAACTGTGCCTCAGCCTGAATAAACCAGGTGATTGGGTTGGTGTTCCAAAAAGTAGGAAGCCGAAGTTTAATTGACTCTACGAACGGAGGACTCGCTTGGGTTTGTGTATTGTGCTCGGTAGTGAAAATCAAATTCCCGGCATGGCCGGTATTCGAACCATTTTCCGTTCCACTAGGATCTGTCATTTCGGTTTTAGTTCCAGTCATAAATGAAAAACTTGGAAATAAAAACGCGAAATTCAAAAGTGAATTTCTAAAGTGAATTTGGAAAGTGAATCACGAAACTGATTTGATGTTCCGCGACAGAATGAGTTTGTTGAATAATAATGATTTGTTGGAAATAAAAACGAAATTCAAAAGTGAATTTCTAAAGTGAATCATGAAACTGATTGGATGTCCCGTGACCGAATGAATTTGTCGAATAACGCGGTATAAATTGTTTGTTTGAACGCTCACCCTAAAACTCTAATACCGAAAACCGAGAAAAAAAATGAAGAAGTGAAGTGGAAAAATTTTTGTTGAAAACTGAACGTGAAAATTCTGAACGCGTAGGTATATGTATATTAATAAAATATATTAAGTTGAGAATTACTTTGAAAAAAAAAAGAGTATACTATGCAAAATACTATAATATACTTAATATAATAATAATATATGCCATACGATTTTAAAATTGTGTGCTGTGCTGAAAACAAAACTCTCACCTGTACAATGTTTTTTTTTTTACAAAGATTTTGTTGTTTCTTGATGATCTGCTTGAAGGTTATGCTGATCCGCTTTTTGTACTGCTTTTCTGGTTGGGCGCTGGTTTTTATTCGTGTCTGGAGCGTGCGCCAATGATATATTGGTTAGGTATTTAGTATTACCTGCTGCTATTCTGGTTGTGCGGATGGTGGCAAATTTTTATTTCATAAAAAAAACTTGAAAAAAATGCTTGGAAAAGTTATTTATTCAAAAAAAAAACTTTTCGGAAAAAAAAATGTGCGCAAGTTTATTCCAAAAAAAACTGCGAGAAAAAATTCTTGCTCCGCCTCTGCAAGTTATTTATTCCAAAAAAAAAAACTTGTGAAAAAAATTAGTGCTCCGCCTCTGCAACAAGTTATTTATTCTAAAAAAAACTTGTGAAAAAAATTAGTGCTCCGCCTCTGCAACAAGTTATTTATTCTAAAAAAAACTTGTGAAAAAAATTAGTGCTCCGCCTCTGCAACAAGTTATTTATTCTAAAAAAAAACTTGTGAAAAAAATTAGTGCTCCGCCTCTGCAACAAGTTATTTATTCTAAAAAAAAACTTGTGAAAAAAAAGTGCAATTTGTTTATTCCAAAAAAAATTGCGAGAAAAAATGTTGTATTCCTATGTGGTGCAATTCTTTGAACAATTATTGCAGCAGCACCAGCGTAGCGATGGCTATGAATGGTGGTGGTGGAGCGACTGTATGTGATGGCGTTGGCGTTGGAGCGAATGTAGATGATGATGAAGAAGCGATTGAAAGATGAATGATGAAAAGACGAAGATGTAGTGATGATGCTGGTGGTAGCAGCGACGAGAATGTTGGCGACACGTGTGAATGACGAATGCGAATGGTGGCGCTTGAAATGCCCTTGCACGCACTGTGGCAAAAACGATGTGAGATGTGGCGTCTTCTAGAACGTTGGCGACACGATGTTGAAGAGATGTTTCTAGTGGCGCTTATGTGGATTTTTGTCCGGTGGTGGCGATGAAATGATGTAACTGGTGGTGGTGGATGTGGCGGTAGCGCTGTATGTACAGATGTCTGTGGTTGTTCGTTCCAGTTCCAACGAAGAACTGTATTTTCACCGTTCACCAATATAGCTTGTTTCACCGTTGCTCTTGGTGGCGTGTTAGCGGGTGCCGTTATTGGGAACACTTCCCCGTTGCTCCGGTCTCAGTGGATTTTTGGACGATCCAGAAAAATTGTCCTTTTGTCGGGGTCACCAATATAGCTTGTTGTAGCTATTCTTTCGTAAACACGATATATTAATTATTTAATGAAACACTCGTAGATAAATCTTTTCGGTTTTTTATTATACTAATAAAGTAAACTTTAAATTAATTTTAAGTTTTTTATATTGAGAGTTTTGTTGCACACTGCTCAGCACACACGACGAGAATGTTCTAATAATATTTTTGCAAGGAAGAAATAGCAAGGAAAAAATCACAAGGAAAAGATAACAAGGAGGGAACCAAAACATTCTGATTTAGGATGCGTTCAGAATTCTCGAGATCGGGAGCGTTCATTAATTGAAAGTAAATAATGGTCGCGTTCATTAATTGAAAGGAAATAATGGTCGCGTTCAAACAAGCAACTTATATATGATGCGATGCAACTTTGTTAACGCGATTGAGTATTAGGTGAATAAATTAATATCCACTACACCCTCTTATACAAGTAAGAGGTAAAAAGAAGCCACACTGGTGGAACTCAGGGCTGGATCCACTTCGAAAAGAATGCAGAAAACTCTTTAACAGAGCCAAAGCTTCTAGAGACATGTCTGACTGGGATTCATATAAAGAATCACTGAAGATTTATAAAAAAGAACTGAGGAAAACCAAACGATCGTCTTGGAGAAACTTCTGTAGTAACGTTGAAGATTGCTCCGAAGCATCCAGGCTGCGCAAAATTCTCTCCAAAATTCCAATCATGCCAAGTTGCTTGAAAAACGCCTCTGGCCTCTGGACCAATTCAAGCGAAGAATCGCTCAACTTGCTACTAGACGTCCACTTTCCTGGTAGCTCTAATATTATTAATAACATTGCACTTAATAATGGTGACAATACTTTACAACCCCCACAAGGTCTAGTCACTAGGGAAAAACTCAATTGGGCTATTAACAGCTTTAAACCATACAAATCTGCTGGTCCGGATGGTGTAATTCCAGCCGAACTGCAAGAAAATGCAAGTTTTCTAATACCCATCCTAGAAAACATCTTCAAGGGTTGCCTTAATTTGGCATACATCCCGATGTCTTGGAGACAAGTTAAAGTTGTCTTTATTCCAAAAGCTGGAAAATCCAGTCATGTAAACCCTAAAGACTTAAGACCTATCAGCTTATCATCATTCCTTCTCAAAACTTTTGAGCGTCTGATCGATATTCACTTAAGGGCAAGTATTGATAAGTCCCTCCTTTCAAAGGCTCAACATGCCTACAACAAAGGGAAATCAATTGAAACGGCTCTACACAGTATAGTACGTACAATCGAATATTCCCTCCATCATAAAGAGTACACCTTAGTTGCATTCTTAGACATAGAAGGTGCATTTAACAATGTCGACACATCTGCAATTGCACGTGTATTGACATCTCTGAAGGTAGATAAGTCGATCAGCGAATTGATTAATCAGATGCTGATAAGCAGGATTATCAATTCAAAACTGGGCGATTTTACTACACAAAGGGGTGTCAGCAGAGGTACGCCACAAGGTGGTGTCCTATCCCCTCTCCTCTGGAACTTAGTAATAAATTAATTACTAACTACTCTAGAAAGAGAGGGATACAGAGTGTTTGCCTATGCGGACGATGTTGCTATTGCAGTAACGGGTAAACATCCCAATATACTAAAAGAACTCTTACAAAACGCTTTAAATAAGCTCACCAGATGGGCTAATCGGTGTGGACTAGGCGTTAACCCACAAAAAACCGACCTTGTCCTCTTCACAAGGAAATACAAAGTTCCATACATTGACCCTCCCCTCATAAACGGTGTACCACTTAAATTCTCTGATCAAGCAAAATACTTGGGTCTCATTTTAGATAAGAAATTAAGTTGGAAACCTAATATTCAAGAGAGAATAAACAAGGCCACAGTAGCCCTGTTCTCCTGTAAAAAGGCCATTGGTAATAAATGGGGCCTACAGCCCCACATTACACACTGGCTATACATCTCGGTCATAAGACCGATCCTTACTTATGGAGTAGTGGTATGGTGGACGGCGCTAGATACAGCGACAAACCGCGATAAACTCAGCAAAGTCCAACGAACAGCCTGCCTGTGTATGGGAGGAGCACTTCGCTCCACCCCTTCCGCTTCACTAGATGTTCTGTTCCATCTAATACCGCTGGACTTTTTCAGCAAGCAAACGGCCGCTAACACTGCCATACGGCTTCAAGCCTCCTCTCTGTGGATCAATAATGGAATTGGCCACACCACTATTTTGAACTCGTTCAGAACTATAAATAGTAATATTGACTACACCATACCCCATCCTCAGTTTAATAACTATAGCTTCAAGGTGACTATACCTCCCAGGTTTTCTTGGGAGAATACATCATTTTTGAACGATGGTCCTATAAACTTTTATACAGACGGATCAAAAATGGAGGTTGGGGTTGGTGGTGGCGTATACTCAGATAGACTTAACTTAAGTCTCTCCTTTCGTCTACCCGATCATTGTAGCGTGTTCCAAGCTGAAATCCTGGCTATAAAAGAAGTCCTATCCTGGCTTAGAGAAAACGTTATATCAAGTAATGATAAACGCATCTTCTCGGATAGCCAAGCTGCGTTAAAATCCTTAGACTCTGTCTCTACAAATTCACTAACAGCCCTAAATTGTCGATCATCTCTTACGGAGATGGCTACACAGTTCAACATTCACCTTTTCTGGGTGCCGGGCCATAGAGACATTCCAGGAAATTGCAAAGCTGACGAACTTGCAAAAAGCGGAACAACTTTACCTCTGCTGGCTCATAATGCTAGCGTAGGTATCCCCTTAGCTACATGTAAACTCATGCTAAAGCAAGATACCATAGAGAAAACAAACTTCAGGTGGAATAACACCACCACCTGTGTAGCGACTAAACGAATTTGGCCTAATCTTAGCACCAAGCGCTCAAAACAATTAATCTCTCTGAGTAGATTGCACATTAGCTACGTTATAGGTGTCCTGACTGGGCACTGCTTAATAGGAAGGCATGCTATTCGACTTGGAGCCCCTGCAAATGATTTTTGTAGGAGTTGCATGGACGAAGAAGAAGAGGAGACAATCTCTCATCTTCTGTGCACATGCCCTGCCTTATCACAAAGACGTAGAATCCACCTTGGAGACTACTACTTTAACGATACCAGTGATCTAAAAAATTCAGACATTACTTGTCTCCTACGCTTCATTCGAAGCTCCAATTGGTTCAACGAGTTAAGCTGATTAACTGATCCATGTGGTATCACAACGGACCATACTTTGGTCTAAGTGTGTTGGACGTCCCAAACCAACAGCCACTTTAACCTAACCTAACCTAACACAACACATTTATCAACATACAGTCCACTTTAAAAACAAAGAACCTCAAAAAAGAAAAAAGAGAAAAAAATACAATTATCGAAGTAGAAATAAAACCCTAGAATAAAAAAAAATAGTATACAAATTAATGAAATAACTCAAAAATCAATCATTTAAATTTCTTAAATAAAATATAAAACAACACAACAAAATGGATCCTAAAGGAATAAATAAAATCTCATTTTAATATTTAAAATAATTAATTTTATTTCTCTTAATTCACCCAACACATTATCACAAAAGGTTTAAATTCTTATTGGTAACACAAAAAATATGAATTCTTGAATTATAAAAATTAATTTTATAACCTCAACACAACACACAATATAAAAATAATTTATTTTTAAATTTCAACACATCACATACATATGTATAATCAAAATAATTTGAATTAAAATTCATCACTAAATAAAAATAGCAAAACCCCGTCAGCATTTTAAAATTCAAATCCCGTCGGATCAAATCGCCGTCGGCATTTGACTTTAATAAACTCAACACTTTAACACAAAATTCAACAGCATATTTACATAACACATTAAAATTAAACACTTTTAATTAAAAAATAAAACAATACAAAAACTCACTAAACGTCGTTAAATTTATTAATTTGTATTTTTTTGTTTTTAATAAAATAATATTAATTTTTATTTTATTAACACACGAAAAATTACATTTCCCGATATGACGTTATCAAAAATATTTGGCGGCCATTTGCAAATTATTTGCAATATGAAAAATATGAAAACAAAATATGCACTCATACAAACATATTACAATTCGCCGCGAAACCGAATCGATATACGAAAAAAAAAATCCCAAGCACACGCACACACACACAAAAGGAAATTTAAAATTAAACAAAATGTAAATGAAATATAATATAAAATAAAAATGAAATATATTATAAATAAAATTCAAATTAATTCCAAAACACTTATCCTAAATCCAATCTGCGCTTTATGCAGATTAACAGCAACAACAGTAGCAGCAGTAACAGCAGCAGAAGCAGCAACAACAACAAAACACTGCACAATCACTACACCGCACAACACTTGAATTAATTTTTGTATTAATTTATAATTTAATTAATTTTTATATTAATTAATTTATAAGCAATATAATTGGCACCGCACACCAATTTACTTAATATTATAATAATTGATATCACACCATCAATTAAATAAATACAACAACAAATATTCACACGCCCGTAACTTACACATGATCGCGAACCGAACCGTCATCAATGACCTGACCATAGAGGAAATATATTATCTAGAGTCTCGACTGCTACCCGTCCTACCTGAAACACCCTCAAATTTTATTCGAGGTGAACTCTCTCAAATTCGAGGTGAACTCTCTCAAATTCGCTATCGGTGAATGCATGTGAGTGGGGAAAAAAAAACAAAATGAAGGATTGGGCTAAAATAGAAACTTATGGAATTTTTGTGACCTGTCAAAAATGACAATCAATTTTGCAAAACAAAACAATGGGTTTCGGATTTTAAGAGTAAGTTTTTGTTAATTGATTTGATATTTAATATAATTTGATATTTTTCAGACCAAAAACCTTTATAATGAAAAGAGTATATACAAGTTCACTTCATTGAATAAAAAGTAAGTCAAATTGCAGCGAAAGAGGTGCAACAATAATCGATTTATTTTATACTCTGTGTTTCCATTTTAGATGCTGCCCATTACATACCATAATGCAGGAAGCAATTTCCATCAAGAAATCTGGAAGACAAAGTATACTTGTTTACAGGTAAGTTTTTTATATTATATTTCTCTTAACAAAATAGTATCAATGTTTTTAACGATAGACGCTGCCCATTGTATTTGTGTGTACATCTCAACGGTCATAGCTGCCGCAGGTGTTGATGGCAGAGGTGTCACCGTCGCTGCAAATAGTCAGATGCTTGTAATGCAACAACACCAGCAGCAACAACCCCACCAAAGCTACGAATTCAATTCCAAATTAGCGAACATCCTCAGCTATGCCATCGACTTTGTGTTACTTTGTGAGATTCAAGTCAATTTTACAAGTGAAAGCTTCGACATAGTCGACCGCCTAGTTTTGGAGCGACTAAACAGCAGCAACAGCAACGGCTGAGTACCTATGCAGCAAATCAGGTTAATTAATTCATTTACTTACGAGTAATGTAATGGATATTTTAAATTCTATTGTTCTTTAGTATTTCCAAAACGTCCTCCGCCTATTCATCAGCCGCCAAGAAATATGATGCTGCAAGCCGACCAAAAAAAACGACTTGCAGCTACAATTAAAGCAACATTTTCTGGTTTCATAGAGTGCAACTGTCTCACAAAATGATAGCGGGACGCTGAACTGGCCGCTTACGCCGACACATTCCAAGTAAATGAGGAACTGAAAGTCGACTTAGAAGCAAACTGCTGTGAGAACACCTTCTAAATGACGGGAATCGGAAGTCGGAAGTAAGTCTTCTGAATATTGAAAATCTCATCATTTTCGTATGTACTATTTTAAAATTTCCAGAAATGGTGGTAAACTTATAGACTGGGAAAATAAAATCTGAATTCCATGAATACATAATGCCTATTGAATCACCAAAACTAAGTGCATTCTGAACACAACTAACTGGACTCACATAGAAGACCGTCGACACAGGAATACCCCTACAAACTACTCTAATGATGTTCCAAGAATTGGGAACCCGCAACCTTTACCTGCCGAAGATGTCCAAAAATAATACAATCGGAAATTGTGCATTTGTGACATGGTCCGATTAGGATTTTGGAATTTGCCTCGCATAAGAATGTTACAAACGGCTTGCCACAAATTTTTAATCAAAGGATCGACTTACGAGCACTATTCCGGGAATGGTACAATTCAAAACCAATCAATTTGCTACAATTTCATTTCACGTTCATTGACCAGAAAACTCATAATGCCAAGACCACTTCAAAGTAAGTAACATAAACCACAAACTTTGAAAGCACTAATTGTTTTTTTTTCAGCAACAAATCAAAACCAAGCGGTATTGCAACAAATCCTGCAATGAAGATAATTCGAAGTCGATTGGACTCTTTAAATCTCATCCATTAATAGTCAAAGTTCGTGGCGCAGCTAGTTTTTAAATAAAGTTGTATTTTTTTTTCAAAATTGTATGTAATTTAGTATAATTTTGTTTTAGATTTAAAGCTATTAATGTATTTTCATTTAAAAAACAAAAACTGGATTTTAAAATGTAACTTCTTAGTTTTTGAGTAAATAAAAAAATATTAAATGTACTTTTTCCAAGAAAAACACTTCTTTTTGGTTTGATCTGCTCAGGTCAATTCTATGGAGTCTGGTCAAAACAACATAAGTCCAAAATCTTAGTTTTGAGAAAAACGCGTTTAAAAGTTCAAATTTTTTTTTTAAATCCCGTTGTGGTTATTTCAGAAATATTTTGATGCAATATATCTAGAAATGATGATATTCATATGAATATAATGTTTTTATTTGAAATCTATGTTTGTATATATGTTTTAAGGGTAATATGTTGTTTTTACCAAGCCGATTTTTCATTTCATTTCAACACTGTTAAGACCAAACGAAAGTAGATATTTATTTTGTACAGTTCTGTATACTTAACTCAAATTTGACAAAATGGACTTATGTCGTTTTGACCAGACTCCATAGAATTATTATAGTGTATATGTACCTTTTTTATTTTTTATTTCGTTTTTAGCAAATGATAATATTTTTTTTTTTTCTGCATTTATCTTTATTGAGTCTTTCAAATGATAATAAAAAACAAATAAGGTTGTTTAGGTAGGTTGTATTTTTTTTTTATTGACACATGTTCAATTTAACAAAATTAAAAACTTAGTATTTTTAATCCTATTCTTCTTATGTTTTGGTTCATCACGTTCGTATGTATTCCTTTGTGATTTCATGTGGTCAACAGCATTGGTCAGAAATTCGTTCTTTCAATTTTGCCTCAGAGTGGAAAGTTTAAATTCCGTTGAGTCTGATAACTCTGGTCGACAAAATTATACTTTTTTTTGTCACCCAAACAAAAAATACTTTTTGAGAGGATTAAGATATCCTGACCTCGAATCTCACCTTTAAATTTATCTACTACATCAGGTTTTTAAAATATACCTCTTTGAACATTTTAAAGACAAACAAAACCGGTAAAGCATGACGTATCTCTTAACACCATAAGAATAAATATATATATAAATTATTGTATAGATCCATAGTTTTGTAGTACAAAAAAAAGAAAAATATATTTGATAAGAATTTCATTTAATTTATAAACTTCGTTGGTCATGAGTTGCTGATCAGCCAGCTGTAAAAGATCGCCAGATTGCTCCATTTCCTGGAAGTCACCCTGTTCATGTTGCTGATCGGCGGTGGTGAGCAGCTGCGTTTGCAGGACGCCCGAATGCATTGTTGCGACTTGATGGTGTTGCTCTTCGTGGATTTCCGTTCCTTCTACCTGTCCAAGTATTTTACCTTAAAAAAGAAAAACATTGAAGAAATATTTTTGGACATTTTTTTTAAACCCTTACCAGTGATAGGGCACAAGGCTTGCTGCTGGTGTTCCTCATGGTTAAATGACGAAACATCCATCACCGCCGTCTTCACCTGAGACTGCTTCTGTTTCGGCGGCCCGACATGTCGCATGGGTGGCGCAATTTGTTGGATTTTATGTATCTGAAGCTGTGATTGGTGCCGGGTAAGGACTTGTTGTTGTTTTGAAGTAGTTTCCTTCGACATAACTTTCTTTGTCACTTTCAAATCACCAGATTTCGAGAGTTGCGTATTAACTTGAGGACGATGAATTGGAGTCATAATTGTATTCGAAGTTTGCGTGGGGATTTGGATGTTGTGTTGAACGGGGCCATTCTCGTTGGCGTTTGAAGACAAGGATGCAGCAACTTCGCTACCCATTCGGAAAATTCCGCTATTTGTTTCTCCCTTCGAAACAACGCGAATGTCAGCTTCAGTTTATATGCTTTAAGTTTGATGAAACTATCAAAAAATTAAAGTTTAAAGTTACTTACATTCGTTGATGTTGTCCCATTGAAGCCAGCCTTTTTGACAACTCCAGAAGTGTTGGTGTCTTGAGTGATGATCACATCAGCTGAAAACGGTTCCGTTGCGCTTGTGTTCTTCATGCTTCCATTGACTTTGATTATTTTCGACTGCAAGGAAATCAATTAGAACAAAAACCCTTGAAATAAAATGCTCTAAGAACTAACCTCAACAGCACGCTCATTTTTCGTCTTAACCCTCACCGAGACAGTGTTGCTGTTTTTCATTCTTTCCACCGTGTGCGACGGAATGAGGTCCTCCTCCAAGTCTTCGTCACCAATCATCGCCGAGTCATCGAAATCACTATCGTCCAGCTTCCTCTTCAAAGCAGGAATGCTTCCAGGACCGAAATTACTTGTTTGTAAGACGGGATGTGCCGCTTGCATGGGCAGTGGGGTGTTTGTCTGTACATTTGCTACACCACTTGCTGGGGCATTATTTTCGACTGGTTCATCCGCACACCACTGTTTGACTTCATCGATAGCCTTGTTTTTGGACGTTCTCGACAACCGACTTGAATCACTTCCGGGCGATGATAAATTCATTTTGGTCGTCTCTTCTATTTTATTCGGATCCTTTATGACATCTTTCTGCAAGTCCACCACTTTGATGGCGGCAGCGAGGCTGGCTGCCTGTTGCTTCGCTTGTTGTGCGGCTCTTTGCTCTTTCTGACGGGCAAGTTGTTTTTCGAAGGTTTCTAAGATTTGTGGAACATTTTCTAAAAGAACCTGCGGTTCCCAAGTATTGTGCTCATGCGAACACGATTCCCACTTGACCAAGTACTAGTGCATTTTTCTCCGGGGATTAAAACGTTTGGCGACAATTTTATCAACGATTTCATCTTCTGTTTCTCCATTTGCATTGGGAATGGTTAGCTTGGCACGACGACTACTATTGGGGCGGTAAAAATATATTTAATGCTTAAATCAAATGGATGACATACTCACATTAAAGGTGCACGTTGTATGGGTGTACTGGTGACCAATTTACTCGGGATCTGCTGAACTGGCAGTGGTGGTTTTTTCACAACCGCATTCCGAATCGGCGAGAGATCATTGGTTTCTTCTTCGTGTTGTTTTTTGTTATTATCGGGACCTTGGTGTTGGTTAGAATTTGTTTGGCTTGTGGAATTTGTGGTTCTAGGAAATTAAAAAGACAAAATAACATCAATGAAAGTCTTTGCCTGGCGTTTTGTAACAGTATTCGAAGAGTACAAAAGTGTACTGGCAAGTAGCTGTTTATTCTTCATCGAAATTCATAGTAAGTTGAGGTAAAATGGAAATGAAAAATAACAACAAATTCTTACCACATAGCTCCTGGGGCAGTTCCTGAAACAGCGTGCAGCCAATGCAGATATTGTCTGTGCATCTTTTAAGCGCTTAAGTCCGATGTAACAACCCGCAAGACCTTTGAATATCTCAAAACGATAGTTAGCCAAACTCTGAACTGCCCTGTAATAATGAATTGCTTCCTTACATCGTTTCAATTGAAGAAATATCTTCCCACGCAAAAGATACGCTTCAACGTTTGTTGAATCAACTGGAATTGCTTTGTGGGTAAAATAGGAAGCCTGTTCGTATTTTCCATTTGCCGATAGACTCTCAGCCATGACAAACCAATTTTCCGAACTAAATTCATTGATGTTCGATTGCTGGCTAGCCAGCTTTTCCAATTCTGCTAGATTATTATTCCTCTCATAGACCACGGCTAATGGCATGATATGTTCTGTGCTATATGGACTTATCATGTGTGTTGTTTCTAGATAATGCTGCGCCTGAGCATGGTGCCCATTGTAGTAGAGAGCTTTTCCAATTAACGTTAGAATATAATCGTTTTGATGAAGTTTTGTGTTGTCGTTAATAGATTGGAATTTTTTTGACGCATCCAGATGTTTATGAACGTACATTTGAGCATGGCCTTTTATCCACGAACTTAACCACTCATCATTCTTTGGAGCCGAACTCACTATAAAATTATAAAAGAAGCTTAAAACACACAAAATATTTAAAATAATTGCTTGCTTACCATTCACTACCAACGAATTGACTTCAATTCCATCGACGCCGACTTCCAAGAGTGAACTTATAGCTTACATGGGCATTGGACAATCACGCAGTACATCTTTGTAAGAGGCAATATCCTCCAATGGATTTCTTGACTGTCGATGTTGTAGCTTTGCTAGAAGCATGTTTATCTTTGGAAGTCTAGACTTACTCGGAATCGATTGCAATGTCGAAAAAGCCAAATTGGAGTCATTCAGCTCACGATAGCAGATAGCCAGCAGCGACAGCAGATATTTGATTAAAAATGAGGACATAAGAATCCATCGGATTAGAGCGATGTAGTTTTAACTAAAAAAACAAAATAATATTCACATAATTTGAGTTTAAAATTAACGTAATGAACACACCTTGAATTTGTACCTCTTTGCTCCAGAATAAATACGTCGGCGTTGCTGGCTTCCTTCTCGGAAGATTCCACTCTTCCTGTTGCAACATTCTCCTTGGTTTCTTCTTTATCTGAGGATTAAACTAGGTGCAAATTCATTATATATTTTCATTTCAATAAATTAATATTTTGTATTTAAATTGTTTTACCTTCATTTGCATTACTGGGAATTAATTTTCGTAGAACTGTCAACAAAATACTAACCTCGGTGTTAATCTGTCAAAACTGGGTTAAACTCAAATTAGGCCACGTTCGCATTGTAGTTCTATGGTGCGCCTATACTTTCCGCATGATTTTTTTTGTTTTTAGCGAAACTTTTCATAAAAATCACAGAATTTGTGTGCCAAAAGCAGTCAAATACTATTTTTAGCACAGTTTTCACTAAAAAGAAGTTGCAAAAATTCATTTTTCTTAAAATATTGCATTCATTTTTCAATTTTTGAATTCAACGGATCTCTTTTTTGAACGGCTGAGTTCACCTCACATTGTTTTTCCCCTAACTGTGCATACTGAGCCCCAAAAGCCCATAACAACTACATAGAATCTGGATTTTCCCATAAGAAATGCACGGGACAACTAACACATGCTTATGCTAATGGGCAAAATTTGCTCAATTTAGTTTGTAGGTCGAAAGAGAGCGAACCCATTAAGTCGGGACTCTAGATAATATATTTCCTCTATGGACCTGACCGTCATCGACTTCTTACAATGATGGCCAAGAAGATAAAACAGCAAGAATACTATGATCAGTTATCAATGGATAACTGTTGCTCTCTCAATGAGTTTGAGCAACGAGAACATATACATACTTAGTATATGAACATGATGCAAATGTTTTTGCAGGGCACAAACTGTACAGTTAGTTTTGGCCTTGGAATTGTTTTTTTTGGCCTTTTGATTATATGTTACTAAAGTTTTTTTTCTCTCTTTACATGTACCAAAGTTAGCACAAGAGGCGATATCGAGTTGCCATTGTAAAATAATTCTAATGAAGGCATTTACCAGGGCCGGCCCTACACTACATTGCGAACATCGTTCACCGGGGCGGAGAATGTTTGGCACACCAATTATTTATCTATTCAATTATATTAAATTAAATTATAATTAATGTAAAAGTATTTATTATTTATAATTCATCATTATTTCTGAATTATACAAAATGATTATTGTGAATTAACCAACAAAATTAATAGCCCAAAATGACACTTCTTGTCAAACAATTTGTCTATGTTTTTATAATTGAAAGAATCATCTTTTAACCTTGGTAATAGAAGAAAAGGTCAATTCATTCGTTCTCGAACTTTCAAGTTACACATATAATTTAATAAAGTATACATTTTTATAACGATTAAGCAATCGAATTTTAGGTAAACCAAAAAGGAAGAATTTTAATCTTTAACCAGTGACACAAACAGTCGCTATATAAGACCCATATCATCCCCGTCCTGCTATATGGTGCAGAAGCATGGACTATGACAAAAGCGGATGAAAGCACATTGGGTCGTTTCGAGAGAAAGGTTCTTCGTGTGATCTACGGTCCCGTATGCATCGAAGGGGAGTGGAGGAAAAGATGGAACGACGAGCTGTACGGGCTGTACAGCGACGTAGACTTAGTCAGAAGGGTAAAAGTCCAACGACTAAGATGGCTGGGTCACGTAGAGCGCATGGAAACCAATGCTCCGGCCCGGAAAGTCTTCGAATCCACACCCACAGGACAGCGCAGTAGAGGAAGACGGCGAATCAGGTGGCGCGCACAAGTGGAAGGTGACCTAAACCAACTCGGAGCGCGAAACTGCAGACATCGAGCAAGATGGAGAAGTTTGTTGGGTGAGGCCCTAGTTCACACAGGACTGTAGTGCCAAGTTAAGTAAGTAAGTAATGAAGTTCGAAAGAGAAAGGAAGAAATAAAAAATTAAATAGAAATAAATCTGTCTCGGCATGCACGTACAAGCTATTCCTAGCATGTTATTGACGTTTGTCTTTCCTTTTCTTCGTATTTGTTCGCATTTGCTTCACTTCGTGTTAGTGTTTAGTAAAGCTAATACCTCAATATGGGAAATGAAAGTGAATTCAAGTGGACGATAGGTATACCCGTTGGGTGCACCGAGCGAGCAACGAAAGTAGAAATAAAAGATATCTGTCAAAATAATGCACGGGCTTACCCCTTGAAAACAATGGGAATTAGCTAGTCGCGGTAAGAATCGCTGTAGCACAAGCTGTCACTAAAATCGCTCGCGCAGGAAGAACGTCAGCTGTCATTTTTGTTTGACATTTATACATTTGTGTTTAGTTTTGTAAGACTATTCATATTTTTGGGCAACTTAATTTTCAATTTTTAAATTAAAAAATAGACCAACGCGATGAAAGTAATCATTAGTAATAAATAAAAAAATGGCTTGTTTTCATATAGTGCTGTGAACAGACCCACAGATATGTCAAAATGTAGCGCGACTAATAGCGGAAAGTAGAAAATTATTCAACAATGGCGACAGCGATCGCTGCAGCAACAGCTTCCCATTGTGGCGTTGTGTACTATTTTCGTATGTTTCAACTTTGACAGCGCGACAAGCGACCGCTACAGCGACTCCGTTCTGCTGGGGCAGTTAAACACCCGAAAAGTCTTCGTGTAATAATGCGCGCTTCTCCTTATGACACTTCAAAACAAAATAGCCGATTAATGCGCATTAAATACATGTGCTGTGTAATACCGGACAAAGCATTAAATGAAGTTGTGCAAGGAGATTTTTCTTGACTTACTTTCCAGTCAACTTTACAATAAAGTGTCTTGATTGGAAGGCAAATTTTGGGTAGCTGGCCAATCAAATGCTAGAAACTTGCTTTGCTTTCAAGTCTCTTATGTCGTCTGAACCTGCCCAATGTTTTTGATATACATTCGCCTCGTTTTATTATAAAGCACTGTAATATACAAATTGAAAATTTTACTAAACGAAGATGAATATTATTGTCAAACGGCTTATTTTATTTTGGAAAATCAAATAGTCAGATTTTAAAAACGAACACAAATAAAAATATACAAAAAAAGAGGCTGGGATGCGACCCACACTGATAACTTTCCATCCCGTCTGTCGATTTGTCTTGCTTGAAAGTTTGTAGGTTTTCGTTGTTTTGTTAATAAAGTAATCAGTTAAATTATTCTAAAAACATTAAAAATAACCAACGATGATGAAATAGATTGATTTCAAAATCTATTTTTGTAAAGAAGATTTTTAATAGAAAAACAATTTTTAAAAACTTTAGTAGCATTTCTTAAAAGTTTTTATAAATAAATACAAATTGGATTGAATTGGTCAATATCTTGTATTGTTCACGAGATATCGAGGACCGAACATCAATTTTTACCAATTTTGCGTACTTGTAGATTTTAATTTTGTATGAAAAAACGGACTGTTGGATTTTTTATATTAAAATCACTGAATGTCGAAAACAATATTTTCTGTGAGATTAAATTAGTTTGAAACCAATATTTTTAATTTTTGTAAAGATATTTGGGTCCAAAGTAAATTTTTACTAACTTTTAGTAATGTTTTGTTTATGTTTTTATTTTGTGTAAAAAAAACTGTCAATTCGATTTTTCTCAAAATTTTACTGAATGTTGACAACAATATTTTTTAAAAGATAAAACTAGTTTAAAACCAATGTCTCAAAATTTTGAAAAGTTATTTGAGTAGAAAATCAATTTTTACCAACTTTTATACTTTTTTTTAGATTTTTATTTTTCGTAAAAAACTGTCAATTCGATTTTTCTTAAAATTTTACCGAAGCCATAATCTCAAATTTTTAGAAAGATATTTTAGTCGAAAATCAATTTTTACCAACTTTTATTAATTTTTTTTAGGTTTTTATTTTTGGTAAAAAAAACTGTCAATTCGATTTAATTCAAGTCTCTAGCATTATTGGATCGTGAGGTATTAAGGGTTAACCAAAATTTGTACATTTTTTTAAACTGCTATGATAAAAAAAACCACCCACGCAATTTTCGTGAGAGCCCTTTCTGCATCTTTCTTCATTATTATCTGTATAATAAAATTTATTTGAAGTCGATATCTCTTCTGGTTCTTTAGCCATGGACGACGAAAAAAACTTCGTGAACGTACGGACGTACAGACGTACAGACGTACAGACGTACGGACGTACAGACGTACGAACGTACGTACACACGCACACACAGACATCTCTCTAAAAATCTTTTATTTCGACTCTAGGGATCTTGAAACGTCGAGAAATGTCAAAATTTTCAATTTGACAAATCGGACCAATTACAATAAAATAAAAATAACACCAATTCCCAAAAAGTAGCGATAGGTTTATAGGCTCAACTTTCCATTACCGCAGCACGAATTTCGAAATGCGTTTTTATTTTTTGATAGATATGTGCAAATAAATAATAATTAAAGCAATTTTAGAGCGGGGAAACATTTGTTTCTATTTGAAATTAATTTTCAAAGTTCACTTTTTCACATAAAAAACAACGCAAAAATGGTTAATTTTGACATATTTTCTTTCCTGTTTTTTGTTCAGTGTTGCCATACTTGATTTTTTTGTTGGGGATTTCTTTGATCTTAGTGCTCAAATGCAAAAAGTACTTTGCACATACCCAAACTCGCACCCACCCCAAATCCTATAGTGATTCCAAGCAGGGGGGTTGCAGGGGGCGGCATGCCTCCTCTTACATACCTAGCTGTTAGTACGCCATACTATCAATTCAAAAAAAACTTGTTTTAGGCTCAGAAATAAAATACAAAAAAAGTAGGGTTAATTCCGAAAAAGAAAATATTCCATTTTATGACTTAACGGTGTTTCCTCGCCTCAATCTAAAACATGTTATATTGAGACCCCTACCTAACTGTAAAAAAAAAAGAGAAGGAAATTCGTGCTGCGGTAATGGAAAGTCGCCCCACAAGTGATTACCTGGGGTCGGAATTCCTTTGAACAATTTATTAAAATGAACCATTCAACCACACCGATTAACGGTCGATTTATTTTAAGATTACCTTTCCGAATATGTAAATTTGTATTATAAATCTACTAGATTTTAGAGCATTTTTTTACTCTAAAGCGATAAACAGATTAAAACAGCAACATCAACATCAGCAAATATTTTCGAAACATGTTGAAAACTGCACCGTCAACTTACATTTAATCAACAGTCAGTACTGCAACAACGGTAAATTCAGGACTTACATAGGTCTTAGGTAAAAGTGCTGTTGATGTTTTTGCTACAATCTGTGCTGAGTGCATAGAGGAAATATTATTATCTAGAGTCCCGATTTAATGGGTATGCTCTCTTTCGGACTACAAGCTAAATTGAGAGGATTCTGTCCATAAGGCTAAGCATTTGTTAGTTGTCCCGTGCATTTCTTATGGGACCAAGCCATTATGGATGTAGTTGTTAAGGAATTTATGCCCATCTTGCTCAACCGCGGGGGGAAAAACTATGAGTGAGTTGAATTCAAAAATAGAAAAATGAATGCAAAAATGTAGAAAAATTAATAGTGTAGCTCCTTTTCAGTGAAAACTGTGCTTAAAATAATATTTTACTCCTTTTGGAAACAAATTCTATGATTTGTTTGAACATTTTAGCTAAAAGCAGAATAAATCGAAAAAGTTGGAATCCGCGAGTCCCATTTGGGTTGAGCATACGATACGAGCATAATCGCGGTCATCGCGCGTAAGTTCACGTTTATCAAGCCATTCAAACTCAGTTTCCTCATCGTCTTCGTCATCATCACCAAACAATAAAGTTGACGAAGCTTGAAGCGCCAAAGAGAACAACAAGTCTTTATCTATCAGTGGAAACAGTGTGCACAGAGAACGGGCGCGGTATCTCCCAATCAATCCATTCCACCTGTCAGATGTAAATCACTAAGTTCAAGGAAAGTCAATCACGATGTTAAAGGAACGTAAATCACGAAGTTAAAGGAACTCTAGTGTGTCCAGTGCTGGGAAACCTAGATGATAGCAGTGAATACCTGAGTGATATTAGCGCAATGGATTCCGAAAAGCGTATCAATCAACCGTTCAAAGAAACCACTATAATGTCTATTGAAGATGAAGCTACGAACGGCGAACGGATCTCTATCAAATACAAATTAAACCGAACGGCAACTAGTGATAGAGGAAGAGGAACTTAAGGAGTAAGTAACTGAAGAAACTACATAGTAGTCACGAAGACGAAGATGATGATGAAGAAGACGGAGAGGATGCAGGTGAAATTGTTGAATAATCTAAAAAATATGACGAGATTTTGAAGACGAAGCAGGGGAAAGCCTTGAAATGAGCAAAGAGGAACAGGATAATCTTGATCTCGAAAGTGCCAAGAAGAAGGAGGAAGATGCTAACAAGTCCGATTTTGAAAAAGACAACTACTATATGAAGAACAGCTACACCACCAGAAGTAATTTAATTTAAGATCCAAAACGAATTTGAATTGATTGAATTACTCATTTAAAGGTTGTTCCACAATATCCAATATCCAAGACGTCAGAATTATCAAGAACCAACCGGTATGATTACGCCTCCTTTACCCTAGGACCACCACTACCAATCTACGAAGATTTAGATCCTTATGGACGCAGTGCTAGATACAGAGAACTGCCAGAACATAGGATGCCTCATTATGAGGACGAGGGAGTAGTGCGTCCAACTCGTGAAGTGATTGTACACAGAGTTAAACACCCAGGCCTAAGTGGTGAATGGAATGATCCTTTGATGCATTCCAAGTTCCCTGGTGGTCGTGCTCTTTCGGATCTTGAGAGAAGCGGCAAAAGTCGCCGCGATAGACAAAGCTGTACCAGTAATTCACTTTATTCCAGTTCAACAAGATCAAAATCAGATTCAAATTCTGAATCAGGTCGATTTACAAGTCCAAAGCAAAGACGTCGTTACAATAGCAGTTCACACAAAAGTCGACCACCTAGACGACATTTCCGAACTGGCAGTAGTCTTAAATTACCAAGTCCCAGGCGTCCTCCAAGCAAGTTAAATTTAAATTTTCTTGTGGTTAGTATTTTTATTTATGTTTCTATAAATTAAGAATCAAATTCCATAAAAAAGAACAGCCTACAGCACAAACGAAAGGGAAGAGCTTCCCCACCATCCAAAAAGTCTGGAGCCGATAACACGAAGAGAAATGTTGCGTGGCAAGAGGAGGTAAGGAGGTGGGTGAAGTGGAAGGGTAGGATAAGGATGAGGTAGGAAAAAGAGATAGGAAGATTTGGAAAAGGTTAGGTGGGATTGTTGAGCTCCGGGGGACTCGGCCTGCTTGTGGTGCACGGCGTCATCTCGTCGGACGGGGGGATCTTGCCCCCGAAACTCAACCTCGCCTACAGACAAAAACACAGATCAGGCCTAGGGATGAGGATAAGGAAGGAAACATACACGGATGGACTATTGGCACATCAGGGCACTGCGGATGTTAGTGCAGTGAGGCCATAACCCGCCCTACCTTAGGAATCCGCGGCCAGTATTGGATTCCCCCTAACTGACAGTGGATGGTCGGTTTCACATCAAATCATTGACCTTATACCCTGAAAAAAAGTCTTCAACAGTTCATGCTTTATTTACACAAATCACAACAAAAGTCCATTTTTTTCAGCATGAAAGGCGGATGAAATTTATTCTATTACATCCATGTTACATTTTTGGAAATCTACATTTATTTTTGAAGAAAAAAAAATCAATAAACAAAAAAAATTACGGTTCAAAAGAAACAATATCAAAAAAAAACAAAACGTGAACTTTTCACTTTCCAATCGACGCAATAGTACACAGCACCCTTTTTGGTGCTTACCCAATAATTAACTAACGTTTCGATTTTTGTCCCTACCTCGATAGAGCTCTGTTTGTGTCACTGGTTAAAGATTAAAATTCTTATGATTTGTTGTATTGACCAAATTTAGTTTTATATTGAGGGTGGAAAATTTAGTTTTCCGTCGACTATTTGGTCACTTTATTTTGGTAAGGAAAACAAATTCTTTAACTTATCCCGACGTTTCGGCAAGGATTGTTGCCTTCTTGTTGTGCATACTTATAAGTTTATCTATTTCTGTTTTCATAAAATAAAGTTCCCCTGAAGAAGACAACAATCCTTGCCGAAACGTCGGGATAAGTTAAAGAATTTGTTTTCTTTACCAAAATAAAGTGACCAAATAGCCGACGGAAAACTAAATTTTCCACCCTCAATATAAGATTAAAATTCTTCTTTTTTGGTTTAAATAAAATTCGATTGCTTAATCGTTATAAAATGTATACTTTATTAAATTATATGTGTAGCTTGAAAGTTCGAGAACGAATGAATGACCTTTTCTCATATTACCAAGGTTAAAAGATAATTTTACCAGTTATAAAAACATAGAAAAATTGTTTGACAGGAAGTGTCATTTTGGGCTATTAATTTTGTTGGCTAATTCACAATAATCATTTTGTATAAATCAGAAACAATGATGAATTATAAATAATAAATACTTTCACATTTGTTATAATTAAATTTAATATAATTGAATAAATAAATAATTGGTGTGCCAAACATTCTCCGCCCCGGTGAACGATGTTCGCAATGTAGTATAGAGCCGAACATGATGCAAAAACATTTGCATCATGTTCATATACTATGTATATGTTCTCGTTGCTCAAACTCATTGAGAGAGCAACAGTTATCCATTGATAACTGATCATAGTATTCTTGCTGTTTTATCTTCTTGGCCATCATTGTAAGAAGTCGATGACGGTCATTGATTGATGGCGGTTCGGTTCGCGATCGTGTGTAGGTTACGGGCGTGTGAATATTTTTTGTTGTATTTATTTAATTGATAGTGCGATATCAATTATTATACTATTAAGTAAATTGGTGTGCGGTGCCAATTATATTGATTATAAATTAATTCATATAAAAATTAATTAAATTATAAATTAATACAAAAATTAATTCAAGTGTTGTGCGGTTTAGTGATTGTGCAGTGTTTTGTTGTTGTTGCTGCTTCTGCTGCTGTTGTTGCTGTTAATCTGCATAAAGCGCAGATTGGATTTAGGATAAGTGTTTTGGAATTAATTTTAATTTTATTTATAATATATTTCATTTTTATTTTATATTATATTTCATTTATATTTTGTTTAATTTTAAATTTCCTTTTGGGTTTTGTGTGTGTGTGCGTGTGCTTGGGATTTTTTTTTTCGTATATCGATTCGGTTTCGCGGCGAATTGTAATATGTTTGTATGAGTGCATATTTTGTTTTCATATTTTTCGTATTGCAAATAATTTGAATTCTTCTTAATGATGCAGAACACAAGTCGATAACAAATACAAGCACTTGAACTTGATTTGTTTATTATGTGTTATATGAGTGCAAAATTAAGTTAATATTGGATGATACAAATTGCAGGCACTTGAACCTGAAATGTATGCGAACTGTCGATCAAATTACTCAAAAGAAATGTTTTAAAATGATATTTATTTGTGGGCCAATGCCTCTTTTATACTTATAATTAATTGCATAAAATGCTTACAATGGGTAAATAAAATAAATGCTTACAATGAATATATGTATATAATTAAATTATTAATTATCTGGGTCAATATGCAACGATCGAACGCCACCGCGTTGGTTCGTTGTATCCAACTCAGAATGAAATACAGTCAGCATTATTGTTGTTTATGTTGTTTATGTTGTTTAACAAACTTCCCCGCGTTGAATGGCTCAATTCAACTGTATTCTCATATGACGTTGACATCGTACTGTGTTCTTGGTTGTGAAATAGGTGTGGAATTAGTGGCTGACGTCAATTTCTTTCGGAGTTTGCAAATAATTACAATTTCAAAGCTCATTGAAAGAAGAAGAGCAAAATAGCTGACAAAGTGGTGATGAATGCTATTGAAGAATACTTTGTCGTTCAGCTTGAGGAGACCTTGATGTTGTAGGGTTGTGAGGGTGTATGCTCACGGTGTCCAGGGTTTAGTTAAATAAAACACCAAAATTTAACATCAATAGGTCTTTGTCTTTATTTTTTATTATCTTTATATTATTTGGAAGTTATTTCATATAATCGGTTAACATTCTTTTTGTTCTAAATCTACTTTCTGGTAATAATACTTCTCCTCATCTGGATCTTGGCTCGTTCCACTGGTCTGAAGTAGTCTACGCGGTAGGTGGCGGTCAACAGGCGGCGCGGGTTTCGTTTCTTCCGTCAATTCGATCAGGACTGGGGTAATCGCCGTTACGCAGGTGAATCGCCTCTAATCGTGGGCAACCCACGGCCGAAACGGTAATTCACAGCCGAAACTGGTAACACACAGCCGAAGCTGGTAACACACGGCCGAAACCGGTAACACACGGCCTAAGCCGGTAACACACAGCCGAAGCTGGTAACACACAGCCGAAGCTGGTAACACACAGCCGAAGCTGGTAACACACAGCCGAAGCTGGTAACACACGGCCGAAACCGGTAACACACGGCCGAAGCCGGTAACACACAGCCGAAGCTGGTAACACACAGCCGAAGCTGGTAACACACAGCCGAAGCTGGTAACACACAGCCGAAGCTGGTAACACACGGCCGAAACCGGTAACACACGGCCTAAGCCGGTAACACACAGCCGAAGCTGGTAACACACAGCCGAAGCTGGTAACACACAGCCGAAGCTGGTAACACACAGCCGAAGCTGGTAACACACAGCCGAATCTGGTAACACACAGCCGAAGCTGGTAACACACAGCCGAAGCTGGTAACACACGGCCGAAACCGGTAACACACAGCCGAAACCGGTAACACACGGCGTAAGCCGGTAACACACAGCCGAAGCTGGTAACACACAGCCGAAGCTGGTAACACACGGCCGAAACCGGTAACTCACGGCCTAAGCCGGTAACACACAGCCGAAGCTGGTAACACACAGCCGAAGCTGGTAACACACGGCCGAAACCGGTAACACACAGCCGAAGCTGGTAACATACAGCCGAAGCTGGTAACACACGGCCGAAACCGGTAACACACGGCCTAAGCCGGTAACACACAGCCGAAGCTGGTAACACACAGCCGAAGCTGGTAACACACGGCCGAAACCGGTAACACACAGCCGAAGCTGGTAACTTACTTAAACTTGAATATTACACAAGAAGCCCCTTACCTCTGGTGGGGGGAAGCCTCTGTTTATATTCAAAACTACTTACCACTAATCCTTGCTTACCGTTGAACTGGTAAATTAATTAATCTTGAATATTTCACAAAAGCCCCTTACCTCTGGTGGGGGGAAGCCTCTGTGTATATCCAAACTACTTACCTCTAATCCTCGCTTAACGTTGAACTTTCTCGTCTTTCTACTTTGTTCACTCCTTGGTTTGCTCTCTTTGTTCGGTTCTACTAGGCAACCTTTTGGTAACAACCTAGTGTGAATTATATTTTTGCGAATGACAAAATCAGCTTTGCCCATTAATGTCACCATGTTTTGGCCCGGTTGAATTGAGTGTGAACTCAATGATCGGTATAGTGACCGAACGCATGTAATTTGTTAGTGTTTTAGTTGTAGATTTGTAATGCGTCATTACAATTCCCCCCTTCTTTGGAAAACGAGGACTTCCTCGTCTTGTCCTTTTTTTTGTTTCCTTTGTAGGAAAACCCCTTTTTTTTCTCTGGATTATTTATTATATTTTTTTGTTTGTTTTTTTTTTTAACTTTTTTTTTTTATTTTTAATTTTTTTTTTATCTATAAGCCTAACAAAAAATTAGCTTCAAGCTTGAATACAAAAAGATTATTCATATTTCTAATTCAAAAGAGAAAAAAAAATTGACACAACAACTCCCTTTTTTTTTTTTTTTTTTTTTTTTTATAACCTTACGGTTTTTTGTTGTTCGCCGTACGTGGGTGTTTCCTTCTACCTTCATGGTAGGGTGTTGATGGATCAGGTACTGCATAGATCGGATAAAATCTTTGGCCTTTTCTTTTGGGCCTTGTCGTTTTCGCGCAATTTCATCTTCCAACTTATTGATATATCGGATTGGTAAGAAATGTTCTAAGAAAGCCTTGTGAAAATCGGCCCATGTCAAGAATTGCTCTTGTTTTATACGATACCACTCCAACGCCGTACCTCTTAGTATTTCGGGTAAGGTACGAACCATCTCTTGCGGTGGGATCCTATAACACTCGATCATTTCTTCCAGTCGCTTGATCAATTCTGAAACGTTGCCAGTGCCGTCGAACCTTACTCCCCATTTTCGGACGATATTCATCACTTCGGCTTCGCGGCTCAGAATCATGCGACCTTCCAAAGTAGGTTCATATTGTCTAGTTGGTATTAGTTGTTGTATCGGTTGGTCGGGCATGTGCTGGGCGCCGTGTGAGACTACTGGTGGCAATGTATTCACCTTGGTCTCGTGCATGCCGGCTTGGGCTTTGGTTTGTATCCTACCTGCGCGGAGTTTATCGCGGGATGGCACACAGAAAAAGTAATCTTTGACCCCTTCTTTCCGCGTGGTATTGTGAGTGGTTTGGTCTGATTCCTCTCCACCGTTGGACTGCTCTACTGCTTGGCTAGAGTCGACGTCTCGGATCTCTCTGTCTAGGGCCAGTTTTCCTACCTCTACTAGGAGGTTTTGCGTCGACTTCCGCAGTCTCGCCTCTTTAATGTAGGCGCTAAAACGGGCTCTGAGGGTTGGCAGGGTTCCCTCCGTATCCAGGTTCAACTGGGCCATTCGCTCCACAATCTCTTGCTTTTTCAATAGGTAAATTGCTCCTATAAAAGCAAATACGTCGAATTCAGGTTCGTCATCCTCTTTTCCCAAAAGAGGAAAACGTTATCAATCGGCAAAAAAAAATACAATTACGGTATCCGGTGAGGCTATAGCGTGTCTGGCTATCGGAGTGCGGTACGGTGCGGTGAACGGTAAAGTGCGGTGCGGTAAACGGTAAAGCACGGTGCGGTGAACGGTAAAGTGCGGCGCGGTAAACGGTAAAGTGCAGTAAAAAGTAAAGTGCGGTGCGGTATACGGTAAAGTGCGGTGCCGTAAACGGTAAAGTGCGGTGCGGTAAACGGTAAAGTGCGGTGCGGTGAACGGTAAAGTGCAGTGCGGTTTTAATACGGTCGGGATGCGGTCGGTAATTTGATAACGTTGTTCTTGTCTCCTTTTACTGTGGGTTTTTTTTTTCATTCGGTTCGTCGGTGGTGGACCTTATTGTCGCTGCTCGGGCGCCAAAATGTGAGGGTGTTTTAGATTTCCCAGCTGGGGTATGCTCACGGTGTCCAGGGTTTAGTTAAATAAAACACCAAAATTTAACATCAATAGGTCTTTGTCTTTATTTTTTATTATCTTTATATTATTTGGAAGTTATTTCATACAATCGGTTAACATTCTTTTTGTTCTAAATCTACTTTCTGGTAATAATACTTCTCCTCATCTGGATCTTGGCTCGTTCCACTGGTCTGAAGTAGTCTACGCGGTAGGTGGCGGTCAACAGGCGGCGCGGGTTTCGTTTCTTCCGTCAATTCGATCAGGACTGGGGTAATCGCCGTTACGCAGGTGAATCGCCTCTAATCGTGGGCAACCCACGGCCGAAACGGTAATTCACAGCCGAAACTGGTAACACACAGCCGAAGCTGGTAACACACAGCCGAAGCTGGTAACACACAGCCGAAGCTGGTAACACACAGCCGAAGCTGGTAACACACAGCCGAAGCTGGTAACACACAGTCGAAGCTGGTAACACACGGCCGAAACCGGTAACACACGGCCTTAGCCGGTAACACACAGCCGAAGCTGGTAACACACAGCCGAAGCTGGTAACACACGGCCGAAACCGGTAACACACGGCCTAAGCCGGTAACACACAGCCGAAGCTGGTAACACACAGCCGAAGCTGGTAACACACAGCCGAAGCTGGTAACACACAGCCGAATCTGTTAACACACAGCCGAAGCTGGTAACACACAGCCGAAGCTGGTAACACACGGCCGAAACCGGTAACACACGGCCGAAACCGGTAACACACGGCCTAAGCCGGTAACACACAGCCGAAGCTGGTAACACACAGCCGAAGCTGGTAACACACGGCCGAAACCGGTAACACACGGCCTAAGCCGGTTGTATATTTTAATCCATCCGATTATCATATACCAACATTTTTTAATATTTACCCTACAACAGCTTCTCTGTTTAATCAATGACAACAGCAACAGCTTTTCTGCATGCTTTATTTTCAAATTACATTAAATTAATTTTCTCACAATAGTCAGCAGTTTTCTCTTGCATTCATGCTCTGCACTTACCTGGCTGAAGTGTATTATGTTTCTTGTATCATATTATTTTTGTATATTTTAGGATTTTGTAAATTTAGCTAAGTAAGCAAAATGATTGTATAAATAGTATTGTAAGCTAATAAAATTTATCATTTACGATCAAAAGGTTGTTCTGTGTTATTCATTATTATTGCTTCCCCCCACCAGTGGTAAGGGGCATTAATAGTTCACAAAAAACAAACTTCGCACTATACTGCAACATACAATAGGTACAAGCACCTTTTTGTATATCTTCATTCTGGTCAAGGTTTATGTACCCTGTCCATGAGTCGGAGCAAAATAGTTCCGACTTAAACATTGGTGACCCCGACGTGATATAGAACACGATCAGCCTCTTGATTGTAAGTGATATAAAGCGTTCCAAGGGCTAAAACACTTGGTGTCCCAACCAGAGATCCAAGTATCCAGAGATCCAAGTATCCAGAGATCCAAGTATCCAGAGATCCAAGTATCCAGAGATCCAAGTAACCAGAGATCCGAACCAGAGATCCAAGCATCCAGAGATCCAAGTATCCAGAGATCCGAACCAGAGATCCAAGCATCCAGAGTTCCAGGTATCCAGTGTTCCGGTGTTCCAGAGTACAAATCTTCATAAACTTGCGTTTGGTATTTAGCATTGTCGAGGCCGTGCCACAGATACAAGTACCTAGAGTTCCAGTCAAAAACAACTCTTTGTAGCTGAAATGGAGGAAACGCAAGTATTCACTATTGTGGCTAGGCAAAAAGCCATAACCGATGAGTTGCTACGGCTAAAGACCAACATTGGTAAAGACAGCCCTGACCGTAAAACAGCCGATTACAAGGCGAAAAAATTATTAGCACTAGAAGCTCTTTGGTTGGAGTTTTCAAAAAACAATGTTTAAGTCGGAACTATTTTGCTCCGACTCATGGACAGGGTACATAAACCTTGACCAGAATGAAGATATACAAAAAGGTGCTTGTACCTATTGTATGTTGCAGTATAGTGCGAAGTTTGTTTTTTCTCTCTTTCAGTATTGGATTCCATGAAAGACATTAGTTCTGATAGCTGGTTTTTGGCACCCACAAAGTTTGTTGCGTTATCGCAGTATATGTTTTTGCAATGGCCCCTTCTGGCCATGAATCGTTTAAGTGCACCTATGAAACCTTGAGCCGTTAAATCGGTTACCAGCTCCAAATGGCAGGCCTTAGTGGAAAAGCAGCAGAAGATTGAAATATACGATTTTTGAGGCCGTTTGCCTCTTATCTTGTAGTGTGTTGATATCGGACCACAAAAGTCAACGCCTGTGTTGATAAATGGCCTTGCTGGTTCAATTCTATTTGCAGGCAGATTTCCCATTTGTTGTGACAAAAGCTTAGGTGTGGCACGAGCGCATTTGACACACTTGTGTAGCACTGATCAGGCAATCGTCTTTCCTTTTACAGCCCAAATGCTCTGCCTAGCAATCGAAAGCATGGTTTGTGGCCCAACATGATTGTTGTCCTCGTGAATTTCAACAAATAGCATTTTGGTGAAAGGATGATTATATGGTATCAATATGGGATGCTTAGCGTCGTATGGCAACGACGATGCTTCTAAACGCCCTCCCACACGAATCAGTCCTTCTTCATCTAAAAAGGGTGTCAGACTCTTGTATGGGTTCTTATTTGGTACTTCACCCTCGTCCCTCAGATGTCCAATTTCATCCTTAAATTGGTCTTGCTGCATATGCTTGAAGATGTTCTTTTTTGCTTGACTTAGTTCCGCAACTGATAGGGGACCATTTTTCAGCTTGATGTCTGCCAGCCTCAACTGAGTTCCTTCAGCTGACAATTCTTTTTCATTTTTCTTGATTTTGGTTATCATTGCCTTTTTCCTCAGGTTGTGAAGGTACCTTAGTATAAAGGCGACTATTCTTTCTGCAAATTTAAAGGAATTTTTATGGTTGAGTGTAGTTAAAAATCCCTCTCCATCCGGGGATGACTCGTGAACAGTGGCTCCAACGGATAGATTCTCGTCAATCGGTTTGTATTTAGGTGGCCAAATTGAAGTGGCTCCATGCAGAAACTTTGGTCCGTAGAACCAAATGTTGCAATCTTGAAGTCGTTCAGGTGCTATCCCACGTGAAAGCACATCAGCCGGATTTTCCTTTGACGGGACATGATGCCATTGCTGAAGTATTGTATTTTGTTGAATACGCGATACCCTATTAGCAACAAAAACATGGAGTGAGGTCGATGATGACGAATTGATCCAAGCAAGAACTATTTCTGAGTCTGTCCATAAAAATGTTGCTTCATTATGAATCTTAAGGTCCTTTTGTAAACGAAGCAGGAGCTCAGTGGCAAGGCAAGCGGCACATAACTCTAGTCGGGGAATAGTTGCTTGCTGTGCTAATTTTGTTTGTTTTGATGGTGCTACTCTTGATTTAGAACATAATAGTCGTACTGTGATACTGTTGTCACTGCTAACAGATCGGACGTATACTGCTGCTCCATAGGCCTTCTCCGAAGCGTCAGCAAAAATGTGATATTGTATGTTTTTCGGGTTTCTATGAGAAAATATGTGCCTATCAATTTTGATGTTGTTCAGTGATTGTAGGCCTTCACGATACTTGAGCCATGTCGTCTGCATTTCTTGAGGTAATGCTGCATCCCAGTCAAGCTTCAATTCCCACAGTTTCTGGAGAAATATTTTTGCGACGACGACCACCGGAGCCATAATCCCCAATGGATCAAATAGATGTGCGATGTCGGAATATGCAGATCGTTGGGTAACTCGAACCTTATCAATCCAGGATGTCTTGACACAGAGTTGATCAGATTTTGGCATCCACGTAAGTCCTACTGTCTTGATGTGTTCATCAACATTGCTGCCGAAGTCAAGCTCCGTTTCTCGGTCCTCGAGCGGAATGCCTTTCAGAAGAGATGCATGATTAGCTCACCACTTTCTTAACTTAAAACCACCTTTTTGCAAAATTGTTTGCAATTCCGATTGGGTTGTCATCAACTCGGCAATTTTGTCCGAGCCAGTTAACACGTCATCTACATAAAAGTCTCGTAACAGAGCCGTTGATCCCAATGGAAATCGTTCCTTGTTATCTTGGGCCAATGCTTGAAGGCACTTTGTGGCTAGGTATGATGCTGAGGTGGTGCCGTAGGTAACTGTCTGAAGCTTAAAGCACTTCAAGGCATCATTTGGGCTGCTTCTCCACCAAATCAACTGGAACTTCTGATCCTCTTCGTGTATGAGTACCTGCCGGTACATCTTCTCAATATCTGCGGTAAACACATATCTTGGCATGCGGAATCGTAGCAGCATTGAAAAGACATCATCTTGAATGGTTGGACCAGTGGAGAGAATATCATTAAGGGAAAGGTTTGTGGATGTCTTGGCGGAGGCATCAAATAATACTCTTAGCTTAGTAGTGCTGCTGTCTGGGTTTTGAATGCAGTGATGCGGCAAAAAGTAATATGGTTTGGCAATTTGAGGAAGGGATACTTCTTGCATATGACCCAATTGCAGATATTCTTCCATAAATTGTTTGTATAGCTTTTTTAAGTCTGGTGAATTCGCAAGTCTTCGTTCAAGAGCAATAAATCTTCGAAAAGCAATATCCCTTGATTCTCCCAGGCAAGTAGGTGCCTCTTTGAAGGGCAACCGAACCACAAATCGACCAGTGGAGTCTCTAGTTGTTGTTTGGATGAAGTGAGTCTCGCATCGTTTCTCGGCTTGAGTGAAATTATTGTCTGTAGCTGCAGTTGTTTCTTCTAAGCGCCAAAATCTTTCAATCTGTTGATCAAGAGCTTCATCTGCGGTGCAAATTCCGCAAGATGCCATCATAGGGTTGTATGAGTTAGTTGATACCTTGCCTACTGCTATCCATCCAAATACGGTATTTTGCAGGGTTGGAAGATCATCTCCTAGGCTTATTTGCCCAACAACCAAAGTCGAATAGAAGATTTCAGCACCGATGAGCAAGTCTATAGGTCCTGGCTGATCGAATTGTGAGTCAGCCAAAACAAGGTTATTTGGAATATTCCAGGTTGATGTATTGATGGGCCGTGATGGCTGTGTTGAAATAATTTTTGGAAGAATATGTGCTTCCACTCGGGTAGAGAATCCGTTGATTTTTGAGCTTATTTCAACGTTAATTCTTCGATGAGACGCCTGCTTGTTTTGACCGATGCCTTCAACACATAACGTCTCATAAGCCTCCCGCAGACCTAATGATTTTGCTAGTTTATCTGTTATTAGATTGACCTGTGATCCAGAATCTAGCAACGCTCGGCATGATATTTGTTTTCCACTTTGGCACTTAAGATGGACAATTGCTGTGCCTAGTATCACGCTTGATGATTTGTGTTGTTTGTTTATGATATGTGGATTGGTGCCCGCTGCGGAAGTGCAAAGACTTGCTGAGTCCGCGGTGGGAATTGTGCTGCCTGGTGATGCTGACATTTTCGAATTTTTGGATCTTGTTGACTCGTCCAAATGAAGAAGTGTGTTGTGCTTCTTTTGGCATTTTGTGCAACATCTGGAAGAACAATCATTTGAGGCATGTCCTGACTTAAGGCAGTTTGTGCAGTGCCTTGATTTTTGCACAAGGTTTAAGCGCTGTGATGGGCTTAATTGCAAAAATTTCTCACAGAAGTACAGCTGATGGTTGCCTTTGCAGAAGACGCATGTTGATCTTGTAGTTACTAGTGTCGTATACGCCTTGTCGGGTCTGGACCTTTGGCGTTGCTCTTCTGAACCTTTTCTTAGGCTTGGCCCTAGTGCCTCTAGGGATTGAAATCGCATCTCCAAGAACGACATGAACTCATTCAAAGATGGCAATGCCTTTGGTTGCTTGAGTGATTGCTCCCAAAGTGTGAGCGTATTTCTGTCCAGTTTCTTTATCAGAACGCTCATAAGAAGGGGATCCCAATTTGTAGTGTCGATGTTGAGACCCTTTAAACTAAGCATGCACTCTTGGGTGGTGTCATGCAACATCTTAATTGCTTTCGAGCTTTCATTTTGGATTGCAGGTTGCGCCAGCAATCGTTGTACATGCGCAGTTACAAGTAGACGAGGGTTGTCATACCGATCTTTAATTACCTGCCACGCTGCACTATAGTTGCTATCGGATGTTGAAAAGTGCCTTATCAGGTTCTCGGCTTCACCCGTTAACGTTGTTTTTAAATAAAAAAGCTTCTGACAATTCGCTATGTCTTGTTTGTCAACAAGCTCACTGAACAGATCGCTGTATTGTTTCCATTTGATGTAGCTTCCGTCAAATTTGGGCAAGGTTATCTTTGGAAGTTTCATAGCTTGCCTGGGACTAGGAGTCCCAACTGGGAGGAACGATGATGAGCTTTGTATGGTGGTTTCTTCAAGCTTGGTTGTAAATGCAATTATAGCTTGCGAGACTTCATCTTCTAACTTGTAGAACTCATTCATATCGTATCCATCCTGGGCTGGACTTTCAGAAAGGTCATTTATCCAGCGATGCATTTCTTCCAGCTCCATCCAGTATTTTTGGAGTGTATTCAACTTTATTGTACATAAGGTAGAACTCCAAGTCTCTGTAGTTCTAAGACTGGATAGCAACCGCTGTAGAGATTGTGCGGCTGTTTTTTGTCTTCGTATAATTCTGGCGATTTCTGATATTGGGATAACTTCTACAGGTTGTATCTTGCCAATATCTGTTCTGGAGCTTGCTTGCTCCTTCAAACTAGCCGCTCCACTAGTTTTCTTGATAGGGTCGGCATCTATAGGTACAATGGATTCTAAAGTTTGTTTGATTTCAATGTACGCCTTTTTTACCCTTTCGACGGTATTACTTTGCATATAAGGCGTGTCTGCCTTTACATATGCTTTTATCTGTATTTTGTAAATTTAGCTAAGTAAGCAAAATGATCGTAAATGATAAATTTTATTAGCTTACAATACTATTTATACAATCATTTTGCTTACTTAGCTAAATTTACAAAATCCTAAAATATACAAAAATAATATGATACAAGAAACATAATACACTTCAGCCAGGTAAGTGCAGAGCATGAATGCAAGAGAAAACTGCTGACTATTGTGAGAAAATTAATTTAATGTAATTTGAAAATAAAGCATGCAGAAAAGCTGTTGCTGTTGTCATTGATTAAACAGAGAAGCTGTTGTAGGGTAAATATTAAAAAATGTTGGTATATGATAATCGGATGGATTAAAATATACATTCTCCGCCCGTTGAACTATGTTCGAAATTATAGTACCATTTCGAAGGTTATGTTGTTGGGATTTTTGTCGTGGGGGTCTTCTTTTTTGCAGTCGAGGTTAGCCTGGATATCTGCCAAGGTTCTGCTAGGCTTTCTTTCTTCTTTTGAGATTACCGTTCTGTTTTTGCAGTAATAGTAGTATGACCATCGTAACAAGCAGATAAGGATTATGATGGATATGATTAATGCGAAGTAGCTCACTGTAAATTGGTGCACATCATTTTGATATGTTATGGATAGCAACGCTTTGGTAATATTTAAGAGTTCTCGCTTGAGTGCATCCAATTCCTCTAAATGTTTTTTTTACGGCAAGATTTCGTAAGAGGTTGATATCAAATTGTCTGGCAAGGCATACTTGGTTAGATTTCCAGCTGGAAGGAGTGACATCCTAAAGACCGTTCTTTGTATAAAATGGCCACGCAAGGTTATGAAGTCATTTTTAATAATGCAGGATGTTTCTTGTATCATATTATTTTTGTATATTTTAGGATTTTGTAAATTTAGCTAAGTAAGCAAAATGATTGTATAAATAGTATTGTAAGCTAATAAAATTTATCATTTACGATCAAAAGGTTGTTGTGTGTTATTCATTATTATTGCTTCCCCCCACCAGTGGTAAGGGGCATTAATAGTTCACAAAAAACAAACTTCGCACTATACTGCAACATACAATAGGTACAAGCACCTTTTTGTATATCTTCATTCTGGTCAAGGTTTATGTACCCTGTCCATGAGTCGGAGCAAAATAGTTCCGACTTAAACACCGGTAACACACAGCCGAAGCTGGTAACACACAGCCGAAGCTGGTAACACACGGCCGAAACCGGTAACACACAGCCGAAGCTGGTAACACACAGCCGAAGCTGGTAACACACGGCCGAAACCGGTAACACACGGCCTAAGCCGGTAACACACAGCCGAAGCTGGTAACACACAGCCGAAGCTGGTAACACACGGCCGAAACCGGTAACACACAGCCGAAGCTGGTAACTTACTTAAACTTGAATATTACACAAGAAGCCCCTTACCTCTGGTGGGGGGAAGCCTCTGTTTATATTCAAAACTACTTACCACTAATCCTTGCTTACCGTTGAACTGGTAAATTAATTAATCTTGAATATTTCACAAAAGCCCCTTACCTCTGGTGGGGGGAAGCCTCTGTGTATATCCAAACTACTTACCTCTAATCCTCGCTTAACGTTGAACTTTCTCGTCTTTCTACTTTGTTCACTCCTTGGTTTGCTCTCTTTGTTCGGTTCTACTAGGCAACCTTTTGGTAACAACCTAGTGTGAATTATATTTTTGCGAATGACAAAATCAGCTTTGCCCATTAATGTCACCATGTTTTGGCCCGGTTGAATTGAGTGTGAACTCAATGATCGGTATAGTGACCGAACGCATGTAATTTGTTAGTGTTTTAGTTGTAGATTTGTAATGCGTCATTACAGGGTAGAGAGTTGAATCTGGAGATGATTTAAGGCTTCTAGATGACTGTTGTTGAATGTTGGAAGTGATTCCAGAGCTGCGTGCACATCCTTGGGTTTGGCAATTAAAGATATGTTCCCAAAGCTTATGTAGGATGATTGTAGAGCGCTGATCATCATCTGATTTCCTTCAATGGTAATGAGATTGTTTCTCAGTATACAATCATTTTCCATTGAGAGAATGCCGGATCCAGTGAGTTCAATTTGTAATGTTTTTGTTTTGCATACAGCAGTTAATTGAATATTATAAAGGGTCCCGAATACCCATTGATTTCTGCTATTCAGCTGGGTCCAAATTAAGTCATTACTTGGTTTCAGTATGCTGCATGATGGTACGGTATTGTTGTTGAAGAGATTAAATTCACAATTGTATGCTTGTGAACCAGCATGGTATTTTGCCTTTCTGTTGGCACAAAAAAACTGCATGTCTTTTCCCTTGTAACAATCCTTAGGTTCGGATGCTGTCATTGCAAAGTATTGGTCTCTATGACGATTTATAGCCAAAAATTCCATTGCCGGACTGATGATCAGGAGCGTGTAATTAACGATTGACGGAAAGGGTGTGAGTTGAAATAGATTGAAGGATTCTTGTTCAACTAGTGGAATTTTAATGACAAATAACAGGTGGTTTCCAGTAGCCTGACCCTTTGTTGTTGATATCTTGTAGAAGTGGAGCAAATCTTCTTGCTCGAATGGTAATTTTTGGGATTGGGGTAAATTGTTTTTGATGTTGATAATTTCCGCCCTCAATTGCGCTGGTGATAGCAGAAGGGGACTTATGGTTCCATAGTGTACGTCCGTAAATGTGTTGCGAATGGCATTTTCAATTTGCTGCAAGTTTGTAGCCATAAGCATTAATTGCATTGTTAAAGACGTAAAAATTTGAAAGATTCTAAACTGATCAGTTGTATCTCCAATTCTCGCAATGATGTGTGTCACTTGATTTTGAAGCGTTATAATGCGGTTTTTTCCTTCGAGATAATCTTGTTTCATTATGTTGATGGTGGAGTCTATGATGGAAGTCTGATTTTTTAGCATTTTTAATAGATGCGCTTCATTTGCGTTAACTTGATTGATGGTTTTTGAGAGTTCTTCAGCGTAGTCAGAATCAAGCAGTCCAAATAACGAATGTGCTAAATTGCCGACTATGTTGATTGCCGCGCGTGGAGTTCGATGTTTTGAGATGAGGTTGGTGTCTGCTTGTAGGGTACTCCTCATATTTGTAAAATGTGTTACTAGCGCACTGCACGTCGTCCTTAACTGTAGTTGGTTGCATAAATGTTCAAGAGCAATTGTTCCATTGTTAAATGACTCTAATTCTGATCGAATGGGTGCTAGATCGTAGTAGACAATAATTTTCCATTCGTTGGCAACTAGATTTGTGGATCCAAGATTTTCGAAATATATTCCTGGATTATTGTCAAATCTTGATATGTTAATCGGCGATGCACAAACTACAGGTAGAAGAAACAATGACAATAAAACGGTGGTGATTAATGACACACATGACGTCCTTCTTCGTTTTGTAGGCGTTTCTGTCGTTTCATTCATTCGAGATTCGGATTGTGAAGTTGCGCATAATTCAAGCCGAGGAAGGGTCTGTTGTTTTACCGGAGTAATTCTTGACTTCGCACAGAGCAGTCTGACGATGATTGTGCGATCTCTATAAGTTGAACGAAGATACACAGCTGCACCATATGCTTGTTCTGATGCGTCAACAATGTTGTTCCTGAATATTATCCATTCATCCTTAAGATGTTGTGGTAGTTCGTCATCCCAAGACAGTTTTAGGTGCCAAAGCTGTTGCATGAAGATTTTGGCTTTAACTACTACTGGGCCAAAAAGTAATAGTGGATCAAAGATGCGTGCTATGTCTGAGCTGACTGATCGTTTAGTGATTGAGATACTATCAGATATTTGTGCTCTTCCACATAATTGGTCTGATTTTGGTTGCCAGATTAGACCTAAAGTTTTGATTGTGCAATTGATTGAATCGCTGAAATCAAGGCTGACTTCTTGGTCCTCAGCTCGGATATCCTTTAATAATGATGGATGGTTTGCACACCATTTGCGGAGTTTGAGTCCAGCTCCATTGAAGAAACCTGGTATTGTGCCTCTTTCGCATGAGCGATGCTGTCCGATCCACTAATGCAGTCATCGACGTAGAAGTCATCTTGAAGTATTTGAGCCCCAATCGGTTGTGTCATTTTGTTTTGGGTTGCTAGCTATTGTAAGGATTTAGTTGCCAAGTAAGGTCCGGATGATGTTCCGTAAGTTACTGTTTTCAATCTATAGTACCTTATCTCGTCTGATGATCTCCGTCTCCACATGATGAGTTGATAGGGTTGATCTTCTTCATGTATCAGAATCAGCCTGTACATCTTCTCAACATCTGCTGTAAAAACGTACTTGTGCAAGCGAAAACGAAGTAGTATAGATAATAGTTCACTTTGAACTGTAGGTCCAGTGTGGAGGATGTCATTAAGCGATAGACCAGACAAAGTTTTTTCTGAGGCGTCGAAAACCACCAGTAGTTTTGTTGTACTGCTGTCAGGCTTCAATACGCAATGGTGAGGTATGAAGAAATGCGATCCTTGAATGCTGTCTTGTCTGATCTCTTCCATGTGTCCAAGAGATTCATATTCGTCCATAAATTTGACATAATCTTCTCTTAGTTTAGGGTTTTTGTTTAGTCGTCCTTCTAGTGACATAAAACGATTAAACGCTGTTTGCATAGAGTCACCTAGGGCTACGCCATTTTCTCGAAATGGTAACCTAACGATGAACCGCCAAGTTTCCGATCTAGACACATTTTGAATAAAGTGTGATTCACAGTATTTTTCTAATGATGTCATCTGTTTTTGTGTGTTTTCAAAGTCATCAAGCCTCCAAAATCGTTCAATAAGCTCGTTGGTTGATTCTTCTTCGCACAAGATGCCACAAGTAGCAGTGTTGTATGTCGTATCTTCAATTTTGCCGGTTACTACCCAACCAAATACTGTGTTTTGTAAAATTGGCATCTTGTCGCCAATTTGTATTTGTTCGGGGCGGATTAACTGATGGTAAAATTCTGCTCCCAAAAGGACTTCAATCTTACTGGATTGGTGGAAGTTGGGATCTGCCAAGTTGATGTAGAAGTATCTAGATTTTGAGTGGGTTGAGGAGATACGATGTTCGGAAGTATGAAGGCTTCCAGTCTGCATGCGAAACTGCCCATTGTTGAGTGAAGTTGAATGTTTATTCGCTGTGTTGTGTTTCGTGTTCTTCTGCCAATGCCCTCAATGCATAGATATGATGGTGTTGGTGATAAGGATAAGCGTTTAATAAGCCTCTCAATTATGAGGTTTATTTGAGAACCGGAATCTAAGATAGCTCTAACTTCACATGTTTGTCCGTTATTTGCTGTGATTTGAACCCTTGCGGTGGCCAAAAGAACGTAACCCTGCTTGTTGATCAATTGTTGTATAGTGGCAACCGTGAGCGGTGATGAGCCTCCTACTTCTGATGACATCAATTTGGTAGGTGAAGCACCTGCTACGATGGTTGTAGATGGATTGGATTTTCTTTGATTTGGACTTCATGAACATGCCCTTTCTAAATGCAGTAAGGTATTGTGTTTACCTGAGCACTTAGTGCAGCATCGGGATGAGCATGATTTCGCACTATGATCAACCTTGAAACAATTTACACATAGATGCCGTCTTTGGGTCCACTTAAGTCTTTCAGCAGCTGATATTTTTAAGAACTTCTCACAATAGTAAATAGGGTGGCTTTTTATCCCACATACCTTGCAATTTTCCGTGTTGGATGTGGCTATTGTTGTCACTGCCTTGGACTTTTCTTTTCCGCCAACAGCTTCTAGCGACTCAAATCGGTTTTTTTTTAATTTGAGAAATTCGTCCATCGTCTGCAGCTCTCGAGGGCTTTGTCGATCTAACTTCTTTATTAAGAGATGAGTGAGTAATGGGGCCCAGGATGCTGTCTCAATGCCAAGAGTTTTGAGTGCTGCAAGACATTCATGGATTGCGTCATGAAATTCTCTGATGGCCTTCATTTCTGGATTAATGTTCGGCAGACTGAGAATCCTCTGGATAAGTGCTGAGGTTTGCGCCCTTTTATTGCTCAAACGATCCTGGAGAATGTTCCAAGCAATACTATAGTTGTCTTCGGTCAGTTCAAGATGGCGCATCAGTCTCTCTGCATCACCGTACACATTTGTTTTCAAATACCACATTTTTTGGATGGGTGGTAATGGTTGTTCATGTATCATCTTAGTGAAGATGTTTGAAAATGTTTGCCATTTTAAAAAATCGCCGTCGAATTTGGGTATCGACATTTTAGGCAACTGAATTGCCGAGCGATCAGCTAGCTGTTTTGATGGCTCGCTTCTTTCAACGCTTGATGAAGTTTTGCTCAAAGAAGCTTGATTTTTGAGAACTGATGTCTCTAATTCGGTGTAAAACTCCATGTTGTAACCCTCAGATTCCGGATCATTAACAGCTTCCCAAACGGAGTGATGAATCTCCTCAATCTGAGTCCAAAGTCTGTTTATAGCCTCCAGACATTGGATGGGTGCTTCTTCTTTCACTTTTCCGTTGATGAGTCGGGCTAGTGAATTCATGAGTGCCTTTTGTCTTCTCATCAGGGTCTCAATGTTTGAGTTGTTATCTTGTTCTTTACGAGCAAGATTATTTGTTGATGTCAATGGATTATTAGGTTAAGATTGGTTGTCTTCTGTTCCCTTTGGCACGACATCGAGTTTGGTGTTGTTACTGGCCTCTATCTGCGCCAGTGAATCACTCAAGATTCGCTTATACTTTTCGTATAATGTCTTGATTTGTTCGAAATACTTAGAGGTAAAGTACTCGTGGTCTAACGATATGTCTGGTGTGTCGCGAATTCTGCCATCTGTAGCTTCGAATTCTTCCCATACGGTGTTTAGACGATTGAGTCTTGACGTGAAGTACTCTCTAGTTGTTTTGCGAGTGGAGGAATCTTTCGAGAAGTTGCGGATGATTGATTGTATCTCCTCTCCAGATATGCGTTGGCTCCTGGCTAAACTATCCATAGTAAAGCTGATGTTCTTTGAATGTAGGGGTCACCAAAAATGTTTGAGTTTCTACTTAATAGTGCAGAACACAAGTTGATAAATGATAACAAATGCAAGCACTTGAACTTGAATTGTTTATTGTGTGTTATATGCAAAATTAAGGTAATATTCGATGATACAATTGCAAGCCCTTGAAACCTGAACTGTATGGGAACTGAGATCAAATTACTCCAAAGAAATGTTTTAAAATGATATTTATTTGTGGGCCAATGCCTCTTTTATACATATAATTAATTACATAAAATGCTTACAATGGGTAAATAAAATAAATGCTTACAATGAATAAATATAATTAAATTATTAATTATCTGGGTCAATATGCAACGATCGAACGCCACCGCGATCGTTCGTTGTATCCAACTCAGAATGAAATACAGTCAGCATTATTGTTGTTTATGTTGTTTAACACAAATTAATAAATTTAACGACGTTTAGTGAGTTTTTGTATTGTTTTATTTTTTAATTAAAAGTGTTTAATTTTAATGTGTTATGTAAATATGGTGTTGAAGTTTTGTGTTAAAGTGTTGAGTTTATTAAAAGAGAAATGCCGACGGCGATTCGATCGGACGGGATTTGAATTTTGAAATGCCGATGGGGTTACGCTATTTTTTTTTCATTTTACTGAAATTTAAAAATAAATTATTTTTATATTGTGTGTTGTGTTGAGGTTATAACATTAATTTTTATAATTCAAGAATTCATATTTTTTGTGTTATCAATAAGAATATAAACCTTTTGTAATATTGTGTTGTGTGAATTAAGAGAAAGAAAATTAATTGTTTTAAATATTAAAACGAGATTTTATTTATTCCTTTAGGATCCATTTTGTTGTGTTGTTTTATATTTTATTTAAGAAATTTAAATGATTGATTTTTGAGTTATTTTATTAATATTTATAATATTTTTTTTTGAAACATTCTGTGGTTTTATTTCTACTTCGATAATTGTTTTTTTTTTTTTGAGGTTCTGGGTTTTTGAAAGTGGACTGTATGTTGATAAATATGTTGTGTTGTGTATGATAACATTTTATTTGCCTTTTAATTTGTGTAGGGTTTTTAATTTTTGAATTGAATTAAATTATTGTATTTTCATCGGTGGATTCATTGCTTGGCAGATAACAAAATTTTGTGATGGGACGGACATTAAAATGTTCCGGTTTTTGTTTTGAGCGTTACAACTCGGATAAGTCCATCGGTTCCAGGATGTGTTTCTGTTATCCTGGCTAATAACCATTGGGATGGTGGAAGTCTCTCGTCTTTTACTAAGACCAAGCCTCCTATTTTGGGTTGAGTTTCTTTACTGGTCCATTTAGGTCTTTGTTGTAATCGCGAAAGGTACTCTCTATTCCTATTTCGCCAAAAGTAGTCGACGAACATTTGAATCCTGGTCCATTTATCCAGGTAACTCACATGCTTTGGAGTTGATATGCTCCCTTGAGGTATTGACAGCAAAGGTTCTCCAATCAAGAAGTGTCCTGGAGTTAAGACGTCTAAGTCATCTATGTTTTCTGATAGAGGGCATAGAGGTCTGGAGTTCAAACATGCTTCAATTTGGGTGAGAAGTGTGCAGAGCTCCTCGAAAGTTAACCTCTCATCTCGTATCGTGCATTTTAGTTGATGTTTCACGGATTTCACTCCTGCTTCCCAGAGTCCACCAAAGTGAGGAGAAGCGGGAGGAATAAAGTTCCAGTTTGTTTCTGAATTGGACAGAATTCCAGCAATTTATCGCCAATCATGTTTAGCTTGCTCTAGCTCTAGCATCTTGGCTAATTCTCTATTTGCTCCAACAAAATTTGGGCCACAGTCGCTATAAGACCTCGACGGGCCGTGAAGCGAAGAAAAACTGCCAAAAAAGATTGTGTTGTCATATCTGAAACTGTTTCCAGATGAATAGCCTTTGTAACCAAACAAATAAAAATGGCAAAATAGCTTTTGAAGGTTTTAGGTCCTCTTCCTTTCCATGCTTTTATTTCTATAGGTCCGGCATAATCTATTCCGGTGTGGGTGAATGGTCTGGAGATTCTTTCATACCCATAATCCAATAAGACATACGGATGTATGCTGTAGTTTGTTGGTTTTCTCCGTGTAGGGTTTTGTTGTGAGCATCTCGCATCACAAGCTCCGAAAAATGGTAGTTAGGTTTCAAGGTTATCGGATGCTGCTGGTTGTACGGGAGCAACGTGTTTTGCAGTCGACCACCAACGCGTAGGATACCATTACCATCGATGAAAGCGTTGAGTGAGAGCAGTGATTTTTGAGTTGCACCTTTACTCTCGTATTCATCCAGTTCTGGATAATCGTGAACATCGCAATATACTTTTGCTTATAAGATCGTCTGCTGCATCATAATTTGCAAAGGTACATTGCCTTTTCTCTGCTCGTTTTTCTATTTCGATGTTGAGTGAAGATTGTTGTTCGGGAACTTCAAAATTCCATTTTTTTCGCAAGAATGAAGATTCGATCCACCATAGTTCTTGTGTTCCTAGTGTTGAGGGTGAGATGCCTCTGGATGCTAGATCAGCTGGGTTATGCTCTGTTGGGATATGTTTCCATATATCTTGCTTACGTTGTCGTCCATTTCGACGGTTGTGCTTTTATCCAAGCCAACGTAATCGTTGAATCAGACCAAGCATATAATTTTGTGTCGGGATAATCGAAAACATCCTTAGTGTAGCTCATAAGAGACGCAAGTAATGCAGCTCCACAAAGTTCAAGCCGTTTAAGGCTCACAGTTTTCAATGGAGCTACCTTTGTGTTGGATAAAAGTAGGTGCATATGAATATTGTCACAGCTGTCGAGCACACGTATGAAGACTACGGCTCCATATAAATTCTCCGACGCATCGCTGAAGCCATGAAATTCCCCTTTTTTTTGTGTATTTTGTGTTTTGATTCACCTTGGGATCTTTATGTTTTGAATATCAGGCAGTTCTTTTCGCAAAGCTTGCCATTCCTCTCTTATGTCTGAATTACTTGGTTGATCCCAGTCAGTTCCTCGGCACCATAACTTCTGCATGATGATCTTAGCTTTGATCACGCAAGGTGCTATCCAGCCAAGTGGATCGAAAAGCTTGGCAATTAACGATAACATAGTCCTTTTTGTGAGTTTGTTGTGAACGCCTGGGGGGAAGCCGGCAGCCGTCTCCTGGGACCTGCTAAAATATCATTATATTGAGAAAAAAAGAATAAATATATCATAATAGAATAAATAAAATAAATACTTACCCCATGCCAATCTCACCGCCATCTTTCCTCTGAGTGTTGTTTGATGTTTAGATAGACAACTCTCAAAACTAAAGACTATCTTATTCTCAAACATAGTACCAAAGATAATCGTATTCAGGAATACAAACTTCCATTGACATTGTTGATGGTGCATCCCAAACAGCTGATACATGAGATCGTTTAGTATGTGGTTTCGTTGCAGTGGCAGAGACGGTTTGCAAAGGGATGTAAAGTTGGTTATGAGTTTGAAACGGCCCGAGGTTGATGTTGTACGACGAATGTGAGGAAATTAGGGCCTTGATTTTATTTTCTAACGCCATCTATCTGTCAACTTCGAATCAATGTAATGGAAAGGTGACGTTTTCTTTTTTTGAAAACCACCACTACGTTAGAAAATCATAACACCAATACCTAACCGGATAGAATTGACTAGCGGATAGGTTAAATCGGATGATATCCGAATAATGTAGGAGGAGGAATAGGGAAATATGGTATGTTCGGAGAAGAACCGTATCCACACGTACGAGTTAATCGAAAACTTTCAACAACCAAGTACAGTCGCGCGCTGAGGAATAAGAAGGACGATTTCTTAATAGTTTTTTTGTACGGTGCGTTTTTCAGTTTGTCTGTCTTTTTTTTTGTTAAATAGGTTTTTACCTTTTTTTTTATATAGTGCTTTTTTTCTGTAACATCCTACTTCAAAAAAAGATACCACCAAGAAAAAATAATCCTGTGTTCCTCTGTGGCTGAAATAGGATAGCCCAAGATAGCAAGAAAAAGAAAGTGTAACCTTAGTGAGGTGAGTTTAATAGTTTATATTTTGTTGACCCTGAATATAAAAAAAGTGGCTAAAACGACAATTTTTCACTTAGGCTACGTTCTTCAAATGAATTTTGGCGGTCCCAAGTTGATCAAAGAACTCTGGGCCGCCACTCGAATTTTATTTTGGGCCAGTGATTCCATAGTGGTATCAATACCACGGCACCTCTCTGCCCCTGCGATCACTATCCTTTTTTTGGTTGGAAGGGATAAATTTCCCACGGAACTCATACTCCAACACCGAGCTGGAAGACGTCCAGTTGCCAACTTAGTGTGAGACACCAGGAAGACGTCCAGTTGCCTACTTAGTGTGAAGTTCCTGTATAAAAGAAAGAGACGTTAATGACAGCTACAACCAACAAAAAGTGATACGTACCAGATCCGGACTCCGCATAGATTTGAGGTCCTTCTCGTTATAGCAGCGGGGATGGGAAAAAAGTACTCTATAAAAATACAACAAAAGAAAACAAGGTGGTGACAAATCGAGCCAAGTGTTCATACCCTGAGACAAGAATCAAGATAAGATAAGTGAATTTAAGTGTGGATGTGCTGTCTTGGTATGACCTAAGTCATTAATATATGTAACAGTTGCGTTGAAGTTTTTTTTTGTGTTTATTTATTATATTTATTTTTTTTAATATAACTGTTTTCTAATAATCTTCAAAATTTTTGAAATTTGTAAGTGCTAGGTAGTGTTTCTGTCGGTGTGTGTTTAAGGCCGCGTTACATAGTTGTTTTTCTTTTGTCCCTGATATACCGCCTTCAAAGAGCTCGTTGTAGGTAGGGAATTAGGAGATCGGTTGATAGAGTTTCGTTACCTGATCGTACCAAAAAGGGTACCGACAATTTTTTTTCAACGGAAACATCGCTGGGTCACATTAAGTTTTTTTCTCGTTAATTTATTTTTTTTTATTATTATTAAATTTCCCATATATTAAAGTCTATAGTCAATTTTTTTTGTATCTTAATGTTAATTCTTCTCTGAAATAAAACTTACAACGCATGTGGATGAAATTTTTGAGTGTCTTTGTTTCGTTACAACGAAACATGGTTTTTTAAGAGAGTAATTTTTCAGGGGTGCTGACGGTAGCGGAGGTCGACGGTGAAGATGGGATAGCCGGAAAACGGAAATCGCCTTTAGGGGAAATCCAACAAATTGCCTAGGGATTTCATAGGTTGGGAGGGTTGGCATCACTACCACAACACCAGTAGCGCCTTCGAAGTGGTGATCGTCCCTCCGTGGTCCTCAAGATGGTTTTTTTTTGATAGGCCTGATTTGTGTTTTTTGTTGCAGGTGAGGTTAAGATCCGGGGGCAAGATCCCCCCCATTCCGGCGAGCTAACTGCCGTGCTCAACAAGCAGGCCACGTCCCTCGGAGCTTGACATTCTTACGTTACCTAGTTGACCTATTCCTATTCAGTTTCCTTATCCCTTCCGTTTCCGGTCTCTCCATTTCCAACACGTCCTACCCCTCCTATTGCCTCGCAACAAAATGGCGCCCAACGTCTTAGCATTTTTGCCAAGATTTTTCTGTATTGTTTGTTTTTGTGATAGTCGAACTGAACTTATTGTGAATTTTCAAGCCTTGTAAGTCTGCCTCTGGAAAGTCTAGGACACACCACGAGGTATTGCGACAAGTGTTTGAAAGTTCACAGTGACTGCAGTTCATGAGTGTCTTCTCACTTCTTCTTTCTAAGTCTTTGTGTATTTTCCAGGTTTGTAAGTCTTCACCAGGAAGGTTTTAGACGCACCTAGGTGAATTGCGACGGATTTTTGGAAGTACTCGGGGATGGTGGTTGAAAAGTGTTTTTGCTAGACTTTTCTGCAAAGTTCTGAATTCGTAGGTCTTCACCAAGAAGGTCTGAGACGCACTTAGGTGAATCGCGACGAACTTCAGAGGTTAGCAGTGACCACAGTACTCTCTCTATGTCTTGTTTTACCTTTTTCCTTAATCCAAAATTTCACTTTTCTAACTGAATCTTTAATTTCTGTCCTTTTTGTCTAGTCTGATTAGGTTTTTGATTTGGGTACAGTGACCATGTTTGACGAATCGTCGAACATCGATGCACTCTGTTCCAACTTGTTTGTTTGATTTTTTTTTGTTTTACGTTCTTCAACGTTTCAGGTCTTCTAACAAAGTTCTTAGGAACTGCTTAGAATTGCGGAAACGGAGAAGGATACCAAATCATTTCTTTTGTACGTTCTCTTCAGTATTGTTTTTCCTTTTCTACCTCACCACTTCAAGGGATTTAAACATGTCCGTCTGCTGTCTTATTTATTTGTGAAAGATTCCGTAAGTAAGGTTATCCCATGTCGATAATAATCCACCCGAAAAGCTACTAGAAGCACCCCGAATTCGAATACACAAAGAAAAAACATCTAAACTTCGATTCCGATTTAATAAAAAAAAAAAAAGAAAGAAAAAAGTTTCTAGAGAATATAAAAATATCTTTCCTGAGTGAAAAGAATAAGTTTTTTTTGCTTATATTATTTATCGTGTTTACTATTTATTGTTTGTTGTATATTATCTATTTATTTATATATTTGTTTATTTATCTATATTTTGTTTCTATATTTATCCTTACAAATTTGCTTGTTTTCGAGACGAAAAACTTAGCGTTAATTCTTGTTCGAAAATAAGAAAAGTTAAAGTTCGCCTTTCATTACTTAATAGCTCATCGTTCTTTTTCCTGAGAAAAAAAAACGACTTAAGTTTGATAAGTATTGGGTTTTTTTGCTTTGTTAATTTATGTATGTTTTTATTATTTATTACAATTTTCTACATTTCCTATATATTACTCAAGTTCATATAATAGACTTACTACTTTTTTTGATAATCTATCTTACTTACTTTACCTAAGCCCGAAATATTCCATAATCGTTTGGCATACGTTTGTTTTAAAACAAAAGTGTTCTTACGTAAGCTCACCTTTTCCAGTACATTAAGGTTACATTTTTTTTTTGGGTTATCCTTTTTTGGTACTAGCTTTTGGTTGCCGGTTAATTTTTTTTGATCACGTTACAACGTTACAAGAAAAAAAAAATGAATCCCACAGGTAAAGATGAAGAAGACCGTATAAATAGGTTCATCAGGGAATCTGAAATCGAAGATAACGTTCGATTGACTAGATCAATCAGCCAGCAATTAAACGGTATCGAGAGCCGTCGCGTAATGCATTCCCCTCTCACATTTGAGAGACCATCCCGATCAATATCCAACCTACCCGCTAGTTCAGATATACCCGTTGATAACATTCAGGACAACAGTTCTAGGGAATCAATTGCTACTCCTACTTACAGTCCCCTTAGTGGATTGGGGGCGGAAGCACTGCCACCTCAACGGGGTGGAAGTTATAACTCGTTGAATGAAACGGTTAAGGCTAAAGCGAGTAAAGTACCCACGTCTAGTCCCCCTAGTGTAGGTATGATTAACAGGGGTGGGTCTAGAGACGTTCTGGAGAGTCTTTCTCAAAGACCAACAGTGAATCCCAGAAGGGAAAAGGAAATTTTTTCTGAGGACTTGAAAGCATACATCAATCTAGCAGTCGTAGGCGCTTTCTCCTCATGCAAAAATTCCATTCAATCGGAGATAACGAATACTTTGAAGGATGAGATTCAGCATCAGTTGGGAGGATTCCTCAAAGATTTGAATCTAGGAAAAACTAATCCACCAAACAATAACCAAACACCTAGAATGCCTGTATCTTCCTATAGCTTTCCACCACCGATTCATCCACCCTCTACAGATCATTCTCAGCTTGATCCAAGCCGAAGTGCTTTTATCCCTCCGGGACAACAAAATAAGAGACAGTCAGAGCAATCTAGGCGAAGTCAGGATAGGATAAACCAGCATAATGAATTCCGTGATACACCCCAAGCTCCGACTAGAAACCCTCCGAATCTGCAATGGCCATATACTCATCAAATTCCTTTTGCACCGCATTGGGTTGCTCCTGGATTTAAAACCCCAATAAAAATCAACAAATGGGGCCTTAAATTCGAAGGTCCTCCTTCCACTCTGACAGTCGAAGATTTTATCTTTAGATTCGAGGTGTTACAGAACCAGTATCAGTGCCCGTGGACGGAAATATTGAGAGATTTCCATCTCTTACTAGCAGGAAATGCCCATGACTGGTTCTGGCAGTTCCAGCGAGATAACTACCAGCCGAATTGGCCTACCCTTAGAGAAGCCCTGATGCGGCAATTCAGAAATCCTCGATCAGATTATGAAATAATTCGCGAGATTACTGATCGTAGGCAGGGATTCTCGGAAAAGATAGATGATTTTTTTGTGGCCATCAATAAAATAAAGTCCCAGCTGAGAATTCCAATCCCAGAAGTGGAATTGGTAAAGATCCTCAAAAAGAATCTAAACGAAAGATTCGTAAGCTTAATCTATCCTATGCCGGTATATTCATTAGATCAGTTGAGGAATGCCTGCAAGGATGTGGAAACGGCATTTCCAAGAAAAGATAGGGACCTTTCCAGACCACTCTTAAGACCGCAAAGCAAATATATGGCAAACGAGTTGGAATATGATGATCAGCCTCAATTTATCGACGAACAGCTAGCTGCCTACCAATTTGGAGGGGCTAAACCAAAAGTTCCTTCTCGCAAATATGCAGATGGTCAAAACTTGGTATGTTGGAACTGCAAAGAACATGGACACACTTATTTTGATTGTGCTTCCGAAGTACTGAACGTATTCTGTTATAAATGTGGACTTGAAGGAGTGAAAACTCCACATTGCAAGCGCTGTAATCCGGGAAACCGATCGCTGAACGCGAAGGTTCCGGGGGATTCGCGTTCGGATCAAACTCAGAACCCCCAGTAAATCCTAAACCCGAAATTGTTACTCAACCTAATGGGTTCCAAAGCCCTCAGGGGATAGAGGGCGATAACAAAATTGTATTGCTTAAAAGAGATACAACAAAGCATTCTGAAACTGTAATTAACCGTGAACCAAAATTATATCCTATTAAACCACTTCATGTCAGAATTAAAGAATATTATCATGCTAGAGATAGAATTTTTAATAGTAAAAGTTATGTTCCCTCTAAAAACATTCTTAAAGCTAGGGAAAGATTCAAAATAAGAAAGGAAATCAAAAACCGAATTTCTTCTTCAAGAGTAGATCTATCGTCAGATCCCCGTCCATATGCTAAAATCAAGATAGAAGATAAAGAAGTCCTAGGATTATTAGACAGTGGAGCCAGTGTAAGCATTCTTGGCAAGAATTGTTTACAGCTGGTTGAAATGTTGAAACTCCAAGTAAAATCCTTTCGTGCAGGAATCAAGACGGCTGACGGTAAGAATCAAAGTATTGTAGGAAAAGTAGAAGCTAAAGTCCAGTACCAGGAAAGAGAAGAAAAGATTACGTTTTTCCTTGTACCTAACCTAGACCAAGAAATCTACTTAGGAGTTGATTTTTGGAAGATATTCAACCTAGCTCCAAACCTGATTAGTTCAATCTCATTAACGGATAAGGCTGATATCACGAGCGCTCATCAGTTGAATTCCGATCAACAGGCCAGTTTGGAAGCAGTCAAGAAGAAATTTCTTAGTTTCGACCGAGATGGTCTTGGAAAAACTACGCTCATGGAACATGTTATAGATACCGGAGATGCGATCCCTGTGAAACAGCGTCACTACCCTGTCTCTCCAGCGGTACAAGCCATTCTGTACGAAGAGTTAGATCGGATGTTGAGTCTTGGCGTTATTGAGGAGAGCGAAAGTCCCTGGTGCTCACCAGTAGTGCTCTTGAGGAAACCAGGCAAAAATCGACTTTGCCTGGATTCTCGCAAGGTGAATGCACTGACAAAGAAGAATGCAAATCCTCTCCCCCATATCGAGGGACTCCTCAGCCGACTACCGGATACGTACTACATTAGCAGTATCGATCTAAAAGAAGCATTCTGGCAAATACCCCTGGAGAGAAAGAGTAGGGAAAAGACTGCCTTTGCGGTACCGGGAAGACCCTTGTACCAATTCACTGTCATGCCCTTTGGGTTGTGTAATGCAGCCCAAAGGTTATGCCAGTTAATGGACAAGGTGATTCCTGCACGACTTAGGGATCGTGTCTTCGTGTATCTGGATGATTTACTTATCATGGCGCCAGATTTCCAGACGCATATAAAACTTTTAGGTGAGGTAGCAGATTGCTTACGCAAAGCTAATCTCACCATTAACTTAACAAAATCGAAGTTCTGCTTTAAGGAGGTAAAATACTTAGGCTTCATAGTGGGCGGTGGGAAGCTTAAAACCGACCCAGCCAAGGTGGAGGCCATTGTTGACTTTCCGGTCCCCAAAACACCAAGGCAGGTTCGGCGATTGCTTGGACTAGCCGGATGGTACCGGAAATTTATCAAGGATTTTTCTAGTCTGACTGCCCCCTTGACTGACTTGTTGAAAAAGAAAAATGAAAAATTCAAGATGACGGACGAGGCCCTGAAAGCGTTCGAGGACCTTAAAAAGATGTTAACCACAGCTCCCGTTCTTTCACATCCGGATTTTTCAAAAAAATTCTTCATCCAGTGTGATGCATCAGATGCAGGAATCGGAGCCGTCTTGTTCCAAAAGAACGCGGAAGATGAAGAAACGCCGATAGCATATTTTTCACAAAAATTTAACAAAAGCCAGAGAAACTACAGTGTGACCGAGAAGGAGTGCATGGCGGCCGTAATGGCGGTGCAAAAATTCAGGCCGTATGTCGAAGGCATGGACTTCACGGTCATCACTGATCATTCAAGCCTCCGCTGGCTAATGAGCATGAAAGATCTTAGTGGCAAATTAGCCAGATGGAGTTTGCTCTTACAGTCGTATGCCTTTGACATACAACACAGGAAGGGAAGCCTCAATGTAGTCCCGGACACTCTTTCTCGGGTACACGTAGATTCTCTGGATATTGAAACTGTAGCGCCTCTGATCGATTTAGAATCTCAAGAATTTAGATCCGAGGAATATATAAGTTTAATTCAAACCGTAAAAGACAATAGCAATGAACTCCCGGATCTTAAAGTCGAGGATGGGTTCGTGTACAAGCGCGCGTTCACTAAAATGGGTGAAGAAGCAATGCTAGAGCATTCGTGGCTTCTGTGGGTTCCATCCGGACTAACCGAAGAAATAATTAGCAGAACTCACAACCCTCCTCAAGTTGCTCACGGTGGTATAGCAAAAACGCTTTACCGAATTCGTCAATATTTTTACTGGCCGAATATGACGGTCCAGATTCGCGAATATGTGTCTAAATGTTCTGTTTGTAAGCAAAGTAAAGCGTCAAGTCAAATATCTCGTCCTCCTATTGTCAATTATTATTGTTCCAACCGTCCATTTGAAAAATTGTACATTGACTTCTTAGGACCTTATCCCAGATCTAAATCGGGCAATGCATTCGTATTCGTTGTCTTAGATCATATGTCTAAATTTGTTTTCTTGAAAGCTTTGAAAAATGCGAACACGCCAAGTGTTATAAGGTTTTTGTACCAAGAGGTATTTAACATGTTCGGAGTTCCTCGCATAATCCATTCCGACAACGGAAAACAGTTTCAAGCCAAAGAATTTGAAAATTTTCTGCAAAAATACGGCATTAAACATATGCGCACGGCAAATTATGCACCTCAATCGAATGCTTCAGAGAGAGTCAACCGCACATTGTTGGCAGCAATCCGAGCATATCTCAAAACGGACCAACGGGATTGGGATTATCACCTGAGTGACATAGCGTGTGCTCTGAGAAGTGCAGTTCACAGTTCTACCGGGGTATCTCCCTACTTTGCTTTATTCGGCACAAATATCATAATGCACGGTAGTAGTTATGAGCTGGCAGAAAAGTTAAACGCACTGAATGATAGCGAACTGATGATCCTTCCCCGTCAAAATCGGTTGGAGTGCATACGGAGGCGAATTCGCGAAAACATTTTGAAAACCGTAGAGATGTCAGCGAAAGCTTACAATACACGCACAAGAAAAGTTAGATTCATGCCCGGTCAGGAAGTCTATAGAAAAAATTTTATTCTGAGCAACTCATCCAAGAACTTGTCAGCGAAGTTATGTCCAAAATATGTAAAATGTCGTATAGCTAGACAAATCGGTACTCATATGTACGAACTCGAGAATCTATCTGGAAAAAAAGTTGGCATATACCATGCCAAAGATCTTAAACAATAGTTGAAATCAGGTGCAATCGATTCTCAAAACAAGAACAAAAAAACACTCCAGTAAAACCCCGAATACCGTTTTTGTAAAACACACATACAACGCTTAAGCCAAAATCATTAGAAAAATTGAAGTTTCAAACCGAACCACGATGTAATTACATTTCACAGTAAAGCGATTTATTTCAAAATCTAATTTAAAGGTTTATTTCAATTTAAATTATATTTGTGTTTATTAAATGTAGCTTGTGATCTTGTATCTTAACTAATACTTATTATCTAATTGTTGTATCAAATTAATCATAAGGGTAAATGACTTACGTTTATCTTATATTTCCATCAAATTGTGATAAAGAACCCGTGATACCTCAACTGTGATATACTCGTAGTACGATACTCCTGATCTGTGATAAAACCCTTTCTGCGACATGTGATTATATTCCTTCAGCAAACTGTGATATATTTCCTCATACAACCTGTGATAACATCTTTGATTCAACCTGTGATAAAATAGTTTAGTTTATTATTCCCTATAAGTTATTTACTTTCATGTTATTTATTAAAACGGTGTCGTCCAAAACAGTGAAAACTGTACGCGACCTTACTCAACAATTCCTTATGATCGTTCAGGTCGAGGAAAATCGACTGTAGGGATACGGGGAGGTCAAAGACCTTTCATCACATGAGGTTGTGAAACAGTCCAATAGATTCTGGTTAATTAACTAGAGTAGCGGTATTAGTCCGTCTGCAGAATACACGGCAGATATATGGACCCATGAGGTTCGCTCCAGCAGCTGAAGTTAAGCAGTATGTGTATGAGCGGTATCTTAAAAGGCAAACAAAAGAAAAAGAATAATTATGATAAAAATATGTTTTTAGATTCGGTACTTCAATACTTACTCCATAAAGTCGTAGCCTAGGAACGTTCTAGCCTTTTTTACATACAAACTTAATTTTACACCACCGCAATCTGCGAGAAGAGTTGCATGCCCGGCTTGGTTAGCGTGGGTTAACTCACCACGTTGAAAAATGGCCAGGCGTCCTTTTTTTTCTGTCCTTTTAGTTGGAGTAAATCCTTCAAGGACAGAAATTTTGTTGTGAACGCCTGGGGGGAAGCCGGCAGCCGTCTCCTGGGACCTGCTAAAATATCATTATATTGAGAAAAAAAGAATAAATATATCATAATAGAATAAATAAAATAAATACTTACCCCATGCCAATCTCACCACCATCTTTCCTCTGAGTGTTGTTTAATGTTTAGATCAAAAACACTCCATTACCAAGACCGGAATCTTTCGTACGTTTCACTCTCCAAAACCCGTTTGTTTACATTGTTGTATTTGTAATTTTGACAATTAGTCCATGAATAGATGTGAGCACAAACAAAAAAAAAACGATGCCGCGGGCTAGCGGCACTTTGCAAAGCAAAAACAAAATGGAGGGGTTAATAAGTTTTTTCAAGGTTTTTCTTTTTACTTTTTTTCGATGAAAAAGTCAGTTTTAAGCTTTAATTTTGCAGGCATTATGTGGATAGTGAACCAATGTACCTTTTTGTCTTGAAAAAAGCATGTTCAACATCAGTTTATTATAATTAATTCACTAATTTACAGTAATCACTACGAAATTCTTTAAATTTCATAATAAACCTCGGATTTTTGTATCAAAGGTGCGTTCGAAGAACAATCAATTTAAGGGTGCGAGTGCAATTTTTGTATTGAATTCTAATAAATTTTCGTTAACGAACGGCCCAAATATTTTGTTTGCAAGTAATTAAAATCTGTATCAATTTAATTAATCCAAGTATATTTATAGTTTGTATATTTAAAAAAAGAGTTATAATCGAAAAATATCTTATCCATAACATTCTTGATTGATGGAAGCATACATGTATTTGCTATCAAAAAAAAAACTATGCATCAAAGGAACACAAATGTTTTAAAAAAGTAATCAGAACGATTATAGCGCGAACCTGTTGAATAAATGCAGAGCAAATAAAATGTACATTTTGACATATATCACAAAATGAAAACGTCTTAAAATCGTTCTGAATTCATGCACAACTCATTCAATAGAACATGTAATCGTCATGAATGTTTATTGTTGACGTACAGAAGTTTTTTTTAGTGAATTTCCACAGTTTAACGCAAAATATAATTTTCATTCATTCCTTAAAAATGTTTAGTTACCAAAGTTTGAAGGGATTTGATAAAAATCCAAGGAATACAAAATGAAATGAAACGCTTTTACTTTTACTTAATAAATACTTTTAATCGAATATATAAAATAATGGAGAAAAATCTAGAACATTCCAAAAGCGAGAAGCGCCAAAAAGAGAGTGAAACAATTCATAATGTAAGAATACTAAAAGGTGTGTTTAGACAAAAGAGATACAAGGTATGTTCAGATTATAGATACAGAACTGAATCTTAAGATTGATTTGCAGTTCATAATCTCAACACCCTTTCTTGAACAAAAATCTATAATTTAAACAATTCCAAAATTATTTTTACAAAAATTAAATTTGTTACCACATAATGGTTTCGTTAAGGAGTCTGCGACCATTTGCTCCGTTGGAGTGTACTGCACAACGATGTTCTCATTTTCAATGTGATCTCGAAGAAAATGGTGACGAATGTCGATGTGTTTTGTGCGCGGACGAAATCCAGCTGTTGATGCAAGATCCACTGCGACTTTGTTGTCACAGAATATAACAGTCGGTTTGGATATAATTGATGAATCGATTTCAGCTGCCAAGCTTCGAAAACAAAGCACTTCTTGACAAGCTGCTGATAGTGCCATGTATTCGGCTTCGGTTGTCGACAACGCCACTGTCCTTTGTCGTTTACTAGCCCATGAGATGGGACCGCCTTGCATTTTCAATATGTAGCCATAATACGGTCTTCTTCATTTTTCGGAGACATATCTGAAGTTAGTTTTTGGTTGGAATCCAAAGGAGTCGTCACTGGATTGCAATCGGTCATTTTAAACTTTTCGATAACTGCAGTCAAGTAATCGGATTGGTCTACCCAAAGTTTTCCTTGAGCTCGATCCCTCGTAATCCTCATACCCAAGCATAATGAAATTTCACCGAGATCTTTCATCTTGAATGCTGCCATCAGCTTATCCTTGGTATGCTTCATTTGATCGATATCGTCAGCGAGAATTAATAGGTCATCAACATAGACCGCAACTATTTGAATATTTGTACTTGATGTCTTGATATAAACACATTGATCTGTACGCGTCTGCCTATAACCTATAGACTTAAGAACGGAGTCTATCTTCTTGTTCCAGGATCTGCTACCTTGCTTGAGACCATACATTGCCTTGTTCAACTTGCAAACTTTATTTTTCTGAGATTCTACGATAAAAGATTCAGGCTGCTTGATGTAGAGATCCTCATCTAAGTCCCCGTGCAGAAATGCATTCTTTACATCCATGTGGTGAAGGTGGAAATCATATCTAACAGAAAGAGCAAATAATAATCTGATTGTGTTAGTTCTTACCACAGGCGCATAAGTTTCTTGGAAATCAATGCCTTCGACTTGTCCACATCCTTTCGCTACCAACCTAGCCTTGAACTTCCTTATTTGTTTGTCATCTCCGGGTTTGGTTTTAAATACCCATTTTGCGTTGAGTATCTTTCTATTCGGCGGAGGATCTACCAAGGTCCATGTATTATTTTCAAGCATTGCGTCATACTCATCTTGCATAGCTGTCTTCCAACATGACGCATTCGGTCCACTTAGAGCATCTTCAACGGAGATAGGATCGGCAGGATCATTTGTCACAGTAAAATAAGTGATGTAATCGGGAAATGTCCTGAGTTTTTGTGGTCTTCTTGATCGCCTCTGTGGATTTTCTTCTTCTGCTGGTTCGCGTATTTCGACTATGGTTCGGTCTTGATCATCACTGTCTTCTTCAGGTGAACTGTCCCTTTCTTGCTTCAAATCATCTGTACAGGCTGGTTCGATAATGTCATCTGGTACTATCATCTCACTGTTTTCAATAATCGTGTTGTCTTCTTCATCATAATTTTCGTCAAATGAATCTTCACATACAACATTCATCTTCTCAGACAAAATTGGAGTGACAACGGATTTTTCTGAGGCCTTTTTCGTTTCGGATGTGTGATGAACATTTATATTTTCATTTTCGAAAAAAATGACATCTCTACTTCTGACCAATTGTTTTGTCTTTGGATCAACGAGACGATATCCTTTTGTTTCGTCACAGTAGCCGGTGAAAATTAGCTCTTGAGATTTCGGATCCCATTTCAATCTTTTCTCTTTTGGGATATGTGACATGGCCTTGCAACCAAAAATTCGAAGATTACTTAAGTCTGGCTTTCTTCCTGTCCAAACCTCCTCGGGCGTTACATTTTGGTGATTATTTGTCGGTGTCCGATTAATTAGGTAAACGGCGGACGCTACTGCCTCGGCCCAAAAATCTTTAGGAAGTCCGGCATCAAAAAGCATACTTCGACCTTTCTCTACAATGGTGCGGTTCATTCGTTCCGCAACTCCATTTTGTTGCGGAGTGTAAGCAATTGTGAGCTGGTGTCGGATTCCTGAATTCTTCAAGAATGATTTTAGTTGCGAACTCACATATTCACCACCATTGTCGGATCGTATGATTTTTATTCTTCTGTCGGTCTGGGTTTCAACTAGATTCTTAAACTCTTTAATCTTCTCAAATGTTTCGCTCTTCGCCTTTAGAAAATACACAAACACCTTCTTAGAGCAGTCGTCAATCATAGTAAGAAAATACTTTGCACCTCCGATGGATTTTGTCTCCATTGGTCCACATAAGTCGGTGTGTACCAGGTCAAGTAAATTCTCAGCTCGCTTACCCTTGTGCTTGAAAGGTTCTCGATGTTGTTTTCCTTTAATGCAATTCTTGCACGGTTCTTTAATGCATTCGGCAAGTCGAATTCCAGTTGCTAAACCGTCACGGAGAAGATTCATATTCTTGCGGCTCATGTGGCCTAAACGACGATGCCACAACTCGGCTTCATTTTCTGTGCGAACAAGGAACGCATCGTGTGGTGGTCTGTCTAGTTTGAAAATTCCATTCTCATCGGAAGCAGTCGCCAACAACTCTCCATCAACATTGATGATTTTGCAACCTTCGGAAGTGAATTCCACTTTGTGACCTCGCTTCACAATTTGGCTCACAGACAACAAGTTGGCTGAGATATTTGGAATACAAATCACTTCACTTGCTTTTATTGTGTCTGATTTATTATTGACTGACACAGGAATAAAAGTCTCTCCAATCGCAATAGCTTTCATTTTGTCGTTGTTTGCTGCGTAAATCTCGGTGGTACACGGACGTGCATTGCCTTCAAGCCAATCTTGATGAGAAGTCATATGCGCGGATGCGCACGAGTCCAAATACCATGCCTGGGAATCGGAGGCATCAACGGCACAGCAAGCAAGGAAAGTTTTCTTCTGTTGGTCAAAACTTTGCGTCGACTTCTTGTTCTTATTTTTGCAGTATTTGCTGATGTGCCCATAGCCATTGCAGTTGAAACAACGAGTCTTGTCCATATTCCCTGAGTTCGGGGGACGATTCCGTCGTCTGTTCCAAGGCTTCATCATTAAGCCTAGTACATACTTGTGAACCATCTCGTGAACCCATACAAATTTCGGTTTTTGGTTCACCCGTGAACGTGCTCGTGAAGCTGAGTGAAGAACAAAGTGGAGAGTTTTCGTTCACGGGCAATTCACGTGCAAAATGTACGGGAACTGTTGGTGAAGCTTTGATAATTGGTTACAAAAAAAAGGACAGTTTTCAATTTGTACTGAATAATAATACTGATTCCTATTTAAAGTTTGTGGCTGCTTTGCGTGTTGTTTTAAAAAAAAAGTTAAAATGCATTTATATGAAATAGAATACAAATGTTCACAACGTGTATTCACAAGTGTGTACCAGTGAGCAATTTCAAAAGTTCACTTTCTCCACTGGCGAACGTTCACTTCACGAGGAAGTATGTACTAGGCTTTAAGGCAGTTTCTGGTTCACTTTTGTTTGAAATCTCTTGAAGGAGCTTAGTTTTAATTGAATCCCCCGTGATAGGGACTCCCGAAATCTCTAAACCCATTATCATCGGTTTGTACTCGTCTGGCAAACCAGCAAGTAAAAGAGTACCTACCCACTCATCTCCAACGTTGAACTTGAGAGCATTTAATTTGTGTGCAGTCGTCACAATTTTGTTGACGTATTCGTCGACGGAGGCACAATCAACCAAACGGGTTGTTATTAAACTTCTAAGAAGACTTACTCTCCGAGTCAAACCGGAATCCTCGAATGCTTGCTGCAACTTATCCCATGCATCCTTAGCAGTTTGTGCATCCTGGATATGCATGTAATTCATGGGATCGACGGCGAGGATTATTTTTGATTTTGCTTTCGTAATCTTCTGGGCATCCTTTTCGGTTCCCTCAACACATTGCCACAGCTCTTCGTGTTCCAAGTATGCCTGCATGGCAAACTTCCACGTGCTGTAATTTTCTCGGCCAGTGAGTTTCTCTATGGACGGCATGGCGTTCGAAGACATGATGCGGCTGATGCAAACAGAATAAATTCTTAAAAGAAAACAATATTAATACTTTCCAATGAGTATTCCTGGGCCCATAACCTGAAGGGATTTGATAAAAATCCAAGGAATACAAAATGAAATGAAACGCTTTTACTTTTACTTAATAAATACTTTTAATCGAATATATAAAATAATGGAGAAAAATCTAGAACATTCCAAAAGCGAGAAGCGCCAAAAAGAGAGTGAAACAATTCATAATGTAAGAATACTAAAAGGTGTGTTTAGACAAAAGAGATACAAGGTATGTTCAGATTATAGATACAGAACTGAATCTTAAGATTGATTTGCAGTTCATAATCTCAACAAAGTTCAAGTTTACTTATTATTGTTTGAAAAGTATGTTTAGCAAAAATGCTGCTAATAATGAAAAAAATTAATGAGTTTTACGTATATGTTTTTGTTTTTCGTAATATAATAAATACTACCGTAGATTACATTTTATAAATGCAGAACATAGAAGAAAATATACATAAACAATAGTTTCCGCTTCGGCTAACCTTCATCAACTTTTTAGAAAACAAATTAGCATTAATAGCAGCCAATTATTTCATAACATAATTAATTTTTCAGATTGTAAAATGTCTAGAATTTTCATACGCTACAAAATTCGTAATTTTATGCATAAACATAGAAGATAACATTATTTAGTCAAGAAGTATGGATTTTGGCGCGTATACCGTTTTTTTTTTTATTGGGTGTTCGGTTTCCCCATACTGGAATAAAAAAAAGTTACTTAAATCTATTTATTGCACTCATTTAGTTCCCTCAAATTTGTATTCCAAAATCTAACTACAAACAAAATTCTAACTCTAACTCTAAGTTGGCAATGGAACTTCACAAGTATGCTTCTCGTAGCATTGTCTGTACAAAAAAATACGGAGGCACCCGCCTATTGTTTCCACCTGAACTTCTAACGTGCGTCGCCAAGAAAATGCTCTAAGCAAACTACAGCTGAAAAAATTGTCTGTTTTGTTGTTTTACAAAGTATTGAGTTACACTTTTGTCCATTTCTAATTATACTTAACCAGTTGCAGCGCATATTGCGTTCGCAAAAAATTTAATTTAACAAAATACAGCACTAATAAATCATTTACTATGTATTTGGTCAATTTTATTTTATTTAATATACATTAACAACATTTATTTGTATTGAAATTAAAAAGCTATACAAATCTTCCAATTTAAGACCATGTCAGCACTTCAGATTCTGTTGGTTAGGATTGTTTAGTTTTTGAACGAGGCCATGAAACATTCAAAATGAAGCATTTACATGGGGCTGATTACTATAATGAAGCGTTTTGATGGGCCGAAGCACTAAATGTGAGAATGTGTTTGGTTTTTTGCATCATTTCACGCACACTTTCTCACATTTAGTGCTTTCTAGCTTGTAGGCAAACCGAAATGTCAGTCTGAGATTCCGGTCTTGGTAATGGAGTGTTTTTGGTTTAGATAGACAAGTGTGTTATTACACCCAGACTTTTTTGGAAAGACTCAAATAAGTGCGAAAGAGAAAGTAGGTGAAATAGAAATACTTTAAAAAGTCTCTACCCGCAGAGTTCTGGGTTCGGGATTCTTGGATTGTTTTTGACGTTTCTCTTTCATGCCTTTCTTTGTTTCTTGGCGTTGCTTTATTATTCTTTCTATTGTTACCGAGTAAACAAGAAATATTCCGCCGGACAAATTCAAGTTCAATTCCTATTTTTACTTTATTCGGAATTATTATCCGTATTCATGATGTCAATAATCATTGCTGTAGTAAAAAGTGCAGTTTTCTTTAATTATTTTCACACTTTGACTTTGTGGATGAGAACAAAAAATGAAAGAGAAGTGTCAAAAACACGCAACCGAAAACAATCCGAGTGTAATAATGCGAGATTGACGGGATGAGTGTTCAAAAGAAAATATGCGAAACACGCAGCATACAAAAAGTCTGGGTGTAATAACACAAACACACCAACTCTCAAAACTAAAGACTATCTTATTCTCAAACATAGAACCAAAGATAATCGTATTCAGGAATACAAACTTCCATTGACATTGTTGATGGTGCATCCCAAACAGCTGATACATGAGATCGTTTAGTATGTGGTTTCGTTGCAGTGGCAGAGACGGTTTGCAAAGGGATGTAAAGTTGGTTATGAGTTTGAAACGGCCCGAGGTTGATGTTGTACGACGAATGTGAGGAAATTAGGGCCTTGATTTTATTTTCTAACGCCATCTATCTGTCAACTTCGAATCAATGTAATGGAAAGGTGACGTTTTCTTTTTTTGAAAACCACCACTACGTTAGAAAATCATAACACCAATACCTAACCGGATAGAATTGACTAGCGGATAGGTTAAATCGGATGATATCCGAATAATGTAGGAGGAGGAATAGGGAAATATGGTATGTTCGGAGAAGAACCGTATCCACACGTACGAGTTAATCGAAAACTTTCAACAACCAAGTACAGTCGCGCGCTGGGGAATAAGAAAGACGATTTCTTAATAGTTTTTTTGTACGGTGCGTTTTTCAGTTTGTCTGTCTTTTTTTTTGTTAAATAGGTTTTTACCTTTTTTTTTATATAGTGCTTTTTTTCTGTAACATCCTACTTCAAAAAAAGATACCACCAAGAAAAAATAATCCTGTGTTCCTCTGTGGCTGAAATAGGATAGCCCAAGATAGCAAGAAAAAGAAAGTGTAACCTTAGTGAGGTGAGTTTAATAGTTTATATTTTGTTGACCCTGAATATAAAAAAAGTGGCTAAAACGACAATTTTTCACTTAGGCTACGTTCTTCAAATGAATTTTGGCGGTCCCAAGTTGATCAAAGAACTCTGGGCCGCCACTCGAATTTTATTTTGGGACAGTGATTCCATAGTGGTATCAATACCACGGCGCCTCTCTGCCCCTGCGATCACTATCCTTTTTTTGGTTGGAAGGGATAAATTTCCCACGGAACTCCTACTCCAACACCGAGCTGGAAGACGTCCAGTTGCCAACTTAGTGTGAGACACCAGGAAGACGTCCAGTTGCCTACTTAGTGTGAAGTTCCTGTATAAAAGAAAGAGACGTTAATGACAGCTACAACCAACAAAAAGTGATACGTACCAGATCCGGACTCCGCATAGATTTGAGGTCCTTCTCGTTATAGCAGCGGGGATGGGAAAAAAGTACTCTATAAAAATACAACAAAAGAAAACAAGGTGGTGATAAATCGAGCCAAGTGTTCATACCCTGAGACAAGAATCAAGATAAGATAAGTGAATTTAAGTGTGGATGTGCTGTCTTGGTATGACCTAAGTCATTAATATATGTAACAGTTGCGTTGAAGTTTTTTTTTGTGTTTATTTATTATATTTATTTTTTTTAATATAACTATTTTCTAATAATCTTCAAAATTTTTGAAATTTGTAAGTGCTAGGTAGTGTTTCCGTCGGTGTGTGTTTAAGGCCGCGTTACATAGTTGTTTTTCTTTTGTCCCTGATATACCGCCTTCAAAGAGCTCGTTGTAGGTAGGGAATTAGGAGATCGGTTGATAGAGTTTCGTTACCTGATCGTACCAAAAAGGGTACCGACAATTTTTTTTCAACGGAAACATCGCTGGGTCACATTAAGTTTTTTTCTCGTTAATTTATTTTTTTTTATTATTATTAAATTTCCCATATATTAAAGTCTATAGTCAATTTTTTTTGTATCTTAATGTTAATTCTTCTCTGAAATAAAACTTACAACGCATGTGGATGAAATTTTTGAGTTTCTTTGTTTCGTTACAACGAAACATGGTTTTTTAAGAGAGTAATTTTTCAGGGGTGCTGACGGTAGCGGAGGTCGACGGTGAAGATGGGATAGCCGGAAAACGGAAATCGCCTTTAGGGGAAATCCAACAAATTGCCTAGGGATTTCATAGGTTGGGAGGGTTGGCATCACTACCACAACACCAGTAGCGCCTTCGAAGTGGTGATCGTCCGTCCGTGGTCCTCAAGATGGTTTTTTTTTGATAGGCCTGATTTGTGTTTTTTGTTGCAGGTGAGGTTAAGATCCGGGGGCAAGATCCCCCCCATTCCGGCGAGCTAACTGCCGTGCTCAACAAGCAGGCCACGTCCCTCGGAGCTTGACATTCTTACGTTACCTAGTTGACCTATTCCTATTCAGTTTCCTTATCCCTTCCGTTTCCGGTCTCTCCATTTCCAACACGTCCTACCCCTCCTATTGCCTCGCAACAAGTTCTTCGGTGTCGTTTTGTACATTCTGAAACGAAAAGATATCATCCTCTGGATGCCAGCGTATGCCCAATGTTTTTACAAGATCGGTTGATCCAAAAGGCAATTCAAAGCTGATCTCGCAATCTTCTTTGGGGAGATCTTGTAGAAGATCTTTGCAGTTGGAAATCCATTTCCGCAGTTTAAGCCCTGCTGAAGCCAGCAGAGCGCGTGTTTCTTCCCGCCTGATGCGAGTTTCGTCGATGGAATCACCTCCACTGATAAAATCGTCCACGTACCTCTCTTACTGCTATAGATCCTTTGGGATAATTTTCAGCTTCATCCTCAGCAACCTTGTGTAAGACACGGATGGCCAAATAAGGTGCACAAGCCGTGCCAAAAGTGACAGTCTTAAGTTTGAAGACTTAAATGGGTTGATCAAGATTGTCTCTCCAAAGGATGAGTTGGTAATATTGATCCGCATCTTTTACGAGAATTTGGTGGTACATTTTCTCGATGTCAGCTGTTATAGTGAATCGATGTAGTCGCCATTTTAATATTATATCGACAAGGTTTTTTTGCAATTTAGGGCCGATCATCAGGTGTTGGTTTAAAGAAGTTCCATCATAAGTTTTTGCAGCTGCGTCAAATACGACTCTTAATTTTGGCATCTTCTTCTGACGGGTGAATTACGAATGGAGTTTGCTCCATCTCCCAAAATTGTCGGATTTGCGTATCAAAATCGATGTGTTGAAAGAAGCTACATATGCTTTTCGGTGCTATCCCAGGAATTTTGCCTTATATAATCCACCCTAAGTGAGTGTTCTGAGCAATAGGGGCAATTTCTTGCTCACTGCGGATTATATCCGGCAAAATGATTTCAGGATAAACATCTGAGCCAAAAAGTATATCGATTGGAGCTGGAATATGAAAATTAGGGTCTGCTAACTGTAAATTAGTTAGGTGTTTCCATGTGTTGTGTATCATTTTGTGGGCCGGAAGAAGGCCAGTCAACGACTTAAAGATGAACGCCTTTGTTGAGCCTTCAAACGTCGAATGCTTAGAAGAAAACATTATGTCAACGTAGTTTTGACTGGTGCCGTTGCTGACCTTCCCTAACCCTGATACCTTTACGGATGTTGAATACCTTGGTAGATTTAAAAGCCTTGCTGCGTATTCAGAAATAAAAGTAGCATCTGAGCCTGGGTCAATTAGGGCTCGTAGGTCTGCAAATCTCCCATCTCCAGTGGCTAATAAAATTTGCGTACCATGGAGTCGTGAAGCATGATAATTATGTCGTGTACTGCAACCTGGTGCATTATCACCCATTGGTTGGAACGCACGAGCGTTTGGGTTACAAGCTACCTGTTGATCCTTAGGCTGGGCAACCTGTTGTTGTGATTGTGTTGTTAAAGTATTTGGATTAGCAATCGATTTGTGTTGTGTGTGTGAATTAATGTGCAAAAGTGAGTGATGCCTTTGATTACAAAAGTAACAGCTCCGGTTACTAAGGCAATCTCGTGTTGTGTGACTATATGCAAGACAGTTCTCACAAACTCGAACCTGTCATACAGCTTGCATTTTTTGGGCGAGTCCATACCCAAAAAACTTCGACATTTCATCAAGGAGTGTTGTCCTTGTTTACAAATTTGACATGTGTAACGTTGCGTGTTGTATTGCTGTTTTGGTTGCATTTTTTCATGGAATGCTTTTGCTGCAACTTGGGGTTTTGTTATTGGCTTGGATTCTAAGACCGAAGTTCCTTGCTGTACAAGGGCCTCTGGAGTCCTGAAACGGGATTTAAGAAAATCGGTGAAATCGGAAAAGGTTGGGAGTTCTTTTTCGTTCCCGAGCTTTTCTTCCCAAAGTTGTTGAGTTTTGGAGGATAATTTTTTAAAAAGAATATAAATTAAAATTGTATCCCAGTCCTTTACTGGTAATCCTAAATTCTCCAGCACATGAACCACCTCGATCGTGGTGTCTAACAAGTTTTTTAGAGTTTCCGCAGATTCTTTACTGTGTATAGGTTGACCGAAAAGGACCTTAAGGTAGGAATTGACCAAAACTATTTTGTGATCATACGTTTCGGTCAATAAATCCCATGCCTTTGCATAGTTCACAGAACTTAGATCTAAATGATGCAAAAGACGTTCGGCATCACCAGTCAAACTTTCTTTCAGAAAATGCATTTTTTGAATCTCGTTCAGGGTAGCATTATTATGCACAAGTGACTTAAAAATGTCGTGGTAGGAACGCCATGTTGTGTAGGAACCAGAAAATGTTGGAGGCTTTATAGAAGGTAACTTGAGAACATTAGTATGTGTAGCCGGTGTCGTTGGTGGCATCATTGTCGCAGGAATTGGCCCTAACGGTGACGAAGGCAAAGCTGGAGCAAGTGGAGGTGGAGTTACTTTGTCCAGAGCATATCAATTCACTTTTATATTCTAAATACGTATCACGAATTTGATCATATACAGCTACCATTTCATCCCTTTTTAATGTCTCCTCAAGCTTCCCCCCGCTAACTATTTCTTCGTGGTATCGTTTGGCATTTTCAAATTAGCTTCTAAAAGCCGTAACTGAGTTTTTATATAGTTGACAGTACGACGAACCTGGTCTTTTTTTTATGAAATGTAATAAAAAAACAGCAACAAAATAAGTACTTACGTGGTATGCCTTCAGTGAACTGGTGATGTGTTTTTGTTGCTTCTTGAGTAGCGCGAATCCCGATTTGCACAGCACAAAATGTTTGTTAAATAGTTTTTTCTTTAGAAAAATGTTTTCTTTATTTTTTTATATAGTTTTATAGTTTAAAATGGAACATTAAATATGTTCACTTTATATATACAGTTTGTCCTATAAGTAATGGTCCAAACTGTATATGATGAATGGTCAAGTCATGACCTCCCAGAATTTGGTATTTTGTCTATACCGCATCCCAAAGGTTTTCGAGTAACGGTTGTTTTAATGAAATTTTCAAAAACACCTAATTTTAGTCGGTTTTTCAATCACCCTGTCCACAAATGATTTTTGTTTTTACTATGTGTTAATATTTTACAATTCTGAATAAACATTCAATATTTTTGCATTTGAAAAATTTCAATTTTCGGCACTATTTTACAAAATATTAATAGTTAAAATCATATTCTTATCAAACTTAATTTCTTACATCGAACTTTAAAACAGTTTTATTAAAAAAAAATCATTTTACACAATACTGGTTATCGTTTTAAAAAACTTGTTTGATAAATAAGCTTTTCAAAAAAGTATGAAACATCACAAATCTAGCTTTGGTTCAAAAGTTATATATAAGCATTTCTATTTAATAAGTCACGATTTAGAAAACAAATATAAAAAGAAAAAAATGTGTTTGTTAGAATTTTGTATTACATCACCAGAGACATCTTGTTTCCAATTCATTGAATTAGGCTCATCATGCGAGTACCCCCAAACTAATTTTTTGTTTAGTTTAGTACAAGTAGCAATAGCGATCTTTTTCCTTATCAAGCAGCGCTTCTTAACGACTACTACTACGTCTAGTACTTGTACTTACGCTTTTGTTATTTTAACCGGAAATAATATGGCTGTTTGTATTATCGCCGTTTTTAAACCAATGAGGTTGTTAAGCTATAATAGTGTGGTACTTTATTTATTTCATAAAGAAGAAATAATTTAAGAAACTAACTAAAAATGTCTTACACGTCACGTGAATATGCTATGAAGCTTAAGGAAACGATAGCAATATAGTTTCTATTTGATATATGATGCATACTTTTACTTTTCAATATCATATATTAATAAATTTAAGAAAACAAATTTATTCGTCGCGAAAAAAATTTTAGTTGTTGATACGAACTGTCAAACTTTATTCGCGTTCCACATCATCCACACTCGCAACGAATAAAATAATCGCGCGTACTTAACCTAAAAAAGTCCTTCTTGTTTTTGTTTCTGTGGTGAATGGTGTTCGGCTGTGCGACGAATTAAAAACTATCATGTGAAAGAAATGTCAAAATCGACGAATATTCGTTCATTCGTTGGTCGTGCTCATGTGAATAGTTCTTAAGAGTTGATATTTCTTTAATTTATTTTTCAACAAAACTTTTCCTTGTCAATTCACCACTATGATTCGTATCTAAGTTTTAATTTTTTTCCAAGAAAAAGAAACGGAACAAAAAGCTTGTTGCAAAACACACTTCCTTCTAATTTTCTTTTATCTCTTATTTTGTTTGTATCTTTTTATTTTAATTCGCACTACTCGACATTCGTGTTGCTTCTTCCACTTCCATAAACTATTATTGAATCCCGGAATATGAACGACTACTCTATCAATCCGAACAGCAATAAACCCCTTATTACTAATACACACACACAACCTATCAGATGATTTCTCCTAACGGAAAAAAACATCGTATGATCCGCTCCTCAGTATATACGTACGATCCTGCTAATACTAAATGCAATTATAATCGAATTTAATGTCTAGGTATAGGTGAGCCGAACTAAATTGACATTTATGTTCTCCTTCGAACTTCGAAGTTGGAACGTAGAATCTGCTAAGATCCGTTTGCATCATGTCCGAGTTACATAGTTTTCATAAAGTTAAAACTGATATGGGGACCTTTGTATATAAAATGAATAGTACTATCATGAAGCAGAAAATTATGTTACGGAAGGCGGAGATGAGGGCGCTGTGTGTACGGAAATTTGGTGTGGAATCTAAGAGCGACTGGAAAATAAAATTTTGAAAGCAAGAGTGGGAATGAAAGGAGTATATTATTTTGTCCTCATAAGTATTAAGATGTGTGAGGGAGTCAGTTGAATCAGCTGTTTATTTAAAAAAAAATGAGAAAATGTGAAAACAAAAACACAAAAACAGTTCGTTGCCATAGTTACCTTGGATTTTTTTGTGCCTCTGTCTACCTATCAATGTAAAGGAGTTATGCATATACATATCGTTATAGCTATGAATTGTATGCTTTAAGCAGTAGGTATTTTGCTTGAAGAAAATTATATTCATTTGATTTTAGATTTTCAGTTTTTCAGAAATTTGAAAATTTAAATGCAACGTTTTCAAATTTCATTCTCTGTAGGATTCATTGTTGCCATATTTTGAATATGGGGTATAGAAGTATATACCTATAGGTATACATTTTTTAATATTTATATTTCTACAATGTAGGCACCTATATGTAGGTAGAGGGTGGGTATGTAAGTAGTATCTAAGGAGATTGGCATGTAGTGTTAGGCGGTGGAATAAGTTTTTTTTGAATACCTACTGGTTCTAAACAGCCAAAAATAATAAAATAAATAAATAAAACTTTATTTATTAGTTAGCTTCCCATATAGGAAGTTATTGTAATGGGTCCGATTTGTCGAATTGAAAATTTTGACATTTCTCGACGTTTCAAGGTCACTAGAGTCGAAATAAAAGATTTTAAGAAAGATGTCTGTGTGTGCGTGTGTACGTACGTTGGTACGTCCGTACGTTCGCGACGTTTTTTTCGTCGTCCTTTGCTCAAAAAAAAATATATAGATACCTATCGACTTCAAATAAATTTTGTAATACAGGTAATAAAGCAGAAAGATGCAGAAAGGACTCAAAAAAATTGAGTGGGTGGTTTTTTTACCATAGCAATTTAAAAAACAGGTGAAAATGTTGGTTAGCCCTCAATATCTCATGAACCAATGACGCTAGAGACTTGAATTAAATTTAATATTATATATTGTAACGTAATACAAAACAATTATATTTTTGGAAAAAAATCGAACTAACGAATTAAAACAAATTTGTCACCTCGAAAATTTTACGACCAAAATATGATTTCATCTCCAAAATAATTTTGTGCAACGAAGAATAATGTTTTTGACATCTACTAAAATTTTGAGAAAAATAAAATTGACAGTTTTTTTATAAAAAAATAAAAACCTAAAAAAAACACTACTCAAAGTTGGTAAAAATTGAATTTCGACTCAAATATCTTTTCAAACACTTAAGATTATGGCTTCAAACCTATTTAATCTTATAAGAAATATTGTTTTCAACATTCGATAAATTTTTGAAAAAACCAAATTGACAGTTTTTTTACAAAAAATAAAAACCTACAAAAAAAACAATACTAAAACTTGGTAAAAATTTTCTTTCTACTCAAATAGCTTTTCAAAAATTGAAAATATTGGCTTCAAACTTATTTCATTTCACAGAAAATATTGTTTTCGATACTCAATAAAAAAAAATCTACAAAAAATAGTAGGTACGCAAATTTGGTAAAAATTTTCTTTCCACTCAAATATCTTCTCAAAAATTTGAGATTGTGGCTTCCAACTAATTTTATAAAAAATATTGTTTTCAACATTCGAACAAATTTTGAGAAAAATCGAATTGACAGTTTTCTTACAAAAAATAAAAACCTAACAAAAACCAATACTAACACTTGGTAAAAATTTATTTTAATTTAATTTCATTCATCAAAATTAATTTCATTCATCAAAAAACGCTACGATTTGCATTCGAAAGAAATAGGACAGGGCTGCCACTTTTGAACGTAAATATAATAAAATAATTTACTAGTAATTTAAGATTTGTTTTTCATTTCACCTTATAAATGCGTACCTACCAATAGGTATACGATAATGCATTTACGTGAACTAAAATTTTATTTTAATGTTTCCGTGAACTACAGTAGATTTTAAATTTTAACGTATGAAATTTAAAACCATTTTCAAGGGAATTCAAATTGTTCAAAAATGTTTTATATTACATAAAACATGTTTCACAATTAAAATTAAAGGAATTGCTAATTTTTTTAAGTGAACAAACACTGAAATGTAATTTTAATCTTCACCTGAATTTAATTCTAAATTAACCTGAACAACGTTAACAACTTCATATGGACTTAAATGGATTTTGAAAATAAAATAATTTAATACTGTAATTTGTACCTACATGATTGCGTATTTACTATGCTTAAGAAATAGAAAACATTAATCTACATTTGTTCGTTATATTTCTAAAAATAACCAACACTGTAAAGGTGATATATAATATCTATCTACCTATATTTATCCTTATAAGAAACAAACAATAAATATCTGACCATTATATTAATTTTCTTATTCATTTCATTCATTGAATTTCTAATTGAATTTCTCATTCATTCTAATTCATACTTGAAAAAAGGAGTACCTACTTAAAGCTTCAAATTGGGAACCGGAATCAATTTGTACTTATTCAATCCTTTTTTTGCCTTGTTGATATTTTTCAATATTCCTCAATACCTACCAAGCAAAAAAAACACATTATACATATTTGTATAGAATATGCATTGAAAAATAATAACAAAAATGTCTTTTCAGTGAGTCCCTCCAACTATCGCTAAATTTGTATACATTCTTCTCTATCTTCTATTTTTCGATTATATGGAAAATTATTCTTCTATTCTTCGATTATCTGGAAAATTATTTCTTAATATTGCAATTCTCGCTCATTCTCCTCTCACCGCAATACATTCCACACGTCAAACATGTGGAACTGACGTTTGGGAAGTCGGCAAGTAGTTTTATTGCCGACGTTTCACCTTCATGATAGTACTATTCCGATATATATACAAAGATGGGGACATATCATAAGTAAAAAGAAAACAATATTTTCTTTAAATTTTTTTTGCTGCTTTCCTTCGCATCTTATTTGTTTCGAAATATTTAATTTCTTAGATTTAGGTGCTGTTTCAATCGGGTCAGAAGATGGCTCAACAGGCGCCCGCAACAAAATTTGCGGTTTATTTGGATACATTCCTAATAAGTCGCAAAAACGGTACCTCGGCCTCCTGGCACTAGCCAAGAAGAGACAAACCTACACGGTGAGCAACCTAAACAGCTTTCATTTCCGTTAACGGGATAGTCAGAGGGATGCCGCGCCGTGCTAGATAAGGTATGTATCTGAAATTAATATTATATAAATTTTCTCTCAGCAAATTCCTTTTTTTTCAGATAGTTATTATTTATGTGTTGAGAAACCCACTGTAACAGCCGGGCAAAACATTATCCTTCTACAATTCAGTAAAAGTAAGTGTTCCTCATATAAAGATAATTCGGTTTCCATTTTGCTTTCCTCCTTTTTTTTCTTTACAGAAGTCCATTAGGACGGTCTATGACCCTGACAAGCTAACCAAAAGGAAATACCCATAACAAATAATACATGCAAAAATGATCGTTCACTAAGTCTGAATACGTACTAAGACAAAACGAGTATCACGAGATTTCAGGGGGGTCATTCCGTAAAACGATTATCGTCAGACGATATCGTTTCGACGATAGTCTCACTTCACGTAAAACGATTATCGTCAGACGATATCATTTCGACGATAGTCTCACTTCACGTAAGACGATAATCGTCAAAGTGATATCGTCAAAACGATAGCGTTTGCACGATAGCTAAGTAGCTATCGTCTGCTATTAATTGCCATTGATAACCAAAGCAAATTGAAGCAAAAATGTTTCGGCGAAGTTTAGTTTTGTTACAAAATAAAATAAAAACTCAAAAAAATACAAATAATACGGTTACGAAGAAAATTAAGACATTTATCGGACCTTCTACCTATTCTAACCCATATGTAAGCATTTTTTTTATATACAAAACATCTAACACCTATGTATGTACATAAGTAATCTTTCTTAATTGTTGTTAAATATATAAAATAATTGTAGTTTTGTTCAAAGTCTTGGAATTGCAAAAGAGGATAATGATGATATTGGAAACAATAAATTTGTCAGACGGTTGTCGTTCTACATTCATACTATATACCTTCCATATTAATATTTGCTGTAACCATTGAAACTTTGGGGGCGGAGGAACATTGGTATGTTGGAAAGGCATCGCTTTTAGTATCGCCCTTGCACAAAGCACTAATCCAAAGTAGTTTTGGAAACAACAAATATTTGTGTCCCCTGTATATAAAATGAAGTCTTATCTTCCTTCCCTTGGACAGAGTTGGGTTTAATATTGCAGCTGATTTTCTGTTACTGACTTTTGAATACACTAAATTATAATTATTAGAATTATTAATTTACAAAAAATATCAGACATAAACAAAACATTTTGATATTATAGTTTTATCGTCGACGGCAGCAAATGAAAACACAAAAAGTAACATTAACAATAAACATCACAAAATAGTTGCCATGTTTACTAACAATATATTTTTTGCAAATTTTCAAAATTTTCCATATAGAAAAACCAAGTTTAATAACATTTTCAAGTTATTGAACAAGCATTTTCTTTCGTTGAGTTCTTTTTGACATTTCAGTCATAGTATAATAGTATTTGAAATATACTGAACGATCTACTACTAAAAACGATTGACGAGACGATAGCGATAAAGTTACGTGAAGCAAATTATTGACGATATCGTTAATGATAATCGTTTTGACGATTATCGTTTTGAAAATTACGGAATGACTCCCCAGGTCACACGCAACTCAATTAATCTAATCGTGACGTCATGTCATACACATATTAGTACATAAAACCCAACTCGCTCTTGGGACGCACCCATTATTTTATATCAGTGTAGAGTTTGGAGAACTGTCAGCCACCGACAACATTCTAAGCAAATAGCAAAACATGGCGGCGCTTCCCACTGGTAGCAAAAACACTCTATATGAAGATATAAATCTTTCGTACGTATCACCCTCCAAAACCCATTTGTTTACATTGTTGTATTTGTAATGTGGACGAATTCAACGAGAAAAATTGACGTGTTTTAACGCATACATAGACACAATTCCTGAGTTATTAGGGGAAATTTCATGAATTAGAGGAGAAATTACACGCACACTAAGAAATACTTAATGAGGCCAGTTTCCGGTTTAGCTTGTAGGCAAACCAATATGGCTACCGAGGATTTATATCTTTACTAGAGTGTTTTTGACTGGTAGGTTCATTTTTACTTTTCCCTTGTTTGGCTTTATTTTTATTTCACATTTGGTTTGTTTTCATTTCTTTTTTTCATAATAACCAGGCATCCGCAACAACTTTTGTTGAAATTATTGTTGAGATATATTCTCAATAAGCAGCCAAGACAGAATTTTTCGGCCGCTTGTGAAAGTAATTCAAGTGAAGACAGTCGCGGGACGCTGAGATAAGTTTACACATTTCTATTTGTTTTTATTTTATACTACTTATTTATTCCTTTTCTTTTCAGATATATTGGCCGATTAACTAACTGTGGGGAAAAACCCACGTTAAACGCCGGGCAATACATTCAGTCCAACGTTTAAGTTAAGGTACGTCGTTTATAGGTAAATCAAAATGATTAAGCCTCATCCAATTTTTTTTTTAATGGTTAAACCATTTTATCACAGATGATTAATAAAATAAGTTAAGATATTAGTAAATAAATAAGAACATTTAACATTAAGTAACATTTAGAACACAAAGCATGCAATGAATATAATAAATATATATACATATATACTTATACTTGTACTTGTGTGTTTTATTATGGGGTGGTTCGGTTGTTTTCTTTTTCAAACGGTTGTTGAATAAATAAAATAAGTGATACCTACTCACGGATAATTTAATAAATTAACAAATAACAAACAGAAACGATACGAATAGCAACAATTATACTTACGAAAAACGATTCGTATTTAAAACAAACGTGTTTTTGAAACAATCTGCTTATTGTTTTAAATCTTTTGCATGATATATTCCAAGTTTTTGTCCGGTTAAATTTTCTAACTCATACATTTGATTTCCTATTCGTTTAACTACTCGGCATTTGACATACTTTGGTGAGAGTTTCGCTGATAAACCTTTCGATGAAACGCTCAACACAAAATTTTTCCTATACACCTCTTGTCCGGGTGAAAATTGAACGTTTTAAGTACGGACATTATACATTTTTGAGGATTTATCGTTGGCTTTAATTATGTTTTCGCGAATTTGATTTCGTATGCACTGCAATCGACCTTGTCGGGGTAGAGTTAACAACTCGCTGTTGTCCAGCGCATGCAACTTCTTTGCAAGTTCATAACTGCTACCGTGCGTCATCATGTTAGTGCCAAATAAGGCATAATATGGTGACACACCGGTAGAGCTATGAACCGCGCTTCTTAACGCACACGCGATGTCGCTAAAGTGCGTATCCCAATATCTTTGATCATCTTTCAGGTACGATCGGATAGCAGCCAACAACGAGCGGTTCACCCTCTCCGACGCGTTCGATTGCTGTGCATAGTGAGCGGTTTTAAAATGCCTTATGGCGTATTTAGTTATCATCGATTCGAATTCTTTGGATACAAATTGTTTTCCATTGTCGGAATGGATGATATTGGGTACTCCAAACATATTGAAGACGTCTTCTTTTAAAAACTTAATGACGCTTGAAGTGCTTGCTTTTCGTAACGCTTTCAACAACACAAATTTGGACAAATGATCTAAGACAACAAACACGTATACATTTTGACCTCGGATGTGGTCCTAAAAAGTCAATGTATATTTTTTCAAACGGACGATTACTACAATAAGACGTAACAATAGAAGGACGCGATACTTGATTAGACGCTTTGTTTACACACCCTACAATTGGAGACGTATTCACGAACATGTACAGTCATATTAGGCCAGTAGAAATAATTTCAAGTCTGGTTAGGGTTTTCGCTATGCCACCATGTGCGGGTTTAGGAGGATCATGAGCCTTCTTTATAATTTCCTCGGTTATAGGCAGCGTTCCAAAAGCTTAATTCACTTTTAGCTTAACTCATGGCTTTAATACACAGTTCAATAAACTGACTTATGAATTAAACAAAATTTAATTCACAAGTCCCCAACTGACTTATGAATTAAATAAATTCAATTTACAAATCACCAACTGACTTATGAATTAAACATGTTTAAATCGCAAGCCATTAACTGACGTATGAATTAAATAAATTCAATTCACAAATCACCAACTGACTTATGAATTAAAAAAATTGAATTCACAAATCTTCAACTGACTTATGAATTAAAAAGAATTAAATCGCAAGCTACCAACTTACTTATGAATTAAAAAGAATTAAATTACAAGCCACCAACTGACTTATATGCATATTTTATTTTATGAGTACCTTGGGTTAACTAATTTTATTTAAAGGAATAAAATGGTAAGTTTTTTTGTATGAACTATTTCTTAGAAACGCCAACAAGGTGCATATATTTTTTTTATAACTTTACCACATTAATAATTATTTATCTAACTGTTTTTATTACATATAAATTCAGTTTAATAAAGTGCATATTTGGCATATTTGAAATTTTTAGTAAATGGTAAACGAGGAAGTTCATAGCACCCATTTTCATGTCAAGGAACTTTTCACAGTAACTTTGTCAAAAAGTAAGTATTTCTTTGTGAGAGGTTACGATATATTATTATATCAGTTAAAAGGCCTTAAATATTTCTTTAAGATAATACAAAGAAAATGTTAGTATTTCATCACTGATATTTCTGAAATATCGATGGTTAAAGGGTAAGTTAAAAAAACTTGATTTCCAAGAAGTTAATACTAAATATTTAAGTATTTTTTATTGTTAGAAAAATAATATTGATTTTATTTGAAAGATTTCGTTTGATAGCAAAGTTATATTCCTACAGCAGTTTAAACAAAAAAGAAGTAAAATTCTCTTTCTGTTTTAATCAACTTTAAACCCAAATGTCTAAAAAACGCCACCAACTATGTTGGTAATATTTGACAAACATAACGTGCTAAATCTCACCTTTTATTTGATACCACTTTCATTATTGAACGCACTGGCTGAAAAGCTAACCAAAAGGAAATACCCATAACAAATAATACATGCAAAAATGATCGTTCACTAAGTCTGAATACGTACTAAGACAAAACGAGTATCACGAGATTTCAGGTTACACGCAACTCAATTAATCTAATCGTGACGTCATGTCATCCACATATTAGTACATAAAACCCAACTCGCTCTTGGGACGCACCCATTATTTTATATCAGTGTAGAGTTTGGAGAACTGTCAGCCACCGACAACATTCTAAGCAAATAGCAAAACATGGCGGCGCTTCCCACTGGTAGGTTCATTTTTACTTTTCCCTTGTTTGTCTTTATTTTTATTTCACATTTGGTTTGTTTTCATTTCTTTTTTTTCATAATAACCAGGCATCCGCAACAAATTTTGTTGAAATTATTGTTGAGATATATTCTCAATAAGCAGCCAAGACAGAATTTTTCGGCCGCTTGAGAAAGTAATTCAAGTGAAGACAGTCGCGGGACGCTGAGATAAGTTTACACATTTCTATTTGTTTTTATTTTATACTACTTATTTATTCCTTTTCTTTTCAGATATATTGGCCGATTAACTAACTGTGGGGAAAAACCCACGTTAAACGCCGGGCAATACATTCAGTGCAACGTTTAAGTTAAGGTACGTCGTTTATAGGTAAATCAAAATGATTAAGCCTCATCCAATTTTTTTTTAATGGTTAAACCATTTTATCACAGATGATTAATAAAATAAGTTAAGATATTTGTTCGGTCAATCATCATTGACCTCGAGATTTGGTGGTCAACGTCCGCGCTGATGCAGCAGAAAGTACTTGGTACCTCACTACACCCACCACCACCATCAGCCGGGCAGCATCGTATCACACATTCCATACTGCCTCGCTATATGAGCAGTCGATTGACATCAAAATGTGTCGAATTAAATGTGCCATTGATTTGTGCTTCATTTCTGTGCCAGCCAAAGCAGATACCTACCCACAGCACAGGCACAATGCACATATCTAAGTATACATAGAGCTATAGGTGGTGTCATCACCCACCGTATAGCAGATACACAGCGCATACCATGGGTAGGGTATGCATTAGCATGGCGGATACCTACAACATGCTATGGTTATGGATAGGTTGAAGCGGCTCGTAGTGTCGCTCACTCAACGACTGGACTGTGACATTCGACTCTTATTGTCGCCAGTCAATCATCGCTGCCCTATAGTTATCTTGGATAAATACAGCAGAGTGCTGAGGGTTGCAAGACAGTTCTAGGAAGAACAAATAAACAACACCACGACGATGGCTTACCCTCAGATGACGCTCCCACGGATCTTCGCTATTGTTGCTGGCGTTGGCACATTCTTGGTTGTGTGTCGTTGGGTATCCAAGGCATGGGCCTGGTACCAGATTCTGGACTCATTTAACCTGTGGGCATTTTGGTGACGCTGCAGTCTTGGACAACGGACTGGTGGTGGCTTGGTGACTGACTTGGTCGGTCTCGGTCTGTTCTCTTCTATTCCTCAACACGGTCGGTCGTCTGCGGTGCCAATAAATACTATTACTTGTAAATTAGACTTAGACTTATAATTAAATAAAGAAAATATCTTAGGCAAAATTGGTGTTCGGCAAAGTGCCCTTTAAAACAAAAGATTGAATTAAGGATCTCTCTCCTTACAGTTGGAAGTTTAATTCCCCAACAATATTAGTAAATAAATAAATAAATAAGAACATTTAACATTAAGTAACATTTAGAACATAAAGCATGCAATGAATATAATAAATATATATATACTTAAAATATCCGTGTTTATTAAAAATTTCCAGGTACTTGTGTGTTTTATTATGGGGTGGTTCGGTTGTTTTCTTTTTCAAATGGTTGTTGAATAAATAAAATAAGTGATACTCACGGATAATTTAATAAATTAACAAATAACAAACAGAAACGATACGAATAGCAACAATGATACTTACGAAAAACGATTCGTATTTAAAACAAACGTGTTTTTGAAACAATCTGCTCATTGTTTTAAATCTTTTGCATGATATATTCCCAGTTTTTTTCCGGTTAAAAAGTAAGTATTTCTTTGTGAGAGGTTACGATATATTATTATATCAGTTTATAGGCCTTAAATATTTCTTTAAGATAATACAAAGAAAATGTATGTATTTCATCACTGATATTTCTGAAATATCGATGGTTAAAGGGTAAGTTAAAAAAACTTGATTTCCAAGAAGTTAATACTAAATATTTAAGTATTTTTTATTGTTAGAAAAATAATATTGATTTTATTTGAAAGATTTCGTTTGATAGCAAAGTTATATTCCTACAGCAGTTTAAACAAAAAAGAAGTAAAATTCTCTTTCTGTTTTAATCAACTTTAAACCCAAATGTCTAAAAAACGCCACCAACTATGTTGGTAATATTTGACAAACATAACGTGCTAAATCTCACCTTTTATTTGATACCACTTTCATTATTGAACGCACTGGCTGACAAGGTTATTATTATTATTATAAGCTCTTTATTGCCTTAAATTTGATATATACATTCATTGATACCTATTACATTTAATTTACATTTAGATTTTTTTTTTTTTTTTTTTTGTAAAGATACTTAGCATAAAATTACAACTAACAATACATACATATATACTTTTAAGTTAAAATTGAATTGCAATTAAAATATAATAGATTAAAGTTTAATAAATAAATAAATAAATTGAAATCAAAAGTTTATTATGTTGATCGAATATTGGCATAAGCCTCCCCCAGGGCTGCCCATGTATCCCTATTTTTGGCCTCGTTGTACCAATTTGTTGTTAAATGGGATAAATCATCACTCCATCTTTTTTTGGGTCGTCCTGCTGGTCTCTTGTTATCTGGTTTCCATTTCGTCGTCAGTTTTGTCCATCTTTGATCCGGAAGTCTAGATAAATGTCCTGCCCAGCTCCATTTCAGTCTTCTTGTTCTATTTATGACGTCTATAATTCCAGTTCTTGTGCGGATATCTTCATTTCTAATCCTATCTTGCGGTCGTATGTTTAGAATTTTCCTTTCCATTTTGGTTTGGCATATTCTAAGCTGGTCAAGTGTTTTTGTAGTCAGGCTCATTGTTTGTAGTCCATAAGTTAGAATCGGCAGAATAGCAGAGTCGAAGATATTTTTCCTTGTGTCTGCACTTTGGTCCAATTGTAAGATTTCTTTCAGGCTCCAGTATTGTCTCCAGCTGTTCGTGATGCGTCTGTTTATTTCTTTATTTTCTTGGTCTTTGAATGATTTTATTTGTCCCAAATATATATAATCTTCAACGTACTCGATTTTTTCTCTGTCCAGAGTTATATCATCTTTAGTGTGATTTGTCATGACTTTAGTTTTTGAATTGTTTATTTGTAGTCCATAATTTCTGCACAAGCTAGTTAGTTCCGTCAACATTTCTTGAATGTGTAAAGATTTTGTAGAAATAAGAACTATATCGTCTGCAAATCTTAAATTGTTAAGGACCTGTCCACATATCGTTATTCCATAGTTCTTCCAGTTAATTTTTTGAAAAATGTCTTCCAGGACAGCATTAAATAGAGGTGGTGAAAGTGGATCTCCTTGTCTGACTCCTCTTGTTATATTAAATTTTCGTCCAATTTTCTCTGTTTTTATTCGTGCTGTGTTATTTGTGTATATGTTTTTAACTGTTTCTATTAAATCTGGGTTTATGTTTTGATTTCTTAGGGTGGACCATATCATTTCATGTTCAACGGAGTCAAAAGCTTTACTAAAGTCAATAAAAAGAAAATAAACAGGTTGTTTAAATTCGTTGCACCTTTCTATTAGCTGATTCATTGTCTGTAGGTGGTCTGTTGTGGAGAATCCTTCTCTAAATCCAGCCTGTTCTCTTGGTTGTTTGTTATTGAAATCGTCCTTTATGGTCCTGTAAAGTGCTTTGGAGAACAGCTTGTAAATTGTCGAAATGTTACTTATTGGTCTATAGTTGTTGATATCGTCCTTATTTCCTTTTTTATGTATTAGTGTTATTGTTGTTTCTTTCCATTGTTCAGGGATTTGTTTTGTTAGAACGATTTCGTTGAATATGTTTGTAAGAATGTTGGATAGTGAGTTTTTTGCGTATATTAACATTTCCGCTGATATTCCGTCATTTCCAGTGCATTTATCTTTCTTCAGATCGTCTATGGTCCTTTCGATAGTTTCTTTGCTGAATATATGGGTTTTTGTCGATATTGAACCATTGTTCTCTATTGTTTCTTCTTCTGTGTTGATTTTAGTCGAGGTGAACAGTTTTTCAAAAAATAATGTAGCGTTTTCATGTCTCTTCAGTTTGTTATGTTAACTGCATTTTGATCCTTCATATTTACTATCCATTCTTGTTTATTATTCAAATATCGTTTTGCTTTGTTTATTGATTTTGTTTGTCTTAGTGTATCTTTTATAATTTTTTCATTATATGCACGAATATCATTCGTTATTTTAGATTTTATTGTTTTCCTGAGTTCATTTAGTTCTGTTTTTTCTTGGTTGAGTAGTTGTGTTTTTGTTCTTAAATGTTCTCTTCTTGATATAAGGGCTTTGGTTTCGTCTGATATTTTTTCTTTGGAAGTCTTAATGTTCGTTATTGAGATTCTTGCTGTAGTCTTTATGATATTTTCTAACTTGTCATATGTATTTTGAAGGTCGTTATTTGACGGTTCTAAAAGTTGGTTGATCTTTGTCTTTATTGTTTCGTTGTAGTTGATAAGTTTTTGTTCTGGTATTATTTTAGGGATGTAATAGATTTGTCGATTTCTTCTTAATGTTTTATGGTTTATTTTTATCTTTATTCTTACTAGTCTGTGATCGCTGTCAAAATTTACATTATTGAGGGCAGTAATGTCTTGGATAGTTTCAATTTTGTTTGTGAGTATGAGGTCTATTTCATTTTTTGTCTTTCTATTTGGTGAGATCCACGTCCATTTTCTGCTATCTTTCTTTTTGAAGAATGACTTCCCAAATTTTAAGTTCATTTCTTCCAGCCACTTGATGAGTCTCTCCCCTCTTTCATTTCTTAGTCCATATCCATGAGGTCCTAAAACTGAGTTTTCTTCTTCATTTAATCTTTTTCCAAGTCTTGCGTTAAAATCTCCTATCACGTACATTAGTTCTGTTTTTCGGTTGTTGAACGTTTCTTCAAGATTATCGTAGAATTTTTTCATTTCTTCTTCCTCAGCTTTTTCTGTAGGTGCATATACTTGTATTATAGTCATTTTTGTGTTTTGAATTTTAAGTTGTATGCTACATATCCTCTCATTATGGAATCGGATATTAATTATTTTGTCTTTTAATTCTTTTTTAATTAGAAATCCGACTCCATATAGTCCTTTTGTTTCACCATTGTAGCAGAAGATATCATTATCATTATTAATTATTCTTTGACCAAGCAATCTTACTTCAGCTAGTCCTATTATATCCCAATTTATGTCTTTCAATGCTAGTCTTAATTCCTCCTGTTTTTCATCCGAAGAGAGTGTCCTGACGTTGAAAGTACAGATTTTTAATGTATTTTGTTGTTTTTTGAGTGTTATGTTCTCTGTTTGCTTATTTTTATATGGGGGGTTTGATCTACTCTTCCCACGGTGATCAGCCGGGTTGGGAAGGATTTTTGTGTTGATATATTTGTATTAATTTCTGAGTCTTGTTCGGTGTTCACTTCTTGTCTTGGCAGTTTATTGTAAAGTTGATGGTTGGTAAGTCTAGATTGCTATTTGTTATAGGTTAGTTCGTTGTAGCTTGAACTGCATTGTTTTTTATTTCGTACGCTATTTTCTCTTTCTACCAATTCGTTTGTATTTTGTTGTGTAAGAAATTTCATAATAGGGTTTATTTGTTGTCTCTTGGGGTTAATGTCCGTTGATTCAATTATTGTAGTTTTCGTCTTGTTCGTACTTATTTCCTTGTTTTTTGGTTGTCCTGATGGTGAGTTTTCGTTAGAGCGGGATCTCTTCTTTGATGTTTCTGGGCTATTTTCTTTCCAAATTTTGCCTTCAACCACGAGTTCATTTAGTTTGAAATGTGCTCTTTTTCCTTCTTTTTTTAACTCGAGTAGTTTTGGTATAAGAGGTTTTCTAGCTTCAACTACAGATTTTGGCAAGTCTTCGGCGATTGTGAAAGTTGCCCCAGATTTCTTTCCCATTAGAACTTTTTGTTTCTTTTCGTAACTTTTGAAGGTAATTCTAATTGGTCTAATTTTTCCTTCTGTTTTCTTACCTAGACGGAAGCAGCTCTCGATGTCATTTTTGATTAAGTCAAACTGTTCGTTAGATTTATTAATCAGGTCAATAATCAGTAACAGGAGCTCTTCAGTAGTCCGTTCATTTTCTTCTACTTTAAAAATTATAATATTGTTCTTTCTTACTGTCAATTCTAGTTGTGTGATTTGTCTTTCGTGTTTGGCACAGTAGGCTTCTTGTTTTTCTATAATTAAGCCTTGTGTTTCGACAATTTGTTCGAGCTTTTCAATCTTTTCAGAGAGAACACCTACCTTTTCGTCAGTGTTTTTCATTACTCTTTCTGAAGCATCATTTATATTCTTAAAGATATCTTTTTTCTGCTCTTCAAGAAGAGTTTTTAAAATGTCCAAAGTGATAGCCATTTTTATTTGTTAATTAAAAGTATAAACTTTGTCTTTGGGAGGTAGCACTGGTTACTAGGTGTTATTTTTGTTTAGTTTACTATTTGCCGCTAGATGGCCACGAGTTCTATGTCGTTACTGAGGTGTTTGTGTTTTGATGTTCCAACTTGACGTCTTCTGTTGTTTTGACGTTTCAGATTTATTTATTTTTTAAAATTTTTAATTTCTGTTTCTGTTCTGTTTTGTTTTTCATTTCATTTCATTTAAAAATTTATATATATAAATGTGAAAAAATGTGTAAAAGCTCTCTCTCTGAGCCAATAAAAAAATTGGAACACCGGTTCAGGCGCCAATATTAAATAAATTAAGCAATTTTTGAATTTAAATTTTGCTTTAAAATTGGTCTAAATGGCTTTGTAAGACGTACCTTTTGATTTGGACGGCCTTAACAATCTCGAGCTCACACAACAGTCACAATCCGAGGGTTAAAATTTATAAATTCACCAGGTAAATCGGCTTTCAAATGCGAACAAACTTCGGGCGCGTCTTGACTCCAACACGAAAATGTTTATATATATGCTTATATGCTGACAAGGTAACCAAAAGAAAATACCCATAACAAATAATACATGCAAAAATGATCGTTCACTAAGTCTGAATACGTACTAAGACAAAACGAGTATCACGAGATTTCAGGTCACACGCAACTCAATTAATCTAATCGTGACGTCATGTCATCCACATGAGAAAGTGAACTTTTGAAATTGCTCACTGGTACACACTTGTGAATACACGTTGTGAACATTTGTATTCTATTTCATATAAATGCATTTTAACTTTTTTTTTAAAACCACACGCAAAGCAGCCACAAACTTTAAATGAGGAATCAGTATCAGTATTCAGTACAAATTGAAAACTGTCCTTTTTTTTGTAACCAAATGTCAAAGCTTCACCAACAGTTCCCGTACATTTTGCACGTGAATTGCCCGTGAACGAAAACTCTCCACTTTGTTCTCCACTCAGCTTCACGAGCACGTTCACGGGTGAACCAAAAACCGAAATTTGTATGGGTTCACGAGATGGTTCACAAGTATGTACTAGGCTTAAGCAAATAGCAAAACATGGCGGTGCTTCCCACTGGTAGGTTCATTTTTACTTTTCCCTTGTTTGGCTTTATTTTTATTTAACATTTGGTTTGTTTTCATTTCTTTTTTTTCATAATAACCAGGCGTCCGCAACAACATTTGTTGAGATTGTTGTTGAGATATATTCTCAATAAGCAGCCAAGACAGAATTTTTCGGCCGCTTGAGAAAGTAATTCAAGTGAAGACAGTCGCGGACGCTGAGATAAGTTTACGCATTTCTATTTGTTTTTATTTTATACTACTTATTTATTCCTTTTCTTTTCAGATTTATTGGCCGATTAACTAACTGTGGGGAAAAACCCACGTTAAACGCCGGGCAATACATTCAGTGCAACGTTTAAGTTAAGGTACGTCGTTTATAGGTAAATCAAAATGATTAAGCCTCATCCAATTTTGTTTTAATGGTTAAACTATTTTATCACAGATGATTAATAAAATAAGTTAAGATATTAGTAAATAAATAAATAAATAAGAACATTTAACATTAAGTAACATTTAGAACATAAAGCATGCAATGAATATAATAAATATATATATACTTAAAATATCCATGTGTATTAAAAATGTCCAGGTACTTGTGTGTTTTATTATGGGGTGGTTCGGTTGTTTTCTTTTTCAAACGGTTGTTAAATAAATAAAAATAATAAATTAACAAATAACAAACAGAAACGATACGAATAGCAACAATGATACTTACGAAAAACGATTCGTATTTAAAACAAACGTGTTTTTGAAACAATCTGCTTATTGTTTTAAATCTTTTGCATGATATATTCCAAGTTTTTTTCCGGTTTAATTTTCTAGCTCATACATTTGATTTCCTATTCGTTTAACTACTCGGCATTTGACATACTTTGGTGAGAGTTTCGCTGATAAACCTTTCGATGAAACGTTCAACACAAAATTTTTCCTATACACCTCTTGTCCGGGTGAAAATTGAACGTTTTAAGTACGGACATTATACATTTTTGAGGATTTATCGTTGGCTTTAATTATGTTTTCGCGAATTTGATTTCGTATGCACTGCAATCGACCTTGTCGGGGTAGAGTTAACAACTCGCTGTTGTCCAGCGCATGCAACTTCTTTGCTAGTTCATAACTGCTACCGTGCGTCATCATGTTAGTGCCAAATAAGGCATAATATGGTGACACACCGGTAGAGCTATGAACCGCGCTTCTTAACGCACACGCGATGTCGCTAAAGTGCGTATCCCAATATCTTTGATCATCTTTCAGGTACGATCGGATAGCAGCCAACAACGAGCGGTTCACCCTCTCCGACGCGTTCGATTGCTGTGCATAGTGAGCGGTTTTAAAATGCCTTATGCCGTATTTAGTTATCATCGATTCGAATTCTTTGGATACAAATTGTTTTCCATTGTCGGAATGGATGATATTGGGTACTCCAAACATATTGAAGACGTCTTCTTTTAAAAACTTAATGACGCTTGAAGTGCTTGCTTTTCGTAACGCTTTCAACAACACAAATTTGGACAAATGATCTAAGACAACAAACACGTATACATTTTGACCTCGGATGTGGTCCTAAAAAGTCAATGTATATTTTTTCAAACGGACGATTACTACAATAAGACGTAACAATAGAAGGACGCGATACTTGATTAGACGCTTTACTTTGTTTACACACCCTACAATTGGAGACGTATTCACGAACATGTACAGTCATATTAGGCCAGTAGAAATAATTTCAAGTCTGGTTAGGGTTTTCGCTATGCCACCATGTGCGGGTTTAGGAGGATCATGAGCCTTCTTTATAATTTCCTCGGTTATAGGCAGCGTTCCAAAAGCTTAATTCACTTTTAGCTTAACTCATGGCTTTAATACACAGTTCAATAAACTGACTTATGAATTAAACAAAATTTAATTCACAAGCCCCCAACTGACTTATGAATTAAATAAATTCAATTTAGAAATCACCAACTGACTTATGAATTAAACAAGTTTAAATCGCAAGCCATTTTATTACATATAAATTCAGTTTAATAAAGTGCATATTTGGCATATTTGAAATTTTTAGTAAATGGTAAACGAGGAAGTTCATAGCACCCATTTTCATGTCAAGAAACTTTTCACAGTAACTTTGTCAAAAAGTAAGTATCTCTTTGTGAGAGGTTACGATATATTATTATATCAGTTTAAAGGCCTTAAATATTTCTTTAAGATAATACAAAGAAAATGTATGTATTTCATCACTGATATTTCTAAAATATCGATGGTTAAAGGGTAAGTTAAAAACACTTGATTTCCAAGAAGTTAATACTAAATATTTAAGTATATTTTATTGTTAGAAAAATAATATTGATTTTATTTGAAAGATTTCGTTTGATAGCAAAGTTATATTCCTACAGCAGTTTAAACAAAAAAGAAGTAAAATTCTCTTTCTGTTTTAATCAACTTTAAACCCAAATGTCTAAAAAACGCCACCAACTATGTTGGTAATATTTGACAAACATAACGTGCTAAATCTCACCTTTTATTTGATACCACTTTCATTATTGAACGCACTGGCTTGCGATTTAATTCTTTTTAATTCATGAGTCAGTTGGTGATTTGTGAATTGAATTTATTTAATTCATAAGTCAGTTGATGATTTGTGAATTGAATTTTTTAAATTCATAAGTCAGATGGTGACTTCTGAATTAAATTTTTTTAACTCATAAGTCAGTTCGTGACTTGTGAATTAAATTTTTTTAATTCATCAGTCACTAACTTGCTTATGACTTATTGATTTTTCAATTCACAAACTCGCAACCCTGGTTATAGGACTGTAACGAAAGACTCCACCTGGCGAGTTTGGAGCACTAAGGTCCTTCATGCTCATCAACCATTTAAGGCTGGAATGGTCCGTTATAATCGTAAAGTCCATACCCTCTACATATGGCCTGAATTTCTTCACAGTCATTACCGCAGCCATACACTCCTTGTCGGTGACGTTGTAGTTTCTCTGGCTTTTATTAAATTTTTGAGAGAAAACCGCGTCAGAAGCATCACATCGGATGTAAAATCTTTTTATGATTTGTTGTATTGACCAATTTTAGTGTTAGATTGAGAGTGGAAAATTTAGTTTTCCGTCGGCTATTTGGTCACTTTATTTTTGTAAAGAAAACAAATTCTTTAACTTGTCCCGACGTTTCGGCAAGGATTGTTGCCTTCTTCAGGGGAACTTTATTTTATGAAAACAGAAATAGATAAACTTATAAGTATGCACAACAATTATAAAAAACAGTAAACTTACTTTCAAGTTTGAAGTTATGTCATTAAATCTAAATAGGATATAATTACAATTATAAAAACTGTAGCAACTTCGTATGAAGATTTGTCTTAATTTGAAAATACAAAATTTGTGTGTTAGGGTTTAGAGGAAATGAGATAGCAATATATTGATGAGATATCTTGTGTGTCTTGTTTTCTATTCATGTTATTTTTATTGTTAAGGATGTGTAAAGTTTCTAGTGTGTATCTCTTGGAGATGTGTTTTTCGGTTTGAAGAACCTCGGCACCGTCAAAGTCTGGATGATGTCCATTTTCAATCGCGTGTAATGCAAGAGCTGTTTTGGTTGGGTTATTGCTTTTGATGTCCGATTTGTGATTTGAAAGACGTTGTCGTAGAAGTTGTTTCGTAGTTCCAATGTAGCATAGGTTACATGGTTCCTGAGATTTACCCTTACAGTTTATTTTATAGATTACGTCTGATTGTTGGTCTTTTTCAGTTTTTGCTTTTAAATTTGAGAAGAGGTTTCCAAGTGTCCGGTTCGATTTGAAAGCTAATCGGATGTCTTGTATAATATTTTGGATAGCCTGTTTGAAGTTGTCTGTGAGCTTTGGAATGTATGTTACGCTGTTGAAAAATCCATTATTTGTTGGTAACTCATCAGGTACCTTAGGTCTTCTATATTTGTGTTTTAAAAATAATTCCCGGATTATCGTGTTAGGGTATCCATTGTCTCTTAGTATGTTGGTTATTCGTCTCTCATTAGTCTGGTGGAATTCTTCATCGCTGATTGTGAGTACTTTGTGAATCATATTGTAAGCTGTATTTATTTTGATGTGTTTGGCATGGTTAGATCGAAAATTTGTCAGTCTACCTGAACAGGTATCTTTTTGGAACCAGTCAAACTTTAATTTATTGCTGTTGCGAATAATTTTGACGTCAAGAAAGGATATTGCACATTTATTTTCATGTTCTACGGTGAATTGTAATTTTGAATGAAATTTGTTAAGTGTTTGAAGTACGTCATCAATATAGTTTTGTCAATTACTGCGAAAATGTCATCCACATATTTGGCTATGAAGCTTGGTCGGTTTGGTGAGGAATCAAAACATTGGTCAAGTAAATGGTCCATAACAATATCTGCAATCGTCGGTGAAAGTGGATTACCCATCGGCATACCAAAAACTTGTTTATAGATGTCCGTTTTGTATTGTAAGTAGTTGTTCTCTTTCAGACAAAAATCTATACAAAACGGACATCTATAAACAAATTTTTGGTATGCCGATGGGTAATCCACTTTCACCGACGATTGCAGATATTGTTATGGACCATTTACTTGACCAATGTTTTGATTCCTCACCAAACCGACCAAGCTTCATAGCCAAATATGTGGATGACATTTTCGCAGTAATTGACAAAACTATATTGATGACGTACTTCAAACACTTAACAAATTTCATTCAAAATTACAATTCACCGTAGAACATGAAAATAAATGTGCAATATCCTTTCTTGACGTCAAAATTATTCGCAACAGCAATAAATTAAAGTTTGACTGGTTCCAAAAAGATACCTGTTCAGGTAGACTGACAAATTTTCGATCTAACCATGCCAAACACATCAAAATAAATACAGCTTACAATATGATTCACAAAGTACTCACAATCAGCGATGAAGAATTCCACCAGACTAATGAGAGACGAATAACCAACATACTAAGAGACAATGGATACCCTAACACGATAATCCGGGAATTATTTTTAAAACACAAATATAGAAGACCTAAGGAACCTGATGAGTTACCAACAAATAATGGATTTTTCAACAGCGTAACATACATTTCAAAGCTCACAGACAACTTCAAACAGGCTATCCAAAATAATATACAAGACATCCGATTAGCTTTCAAATCGAACCGGACACTTGGAAACCTCTTCTCAAATTTAAAAGCAAAAACTGAAAAAGACCAACAATCAGACGTAATCTATAAAATAAACTGTAAGGGTAAATCTCAGGAACCATGTAACCTATGCTACATTGGAACTACGAAACAACTTCTACGACAACGTCTTTCAAATCACAAATCGGACATCAAAAGCAATAACCCAGCCAAAACAGCTCTTGCATTACACGCGATTGAAAATGGACATCATCCAGACTTTGACGGTGCCGAGGTTCTTCAAACCGAAAAACACATCTCCAAGAGATACACACTAGAAACTTTACACATCCTTAACAATAAAAATAACATGAATAGAAAACAAGACACACAAGATATCTCATCAATATATTGCTATCTCATTTCCTCTAAACCCTAACACACAAATTTTGTATTTTCAAATTAAGACAAATCTTCATACGAAGTTGCTACAGTTTTTATAATTGTAATTATATCCTATTTAGATTTAATGACATAACTTCAAACTTGAAAGTAAGTTTAATATACTGTTTGTTATAATTGTTGTGCATACTTATAAGTTTATCTATTTCTGTTTTCATAAAATAAAGTTCCCCTGAAGAAGGCAACAATCCTTGCCGAAACGTCGGGACAAGTTAAAGAATTTGTTTTCTTTACAAAAATAAAGTGATCAAATAGCCGACGGAAAACTAAATTTTCCACCCTCAATGTAAAATCTTTTTGTGAACTCCGGGCGCAAAAGAACCGGTGCGGAGATCAACGCTTTCTTCATATTCTCAAATGCCATCAGCGCTTCATCCGTCATGAAGAACTTCTCGCTTCTCTTCTTCAACAGGTCAGTCAAAGGAGCAGTCAAAGTTGAAAAATCCTTTATAAACTTCCGATAGCAGCCTGCCATTCCAAGCAGCCTACGGATCTGCCTAGGGGTTTTCGGGACCGGTAAATCCACGATCGCTCCACCTTTGTCGGATCCGTTTTAAATTTCCCACCTCCAACTATGAAGCCCAAATATTTTAACTCTTTGAAGCAAAACCTTGATTACTTCATGTTGATGGTGAGATTGGCTTTACGTAAGCATTCGGCTACTTCGCTTAGCAGGCTGATATGGGTATCGACATAGGGTGCCATGATAAGCAAGTCATCGAGGTACACAAAAACGCGCTCCCTAAGTAGTGCAGGAATCACCTTGTCCATCAACTGGCTCAACCGTTGAGCTGCATTGCACAACCCAAACGGCATCACTGTGAACTATTACAAGGGTCTTCCCGGTACCGCAAAGGCAGTCTTTTCTCTACTCTGTTTCTATAGTTTAATTTGCCAAAAGGCCTCTTTAAGATCGATGCTACTCATATAGATCGCGTCGGGAAAACAGCTGGTGAGTCCTTCAATGTGAGGAAGAGGATTGGAATTTTTCTTCGTCAGTGCGTTCACCTTACGGGAATCCAAACAGAGTCGGTTTTTGTCGGGTTTCCGTAAGAGAACCACTGGCGAACACCACGGACTTTCGCTTTCCTCAATCACACCGAGTCTCAGCATCGGATCCAACTCATCGTATAACAATGTTTGTATCGCTGGAGAGACAGGGTAGTGACGCTGTTTCACAGGGAGAGCGTCTCCTGTATCGATGACATGCTCCATCATGGTAGTCTTTCCAAGACCATCGCGCTCGAAACGTAAAAATGTATCTTTGACTGCATCTAGCCTGGCCTGTTGGTCAGAGGTTAACTGGTGAGCATTTGGAGAATCCGATTGTTCGTCAACCGAGATACTACTTATTATTCCCGGAGATAGCTGGAACACTCTCCAAAAGTCAACTCCAAGATAGATCTCTTGGTCCAAGCTGGGAACGAGGAAGAAGGTCAACATCTCTTCTTTATCTTTATACGTGACGTTAGTAGAAATTTTGCCCACAATTGATTGACTTTTTCCGTCAGCGTTCCTAACTCCTGCACTAAGGGGTGTAATAGGACACCCAAGTTGTTCAATCAACTGTTTGCAATTTTTACCTAATATGCTTACACTAGCACCGCTGTCTAGTAAGCCTAAAAACTCTCTCGAACCTATTTAATTTTAGCATAAGGACGAGGATCGGATTCTAAATTTAAGATCGTGGAAGATATCTTCTTCGAAGTATCTTTACGGGCCTTGAATCTCGCCCTAGCCTTTAAAATATTTTTTGAAGGGGTGCTAATTGCACAGTTAAAAATTCTTGCCCGAAATTTTTCATATTCCTGAAGACGGACATGTAACGGTTTAATTTCATACAACTTTTTTTCTTTTATTTTATCTTTTATAATTCCTCCTTTTTCTTCTCTCTTTAAAATTTTATTTTGGGTCACTTCCTTTTTTGGAAGATCTTCTAAAATAACATCATCATTTTCTCGGTATTCTTCTTCTTTCCTATTCTTTATTGGGGTTTCTATTTCAGGGTTGTACGCGATTCCCCCAGAGCCTTCGCGTCCCTCGCGCGGTTTTCCGGATGGCATCGCGGACAACTGGGTGTTTTAACACCCTCCTGACCACATTTAAAACAAAAAAGGTTTCTTACATTGGACTCGCAGTCGAAATAAGTATATCCTTGAACTTTGCAGTTACAACAAACTAAATTAGTTGTGTCTGTAAATCGACGAGGAGGATTCTTGGAACGCGCCCCTCCAAACTGATAAGCAGCGAGTTGTTCATCTGCCGGCTGATAATCTTCTTCAAGTTCCAACTCGCTCACCCCAAACTTATTGGGAGGCCTACCAGCTGGTCTCGGTAAGTCTCGCTCTCTTTTTGGAAAAGCTGCTTCCGCTTCCTTGCAAACATAACGAAGCTGATGTAAGGAAAAAATCTGCTGCGGAAATACTAAGCTCCTAAGCTTGTCGTTCAAATTACGTTTTATACCTTTTACCATATTGGCTTCCGGAAGTGGCCTTCTGAGTTGGTATCTCATTTTATTGATAGCAACGAAAAATTCTTCACTACTTTCATAGAAATATTGTCTAAGTCTAAGATATCACGCACTATCTCTAGATCCGTCATAGGGTTTTGGTATCTGCTTAATAACGCTTCTTTTAACGTTGGCCAATCAACGTCTTTGTCCACTTGGAACTGCCAGAACCAATCATATGCTGGACCTGAGAGCAATTGGTGAAAATCATTTCATTCCACGAGCAACCATATCTATACTGCAGTTTTTCCAGTCTAAGAACGAAGTCTTAAACAGTAAGCTTGTCAGAAATCCCGTCAAATTTCAGACCCCACTTGTCAACTTTGACCGAGGTTCTGAATCCTGACGGCATATACGGATTAACTACCAGAGATGGAAAAGGAAACGGGGTCTGGTAACCCCCAAAAACTGGTTGGTTAGCCTGTGGTTGAAACGACCTTTCAGTAGCTACTGGTGGTGGATTTGATCCGCGTTGCCCCACCGGAACAAACGCACTTCTACTATGGTTACCCACTGAGCTTCCGTTCGATTTGAAAGCTTACGTGAGCTGTTACGTCCTTCTCCAACTCCTTTCTACAGGTAGATATACCTTCAGCTATTGCTCTGCTTATCATGTGCTCTAAATCTCCAATAATAATAGTTTTTTGTTTCGTTTTAGTCAACGTTCGAGCAATACTTCCAGAATCCCTCGTGTTGCCGCACCTGGCAATGCCCCACGATAAATTTCGAACTTAAAAAGAAAGAGTCAAACATATTATATTTATAATGCTATGGCTATTTATAAAGTATTTTAATTCACATTAAGACTTAACCTTCAAATTTTATTTTAAATTGTGAGCTCTAAGCAAAAGGACTTAAACGTAAATTCTATAATTAAAATTTTAATTTCATTAAATGTAATTAATATATTTTTCAGAAATTTAAAACACTATTTTCAAGTTCTTTAATAAAGAAAATAAAAAAGCTAAAATTTGGAATTTTTACTGCTCAGCCGCAACAATTCTTTAAATTTGTTTAAAGGATAACCTTGATCTTGAATACGCACGAGGTCTAGAAGATTCAGGAATCTGTATTGCAATAGCACTTCTTAAATCAGCATAGCAAACATCGTTACACCTCTAGAATCATTTAAGCAGCATATTTTCAACTTTTAACTGCACTCGATAAATTAAAACGAAACGCACCATCTGTTGACTGCTGCACCTGCTGAGGACGACACGCCTGTGCCGCTGTTCTTCGTGTTAAGTATTACAAATCCTACATCATCAATTCACGACGACTCAAGGCAAGGTTTTCTGAAGACTATTTTTTATTCATATACGATTTATTGTATACATATATATCACTATATACCCTACTGCTATTGTATTAAATCCAAAGAAATAATATTGAATCGCGCCAAATGCCTAAGTCACATTCATCTAAGACTGACGATCCAAATAATCGAAAAGGTCGCCCTGCAACTCCATCACCAAATAAAAATACAGGTCTCCAACTCCACATACCCTCATTTCAGCACAATAATGCACCTCTCGGCGGCGACATAGGTGAGTTCAACTGCAAATCATGTAACAAGGTCGATGACTCGTACATGGTTATGTGTGACAAATGCGACGACTGGCATCATTATAGCTGTGTCAAAGTTACCTCATCTATCTCCGAAAAAGATTGGTTATGTCCAAAATGTTCCAAGGTCGCTGTCGATTTATCGAAAGAGCCATGTGTGTCAGGTGTAACCTTTGCGCAAAAGGGTGACAAGACACTTACTCCCGAAAAGAAAAATAAGAAAGCTTTGACAAGTAGTCATGTACAACAAAAATCTTCTTTTCACGATGCACAAATTTCTGTGAGAAATAAATCAAGATCGGTAGGTTCAACAAACTCGGTTAAGTTGAGTTTAAAGAGACTAAAGGAAGAAAGACTTTTAAAGAAGCAGCGTGACGCACTTCTCGAGCAACTTTCAGATGATGAAAATGACGACATCGATCAGGGCAATTCACGTCTTCACGATTGGGTAAGCGAGCACTCGGTACACAAAGCAGTTGTTACAGAGCAGGTTATGTAACCTGCTCCGACACACATCCCTCAAAGTACAACTATTTTTCAGAACGGTAATATTCCTCCAAATGACACCTGGATTGGAACTAATTTATTTTTTATTTATTTATTTATTTTATTTTGAACGCTTAGTAACTGTAAGATACAATATCTTATAAGGTAGTAACAAGCTTATAAATACGAATGACAATGTAATTATTATTATTAAATGACATTTCAATTATTTATATTATGATTATTATTATAATATGAAAAGTTTAATAACTTTCTATACGGTCTATGTAAGTATGTAATATAATTTTAAATTGAAAAGTAATTTATTAAGTCCTTTTTAAGTCTTGTTGTGTTTTGATTTTCTTTAATAAAGCGTGGAAGGGAGTTCCAGAGGCGAACTGAATTTACAAAAAATTGACGCTCAGAAGTTAAGCATGTATAGCGAGGGTGAACTAGTTGACGAGTCCTGTTAGAGGTGGGGAAACATATTCTGTCAAAACAATATTGTGGTTGTTGTGTGTGCAATATATCGGAGAGGAGGATTAAACAACGAAGTTTTACATAATTTTCCAAGGGCATATTTAATAACAGGGAAGAATAATTAGATATTCTGTCATACCTACGTAAACCAAAAGCATAGCGAACGATATTATTAAAAGCAGTATTAAGTTTGCGTTTGCTATCATATCTACAGTTGCAATATAACTCACATCCATAAATCAAAATAGGTATAAGCAAGGTCTTTGCTAGCAGTATTCGTGTTTTTACTGGCGTAAAATACTGGGTTACCCAAAGTGTACGTAGAGCACCATACATTTTGCCGACAAGTCCGTTTATGTGATCGTCCCAAGTCAAATATCGATTAAATGTAACGCCAAGGTTCTTTGCAGTCTGTACGTATTCGATTGGACCATTACTTAACATAATTTGAGGAAAGTAAACAAGATCTAAGTTCTTTCTTGAGATAACTAAGCATTTAGATTTCTTCGGATTCAAAAAAAGATCATTTAAATGGGACCAATTTAAAATTTTCTCAAGGTCCTCATTGACATTGGAGACTCCATTGTCAATAAGTCCGAGAGGGCAGCTTAGATATAGTTGGACGTCATCGGCATACAAGTGGCAGGAACTATTATCGATCAAAGATGGTAGTTCATTTACATACATTGAGAATAGTAAAGGACCCAGTATCGATCCTTGAGGAACGCCAGATAACGTTGGTAGAAAATTGGATAAACTGTCACCAGCTTGGACTGCTTGCTTTCTATTGTTTAAATATGAATATATGAGCTTTGTGGCGCCTGTTGAAAAATTAAACTGCTGCATAAGCTTGTTACAAAGTATGACATGATTAACTGTGTCAAATGCCTTGGAGAAATCAAGTAAAACCAAAAAAGTTACATCATCCTTATCCAACGATTGCCTTATGTCTTCAGTTACGTTCAAAAGCGCAGTTATACAACTGTGCTTTTTGCGGAAACCAGATTGTTGCGAGGTAAGCATGGAGTTAGTCGTAAGAAAAGCGTTGATTTGTTTCTGCAAAATTTTCTCAAAAACTTTAGATAAATAAGAAAGAATTGAAATAGGTCTCAATTCGGTTCCTTTAGCATTTTTAGGAAGTGGTAAGATTTTTGCCACCTTCCAAATGTCAGGATAAACTCCAGACATTAAAATGGAGTTAAATGTAAACGTGATGTAGGGCAGCAAAAATGGCAGAATCATTTTTATAAATTTTGGATCAATTCCGTCCAGACCAATAGCATTAGACTTGATTGAGAGTAAGCTTTCTACAACATCAGTAGAATCTACTGCTCGAAAACTGAAACCAGGATGATCTGAGTCTTCCGCAAACGAGACACCCCCAGAAGTGATTGGCAAAGGCGAAAGTGACGGTCGTGAGGCAAATGCTTCGTTAAGTGTGTTTACATCAAGACCTACAGCAGTCGCATTTCTCAACTTTCCAATGCCAACGTTTCGCAAGTTTCTCCATAGTTGTCGCCCATTCAGTGAAACATTTAAATGCTTAGAGAAAATTTGAGATTTAGCTGTACGAATTTCTGCAATAACTCTGTTCCGAAGAGAACAAAATGCGAGTCGTAACTCGGGCAATCGATACCGCTTCCAATTATTAAATGCATGATCCCGTTTTTGCATTAACGATCTTATATTATTTGTAAACCAGGGCTTATCATTTTGTTTCAAAATTTTTGTTTTCAAGGACACATGAGTGTCGTAGAGAAGATTTATCTTGTTCGTTAAGAATTGAACTTGTTCATTGGAAGAAGGCATGTAAAAAATGTTATCCCAATTGATGGCTCTTGTATCTTCCTCCAAGTGCAGAACATTAATATTCTTAAAATCACGATATGAAATCTGTTTGACGGCATATATAAGATTAAACTTTATTGTCAAAAATATTAAGTCATGCCTTGAAAAAGCCGGTGCGGAAAGTTGATCATACAAAACCACATCCCTAATCTCACTAACCAAAACTAAGTCAAGCAGTGTCGCGCCCCCGTCAAAGAAGTGAGTCGGAGTCACAGTATTAACTGGGCTAAGATTGAGTGCACGCATGTTATGAATTAAAATGTTTGGGCTTAGTAGATTGCAATTAAAATCTCCACATAAAACTATATTTGGAAAGCCCAGAGAGATTTCTTCTAAAAGTTCAGAAAATTGTGAAAGTTCTATATGCTTATTTGGCCTATAAATTGCTCCTAAAAGTAGATTGCTTTCGCTTCCAAAAACCTCAACGAATAAATATTCAATAGGACTACCTCTCTCAGAAGAAAACTTTAGTTTAGATTTTATAGAAGATTTTATATATATTGCCACACCACCACCAACACGATCTGCTCTATTGTTCCTAAAAATGCGGTAGCCCCCAACAAAACACAACTCGTCACCAATATCATCTCTTAACCATGTTTCAGTAACACAAATAACATCTACACCTGAATTAATAAAAATGTCACGAAACTCGTCAATTTTCGGTAACAAACTTTGAGCATTTATATGACAAACCCTAAGACCACATTTCTGCTTACTCAGGACCCTAACCATAGAATGCAAATTACTTGAGTTATTCATTATACACAACAAAACTGAAAAAAAGAAAATTCAAATAAATAGACCGACAAAAGTTTATGAAGAAAATTTGAAATTAAATAAAAATAAGAAATATTATTATAAATTTAAAAAGCAAAGTGTTTTAATAATAAGGAAATTCAACATAGACAATTCAAAATAAAGGAAAATAATATAAAAATTTAAATAACAATGTTCGAAAATAGTTTGGTTTGTTAAAGCTGCAATCATGTTTGGAGGCTGGCAATGCTATTCAATTCACCAATGTTCTCAATCTTGGCTGGTGCATCATTTGAGTGACGTTTAATATATACCAATCCACGCATTGTAAACACGGAGAAAAGTTGTTTTTGTTTCTTGAGATGTAGTGCGGCATGGAGAATGTTATTATTTTTTTTTGTCAGACATTCGCGTAAGTACACAGTCGTTTCAGAATCCAGTCGAAAATTACTCAAATTTAATTGCTTTTTATGTTGCTTTCGGTAACGTGCAATAGATGTCAAAATAAAGTTTTTATCGTATGCGGACTGAAATTTTAGGATTATCGAAGAGTTGACGTTTTGTGAAGTGCGTATTCGAAACGAGTTAATTAATTTTGGTGGTAGAATATTTAAGTCGTGGCATAAGTGATTGATATACGTTTTGCTGTTTTCATTTTCTAAATATGGTATTCCGAAAAGAACAGCATCACACGAAACGTTTTTATTATCAATATTTTCTTGCGTTAATTTTATTTGGGCTAGTTCACTACTCAAAGATGATAGCTCGGAAAGCTTGTTTGTGAGATCAATGTTTGTGTTTGAAAGTCTTGTGTTTATTTCTTTGAGTTCATTTTTAAGCAAACTTATGTCATTATCCGCCGCGGTCTGTTGTTTTTCGAGTTGCGCGATTTTAGTGTTTATTAAATCAATAGATTTTTGAAGCTCATCAAATTTATGGTCAATTTTTTGCGTGAGGTCTTGGTGATTTTCTTCAATTTTATTTGAGAGTTGTGAAATAATTAACTCACTTTGTTTTTTCATATTTTGGTTCATTTTGTTAAATAAGCTTTTATCGTCCACGGCCATTTTTTTACTCAGTTGGTAAGGAGAATCAATTGATGTTCGAGGTGAGTTTTTAATATTTTGATCATCAATTGTGGAATTCGTTCTACCCCGTTTTTGCCTGGACATGTATGCACGGTAAGATTTAAATTAAAACACTCAATGTTCGGTTTGATAAATCAAACAAAGAAATACAAAAAAAATAACAAAGTTTTAACTTTCAATGATCTTCACAATATATTGGTTTACTTGTTTAATTCTATCCAATTTGATCACTTTTTATATTTTTTCTGGTCTTATTGTTCAGAAAACTTCATTGGCATAGAAATGGCACACAACTTAAAAAAGAAACTTGCGTAAATTTAACTCGAAATTGATTAAAATTGCTAGCCGAGGGAGAGACACGTCTAATCCAAAGTTCGATACATTTGTCTTCCTTTCTTAAAACCTATATAAGCACGCAATGCCAGAAAATCGAAGTCAAGGGGCTCAAAGACAGAATTTGCAGTTTCCACCTTCTAATACGTTTCCCCCAGACAACACGCATTCAACTGAAGATGCTCCAGGTCCTGACCATTACTATGATCGACCAAGCAATGCTCCGAATCTCAATAGTCAACAAAGTCAACAAATTGCATCAAGGCATATAATGCACAAAGAGCTTCCAAGTTTCTCTGGTAGACCTAAGGAATGGCCGTTGTTCATAAGCTGTTTTGAAAACTCAACTCGCGTATGCGGACTTTTGAATGACAAGAATCTTATTCGTCTGCAGAAGAGTTTGAAGGGTAAGGCATTAGAGTCTGTACGAGCTCAGTTACTGTATCCTCACCAGCTATCTTACATCATTTCAACTTTGCGCATGCTATTTGGCCGCCCAGAAGCAATAATTATAAATTCATTGGTAACAAAGATCAGATCTGAACCTTCACCAAAAATGAAAAACTGGATTCTCTAATTAACTTTGCATTGTCCGTCCGTAATATTGTGGCTACTATGGAAACCAGTGGTCTACACTCGCATCTCAACAGCCCATACTTACTTCAAGAGTTAATTCAGAAGTTGCCTTATTAAACAAAGTTAAACTGGGGAATACAAAGTGGGAACAGAAGTGCCGGTAAATCTTTCCACTTTTAGTAACTGGTTGTACAAGGTTGCTGAAGGTGCATGTCAGGTGACAGAGATAAGCTTTTCAAAAACATCTGACCACAAAAACGAAAGAAAGAAATCACATAACATCCCGATACTAAATGTGCATTAACATCCAGTTACTTCGGATACAAATAAACCTGATAAAAGGTGCGTCGTCTGTAATGGCAACTGCCAGCTTGTAGAGCAATGCAGCAAATTTATGGCACTCGCTCTGAAAGAAAAGTGGAACGTAGTTAATCGAAACTTCCTTTGTCGCATATGTCTGGTAAATTATAATAGACGCAGATGCACATCTGAAAAAACTTGTGGAGTAAATGGTTGTACATACAAGCACCACCACATGTTGCATAAGTACACTGAGTCAGCTGCTCCACATGAAGATCAAAAATGCAAAGCTCATGCTGCGAAAGAGAATCCAATACTTTTTAAGATTTTACCCGTTACCTTGAACAACAATGAAAACCAAGTACATACTTACGCGTTTTTATATGATGGTTCGTCTGTCTCTCTCATTGAATCGAAAATAGCGGAAGAGCTGGGATTAGATGGTGAAAGAAATCCATTATGCCTTAATTGGACATCAGGTATTCAGCGATCAGAAGAAAATTCTAAAGTCGTTAATCTACAGATGTCTGGATATAAATCTTCTAAAATCTTTCCGCTTCTTCAAGTTCGAACTATAGATTCCCTTAAATTACCATTTCAAACCATCGACTTTGATGACATCCAGAAACGCTTCAACTACTTGCAAGGTATTCCTGCTAGGTCGTATCATGATATTCAACCTCGAATACTAATCGGACTTGACCATTGCAATTTAGTTAATTACCAAAAAATCCGAGAATCAAATGTCAATGTAAAGGAATACTTCCAAATCGAAAATATCGGTTCAGTACAAAATAATTGTCTAATGAATTCAAATGATAAGAAGGCCCAAGCTATTTTGGATGAAAGTACAATCAACAACGGGAAAAGATACGCCGTTGGTTTACTTTGGAAGGATGAGAATACTATCTTACCCAACAACAGGTCACTAGCTGAACGTAGACTTATATGTCTTGAAAGGCAACTTAAAAGAAACCCTTCACTCGAAGACAAGCTCTCAACTCAAAGCTCCTTACCGGTCCCGATACTTTACCTGCCCTTTCCGATGTTCTCTTCCGTTTTCGCCAACGCAAGTTCGCCATTTGTGGCGATATTAAAGAAATGTTCAGCAAATTGAAATTCTGGAATCTTACCAACACGCCCAACGCTTTCTCTGGAGAAACAAAGATACTGGTCGAATCGAAGATTATCTGATGCGAGTGATGACTTTTGGCTCTTCGTGCTCGCCCTACTGCGCTCTGTACATTAAAAATAAGAATGCTTCGGCATACCTTTCGCAAGCAGTGGAAGCGATTATAAAAAATCATTATGTGGATGATTATCTAGATAGTTTGGACACGGAAGAAGAGGCAGTGTTATTGGCTGAAGAAGTGATTAGCATACACGAAAGTGGTGGATTCCAAATCCGGAACTTTATAAGCAATTCAAATAACATCCTCGAGAAGCTTGGTGATAGGTCGGCAAAATTCGATAAAATTTTCGAAAGTCGACTTAACGAGTCTGAGAAAATTTTAGGAATGTGGTGGTCCCCATCCGAAGATTTGTTTTCATTTAGCTGCAGCCTACATAAATTAAGTGATGAAGTCAGGAAAGGTCAACAAGCACCCACAAAGAGAGCAATTTTAAGGACGCTCATGAGTATTTTCGATCCCCTGGGGCTGATTTCAAATTTCCTGGTACTTCTGAAAATCTCGCTTCAGGAAATATGTATGGCGGTATAATGTAGAATGGGACGAACTAATAAAACCTAAGCATTTCGAAAGCTGGTGTCAGTGGCTTCAACTCTTACCGAAAATAGGCATGCTACAAATCAGGAAGCCCTACCTATTCGAAATCAGTTCCTACGACAAATGCCACGTCGAGCTTCACACCTTTGTAGATGCAAGCATGCCTGCTTATGCTGCAGTTGCCTATTTGTGTGTCGTAAAAGGGGAACAAATCGAATGTAGCTTAGTAGCCTCCAGAACAAAAGTCTCTCCTTTGAAACTTATATCAGTTCCACGTCTAGAACTAGAAGCTGCCGTACTTGGAGTAAGGTTGGCCAAATCGAACAAAAGAGGACACACCGTGGAAATACATAAAAGTTATTTTTGCTCAGCAATTTGTAGCTTTTAAAAATGGTGAGATCCTAGAAGAATCTAATCCCAAAGAATGGCAATGGATCCCAACCGGTGAAAATGTTGCCGATGGGGCCACAAAATGGAATACCAAACTTGATCTTCAGTCCGATAGTCGTTGGTACAAGGGACCTCTATTCCTATGCTTACCAGAAGATAATTGGCCAAGAGCAATTGATAAGTTCTCCACAAATGAAGAGGTTAGGGTAATTATTCATCAACTCGCCGATCCATCACACATCATCGACTGTGAGAGATTTTCTAAATGGAAGTGACTTAAGAGATCAATGGCATATGTGCTCCGTTTTATTAACCTCGCAATATGGGGCAAGGAACTATTGGAGGATATCTCTTTAACCCCAACAGAAATCGTTGCTGCAGAAAACTTCCTTTACGAACTCTGTCAATCTCAATCGTTTTCAAAAGAGTGGTCTGTACTCAATAAAAACAAGTATGGTAACGCAAAAGACATAACGCTGGAAAATTCAAGCTCCTTATATAAGACCAGCCCATACATGGACTCAAACAACGTAATTAGAATTAAAGGTCGTATAGACGCAGCAGAACACGTCAACAATGCTTGCAAAAGACCTATCATCCTGCCTAATAATCACCGGATTACCCTTCTCATAATTCAAGACTACCACGAAAGATTTCAGCATAGATTTTCTGAAACTGTTGTCAACAAAATCCGACAAATATTCTTCATACCATCACTTAGAGCCGCGGTGAAAAAAGTCGAACTCGCCTATCAGGTGTGCCAAATTTGTAAAGCAAAACCTCCATTGATGGCCGACCTACCTCCTGCAAGACTCAAGTCATTTACGAATCCATTTTCTTATGTCTGCGTCGATTACTTCGGGCCTATGTTTGTCACCGTGGGGAGACGTCTGGAGAAACGTTGGGGGGTTTTATTTACCTGTTTAACTATCAGAGCCATCCATATAGAGGTCGCACATAGCCTGTCTAGCGACTCCTGTATCCTCGCGATTAAATGCTTTTGTTCCAGAAGAGGCAAACCTGTTGAGCTATGGAGTGACAACGGCACTAATTTTAAGGGGGCAAACCAAGAACTTAAGAATGCAGTCGTTAGCCTATCGAATAGTAACGATCTATCGGAGAAAGTCATGAATCAGAGCATAAACTGGAAATTCATCCCACCAGCTTCTCCTCATATGGGAGGGATCTGGGAACACCTGGTTCGCTCAGTTAAAGAAGTCTTGGGGCAAATAACAACTACTCGAAACCGCAAAGATGAGCTACTCCTAAGTATGATAGCCGAAGTCGAACACATTATCAATTCTAGGCCTTTGACCTATGTCCCAGTCGATACCGAGACTGAAGAGGCTTTAACACCAAATCATTTCCTTCTTGGCTCGTCTAATGGAATTAAACACTTCTGTGAAATAGATGACAGTGCTGGAGCTTTGAGGAAGAACTGGATTGCATGTGAAAACTTCGGACACCACTTCTGGAAACGATGGGTAAAGGAGTACCTACCTACGTTGACTTTGATGTCCAAGTGGTTCGTTGAGACAACAAAACCTTTAGCAGTGGGGGATATAGTGATTGTTGTAGATGAAAATAGTCCCAGAAATACCTGGCCGAAAGGTAAAGTAGTAAAAACTTTACCAAGCTTAGATGGCCAAGTACGGTCGGCTGTTATTAAGACAAAAGATAATGTCTACACGCGCCCGGCCACCAAGTTGGTGGTTCTCGAAGTAGGTCAGCTAGGAATTGGTAGTCCGAACGAGACGTCCGTCTTACCAGGGGGAGTGTTGCCGCACCTGGCAATGCCCAACGATAAATTTCGAACTTAAAAAGAAAGAGTCAAACATATTATATTTATAATGATATCGCTATTTATAAAGTATTTTAATTCACATTAAGAGTTAACCTTCAAATTTTCTTTTAAATTGTGCGCTCTAAGCAACGTAACGTAACTATTCAATAATTAAAATTTTAATTTCATTAAATATAATAAATATATTTTTCAAAAATTTAAAGCACTATTTTCAAGTTCTTTAATAAAGAAAATTAAAAAGCTAAAATTTGGAATTTTTACTGCTTAGCCGCAACACCTCGGGACCCCTGGTTGGATGAAACACCTTGCGGCCCAACCTCATTTTCCCTACCAGTATTTAGCCTAACGGTGTTATCCAAGGTCCCGAACATTTCAGGTCCTAGCGATGCTTCTAGATCTCCAGCACCGCTAAGATCGCTGTACGAAGGAGCAGATAAGGACCCAGTATGGACACTCGTGTTTAGAAAGCAGGTAGCGTTAACTCCCGAGGTATCCACTTGTTGAGATGTGGATCGGATGTGCCTGTCGGAGTCCAGTGGAGAGTGTAACACTCTTTGCCTTACTTTTGAATTTATGTTTTTAGTGGCTGACCTTGTAATAGCTCTACTTTCTTCTTCTATTTCAGCGTTCCTGATCAGCTGCTGGGTGGGATCTTCTCCATTTTCCTGGCGTGCCATTTTAATTTATTCAACCTTCAACAACGAAAATAGATACACAACAAAAAAAACGTATGGTGAGTTTAAAAAAAAATGTTATCTTAGCTAAGAAACCTAATTTCCTCACTAATACCAAAAAGAGGAAAATATTTAAAAAAAACTAGGTGTAACAAAAAAAAGTTTAACCAAACCTTACGAAAATGAAATTGTCAAAAAGAAAATACAAAAATGAACAAATAATGTAATGACGAAAAAGAGTAAGCTTAACGAAAGTAGAATAAGAAAAATGAAAAAAATAAATTGAAAAACCTAATTAAAGATAAATAACTTAATCAAAAAAACAAATGTAACTTTAATGAAAACTGTACACCAAAAAATAAATAAATAAATAAATAAGATAACCAAAAACAAAACTGTAAACTATAAACTTGAACCACAAAAAAATTATAATATTGGGGGGGAGTACGATAACTTTGGCGACAAAGTTTAATGACGGATTTGTATAGAACAGTTAAAAACAAGCATTTTTTAATATGGGAGGAGGGGGTCTATCTCCCCCCGTTTAGGCGGTAGGGGCAATTTAAAAAAATATGTACATTAAATGCAAAAAAAATAATTAAAAAATAACGGTAATACTTGCAATTAAGTATTATACCTTTTATTAAAGCCAACACTTTTTTCTGTTTTTAAATCAAGTCAAAACTATGCACAGTTTTCGAAAAAAATAGTTTTAAACTCAAAATTTGGACAAAAAAACGACAAGACAAAATAGTAGTTGTGGTTATTTTCAATTTTCTCAAAAACTAAAAGACATACAATCATCTAGTTTTCAGTTTTTGATCCAAAACAAATAAGAGCAATAAATTCTGAAATAAAAACAATGGTAGATAATCTTGAAGTATTGAAAAATTACACTTTAAACCTTTTTTTAACTTTTTTTACTCAAATTTTGAGTTTAAAATTAAATTTTTCAAAAACTACGCATAGTTTTGACTTGAATTAAAAACTGGCTAATAAAGCAGAATGTTGGCTTTAAAAAAATGTATAAAACTTAATTGTAAGTATCACCGTTATTTTTTATAATTGTTTTCCATTTTAAATAATAATTTTTTTAAATTGCCCCTACCACCTAAACGGGGGGAGATAGACCCCCCCTCCCATAGTAAAAAATGCTTGTATTAAGCCCCACTACCAAAAACCGTTATTATATCTTGGCGCCAAAGTTATCGTACTCGTGCCTAATATTGCAATAGAAAAATGAATAAATAACCAAAAAGGTAAAAAAAAAAATGAATAAATAACAAAAAACAATGATGTATGTAATTATCAAAAGAAAACAAAACTGAACGAAAGAGATGATAAATATTTTCGAAAACAGGATTGTAAATAATCGATTTTGAAATTAATAAATGAATAAATAAATTAACAACTAAACGTATAGTGGAGCGCCTGGGGTTTTTCACCTCGCATTACAGTTACAGTGAATGAATTAATATGATCGATGTGGGATATTGTTTTTTAAACTATACAAAAAAATTTTGGGTAAACATTGCAATTTATAGTTTAAAAAACAATATCCCACATCGATCATATTAATTCATTCACTGTAACTGTAATCCGAGATTTTACAGTTTTGAATGCTCCAGGCACTCCACTAGTAAGACAACGTTCAAGTTTTTATAAATCTTTAAGTAATTTTTCCTCCGAAAAACAACTAAGACCTTAAAAACTATAAATGAAATTGCATAAGCTTTTAAAAAGTATTTTTCAATTTCAGAATTTTATACAAATAAAAAACTTAATTGAAATTTACTTAATATAGGTATATACGAATCAAACCCAAAAGAAAGTCTGAAACGAAAGTCACAAACGAAAACAGTTAAAATAAACAAGTTTTCAACAAAGAATTATAAAACGGAAAAAAGTACAATGGAACAAGACTAAATGTTCTATTTAAATTTAATTAATTTATAGAAAAAAACTAAATTTAATATGAATCCGAAGCAATGAATTTATTAAATTGTAAGTAAAAATGTAGTTTTAGGTTTAGGGTTTTCGATTTCATAAGCATTCGGGGTGCTTTGGATATCTTAATCCTCTCAAAAAAGAACGAGTTTCTGACTAATGCTATTGACCACATGAAATCACAAAGAAATACATACCATTTATATTGAATAGGATTAAAAATACTAAGTTTTTAATTTTGTTAAATTAAACATACATATGTCTGAATAAAAAAAATAAAATCTACTTCAAACAGCTTATTTGTTTTTTTATTATTATTTTCTAAAAACGAAACAAAAAATAAAAAAGGTATAATCCACTATAATAATTGACCTGATTATTAATAATAATTTGGGAAAACCAGAAAGAAGTATTTTTCTTTGAAAAAAGTACATTTAATATTTTTTTTTATTTACTCAAAAACTAAGAAGTTACATTTTAACATCCAGTTATTGTTTTTTAAGTGAAAATACATTATTAGCGTTGAATTTAAAACAAAATTATACTAAATTACATACAAAAAAATTACAAATTTATTTAAAAACTAGCTGCGCCGCGAACCTTGATTATTAACGGATGAGATTTAAAACACGTCGTCGACTATAATCATCTTCACTTCAGGATTTGTTGCAATACCGCTTCGTTTTGTTGCTGAAAAAAAAACACATCAATTAGGTAGTGCTTTCAAAGTTTGTGGTTTATGTAAAGCTTACTTTGAAGTAGTCTTGCCATCATACTCGTAAGCCTTCTGGTCAATGGACGCACAAATAAACTGTAGCAAGTTGATTGGTTTATAATTATAAAACTCCCGCTGGTAATTCGATCCGTTGATTAAAAAATTGTGGCAAGTCGTTTGTGACATTCTTTTGCGAGGCAAATTCCAAAATCCCAATCGGACAATTTCATAAATGTACAATTTCCGGTTGCATTATTTTTGGAATTTTTCGGCAGGTGAAGGTTGCGCGAAATTCTTAAAACATCATTTGGACAGTTCCTGTGTCGATGGTCTTCTATGTGATTTCAGTTAGTTCTTTTGGTGATTCCATAAGCATTGTGTATTTAGGAATTCGGCTTATATGTTTTTCCTGTCTGTATAAGAAAATTCTTAAATAGTACATACGAAAATGATTAGATTTTCATTATTCAAAAGACTTATCAATGATTTTTGATTCCCGTAATTTAGGAGGTGTTCTCTCAGCAGGTTGCTTCAATGTCGACATTCATTTTATCATCTACGTGGTCTGCGTCGGCCTAAGTGGCCGCAGTAGCCGATGACTCGGTCAGCAGTGTCGCTGCCGTTCTTTAGTGATATATTTGGCGTTACAAGCATCGATTTAGATCTAGGTGAAGATTAAGCAAGTTAATCACGATATGATTGTTTCGATTTGTACTTCCACAACTGAACCTCATGTGCGGTTGCACTCTATTAAACCAGAAGATGTTGCTTTAGATGCAGCTGCAAGAGTAGTTTTTTTTTGGTCGGCTTGTACCATACTTCTTGGCAGCTGATGAATGGGCAAAGAACGTTGGAAATCCTAAAGAACCATAGAATTTAAAATATCCGTGTTAAGATTACTTGTAAGTAAATGAATGAACTTACCTGATTTGCCTGCATACTCTGCCGTTGCTATTGCCACTGTGAAGTCATTCCAAAACTGGTCGGTCGACTATTGAATGTCAAAGCTTTCCCTTGCACCATTGAATTGAAGTCGATGACATAGCTGTAGCTGAGGATGTTCGCTAATTCGAAATTGAATTCGTGATTCTGGTGGTGTTGTTGCATTCTATGAATCTTACTATTGGCAGAGACGTTGACACCTCTATCGTCAACGCCTGCGCCCACCATAGCCGCTGAGACAGATCTCAACGATCATGATATAGCAGCAATTGAGTGTAGAAATATATACTTTACTTCAACAGGCTTCGAATAACTATTTACAAATAAAGGCGAAAGTCTGTGGGTAAAAACATTCCATAGATGAAACAAAGCAACATAAATATTCTTTTGTTTACGAGATTCTTTTTTTTAAACGTAGCTACTTGAGCTCCGAGTAGAGTAAGTCTCATTGTTTTCTTCTGGTTCCTGGTCTATCGTTTTTTCAATTAAATGCACTTGTAGCTCTTAATCGTTAAGGTTTTTGATCTGAAAAGAAATAAATTCTGTTAAATGTTTAGACAAAACAAAATCATTTACAAAAACTTACTTGTAGAATCTCAAATTGAATGCTTTGTTTTTGAAATCGAAATTGTGGAACTGTCATTTTTGACAAGAATTCAATCTGACATTTTGCCTTTTTTCCACCACTCACATGTATTCACCGATATAGAATTTGAGAGAGTTCACCTCGAATAAAATTTGAGGGTGTTTCAGGTAGGACGGGTACCGGTCGGGACTCTAGATAATATATTTCCTCTATGATTGAAATCCACCGAAAAATTTTTAATGACAGAAATCTGTAATTGGAATTGAATGGAAACAAAAATCATTGGAACGATTCGTTCCATTTTTGGACATAAAAAAATCTGCTGTTCAGGAAAAAGAGTTTCCGTCCGGAAAATAGAAAAACACATTTTTAGAGATAAATAAATGCGCTTATTATAGTTTTTTCTCAAAAAAAATTCTTTGTGTGATTTCCGATCGATCAGTGTATAACTTATTCATTTAATTTCTAATCAAAGGGAAACACCGTCAAATATCGATTCAAAAATTTTTCCGGATCGATTTCAAAATCGACATTCGGTTCAGCTACCTCATCTACGTCATCTGTGTCAGCCAGCTAAGTATCCCTGTAGTCCTTCAGTAGCAGCGAGATAGTGAGACATTTGGTGCTACAAGCTTGGATTTAAATCTAGAAGATTAAGATTAAGCAAGTTGACCACGATATGAATGTTTCGATTCGTACTTACACAACTGATTTCCGCGCCCTGTTGCGTAGTTTTTTTTGAGCGGATTGCATTATATTTTTTGGCAGCTGATGAATAGGCCGAGTTGGCAGTTTCTGTTGCTGCTGTAAAATCATCCCAACACCAACACTCAGCTGCTGGGAGAAGGGCGTTAGCGGTCGGCTATTGAATGGCAAAACTTCCACTTGCATCATTGTCTTGGTGGTGTTGTTGCTGCTGGTTTTGTTCCATTGAATGCATTTGGTATAGACGGTGTCATCTCCACCGTCAACCTACGGCAGCTATGGCAGTTGAGATGTACACACAAAAAGAATAAGCAGCGTTTGTCGTTAAAAATATTGATATTATTATGTTAAGAGAAATATAATGTAAAAAAAACTTACCTGTAAATCAGAGCCTTGTTTGCTTTATGTTCCAGATTTCTTTAGGGAAGTTGCTTCCTGCATTATGGTATGTAATTGGCAGCATCTAAAATTAAAACACAAACTATGAAATAAATCGATAACTTTTAAGCCTTCTTCACTGCAATTTGACTTACTTTTTATTCATTGAAGTGAACTTGTATTCTCTTCATTTTTCCTTTGAAAAAATATCAAATTATAATAAATATCGAAACAATTTACAAAAAACTTACTCTTAAAATCCCAAACAAATTATTTTGTTTTCCAAAATTGAAATTGTTGAATTGTCATTTTTGATAGGTCACACAAATTCCATAGGTTGGTTTTGTAGCCCAATTGCTTTTTTTTCACCACTCACATGCATTCAACGACAGCGAATTTGAGAGAGTTCACCTTCAATGGAATTTGTTGGTGTTTCAGGTAGGACGGGTACCGGTCGGGACTCCAGATAATATATTTCCTCTATGGCTGAGTGATTGATTGATTGAGTGAAAGCTCGCTATTCATCATTGAAAACAAACATTGGAATTTTTTTGACAGATCGCTTATAGCTCTCAGTAAAAATTTCTGTCACTGAAAAAAACTTCCTGATTGAAATCCACCGAAAAATTTTTACTGACAGAAATCTGTCATTGGAATTTTGTGAAAATGGAACACAAACCAGTGAAACGATTCGTTTCAATTTTGAACATAAAAGTATCAGCTGTTCAGGATAATGAATTTCCGTCCGGAAAATAGAAAAATACATTTTTGGAGAAAATAAATGCGCAATAACATTTTTTTCTCAAAAGAAAATTCTCTGAGTGATTTTCCGATCGATCAATATGTAATTTACATTTCTAATCAAAGGTAAATATCGATTCATCAAATTTTCAAGATCGATCTCAATGATAGCTATAAGTGGCCCCTAAAACAACAGCCGCCGCTGTCGCTGGTGCTGCTGCTGTAGCTGTTTCAATCTGTTTCTCGCATAAACCTCGAAAAAGCTGATTTAGAAGTAGGTTAAAACCAAAAACACTCTAGTAAAGATAATAAATCCTCGGTAGGCATATTGGTTTGCCTACAAGCTAAACCGGAAACTGGCCTCATAAAGTATTTCTCAGTGTGCGTGTAATTTCTCCTCTAATTTATGAAATTTCCCCTAAAAACTCAGTAATTGTGTCTATGTATGCGTGAAAAGACGTGAATTTTTCTCGTTGAATTCGTCCACATTACAAATACAACAATGTAAGCAAATGGGTTTTGGAGGGTAATACGTACGAAGGATTTATATCTTCATATAGAGTGTTTTTGGTTAAAACGTTTACCTATTTGTGTGTTATTACACCCAGACTTTTTGTATGCTGCGTGTTTCGCATATTTTCTTTTGAATACTCATCCCGTCAATCTCAACAAATGAAAGAGAAGCGCCAAAAACACGCAACCGAAAACAATCCGAGTGTAATAAACTAATAATGCGAGATTGACGGGATGAGTGTTCAAAAGAAAATATGCGAAACACGCAGCATACAAAAAGTGGGTGTAATAATTAAAAACACTATATGAAGATATAAATCCTTCGTACGTATCACCCTCCAAAACCCATTTGTTTACATTGTTGTATTTGTAATGTAGACGAATTCAACGAGAAAAATTGACGTCTTTTCACGCATGCATAGACACAATTACTGAGTTTTTAGGGGAAATTTCATAAATTAGAGGAGAAATTACACGCACACTGAGAAATACTTTATGAGGCCAGTTTCCGGTTTAGCTTGTAGGCAAACCCATATGGCTACCGAGGATTTATATCTTTACTAGAGTGTTTTTGGTAATAACACATTATTACACTCGGATTGTTTTCGGTTGCGTGTTTTTGACTCTTCTCTTTTATTTGGTGTTCTCATCCATAAAGTCAAAGTGTGAAAATAATTAAAGAAAACTGCACTTTTTACTACAGCAATGATTATTGACATAATGAATACGGATAATAATTCCGAATAATGTAAAAATAGGAATTGGATTGAAATATGGAGAGAATCCTTCATTTTCTTGACAAAACAACTAATATCAAATGATAAACCATCGTTTTTAAATTATAAAAGGATGAATGAAGAAACTTTTAACCTGCTTTTCATTGAAAACGGCATAAAAAAAATACAATTTTGAGGGCCAAGTTGGCTATCACTTTGTTTCAACGGGTGAAACATTCCAAAGCTTAAACTAAAATGCTAGACTCTTTTAATCATTCCTTCATTTAATTTCATTATAAGGTCTTTGCTCCACTTGAATTTGTTTGGCGGAATATTTCTTGTTTACTCGGTAACAATAGAAAGAATAATAAACGCCAAGAAACAAAAAAGGCAAGAAAGAGAAACGTCAAAAACAATCCAAGAATCCCGAACCCAGAACTCTGCGGGTAGAGACTTTTTAAAGTATTTCTATTTCACCTACTTTCTATTTCGCACTTATTTGAGTCTTTCCAAAAAAGTCTGAGTGTAATAACACACTATTATCTCACACTACGACCTGACTACTAGTTTCTTCTATTAAATGAGCCTTTAGTTGTGGTTAAAATAATTCATTTTGGATATAATCCCGATTCTTTTTGTCTCTTTTCCATATCCGGTGTGATTGTTTCATTAGAAACATTAACTAAAAGGAAAAAAATGTTTTTAAATTTGTGTTACGTTTTTTATTGAAATTTATTACTTATACATAAGTTATGTAGGTATTTAATTGCTAATCAAAAATACACTTTATTTTTTAGGAATATGTGTTGAAAATCAATTCGATCAGTTTTATGAATACATATGTTTTGATAACAAGCATATTTAAATAGGTATGTATATATGTATGTATATATATTTACAAATTATTGACTACAGTTAACAATAAAGTATTTTGTTTTTCTATTTTCAACATTGTATGTAGGTGAATGGGAGTGCGAGCTATTCTGTTAGCTGTTACAATGAAGTGCAGGTTAAGCCGTAGTTAGTATAAACATGGAAATGTTTTGTTTTTAAATAAATTTATTGAACTTCGATAATAATCTAATGATAAATCATAAAAAAAGATGAAACACCATAAATCATACGAACAATTCTTACATAGTTGGGGGAGAGTACGATAACTTAGGCGACAAAGTTTAATGGCGGATTTGTATAGAACAGTTAAAAACAAGCATTTTTTACTATGGGAGGGGGGGGTCTATCTCCCCCCGTTTAGGCGGTAGGGGCAATTTAAAAAATATGTACATTAAATGGAAAAAAAATAATTAAAAAATAACGGTAATACTTACAATTAAGTATTATACCTTTTTTTAAGGCCAACACTTTTGTCTATTAGCCCGTTTTTAAATCAAGTCAAAACTATGCATAGTTTTTGAAAAAAATAGTTTTAAACTCAAAATTTGGACAAAAAAAAGTTAAAAATAAGGTTTAAAGTGTAATTTTTCAAAACCTTAAGATTATCTACTACTGTTTTTTTTAGAATTCATTGCTCTTATTTGTTTTTGATTAAAAACTGAAAACTAGATGATTTTATGTCTTCTAGTTCTTGAGAAAATTGAAAATTAGCAAGAAAAAAAATCTTTTAATTAAATTATTTTTTCCTTGCTTGAGTATTTTCGTAGTCTTATTTTGATAGTAATTATCGAATATGGATTAAGATATACCAAGGATAAATTAATTTTTCTTAAATCCAGCTTATTTAAATGCAAAAGAAACTTTGCATGCACCCCATCTTGCACCCACCGCACCTTTCACCCTCCCCACCTTGCACCCACTCCACCTCGCACCCACCCCAAATCCTATAGTGTGCCCAAGCAGGGGGGTTGCAGGGGGGCAGCATGCCCCCCCTTACAGATCCCACTGTTGCATACACCCAAACTCGCGCACACCTTACTGTTGCATACACCCAAACACGCATTACGCATACGCAAATACCATTATTACTATCAAAATAAGACCACTCAAGCAAAAAAAAAGAATTAAATTAAAATAGTAGTTGTGGTTATTTTCAATTTTCTCAAAAACTAAAAGACATAAAATCATCTAGTTTTCAGTTTTTGATCAAAAACAAATAAGAGCAATAAATTCTGAAATAAAAACAATGGTAGATAATCTTGAAGTATTGAAAAAGTTACACTTTAAACCTTTTTTTAACTTTTTTTACTCAAATTTTGAGTTTAAAATTAAATTTTTATTTTCAATTTTCTCAAAAACTAAAAGACATAAAATCATCTAGTTTTCAGTTTTTGATCAAAAACAAATAAGAGCAATAAATTCTAAAACAAAACAATGGTAGATAATCTTGAAGTATTGAAAAAGTTACACTTTAAACCTTTTTTTAACTTTTTTTACTCAAATTTTGAGATTAAAATTAAATTTTTATTTTAAATTTTCTCAAAAACTAAAAGACATAAAATCATCTAGTTTTCAGTTTTTGATCAAAAACAAATAAGAGAAATAAATTTTGAAATAAAAACAATGGTAGATATTTTTGAAGTATTGAAAAATTACACTTTGAACCTTTTTTTTAACTTTTTTAACTCAAATTTTGAGTTTAAAATTAAATTTTTCAAAAACTACGCATAGTTTTGACTTGAATTAAAAACTGGCTAATAAAACAGAATGTTGGCTTTAAAAAAAGGTATGATACTTAACTGTAAGTATTACCGTTATTTTTTAATTAATTTTTTTCATTTTAAATAACAATTTTTTTAAATTGCCCCTACTGCCTAAACGGAGGGAGATAGACCCCCCCTCCCATAGTAAAAAATGCTTGTATTAAGCCCCTCTACCAAAAATCGTTATTATATCTTGTCGCCTAAGTTATCGTACTCGTGCCCATAGTTGTTTTGAAAATAGAGACTTAAACTTTTATTTTGTTTTCTATTAACAAGAATGTAAATGTAAATAGAAAACATAAAATAAGCAAAGAACAATCTATACTGTGAATATTGTAAGGGCATAAACTTATGAAACAAGCATGTCATGCAGCTGTATAATATTTTGACAAGCTGCTTTTTGTACGATCTGTTAACTATAAAACTTTAGATCTTCAAGGGTATTCACTATTCATGCAACGAGATAATTCTCCTTTGAAATAATTGAGGAATTGTTAAGAATAGGCAGTTAAGTTTTATTTTACTTATTTTAATTTTGTTCACTTGCTTTAAATTTTTTGATAAGATAATAAACAGCTCTTAATATTTTTGTAAGTTCTCAAACTTAAGTGAGAAAAAAAGATCTCTAGAAAAAAATTCAAGCAATTTCCTACTTGAGGTATATGGAATTGCGAGAGAGAAGTTTTGCTTTTTTGAAAAGTCAATGTAGCTTTGTATATATGTATGTATATTTGAATAGTACTATCATGAAGAGGAACGCTCACAGTGTTGCCGGAGAAAAATATAAGAAGGGAGTACTGAGGAAAGAAAAGGGGAGTATTTTGAAAAAAATAGTAGTACATCATTTTTAGTCTTCAAAAATATCTTCGGCACACATTTTTGTAACTTTATTTAAACGAAATCATCAATAAGAATAAAATCATCAATACAGACAAAAATCAATAAAAAATTCACTTGAATAAAAAACAAAGCATAAATAAATAAATTTCAATTCTAATAACAATAAATAATAATAATAAAGCTGTCCTTTGGCAGATATGTACGTAGCTTAATTCATAGTTATATTGTTTTAAGAACTACAATCAGGCACTTATAGTCAACACAAAATATGTATTAAATACATTAAATATTAGTAGGTTTGCAAAAAGCAAGGTATTTTGATTCATATTTTATGGTAAGTCTAACAAAAATATAAAAAAACAATAACTATTTTTTATATTATTTCACAAGCTGTTTGGAAGGATTCCATTTGCAGCAATCAACTCCATTTCATAATTCCTTACAACTCATAATTGCATGCAACGTATTTACCTCCAATCTGTCCCGTTTTTTATCTTTAATGAGAAAAAGTTGGGAAAAAACTCGTTCTGCTGCTGCACTTCTGTAAGGAAAACTTAACAAAGCACTTACAAATTCTTTTGTAAAAGTGTTTCGTTAAGAACATTTTTCAATAAAAATATTTACGACCAAAAAGTTTCTATTTCCAAGGTTTTAGGAACTATTGTTTGGTTTAGTAGTGTTCGCCACTCGATGTCAAGATTTTCAATTTCGTTTTCATTGATCAAATCCGGAATCGATGATATAATTGTGGTTGCACTTCCTGCTAAATACTTGAATAAATGCTTGAATACATTTCAAAATTTCGCAATCAAAATCGATACGTTGTGAAATTTGCACACATAGGGTTTTATAATATTCTCGACAAACGACTTTAAATTCAAGTAGGTACTTGTCTTACTTCAATTTTATTTACTTTAATAAAAAGTTCAGCCTTAGCCCCAACGTATACAGATTCAATGTTTTTTAAATATTCATCAGAAAAATTCGGATTAGAAAGAAAATCGTCGCTTAAAAACTCCGATTTAAGAAAATTTTGTAAGATAGTCTTGTAAAAAGTTTTAATATTTGATAAGAATTCATGAATGAATTAAATACGTTTCGGTTGAGTTGACACTCTTGACATTACAGCTTGCTGAATGTATAGGATATTTTAAGACTTTAAAAAATAGGAGTACGAATGTGAAAGGAGGAGTACGGGAGTACGCAGCTGTTGAAAGTAGTACAATACTCCTATGGGAGTACTTTTGGCAACACTGAACGCTCAGCTTGACATCTTTTCATCGACGTCCTAAACAGTTCGTTCCACATGTTTTGCGTGTGGAATGTATTGGGTGGGGGTAAAAAAGAGCGAGAATTCCAAAATAAAATAATAAATTTCCAGATTATTAAAAAAACAGAAGATAGAGAAGAATGTATACAAACTCAGCGAACGTTCGAGGGAGGCAATGAAAAAACATTTTTGTTTATAATTTGTAATCTGTATAATGTATTTTTTTGATTGGTTGATTGGGAATGAGGAAAAGTAAAAAAAAAAACAACAAGACGAAAAGAATTAGAATACAAACTTTTTATGGTTGCCAATCAGAAAAATTAAGGTTTTACCTACTTTTTTCGAATCATTTTCAAGTGAGGCAAATATTTTTAAACCATGCTAATATTAGTGCGAACATTTTTTGTTTAGTTTTCTTTTAGAGATTAATAATATAAAAAGAATGACTTATACAAGGTATATTAACTTCAGAAATTTCTGGAGAAAATTCAAATGTTATTAACTTCTCATAGGAAGTTATTATAATTGGTCCGATTTGTCGAATTGAAAATGTTGCCATTTCTCGACGTTCAAAGGTCCCTAGAGTCTAAATAAAAGATTTTTAGAGATATGTCTATGGTATGTATGTACGTACGTCGCGTCGGTGTGTCCGTGCGTCCTTAGGTCCGTAAGCTCTGGAACTTTTTTTCATCGTCCATTGCTCAAGAACCAATGGATATATTGACTTTAAATAAATTTTGTTATACAGATAATAATGCAGAATCATGCAAACAAATTGTTTTTTTTCCATAGCAATTTAAAAAATAAGGTGAACCAATGACACTAGCCACTTGAGTTAAATTTTATATTATACTAGCCGACCCGTGCTCGCGTTGCTTCGCAAATTGTAACCAACACATTCTTTTTGTGCTTATGGATTTTCTTCCGATGTTAGCCTTTCTTTTACCCATTTTATATTTCTATGCGATAAAAGAAAAACAACGAATTTAAGCTTGTTATGTACTCGTATTTAATTAAAAAATCAATCAAAAAACACTTCCTTACCGAAATTAACCGAAAATTAACCGAAAAAAAAAATTAAGTAAAATATTACGTAGTAAAGGCCAAGCCGCACGTGAAAAACAAAACCATTTCAATTTTTTAGTTGAAAACAGAACGAAATTTTTGTCTATTTTCTCCTTTTCTTTCTTTTATTCATACCTAGAAACGTTTTTTTGCAACCGAAAAATATACTTTGCGGTAAAAAAAAAACAAATTTGTGTTTTTAATGTTTTCATATATCTATAGGTATGCGTGTGTAAATATCCATAGACACATTTTTTTATTCATCTGCTCATGTTCAGCGCAGTGCAACTGACTTAACCTACCCATATTTTTGTGCTCTTTTTATCGACGTCATTGTAAGTACCTTCTTCGAGTTATTTGTAAAGAAAATTTTAACTAAATTTCAGTTTTATTGTTCGAGGAAGTGATATAAAATTGGTAATTCAAGCTATTATAATAGAACTTTTTTATTTTTAAATTGGAAGAATTATAATCTATTCATTGCCTCGAACCAGAAAAGAAAAAAAGATCTAATTTTTCTTTAGATAAATCGGCATTTCATGTGCATGGCACTGTAGTTAATTAAATGTCCTTAAGTAGAATTCACATGAGCGCGACCAACGAACGACGAATGAATTACAAAATGTGATTTTATATACGTTTAAAGACATATTTGAACACAAAATCTTAACAAAACGATAGCAATATACTTTCTACTTGATTTATGATGCATACTTTTACTTTTCAATATCATTATATTAATAAATTTAAGAAAACTAGTTGATACGAACTGTCAAACTTTATTCGCGTCCCACATACCATCCACACTGCAACGAATAAATTGATCGTGTTCCACATACCATTCACACTGCAACGAATAAATTGTTCGCGCGCTACATAACCTAAAAGTCAAACTTCATTCGCGACGAATTAAAAACTCTCATGTGAAAGAAATGTCAAAATCTGCGAATATTCGTTCATTCGTTGGTCGTTGGTCGTTGGTCGTGCTCATGTGAATAATGCTTTACTCCATAGTAACTTAAAAAAAAGAGCCCACACTGCTCAGCGATGTGACGATAGAATTAGAGAAACAAAAAAATAATGTGTGTGTGTAGGTTAGTTGATGTACTATACAATACAGAAAAATTGAATATGTAGCCATGTAGGTAGGTAGGTGAGAGAAAAAACGTAACTATTAAATGGAACACATATTACGAGAGAAAGAGCATGGGATGAAAAGAAAATTAAAATTGTTGGAATGATAATGAAATGAAACAAAGCAGCGACCTCGCGATTGTGATGGAATCTAATTTCCTGGATAAAATGAATTCAAAAAGTTTATAATTTTATAATTTGTTTTTATTTATTTCTCAGATTGTATGTTTAACTTAGAAGTGATTTTAGGCTTAAAATTTGCGATTATTGTATAGGTTTTAAGATATGAGTGGTTGTATAAGTCAACTAATGAAAAAAAATGTAAAATGAATAGGTAATATTTAAGTTTGACAAATAATTAATGATTAAAAATTAATAACCATAAACACTCTCATAACAATATAGAAAATAATAAAATATATTTCAAATATATCGGTTGACCACTTTCTGAGATCGTGCGTTACAAACTTTAAAATGGTTTGGTTTTTATATAATAGTATAGATATAGATATTGTAACATGATACCAAACTAGTATATTTCTGGGAAAAAAACGTTTTTGTACAAAAAATAAAAACAATACTGAAACTTGGTAAAAATTTACTTTCAACTGAAATATCTTTTCAAAAATTAAAAAACATTGGCTTCAAACTAATTTTATCTCACAGAAAATATTGTTTTCAACATTCAGGAAATTTTTATAAAAATCCAAAAAAATTTAAATCTACAAAAAAAAGCACGCAAATAGTTCTGAAATTGGTAAAAATTGTTTTTTGACTAAAATCGCGTTTAAAAAATAGATTTTGAAATCAAAGTATTTAATCATATGCAAAATATTTTTTTCAATGTTTAAACTTTTTAGAATAATTAATCGGAATGGGAAGTTATCAGTGTGGGTCGCATCCCAGCATCTTTTTTTAATATATATTGAAAATATGTTCATGTTCAAATAACAGCTTTTATGGTCACTTATTTGAAAACTCTTTTTAGCTGATGTGATGTTTGCACCATACAAATAAATCAATAATAATTGAGGTGAAAATTAAACTTGACAAAGATTTAATTAGATATACAAAATTAAGTTAATTTTAATTTGATGTGCATTTCATCATTGTTAAGGTTTGTTGATCTTAATTATTAAATTAAATTTCCTAAAATTAGAATGGAATTTTTGTAACGTGATTACTTAGATAATTAATTACACCTGACAAACATACAAACCCATTTTTTAAAAGCCGTGTAAACGATAATATTTCATTTCAATTTACATATTCATATAGAAATGCAATTAAAAACTACCCAATAATTATATGCTAACATTGTACCAATTTTAACATTCTTTCACACCCTAATATGAACAAAATAAAAATAACTTTGGCTTAAATAAATATTATTTTGTCTAATCGTGTGATAGTCAACTTCTTAAGTATTGACGCTGTAAACGTTGACACAGAAAATGTAGATGTTTTTATGACGTCAGAGAGTCAACGAGTTGATCTTTTAAGTTGACTGTTTAATTCTAGCTTGAGTCATGGCCAAATTCCAATACGAAACGACTTACAATTCTGCTTAATACACATCAACCAATCCTCCTTAATACTTACTTTTCTACATACCTACCCACCCACTAACCACATTACAATAAAAAATACAAATTTAAAAAAATACCTACATCGAATGTATTTGCTATGGAAAAATTCAAAATATGGCATTGTATCAAAACTTAAATTTGAAAACGTTGCTTTTAAATTTTCAGATTTAACAAAAATAGAAAATCTAAAATCAAATGAATACAATTTTCTGCTAACAAATCTAAAGCACATACAATTAAATGTATTGTATGTGCATACCTTCTATACATACATATGTAGATAGGTATAAATAAAAAATCTTAGGTAACGTTGGCAGCGACTGATTTTTGTTTACATTTGAGTAATTTATTTTATTTATTTATTTCAATATTTTTATACTTCCAGTCGCTCTTAGATTCCACACTTAATTTTCGTACAGGCGGCGCGGCGGCGCGGCCTCGGCGCCCCCATAGTCCGCCTTCCGTAACAAAATTTTGTGTTTCATGATAGTACTATTCAAATATATGTACATACATACATATATAAGTTAGCACTAAATACGCTGACACATGTTCCCACGGTGTCTATAGGTGTTGCGGATACATGTGCCGTCAAATATGCTGACACATTTCCTTACTACAGGTCAGTGCGGATGCAAGCGTCGAATTCTTGGGAACTGGAAGAGGTGAGCAACCGAATGACTGCAACATCGGCACTTGTTGGTATTACCCATAGGTTACCTTAATGTAAAATAGATTTAAGTTTTTGAGTTTCAATAAAGTGCTTGAACTGTGCGGTTGCACAGCAGAAAATTTTTTTTTATTTCCACGCGCATATAAAATAACTAACTGGCGCCCGAGCTAATTTGTGTTCTTATACCCGAGCTAATTCGTGTTCTACTTATTCGAACTAAAGTACGAAATAGTGAAAAACCATCTCGCTAATACCGAGCAAGTGATAACTATAAAAAAGTGAAAAAAAAACCCATCTCGTTAATACCGAGTAGAAAGAAAAAAAAGAAAACCATCTCGCTAATACAGAGCAAGTGATAACTATAAACAAAAAGTGAAAAAACCATCTCGTTAATACCGAGTAGAAAAAAAAAAAAGAAAACCATCTCGTTAGCATCGAGTAAGCGGGAAATATAAAAAAAATATAAAACATTTCGTTAAACCGAGTAAGCCAAGAATCAAGTGCAGTGAAGTGAAACTCCTCTGGAGAAATTAAGGCCCCTTAGTAGCTGCTAATGCAAAAAGGAGACAGTACCGCTGCCAGCCGCTCCAGAATTCAGTCAGAAGTCCAGATGTCGAAATTCATCATAATTGTTCTGTCACTTCTATCCAAAAGTTTCGCGGAAGTTCAGATTTTGGATTATTCTAATTCCAAAATTGTTTCGACAAGCATGGGAACCGCAAAGTTACAAACGGGTACGTTTAGAATTATTCACGTGATAGAATTAGAAGCTTACGAGATTATATTAGAAGACATAAGATTACAAATGGGGAACTTGAACGAATCCGATCCAAACTATCCCATAATATCCCACCAGATAACCCAGATTACTAACCAACTCAGCATCCTTAAACCAAGAATAAATAGAAATCCTAGATCCCTTAATTTTTTAGGAAGTGCGTGGAAATGGCTTGCTGGTAGCCCTGACCACGACGACTTTCAAATCCTAAAGTCCCAATCACATAGATTATTGAAAAATAGTAATAAACAAGTTGTTATCAACCAAGCTTATACGAAAAGAATAAATAAATTAACTAACGTCACGAACGAAGTAATGAATCTACTAAGGTCAAACACTGTACTTAAAAATCAATACACACTAGATTTAAAATATAAACTTGACGTCATTAAAGAAGAACTAACTAACATAGAGTACGCACTTTTATGGGCGAAAAATAATGTTGTCAACTCATTTATTCTTTCTAATTCAGAATTAAAAATTGTTAAAGAAAGATTTGAAGAAAGTAATATACCATTTATAAACTTAGAAGAAGCACTTAATTTTTCAGAAATAAAAATTGCATCAGATAAAAAAACAATACTATACATTATCAGTATACCTACAATTGAAAAATATATTTGTAAAAAACTTTTAATCAAACCTGTCAAATATAATAATAAAATAATTAAATTACAATACGAAAATGTACTCACTTGCGAAAGTGAAATGTATGGTATAAAGAAACATTGTAAAACATATAATGAACTAACAGTCTGCAATAGAGATGAGATTGTAAATCTCAGCGCAGAAAATTGTACTAGAAAACTTATATTGGGTAAGCCTTCAAGTTGCGAAGAAATCAACAATCAACACGTGCCAACAGTCGAAGAAATCCAGTTGGGAACCCTCTTTCTCAACCAATTCAACGGATCAATCACTATAGAAAATGAAGTGGTCAACATAACGGGAACCTTCATCATCCAATTCCATAATGCATCAATCACCATAAATGGTCAAGAATTTGTGTCAAAAGAAGTACCATCCGCTAAGCCGCTGCCTGCAATCCTACATTCCAAATCATCAACAAAGACCTATAAAGAGCTTTTAACGCTAGAGATGCTCAAAGAGCTGCATATCAATAACACCGTGCACATAGAAGAAATCCAGGAGCAAGGAAAGATCCACATCATAGCAAATTGCACTGTTACATCGCTCATTGTTATACTGATCATGGGTCTTGTAATCGTGAAGTACACCATTAATGGACAAAAAGATGCAAGGCGTCAACAACCTGAAATAAAACCACAGAGCAAAGCAACTATTGATTCACCAAGGTTAAACCGAATCCCAGTACTTTTCATGGAATCGACCGAGGACGCTCGAGCTTAAGAAGGGAGGAGTTAGCACTAAATACGCTGACACATGTTCCCACGGTGTCTGTAGGTGTTGCGGATACATGTGCCGTCAAATATGCTGACACATTTCCTTACTACAGGTCAGTGCGGATGCAAGCGTCGAATTCTTGGGAACTGGAAGAGGTGAGCAACCGAATGACTGCAACATCGGCACTTGTTGGTATTACCCATAGGTTACCTTAATGTAAAATAGATTTAAGTTTTTGAGTTTCAATAAAGTGCTTGAACTGTGCGGTTGCACAGCAGAAAATTTTTTTTTATTTCCACGCGCATATAAAATAACTAACTTATACAAGGAATGTTGTTTTTTCATAAAAGTAAAATGAACACTATTTTTGCAAAAAAATGGAAAATGGATTTATAATCTACCATAGTAAAATACTTGACTTGAAAAAAAATGTCATACACAATTAAAACAAAATAAAATATATTAAGAGTTCCATCTCTCTCTCTACATGTGTGGCAGATGTGCCGGATATTAAATTCATTGCATTGAAATAATTTTACTTTGAAGTATTTGTCAGTCATTATCTCCACCATCGAGAAAGAACTTCTCCGAGGTGAAAACATATATACACCGATACGAATTCAACACGCTATAAAAAATGAGAGTAAGAGGTTTCGAAGAGACGGAGACGAGGAAATTTGGCTCTCTCATTTAGTTTTTTCTCTCTGATCTCCACAACGTGTGCAAAGGATGCATATTTGTTTTTGTACGGTGAAAAAAATATTGCATATAGAGTACCTAGGATCCTATTTTCTCGTTTTTTGTTTTAATTTGAATTTCTTCAAAATTATAAACAAGTACTGGGATTCTCAACTTAACTTTAAATAAATGTTTTGTTTTTTTTTGTAGAGAGAAAAAAATACATAAACGTTTTCTTATAACATGTATTTTCCACTCAAATTCTGAAATTGGGAAAAAACACCCGACAAATTGATTTCTTGCTCAAAACTAAGGTACTTCCATAGTCAGATAGGAATCTAAAAACAAAATAAATAGGAACAAATTCCGTTACATTATCTATATAGGTATTCCCTTTTTATGACATGCATTCAAATACAACTCAGTTAAAACTTAATCTTTGACAAAAAAATATATATGTAAATCTAAGTATTTTCGATATACAATACTTTTAAAAATTAAAACCTTAACCATAATTCCCGACAAAGAACAAAGGCTAGACTCGTCTTAGAGACGATACGACGAGACTGCAAATTAATATTCAAAAATTAAAGCCTTAAACATAATTCCCGACAACCGAGACGAGACTTATGATGAGACCAAGGCGAGTCTAGCGAAAATCGCATTGGTTCTTGTCTCCTGGCCAGCCCTACTTACCTCGATGAGATGTTTTTATTTTCGTTGTCTCAACTTTATGATCAATCCTTCTGAAACTTGGCTCAACAAATGTCATCATACAACTGAAACCTTAAACACTGCAATCCACCATGTCTTTCGAAGAGGTCGATGTTAATTATCAACTGATCTTAATAGAGGTGGTGTTGTTATTGTTGTTGTTCGATCATCAATTGTTGCCACAATAGATCTACCCTCAACATCATCGAATAGTTATATAAATTGCATGTTGATAATTTCTGTACTATATAAAAACATCTCAAAGAATATCAGCAAGTAGCTTTTAATCTTCCATTGCTAAAATGGATTTATAATTGTGAAATTAAATGTTTGCTGACATAAAATGCTCGAACGGATTGGGAAAGTAAAGAGGTTGGTTGAGTTTAACCTCGAACATATTACTCAATACACTAATAATAAGCTTTATATTACATTAAATTTATCTTGTCAACCTGGCAGACGGCATTGCCATGCTAGTTGTGATTTTGTAAATTTATAAATATGTTAAGAAATAATGAAAATAAAATCAAATCTAATTCAATCTAAACACTAATAATAGTTTAGATCATAATTGTTCTTGATCCAATCAAAAATACACTATTTCGGTGCACATACAAAAAACAATCCATCGAGTACAGTATTCGATAGTCTTTCATCCCCAAAAACTGAAAGCCAACGTTAACAAACCACTTTGCTATTTCTATGTTCTAATAAATCTAAATAATCGTAAAAATAAGTGTTGAAATTGAAAATTAAATATACTTGTTTTGTTCGTTTATAATAGTTTGCTATGTAACTTGTTTTATTAATATTTTAATTTCTAACGAAAAATAAAGATTCGAAATTATTATCTTTGAATACCTTAAACACAAAGGACGTGTTTTTCATCAGGTTATGGGCCCAGGCAGCGTCGTAGAATAAATAATACGTGCAATAAAGAACAGAAAATGGAAAAGTTTGCAGATTTTGAAAAATTAACAGGAAGAGATAATTTCCATAAATGGAAATTTTCTGTGGAACATGCGTTAAAACTTCAAGGGTATTGGAAATCAGTTTTAGGTACTGAAACCAATGAAGATATTATAGAGAAAGCTACATCAAGATTAGTTTTATGTATATCATCGAATCTTTATGGACATATTCAAGGATGTACTACTGCTAAAGAAATGTGGGATAAACTTAATTCTACATATGACGATTCTGGTTTAACAAGGCGTTGTGGTTTGCTTAGAAAATTAACAACGACGCAATTGGATAATTGTGCAAATATTAGAGAATATGTTGATACAATTATTGATACAGCACAGAAGTTAAACCAAATTGGAATGAAGGTCGATGAACAATGGATTGGAAGTTTACTACTCAGCGGTTTGCCGGAACGATTCACACCTATGATAATGGCACTAGAGAGCAGTGGTAAGGAAATTACTGGTGATCTTGTGAAAACTAAATTACTGCAAGACTATGACAACTACAGTAAAAATGATACGAACGAAATTGGTAACAGTTTATTATACAGTAAGTATAAGGGAAACTATTTCCGTGGAGCTAACCAAAAGAAGAAGATAATATGCTTTAAATGTCAGAAAGAAGGGCACATAGCGAAATATTGCAAAGAAAAACCTAAGTCAGATTTTATGAACTATAAAAGGACAATGGCACTGACATTTGCTGCCGAATTTGATATTGAATCTAAAGATTGGCTAATTGATTCAGGAGCATCTGCACATATGGCAAGACGAAAAGAAGATTTTATTAATTTCAAAACATTTTTAACTGATGAGTTTGTTACTGTTGCAAACAATTCAAAATTAAAAGCAATTGGAAGTGGTGATGTTCCAATTCATGTTCTAAAGAATAACACAATAGAAGAAATTGTTGTTCAAAACGTTTTACTTGTGCCAGACATTTGCATGAATTTACTATCAGTAAGTCAATTAACTAAAAAAGGGTTAACCGTTAAATTCTTCAAAAATAAATGTGAAATATACCAAAATCGAATGATAATTGCAGAAGGAATTGCAATAAATAATATGTTTAAATTGAATGTTGAAAATGATTACAAAGGTTTTCACGTTAATTCGAAAGAAATTTGGCATAAACGTTTAGGGCATACAACGGATGCTAATATCGAAAACCTTGCTTTGCAAAAGTCGTGTGAAGTAGAAATTGACAGAACATCAAAAGATAAGAAATGCGTTTCGTGCATTCAAGGAAAACAAGCAAAATTACCTTTTAGAAAATCTAAGAGTGTTACAACTGAAATACTAGAATTAGTTCATACAGACGTTTGTGGTCCAATGGAACAAAAATCAATGGGAGGTGCGCTTTATTTTGTTTTGTTTTTGGATGATTTTTCGAAAAAAGTTTTTGTTTATATGATGAAGCATAAATCTGAAGTTGCAAATATTTTCAAGAAATTTAAACTAATGGCAGAAAATCAAACAGGCAAGAGAATCAAGAAAGTGAGGTCAGACAACGGGCTTGAATTTATAAACAAGGAAATGAAACAGATATGCGTAGAAAGTGGTATAATTCATCAAACTTCAGCACAGTATAGCCCACAGCAAAATGGTAAGGCTGAACGAATGAATCGGACTCTTGTTGAAAAGGCACGATCTTTACTAACAGATGCAAATTTAAAAAAAAATATACTGGGCAGAGGGAACTAATACAGCTGCGTACCTTTTGAACAGAACACCTCGAAAGCATTTAAACAATAGTTTACCAGAAGAGATATGGACCGAAATTAAACAGAATTTGAAATATTTAAGGGTATTTGGATGTTTAGCAATGGCTTTAGTACCAAAAGAAAAGCGTAAGAAGTGGGATTCAAAGTCAGAAAAATGTATGATGTTAGGATACTGTGAAAATACCAAAGCTTACAGACTTTATAATCCATTTACAAGAAAAATAATCATCAGCCGAGACGTAATATTTCTAGAAGAACAAATGTATTTTTCAAGTAATGAAAACAAAAAAAAACAAATAAAGAGAATAGTGAGTCATATAATCAGGATTTAGTGAGGATATGTGTGCAAAGAAATCCTGTTATTGAAAACTTGATAGAAGAAGATGACACAATCGTTGAAGCTGAAAAAGAACTATCACAAATTGAATCAGATAATTTTGAATCGTTAGAAAGCAGCTCAAGTGAGGATAGCAACGAAAAAGAAAATCAAACTCTTAAACGATCAACTAGAATTCGTAAACCACCTGCTATGACGGATTATGTAACATTTTTGGCAAATCAGAATGTTGAAAACCTACCTACAAATTACGATGAAGCTATTTCCAGTGTTAACAGAGAAGAATGGATGGAAGCTATTGAAGAAGAACATAAATCATTAATTGAGAACAATACGTGGAAGATCGTTGATTTACCTAAAGGTAAGAAAACTTTAACTACTAAATGGGTTTTTACTATTAAACGTAATGAAAAAGGGAATATATTAAGATATAAGGCAAGATTAGTTGCCAGGGGTTGTGCGCAACGAAACGGTATAGATTTTCAAGAAACATATTCACCTGTTATGCGATATAGTTCGCTGAGATATCTTTTAGCTCTAGCTTTGAAATTTAAAATGCATATCGACCATTTAGATGCCACCACAGCGTTTTTACAAGGCGATCTTAATGATGAAATATATTTACGTACACCAGACGGTATGAGTGTTCCAAAAGGAAAGGTTTTAAAATTGAATAAACCTATTTATGGTCTTAAGCAATCGGCTAGAATGTGGAACATCAAACTAAATCAAATATTGTCAGAATTTGGGTTAATTAAATTGAAAACAGACCAATGTATATACATTTTAAATAAGGATCCAAAAGAAATGCTTATTTTAACGGTATATGTAGATGATTTGTTAATTTTTTGGACAAACGAAAATATACGAAATTCTTTGGTAAATCATCTTAAGAAAAATTTTAAAATGAAGGAACTTGGAGAAGCAAAATCATTTTTGGGATTACATGTTCAGTACGATTATGGAAAACAAATTTCAATAAATCAGAAACAATATATTTCAAAATTGTTAGATAAATTTGGAATGACAAATTGTAATCCAGTTTCTTCTCCAATGGATGTGAATATTAAATTGTCAAAAGAACAATGTCCGTCGAAAGATAAAGATAAATTTGAGATGACAAAATTTCCCTATCAAGAGCTTATTGGAAGTTTATTATTTGCAGCTCAGTTAACGCGGCCAGATATATGCTATGCAGTCAATAATTTGAGCAGATTTAATAACAATCCTGGGCACGAACACTGGTTAGCGGCAAAAAGAATTCTGAGATACTTGAAGGGAACAATGGACTTAAAATTAACTTACAAGAATAATGAATTTGAAGATTCCAAAGTAAAAGGCTACTGCGATGCTGATTTTGCAAATGACCAAGATGAAAGAAAATCTGTGAGCGGATATATATTTTTAAAACAAAATGGCGCTATTTCCTGGGGATCGAAAAAGCAAATAACAACTGCACTGTCTACCTGCGAAGCAGAATACATGGCGATAGGCTCAGCTGTCCAAGAAGCTTTATGGATCAAAGGATTGGAACAAGAAATTTTTAATAAACAAATGGAAGCAACAGATATTTTTTGTGATAATCATGGAGCGGTTCAGCTGGCAATTAATGAAAACTATCATCAGCGAACTAAACATATAGATGTTCGTCATCATTTTATTAGAGACACTATAGTTTATAATAAAATCAACCTTAAAACTATTTCTTCAGATAAAATGATTGCTGATATTTTAACAAAACCATTCCCTGGAGTTAAAATCAAAATATTTAATTCATTAATGGGACTTTGTTAATATATTGAATTTTAGTGAGGATGTTGAAATTGAAAATTAAATATACTTGTTTTGTTCGTTTATAATAGTTTGCTATGTAACTTGTTTTATTAATATTTTAATTTCTAACGAAAAATAAAGATTCGAAATTATTATCTTTGAATACCTTAAACACAAAGGACGCGTTTTTCATCAATAAGGCATGTACATTATATCGTAATTTAAACAATAATGTCGCATTGTATGAAAAATACTGTTTTCTACAAAAGCAATTTGACCATCTTAATAAATTTATGTACAAAAGTCATGTGCTCAAGTCCAAAATAATGTCAAAAACTACCCGAAGGTTTTTTATTATAAGTTATAAGAAAAAATCAATAGGTGTACCTACTTAAATCAACGAATTATCTACATAGATGAAACTACCAAAACTTTATGAAAGCTTGAATACACTTAATATGTATTTTATATTGAAGAAGTTATTTTACAGGTACAACACGGATTTGTCAATGGTAGATGTACTGCAATATATTCAAACGAATTTTGGTACGTCTTTCAATAGAGTTAATCAAGTTCTATTACAAAAATTAAAAAAACTATGCGTTTCATTCAAATCTATTTAAAAAAAAAAAACAATAAATGGTATTTCCGGTGATCCTCTACGGAACCATTTATGTGCGTTGCTGTTCGTTCTTCTTTGGAATTACATTCTAGATGTAATGTTCAATGATGCCCTTACAAAAGTTTACAATAGCCTTTATAAAGCTTTCATAGGCAAATATCTGATAGTATTAAAAAAAACTTGTCGAGATTTTAATATTTAAAAGAAAAAAATACCTCGGAAGCATTGATTTTTGTACATAATTGGATTCCACTAAACTTTGCGCATGCTCTGTCTCCCATCAATGTTTTTTTTTTTAATTTTAATGTTATGACGTGATTTTCCCAATGTTGGTAACAATTCTTTAGCTCATTGGTAGTTCAGTTTGGACAGTTTTTAATATTTTTTACACTATCAGATCTTTGCACAAGAAAGCTTAATACAATCTACATTTTACGACCAGAGAAATGCCAACACAAAAAACTTGCTCTCTGATTCATCACAGTTATTCAGTGCAATTATAGCAGTTAAGGAAAAATAAAACAAACTGCAATAACATAATACACTATAAAAATACAAACGTAGGAAAAAACATAACCACATAAAAATTAAAATTAAATTAAAAACAATTTAATACAACCTTTAAGTGGGTGCACTGGTCATTAATTTTTTTTAAGAATATTCTTACTCATGCTAAAATCAAAGAGGGGTAAGTTCATGCCTGCCATAACTACTGCAGTGCATTAATTGCAAACTTCGGGTAAAATAGTATCATTATTAACCATCCATTGCGATAGAGCCTTTTTGTCTGTTATAGTCGAACGTCCTCAGTAGGGTTTAGAAATTTCTTGCCTTTCCACCTCAGGTATATAAATAGTACATTTAAACTTACACTTTGAACACTTAATGGGTCTTGGAGCTTAAGGTTATCAGAGGTTTTATAACTCTTTTTTGTTTGTTCATTGCCAATGCGGCAAGTTTCTACATTAATCATGCGTGGCTTCGTGAACGAGCTATTTTACGCTATTTTCTTCAAAATACAATGTTATTGTTTAAATTAGTCGACTATTTTATCCATACTGACGAAGCAGTCAATTATCCTGTTGAATTCGCTAAATTAACTAGAAATGCCACCACATGGATTAATCCAAAAAATGAGCAATGCTCTTGAAGCTCAATTGGGTCCGTAGGTTCGGGAAGCTTTTTTCGTCGTTCATATCTCAAGAACCAGTAGAGAAATATCGACTTCAAATACTTTTTGTTATACAGATAGTAATGCAGAAAGATGCTCAAAAAAATTGAGTGAGTGGTTTTTTCACCTATCAATTTTGGTTAACCGAAAATATGTCACCAATAACACTAGCGACTTGACTTAAATATTATATTGTATATTGTGACGTGATACCAAACTGATTTAATTTTGAAAAAAACAGATAAATTAACGACTTAAATATATTTTCATAAATTAAAAACTAACTAATTTTGTCTAATAGAAAATATTGTTTTCGACATTCAGTCAAATATTTATAAAAATATAACAGTCAGTTTTTCCATAAAAATTAAAATCTACAAAAAATAACTTCAAAATGATTTCATTTTGTACTAAATTTGTTTGTAAGAAAAATCCAATCTTATGTATGTTTATGTATGAAATAAAAATTGTCAAGAAATGCTACTTAAATTGGTAAAAATTGGTTTTCGATTAAAAATCTCGTTAACAAAAATAGATTTTGAAATCAAACAATTTCATCATATGCAAAATATTGCTGGTAATTTTTAGTTAATCTTTTAGAAAAATTCATCTGACAACTTAAAAAGAAAAACACGAAAATCTACAAAAACAACAAAAAACTAATAAGAAATGGTTTTCGACTCAAGTATTAGGAGAACAAAAAAGATATTGACTTCAAATTTTGTATCTTATACAAAATTTTGTTAAAGTTTTAAGCAAGACAAATCGACGGACGGGATGGGAAGTGTGGGTCGCATCCAAGGCCCTGTTTTATATTCTAATCGCTTGAAATATCATGCAGGACAGGTCCGCTAGTAATTTCTAAAATTCTTACAAATTACATAGTGATTTTTTTATTATTTTGTACGGCTTTTGTAATTCACTCGTGTTTAAACAGTCCTCAAATATGAAACACTTCTTTTTCGGTTAAAAGATGTCGCAGTTGTTAGTTAAAGATTTTCCTTACAAAAAGTGTAGATTTGTGTGCATGCACATGTTCAGTAATTTGGAAGGTTGTGGTTCTAGTAAGTTCTCCGTGTCGAAAGAGTAAAGTTGTCTCAAGTATACGAAATGAATACACTGAATCCACTTTATGTATGTAATGTAATTACACAGAAAAGTTGAAAATTGTCGTACCTATGTTTTGTTTTGTGATAATGTAAAGCCTTAAAACAATCTTTTTTTGTATGAATAAAGTAACTCATATTTACCGACATTTCCTTTTACATCAGCCTGATCTTTTCCATATTAAATTATAGAATTACTTTTTAGCTAACAATATAAATGCATTACACATTTTGTTGTAGGTAAATAGGTATATGCACATAAATTTGTTGTTTTTGTGTCATTTCCACTTTTATCAGTAGTAAATAGAAAAAAGAACAAATTCTAGCTACTTCTATCACACTTTTACAAAAATAACAATCTCTTTAAATTGTGTTTTTTGTTTGTATATATGTACATAATAATTATATTGTATCAATTTGTTTTGAATAAAGATAGGTTTTTTTGTATGTAATGAAACTCGCATTACTTTGTTATTTTTTGCTCTTAAATTAAAGAATTGGAACTAAGATTTACAAAATAATGCAGACATTAATTATACATACCCTTCATTTTTATGAAAGCACAGCTATAGCATTGTACGTAGATTCGTCAATGTTGGTAATTTTTTTTGTTCTGGTTTGTAAATATTAATTTTATTTTTTACAGTCTTTTTGATTTTAATTTAAAACGATTATACATATAATGTTGTTGCAATAGATATTTATACAACAAATAAATAAGTAGTGGCTTTATTATTTTGTTGTATTTTATACAATTATGACTTATGAATTCAACAATTCATAACCAAACTAAATTATTTGAGTTAAGCGCTTTGTATTGAGTTCAGAACTCTTGCTTTGAATGAATTCTATTTTGTAAGATGGCATAAACTATATTTGATTTGTAACTGTTACTTTATATGAAAGTAGATTGTTTACCTAGGTTTCCGTGAATTAATCATCGTCCGATAAATTGGAATTTATAAGAAGGGTTGTGTTGTCTTCTCCAGCTTCTTCAATATCCTAGAAAATTAAAATGGTATTATTTATTTTCATTTAAATTTTCTCCATTGTATACATTTATAGGCGCCAGTTATAGCTATAATTGGTTTTCATCATTGAAAACAAATATTGGAATTTTTTTGGCAGGTCGTTTATAGCTATGATTAAAAATGTCTCTAATTGAAAAAATTTCCTGATTGAAAGCCACCGAAAAATGTTTACTGACAGAAATCTGTCATTGGAATTGTGTGAAATTTGAACACAAATCAGTGAAACGATTCGTTTCACTTTTGAACATAAAAGTATCAGCTGTTGAGGAAAATGAATTGCCGTCCGGAAAATAGAAAACTATATTTTTAGAGAAAGATAAATGCGTAATTACACTTTTTTTTCTCAAAAAAAATTCTTTGTGTGATTTCCGATTGATCAGTATATAATTTTCATTTCTAATCAAAGGGAAACACCGTCAAATATCGATTCAAAAATTTTTCCGGATCGATTTCAATGATAGCTATAACTGGCGCCATAATGTCCTAACATGAATATCAAAAAACAAAAATTGCCTTAGGCGCCACTTATAGCTATCATTGAAATCGATCCGGAAAAATGTTTGAATCGATATTTGAAGGTGTTTCCCTTTGATTTTGAGTAAAAAAAGTGTAATTACGCATTTATTTTTCTCTGAAAATGTATTTTTCTATTTTCCGGACGGAAATTCATTTTCCTGAACAGTTGATACTTTTATGTTCAAAAGTGAAACGAATCGTTCCACTGATTTGTGTTCCAATTTCACACAGTTAAAATGACAGATTTCTGTCAGTAAAAATTTTTGATGGCTTTCTTTTTGGAGTTTTGATGTTATATTTAAATAAAAGTTTTTTTTAGTAAAGTCTTAACTTTTTATTTTGAATAAAATATTATTAACTATGTATGTATATTATAAAATTAAATAAATATGAAGTAGTAATTTTATAATTGCTAAAATGAGGTTTTTAGCGTCTGCGCTGATTGGAAGTATTTTCTTTTTTGCTTGTGGCCTTAAACCTGTTATTATTGGATCTGAGGATATAAGTATATGATGCATCACATCTTCATTCGTCGCAATTCGGCTGCATTTTCTCGAATGAAACCTGCGGTATGCTTTATAATCATTTGTATATATAGATTTAAGTAAGATATGTCATTCTAATAAGGCAGGTAATAGAAAATTACGCAAAACACAACAAAAACAAAGCAACTAAACTTTAAAAATAAAACCTTTTTTATTTCTACCTGCCCTACTTTTAGCGAAAAATTCAAAAAAAATAAAGGACTATCCCTAATCCATTTCTTTATTTTGTATTAAGCTCTATCATATAATTCAAAATATCATAAAACTATGTTTTCAAGAAAATTGAGTTCAAAGTCGAAAAATTTTCCAGGCAGAACTAAATGGTTTCGCAAAAAATGAAATTCTCAAACTTGGGTCAATATATTAATTTTGTTTTATTTTTAGAATAAATTTTAACATTTTTCATTTTCAAGACGGAGTTTTTTGAAATCCGATTCAGTGAAACATTTTTGAGCATAACTTCCACATCTGCAAGCATCTGCAGCTGATTTTTTCTGTGTTTTAACATGAATGTATGGAGCATATGCTGGCATACTTTTTTTCTTGGTATCTTTTGACGCTTTTTTTTTTAATCAAAAAGTTAAAAAAAACGCATTTTTTCCTAGTACTAAAGCTTCAGGCTACTTATAGAAGGTATCTTTTATAAATAATCAATATTTTTTTTTTAGATAATCGAAAATAGAACAATTAAATTAATTAAGAAGCTAAAAAATTTATTTAAAGGAACTTCGGAAAAAAGCATCTCAAAATTTGTTGAAAATACGGTTCGCGATTTGAGTAAAATTATTTTTCAACTTTGAGGGCTTGTAAATCAGAACATACAATATAATGTTAAAAAATACTTTTAAATCATACGCTCGGGTTATCTAAGAGTACTTAACATAAAGTTTAAAAGGAAAGATATGACTTTTTCAAGACTTTTTTCCGCTCTCGCACCACTGTGCAGTGTGCGTCCGTGCGTCCGTACGTCCGTAAGTTCTGGGACTTTTTTTTGTCGTCCATAGCTCAAGAACCAGCAAAGATATCGACTTCAAACAAATTTTGTTATACAGATAATAATGCAGAATCATACAGAAAGGACTCTCAAACAATTTGAGTGGGTGGTTTTCTTACCATAGCAATTTAAAAAAAAGGTGAACCAATGACGTTAGCGACTTGAGTTAAATTGTATATTATATATTGTAACGTGATACCAAACTATGTATATTTTTGGGAAAAAACCGGTTTTTTGTAAATAAAAAAAATTGAAAAAAAATATTTGTCCCCTCGAATATTTTTTGTAACGTGATTACTTAAATAATTAATTACACCTACAAAACATACAAACCCATTTTAAAAAAGCCGTGTAAACGATAAAATTTTATTTCAAATTACATATTTGTACATAAAAGTGTCATTTTAGTTCAAGCGAACATTGAAATGCACGTGAAAAATCTATAGTTTAAAATAATGAAAAAATTGAAATTGCAAATTCTATTTCAATTTAGGAGAAAATCTTAATTTTGAATTTAACTATCATTTTTTTCATTAAATCAAGTTAAGTCTATAGGGAGACATTCATTTTAAAATTTTTTACTTAAAAATGATTTTTTGTATGATGCCCATTTTTCTAAGAATGCAAAAAGCTTTTACACTATCTTAAGCCATTTGTCCGTTTTTGAAACAACCAAAATGAGGGTGAAGAGGATTTTAGTTTCTTAAATTATTTTTGTCACTTTTATGGTTTAATACATTAATTTAACAAAATTATTTCCTAGAAACTTCCTTACATTTTCATTTACGGAAAAACCTGCCAACCTAAACAGATACTATCGTACTTATTCATGTACCTATTTAAACTCTGGACCTATCTGCTTCCAAAAGGATAAATATAGAAAAATATGTTTCCAAATAGGTTCACATGCATAAATTCTCAATTTTAACACAGTTGTTTCGCACTGCAAAATATTAAAGAAAAAAGTCTGAAGCTACTATTAGAAAGTCAACGTAAATGGTCAACGCGTTAACTCTTTGACGTAAAAATAACGTCATTTGTAGACCTAAAATTTAAAACTACACAATAATTATGTTATATGCTTACATTGTAGCAATTTTAACATTCTTTCACACCCTAATATGAAAAAAAAAAATAACGTTGGCTTAAATAAATATTATTTTGTCTAATCGTGTGATAGTCAACGTCTTAAGCATTGACGCTGTGAACGTTGACGGTGCGTTGACACAGAAAATTTAGATGTTTTTATGACGTCAGAGATGCAACGCGTTGGCCCTTTAAGTTGATTGTTTAATTCTAGTTTGAGTCATGGCTTAATTCCAATCACGAAACGATTTTAGTCCTTACAATTCTGCTTAATACACACCAACATACTTACTTTTCTACATACCTATACCAACCCACTACCCACATTACAATAAAAAATACAAATTTAAAAAAAATACCTACATACATCGAATGTATTTGCTATAAAAAAATTCAAAATATGGCAACGAAGCATTGTATCAAAACTTAAATTTGAAAACGTTGCTTTTAAATTTTCAGATTTCAGAATAGAAAATCTAAAATCAAATGAATACAAATTTCTGGTAACACATCTAAAACACAGACAATTAAATGTATTGTATTATGCATACCTTCTATACATTGATAGAGGTATGAATAAAAAAAATCTCAGGTAACGTTGGCAACGACTGATTTTTGTTTACGTTTGAGTAATTTCTTTTATTTATTTATTTCAATATTTTTATACTTCCAGTCGCTCTTAGATTCCACACTTAATTTTCGTACAGGCAGCGCCCCCATAGTGCGCCTTCCGTAACAAAATTTTGCGTTTCATGATAGTACTATTCAAATATATATACAAAGCTTGCGACATATAGGAACTACATACATATGTATAATGTATATTGTATATGGCAAGTTTTGCATTCGTGCAAAATTTCGAACTCGAGATTTTAATCAAACATGATATTACGATGGTAGAGAAGTCGAAAAAAGTGGGTCACGCGATTCGGTCCGGTCTGTTTTGTCTGTCTGTCCACGCTCCTACAGCCTAAACCATTGGGTCAAATGAGTTTAAACTTGGAAGTTAAGGTTTTAAGCAGATTCGCGTTAGGGTCCGGCCACGCAATGAGCGACGAGCGATTGAGCGACTGAGCGACGAGTCGCTGAGCAACCAATCTGAGCAACGAAATTTGGTGCAACGAAACAGTGCTGCTAAACGTACAGCTATGAGGAAGAGGATGGAGTTAGACAAGCAGAAACTGATGACGTCAGATACGGAGAGCTCAGTGGTTGACGACGAAATTGATTACGTCTCTGAGGGAGGAGAAGGGCAATTTAGGTCGCCAAATAATCGGATCGAGAGCCTAGCACAGCCAGATCCGTCGACAGAAAAGGCGTTGGAGGTGGATATGGACCTCCAAAATGAAGCAAGGTTGATGAAGGACCTGCAAGCCAAACAGGCTACCATCAGCCAGTATGAGGAAAGCCTTAAGAAACTTAAGGAGGAGATGGAGCCGCTACTCAGCCAACTGAGGCTGAAACAAGAAGCTTGCCGCCAAAAAGAAGCAGAGGAGCGAGTTCAGCAACAACAACAGCAGAAACAAAAAGCTAAACAACAACCACAGCAGCAACAGCAAAAGCCCGCAACCAAAAGCACAGGAGCGGAGCAAAATAGAAAGGCTCCATCAGCATTGACAGGCCCAAGTTCTGAGGGCCCATCGACCTCAGCTAAAACAATGCAGCAGCAACAACAACAGCCACGACAAATCCAGCAGCAGCAGCAACAGCAACAGCAACAGCAGCAGCAGTAGAAACAGCAGCAGCAGAAACAGCAGCAGCAGAAACAGCAGCTGCAGAAACAGCAGTAGCAGAAACAGCAACAGCAGAAACAGCAGCAACACCACAAACAACCACAGCCCAAGAAGGAGAAGGTGCCACCAATTAGGACCTACCGGGTTGACCTGCAGGACTTAAAACAGGTATGTAAGTCGGCCACCAAAAACAATTTTGTTATAAATATATTAAATGAAAAAGAAAAGCGGTATTCGGTGCAGTGCTTCTCACTGGCCGAATACAACATAGTTAAAGAAGTGCTTAAGGAGGCCACAGCCGAGTTCTTCAGCTTCACGCCTAAAAGCGAAAAATTAAAGACGGTCCTACTGAAGAGCATAAGTTCCTGCACGGAACCGGAGGCACTCTTAGCTGAACTCCACCAAAAAGCCATCGACGATCTCGATTTCATCAGGGTCAAGCCTCTCACTACGGTGAAGTCCAGGCGAGGGTTTACAGGCTGCCAATGTTCCTAGTAACATTATCGCCCCAAAGTAGTTTTCAGAGTCTGAGGAAAATCAAATGCCTCGACTATCAACCCATACACTGGGAGACATTAAAAAGGCACGACGACATTTTACAATGTACGAAGTGTAGGAGCCAACTGCAATATGCAGTTGCGCTGCGTCAGGTGCTCCGAAACCCACATCAAGGGAGATTGCAAGCTGGGGAATGAGCTGGTTGAGGATTTGACCCAGCTTAAGTGTGTCCTTTGTTGAAACCAAGGGCACCCGGCTAGCTATAGGGGTTGTCCTAAGGTCCAACAAATGAAACAAAAACAGGCCAGTCAAAAAGCCGAAGGAAGTCGAACAGTTCGACAGGCTCCTACACAAAAATTCGTGGATCCCAAATTTTCCTACGCCCAAATGGTGTCAGGGAATGGGAACACGAGACAGGCCTTTGGGACAGCCCCTGTGCCTAAGGCACCAGAGGTGCAGCCTGACATTGTAGCCTTGTTGTTGAACATTCAAGGTCAACTAACAGAGCTGCAAAGTCAGATAAAGGAGCAAGGCAAAAGGTTAGATCATCTCTACTCTTTGTTGCCTGGCCTGGCGCAATATAGACCATAATAGGCGCGCTGCCGGAGACGCGCCTAAAAGTCCTAGCTGTGAATGTAAATTCACTGATTAGGATTGAACGAAGAGCAAACGTGTTCCAATTGTTGAAAGACTACAGTCCCGATGTGTTTATGGCTAGGGAAACCAAGCTAAACCATAAACACAAATTGACTCATAAAAATTACAATATCGTAAGAAGAGACCGGCCCAACTCCACTCAATGGGGCGGTGTCGCTCTCTTTATACGAAAAGGCATTAATTGTGAAAGCTCAAGACGCTAGAAGTTTGCGTTGTATGCATCTCTCTCACTCAAGGGAAGCGGATGTATATGATTGCGGATTATGCGACTGGAGCTCCGCAGATTACTTTGCCTCAGAACTCGAGATTCTTTTTAGAGAACTAAAACTGAGCTTGGAAGAAAACTATTTCATCTTGGCCGGTGATTTGAACGCAAAACATGAAGATTGGGGAAATCAACATAGTAATCCCAGAGGTAACCATCTTTTTAATTTGAATATGGCGTCGACCTGCTGGCTACTGAAAAGCCATCGTATCCAAGAACCGGCTCCTTTCTGGATCTTTTGCTGTACGCCACCAGACTGACAGTAACAGACAAAGTGGGTAATCACCCTCGAAACTGCTTACAGACAGTCGAGTACGACAGTGATCACTGCGGGCTGGCTACTGTAATACAGATTCCGAACGAACGCGTGGAGTTGGAGGAATACGTTGCAACGCACTCTTACAATTACAGTAAGATGCGTTGGCCTCGTTTCACTAACGCCTTACGAGAGAACTTCGTTCGAGTGATATAGCCCCACCGAACAACAGAAACCTGACAAATACAGAAATTGACCAACATTTACAACAGATGGACGAAACAATAAAATGAACGATGGAACGGACAATACCAAAGTACAAAGAACGGGACCAAATGGACGCTTACAGAAATGCGACTATTGACGCACTACGTAGGCACAAGAGTGGCTTACTGACAAGACTCAAAAACTTGTACAGACGACTTACAGACCCACACGACTTGGAGGTTAGTACACTGAAGTCGTCAATAAAAAATGTCAATCTGCTGATTAAGGAGAACTACAGGTTATCGATTAACAAGTACTGGGACCGCAAGATCCAGTCAGTTAATTCCAGTGACCCTAGTATGTTCCCTAAAATCAACAAGATATTCAGGAAAAAGAACGATAATGACCTTCCGTGTCTGAAACTCCAAAGAACTGAAGAGAAAAGAGACGTACTCAGGACAGCGCAAATAGATCCAGAAGAAGCCATCCTTGACGATGACTTTTTTATAATTGAAGATCCGAAGGAAAAAGTGGAGGCGGTGAATGTTGGCATTCGCCCCAACCACGACCTGGAAAACAGAGCCCTACTTAATCATTTTTACCTTCGAAATGATATAACACAATGGCGATCTGAGAACCGCGGTTTCATGCGGTTCAATGACGATTCCTTGGCAAATGCCATAATCGCCGAGCAAACGGGACCAAGTCCCTTGTTAGTAACGAAGGTTGAGTTTCAGCTCATCTTCAACTCAATAAAAACAAAAAGTCAGCAGGTGTCGATGGTATATCCAACGTTGTACTTAGACATTTACCGATGAAGGCAATTGACATTTACACCACACTCTTCAATAATGCACTGAATAATGCATATTATCCAGTTCATTGGAAGGCCGCTGTGGTTCATCCTCTCCCGAAAAAGGGAAAGGACAACTCCAACCCGTCAAATCTTCGGTCGATAAGTCTTCTTCCGAGCATCAGCAAAGTTTTCGAAAAGGTCATCAATAGGGCTCTGACTAAGTGGGCTGCGGACAACAAAATAATTCCGGATAAACAGTTCGGGTTCAAGGTGGGTCATGACACAATTCATGCTGCGTCTAAAAGAAATGAAACAAAACGTTTTATTGTTTTTTATCTTTAATTTCACATGAATTTTTATTTCTGTGTCTTTTAAAGCTACGTCCGAAGCCTTTGACGAATCGATTTCAACTTATTGATCATTTACATTTAAGTCTCCACGAAGTATACAAAGTGCATACTTTGCGATAATTAATTAGTTCAGTTAGTTCTTCGAACCTCAATATAAACAAAATATGATGAACTCAGATTTTGTTTATATTGAGTTCATATCGATTGCTTAACTGTTTATTTTTAGATTGTGAAATACAAAATATGCTGAATGCATATTTTGTGGAGAAAAAAAAAACGAAAGAAAAGAAATAACAAAAAGAATTAAATTATGTTGTTATGAGGGGTTGTGGTTGATACTATAACTCCCCCTGCGTTCATCTGAGGCTCCGACGAAGTTTGTTTTACATTTATTTTTACAATCTTCGTTTTTCTTTTATACATTATAAAGAGTAAAGTAGTTAATATAATTAAAATTACAAATTGGGTGACCCATGTTGATATGTGTTTTGCATGGTTTTGATATGTCATTAAATCAATTCTATCTTTGTTTTTTATATTATTCAAATTTAATTTTTCTAGATCCAAATTGTAGAAAGTTACTTTTTCTTTGATTTTTGTAAGAAAATTAGGTAAGATTATATGATCATGAATCTTTTTTTCTTGGTTTTCAAATAACATATTGTTAATATTTATTTTACAATTTTCTATTTTAATAAGTTTATTTCCTTCAATGTTTATTTTTAAATCGTTACAATTCTGAATAATGAATGTATTTTTAATATTCTTTGTTACAATAATACCTTTCGTAATTTCACTTATTTCCTCTTTTTCCTGAAATTGCATGTCACAGTTGGCTTCTTCTATTCTAATTATGTTTTTAATACAATCGTCTTTGACTTCTATAAGATTCTTTTTAAGATCATCTTTTACTGTACTGTAAAAAATATTTTTATTTTTGTCTACAAGTATGTATTTTTCTTTTATGTGTAAAGATTTATTTTGTTTATTTGGAGGTTCAATTAATATCTTAGATAGGGGTGTATCCGTTAGCTGCGGAATTAAGAGAATTATAACTATTTGATTTTTGTAGAATGTTACCCTTATTTTAATATATTGGGATGCCTCAACACTAGGAATCATTTCTATTTCTTTAGGAGTTAAAATATTTCTTGTTAGTATACCTAATTTACTTGTCATTATAACTTGATCTATATCATCGATATGATTTTTCAACAAGTTAATATCATAATTTTTTTTTTCTAGTACCCGTGGCATGATGGTTAGTGCGTTGGACTGTTATGCGAGAGGTCTTGGGTTCGATCCCTACCTGTGCCACCTTAATTTAAAAAAAAAAAAAAAAACGGGTACTGCCTCTTGCGAGGAATTGACAAATTCTCCAAGAGTAATGCTTGTCATGAAAAAGTGCTTTCTCAAAAAAATTAGCCGTTCGGATTCGGCATAAAAACTGTAGGTCCCCTCCATCCCTGACAACAATACTCGCACACAGGAATGGTTGAGAGTTGTAAGTCACTAGGCCCAGGCCCGTCGAGGGGGGGGAAGGGGGGGAACCCCCAGGCCCGGGATTTTCTAGGGGCCCGTAAAATTAAAAGCAATGAGGAGAGTATTTTTTTTCAATATAGGTAGTCTAAATTCATCATCAACATACCTATTCCCACTTATTTTTAGGGGCCCGAAAATTTAAAATCATTCATGCTTTCGCAATCGGGCAACTGTTTGCATGTTATCTGCCAATCTATCAGTCACAAGCTTGCCGATCTGGGCCCCTAATTATTATTGGCGTACATTTTTGTTTATATTTAATGAAAAATTGGGCAATTTTGAACTATTGAAAGAGAGTTATAATAAATAGTTTCGCTTTTCTTACTTAATTTAACGTAAATTTCAAATTTATTTTATTTTGAACAATTTTAAAATCGAAATAAGGGGCCCGGCAACTTAAAACAAAACACAAATATTTATTTCGGTTTCTGTTTTATAAAGTTTCTTTTCTTCTATTTTTGTTTCTGCTGGGAACGAAATTTTTGATTCGGTTTCGGGGGACCGGAAAATCCCACGCAAACGTTTTTCAATTGTGGTTTCCGTAATATCAATTAATTAATATTTTTAATAAATTGTTTACTGAAGATTCGAAGGATATCAAGTCACTTCAAAGTGTGTATATTAAACCAGCCATACAAAAATTTCAAGAAATTCTATATATAAAAATATTGGACACCATTTTCTTCCTTGGCGAAAGGGGACTAGGACTACGAGGCGATAGCAATCTTATTGGAGAGCCAAATAATGGACATTTTTTGTTTAGCAGCAGTGCTCAACGTTGGGAAATTCTTAAGAAAAATGTGCCCGGATCCCTTCACAAACTTTCCAATACAAGATGGTCAGCTAGAATTGAGGCAGTGAAACCATTTGCAAATCATCTGAAAAACCTTAGAACATCATTAGAAGCCTTAAGTGATATTAATTTAACTGCTAAAGCTCGAAGAGATGTAAATGGCATTTTAAAATATATGCACAAATTTGAATGCGCTATAAATTAAGGAAGTTTCCTTCTTCGAGCCAGAAACAGTACTATTGACGTTGAAATTCGAGATCTCGACAACTTGATCTTCATTTGAACATTATTCAAAACGGATGAGATCAATTTTTATCTGAATGCAAAGCAGTTGCTACTGGATTGGGGGATGTTCCAGAATCGTTCCCATCGAACCGAAAAGGCAATTAAAGAGACATTTTAAAGAAAACCGAGGAGCTGGAAAGCAAATAGAAACAGACGAAGAAATACATTTCAAGAGAAACACCTTTTACGTCATAGTTGATTCAATTATATCTGGAATTTCTCGTCGGTTCGATACGATGAAAAATTTCAATGCTACATTTTCATTTTTATGACAGTTTTCAACAATGGACGAACTTGAGATTAAAAACTCTGCTACAAGGTTCATCCAAAAGTATAACTCGCATGTGTCTCAAGGGTTTAAAGAAGAAGTAATTCATCTGAAACACATTTATGAAGCCAATTTTGAAGCAGAACTTCCGCCAATGAGTTTGCTCAATGCTATTTATTCCCAGAACTTGGAGACGATTTTCCCCAACATTTGTGTTGCTCTCCATGTGTTTTCCACCATACCTGCAACCGTAGCTAGTGCCGAATGTTCATTTAGCGTCCTTGCCAGAACAAAGAATTTTCATCATTCGTGCTCATCACAAGATCGTGTTTCTGGACTTGCTACACTATGCATCGAAGCACCTTTGGCAAGGGAACTGAATTTCGACGCAATTATAAGTTGTTTTGCTGCTCAGAAAGCTAGGAAAGCTCGTTTACCAAAAGAAAATATTTCATTGAATGTAAACTCACTCTAATAAAACATTGTAATAATATTTTAATATAAAGAAAAACAATAAAGAGTATTTAATGTAAAACTTTTAAAATACTTACGCCCGATTTCTTGACAAAGTTCTAGCCCTTAAAACTCGGTTTAGTGAAATTTTAGAACTCATTTGAGTTCTACGTCATTTCTTCACCAAGTTCTAACGCGTTAGAACTTCGATTTAGAACTTTGTTATAGTTAGAACTTCGATAAAATTAGACCCTCAAATTCGGGGGTCTAGTGCCTTAAAACTCGGTTTATTTATAATTTCGTTTTTTCAACGAGCGAAATGAAAATGAATTGAATTTCTAATCATTTTCGGAAAATATATTAAAAGACAATAAATAGCGAATATAGTACGAAAATGGATATTATTTTTAATGATTTCCTTTTTATGGACAATATCCTGGAAGAACGGCGTATTTATCGAATGCCAATACGTGCAACAATTAACACATGGGACGACACCGAAGGCCTTCAACATCCGCAACCACGGTAAAATTTGTAATAAATTTATTATGCATATGTAAACTTCATAGTATATTATGTACATACTTGATTGGCTATAGGACTCGTTATATATTGGAAGAACAACAATTGCTGATTTTTCTGCGTTTCTTGGCTTGTGGAAATATGCAACTTACTGTTGCCGATGTCGTGCATGTGTCTCCTACGAGCGTTTGTCGTATACTCCCAAAAGTTTGTAACGCATTGTTACGTCACCTACACTCTTTCGTCAAAATGCCGGGACTTTTTTAATAAATATATAAAATAAATCTATACTCTATACTAATATATAAAGCTGAAGAGTTTTTTCGTTTGAACGCGGTAATCTCAGGAACTACTGGTTCGAATTGTAAAATTCTTTTTGTGTTGGATAGTCCATTAATCTTGGAAGGCTTTAGGCTACTTTACAATAGGCTGTGACCAATAGGACCAAAGAATATATGGAAAGTGTTGAAAAAACGGCAACAGTATTAACCATGAAAATTTCACAAATATCAATTAGGCTATTTTGGAATCTAAAAGAGACATACAAACAAACAAATACAAGTCCATTTTTATACATTATAGATAGATAATTATTTCATGAATGATAAATACATACATATATGTAGGTATACAGTGAGAAAAAAAATAAACAAAACGTAGAAGTCACCTTTTGCAGGCGGTTTCCTTCACCTCCAATCTCGCCGTTATGATACACATTCCTCAATGCTTCGCTGACGACTGAGTCACTTTCAGGTGAAAAGTCGAGCAGCACTGAAAGCTCATCACCGCAGTTCCTTGTATCATCACTTGCATTGGTGGCTGCCTTACAAAATGTTATAATGTCACCAACTCCCAATACGTTGGATTTTTTTTCGATCGCAACTCCATCTGCAAAATTGCGAGAGTTTTTTAATTCCTGCAATGCATGAGTTGCAGATTGCCAGAATTCCATTTGTTTTACTGCTAATGGCTTCTTGCAGTTTTTTTCGTTGCTGAATTTCTGAAATTCGCTCAGCATGCTCCAAGCGAAATGAATTCATCCTCAATTCATGGAATTCTGCAAGGCGACTTTCTTCCTTTGTAATCATTTGCTGACGCATTTCCGCCACAGTAACTGAATGTAAGCTACTTTTTTGATTTCGTATCGGACGACGACGTTGACCGTTGGTTGGGAAAAATTGATATTTTTTCTTGTCCTTTGTCCTTGTCTTGTCCTACATTGGTGTTGTCACACGGCTGCGGTACCGTTGTCGTACCCACGGCTTCGGTGGACAAAGCTGCACACATATCGATATCAGATATCGGTGAAGAGTTGACGGTTTGAGATGGCGTTTTTTCACACAGATTTTGGCAATCGTCTGTACTTGTTTCTTCACTACGGGAAAAGGTAGTGTCACTACCTTTTCCTGGTTGCGGAAGTAAAATTTTACTGCTGTCAGCAACAATTGGAGGCATTTGGCCGAAATCTGTTGGCATTGCATCAGAATCAAATGATTTCAACCCTGTGAGCAAATGACCGTAATAATTTTTCAATTGAAGTACTTCGCCGGTCATTTCAATTTTCAGCACGGGTGGTGTATTGGCCGGTCCCCCACCAGTTTGCAGCGCACTTTGTTTTGCACAAGTGGTAAACTCACGCAATGCCGTTACAATTTTCTTATGCCTTCCAATTAGTACAGGAATTTCTCTTTGGGTCTTTATCTGAACGAAAATGCTACGTTAAAACTGATCAGGAAATGAAATTATAACGCACCTTTGGGTCTGTATTGAAATGTGAGCGAATTATGCTCCACTCTCTTTTTTTGATGTCGTTAGTTGCGCCATTAGTCTCTTTGTTCAGAATTCCTTTTTGACCAAATTTTACCAACAAATTACACAGCAAGTTCGTGTCCTCTTGAGTCCAGTTGTCGCCTCTGTGTTTTTTGCTGGCGGGCAAATCACCATCATTACCACTTTCTCGTTTTCTCCCTTTCGTATTGTCCTTGTTCATATTATCTAAGAATATTATTGATAAATGCACAACAAATTCACTATAATATGCATAAAAATAGGCATACATACCAGAAAAGAAAATAGGCGCAACAGAAATATTTATTTTGTATTTTGAATTGAAGAATATAAAAACGGAAACGTCTGTCAAAATATTCTGCCGGGTGATTCAAAAGTTTCAAAAACATTTTAAGACTAGGTTCTAAAAATAACAAGTTCTAAGCGCTTAGAACTCGATGATGATTTTAGATCGAGTTCTAGAGAAGTGAAGAAATGCCCGAGTTCCAAATATTTTAAGAACTAAGTTCTATCGTTAAACTGAGATTCACTAGATCGAGTTCTAAAGGGAATTTAGAACTTTGTGAAGAAATTGGGCGTTAGTTTTTTTTTAAAGAGAAATTTCAAATACTTTTACTTCGCTCTATTTTATTTTCATAGTAGGTAATAGATCTTCATACTATTTTTTTTAATAGTTAATCGACCGTATTATCAGTTACTAACATGTCGTTGGCAATATCGAATTGAATGTATGATTCTGTTCGGATTCTGATCTAATCGCATGTAGAATTATTTTCTATCCATCCTCCATTTCAACTAAACTGGATGATACCCGTAAGATTGATTTGATGATTAACACTTTTTTCGGTTAATTTTACAAACAAAAAATGATTATTCCCGTTAATTCCAACCAATTTCATGCTATTCGTAATTGAAATTAGAACGTACCATATCAGTAGGCATGAACTTTATGAACGAGATTTTTCCGTTCCGGGCCCGGAATTCCTCTCGACGGCCCTGACTAGGCCCTGGTTCTCTACGGACTGTTGCGCCACCTAATTTATTTAATATCATAATTAAGTTGGTATATATTGTATATATGTTATTTCCTCTTCTAGATTACTTATGCGATTATTTGTTATATTAGTGAAGTTATTTAAGTATGTTTCTATCTTATACTGTTGAGAAGCTATATGATTTGTTATATTTTTTATTTGGTCAGATATATCTTGATTTATCTTTACTTGTTTGTTATCTTCGTAAATTATATTATTTATATTTAGGTTTATATTGTCTAATTTTGTCCATTGTTCCGACTATAAATTTGAGTCCCTTGCCTACAATGTCGAAGAGAGTTTTGGTATGTGGTTTTAAAAAATCTATTTTATTTTCTAGCAAATTGTAATTGTGTTTTATGGTATTAGGCATTGGTCCTATGACACTTGATTTTGCTTCTAATTTTTCTATATTCTTAAAGATCTGTTTGGATGTTACCTCATATTCGGTTATATTAATTATAATGTAAGATTTTGACATAGTTTTTAACTAATTTCCTGTCTTCTAGTTTTATTGGTACATATCCCTCGTTGTGGCTGATGTCTTGAATTTCGATCGATTGTGTTCGTATATGTGATAGGATGTTAATTGTGAAGTAGGCCAATATCAAGAGTCGCATATTTACCTGTAATGAATTTATTATTATATTGTTTGGATGCTTCTGAAATTTTCTTTTCTTTTTGACATGAGTTTTGTAATATTTTAATTGTGTCTTAGTGTCTTTCAAGTGTTCCCTATCTATTAATTCTGCGTTCATTTTCCTAAATTTGGAATGATTTTTTTCCTCCTCTTATTTCTTTTATGTAATTAACACCTGGTTCTAGTTCTATGTCATGCCTATCTTTGTTTAAAATGTTAATTGCTTTTTCCTTCTTCTCCACCATGCGTCTGAAAATACCCTCATATTCTTCGTCTTTTACCTTTCCTTGTATGAAATCTAAAGGTTTATGGTTTGTAGTAGAATGTATAGTATTATTATAGAAACCATTTATTAAAATCATTTGTTCTTCTATAGGAAGGTGTTTTTTCGTATGTTTGAGCAATCTTAAATGTTCGTAGTATTATGTAGTCTCTCTATGTCTGCATTACTGTTATGGTTTGAGTTAGACGAAAAATGGATTTCAATATTTTTTTCATCTAAAAATTCTTTCATTAGTTTTGATTTCATACCCAGTTCGTTGTCTGTTACTATTTTATTTATATTTCCATAAACGCTAATATATTTAAGTAAAGCTTTTCTGAATTCTGATTCTTTGCGGCTGTTCATTTTGACGAACAACGCAGTTTTACTAAACTTGTCTATCATTGTGGCAAAAATGGTTTTGTTTATAGTATAAAACACATCTAAATGAATTATTTCGTTAGGTTTCTCCGGAGTTTCTGTTATTTTAAACGGAACTTTAATTGGCTTTCTTTCATATTTTTCTAATTTACATACATATTTCACAATTATTGACAAATTTTGTTATTTTATGTTTCATATTAGGATAATAATAGTCTCTTTTTATTTCTTCATATAATTCATTTATTCCTCTGTGATTATTTTCGACATGTTTTTTTTAAATGATTAATTCTAATTCTTTTTTATCCTTTATATCTTTTAATAGTTTGCAACATCTTATTATTTTATAATTCTTAAAATGCTTTGAATATAGAGTCTGGATTTTATCGAAGATTTCATTACTAACTAATATCGCATTCAGTGATTCTGGACTAAAATGATTCTTAATGATTTGGACTAAACTTTTATCATCTGTTACAGATTTTATACCGATCACTTTACGTTTCTTGTCATAAATATTATAATTCCGTATATATGATGAACCAGACGTTACTTGATTAAATATGATTTGATTTTTATATAGATAAATAGGGGTTACCGTTTGTGTGATTGAATTTATTTTCGCTAAGTTTTCACACATATTAATTTCTATTCTAATTAGAAAATCGTCTACTTTGTTTTCGTTTCCCTTTTTGTAAAATATTTTATAATTATATTCACCTAGTTGGAGCTTCCACCGAATTAGCTTGCCGTTAGGTTCCTTTAAATTGTCTAACCAAACTTAAGGTTGATGATCTGTAAATAGTTTAATTTCTCTTCCAAAGATATATGGCCTAAATTGTTTTAAACACCAAACTATACTTAGAAGTTCCTTTTCAATGGTTGAATAGTTAACTTCGTGCTCGTTAAGTGTACGAGAAACGTATGCAATTGATTTGTCTTGCGACAAGACTCCTCCTATAGCATACTGACTTGCGTCAGTAGTCACTTCAAAAGTTTTGTTGAAATCCGGGTATATTAATATGGGTGATGTTACCAATTTATTTTTGAGAATTTCAAAGCTTTCTATATACTTTTCATCGTTAATATCGATCCTTGCATTTTTCTTAAGAAATCTTGTCATAGGTTTTGCAATTTCAGCGTAGTTTTTAATAAACTTTCTGTAATAACCTGAAATGCCTAAAAATCTCTTTATTTCCTTTTGTGTTTTTGGGATGGTATAATTCTTGATTATTTCTATTTTCTTTGCATTAGGTTGTATTCCTTCTTCATTAACCACATGGCCCAAAAATTCTACTTCTTTCCTTAAGAATTCACATTTATCCAATTGGATTTTCAATCTAGCTTGTCAAAGTTTTGCTAATATACACTTAAGGTTATTGATATGTTCTTCTAGTCCGTTAGAAAAGACGATTATATCATCCATATAAACTAAACATTTTGTTCCAATATATTCCCTCAATACCATATCCATAAGTCTTTGAAATGTACTTGGGGCGTTTTTAAGCCCAAAAGGCATTCTGCGGAATTCGTAGTGCCCGTGTTCTACCGAAAATGCTGTTTTCTCTATGTCGGTTTCGTCCATTTCGATTTGGTGGAATCCGCTTTTAAGGTCGATTGTGGAAAAGTAATTACTTCTTCCCAATTTGTCTAATATTTCATCAATATTAGGAATTGGATAGCGATCATCTATTGTTTTCTATAATCAATGACAAGCCTCCATTTGGTTTCCCCTGACGCGTCTTGCTTCTTGGGTACAACCCATACAGGACTATTGTAAGGACTGGAGCTTGGCTGAATTATATTATTTTCCAACATTTCTTGAATTTGTTTTTGTATTTCGGCTTTATGAATATATGGATATCTATAAATTTTACTTTTAATTGGCGTGTTGTCTGTGGTTTTTATTCTGTGTTTTACTTCGTTAGTGGAAGTAAGTGGTTCTAAATTATTAAATAATTCTGGGAATTCTCTTATTAGTATTTTCAGTTTCTGTTCTTCCTCTGTATTCAAATGTTCTACTCTAATTTGTTGTTTAAAGTTGTTCTTCGAATTATGTATGGTTTCATAAGGCTCAGAATTATTAAACTCGAATAGATCTGCAATTTCTGTGCATTTAAAGTTTTTATCTAAATTTAAAATGTGTGATTTATTATCTGTATTTAAAATTTTTGTTCTTGCTCTAAAATTATCAACATCACAAATACCTCCTAAAACAGTAATATGTTTGTTTAAATTTATTTCGTCAATTAATGTATGTCCTAATTTTTGTTTTACTGGAATTCCATAATAGTGTTCACCAGGGTCTATTTGATACAATGTATTTTCATTAAAATGATTAAAATTTTATTTAATATCCGTATTATTTATTTTAATGAACTTGTTTTTATAGTTTATTTCTGCATTTTATTTTAAAAGGATATCATTACCTATCAATCCATCATATTTGTCATGAAAGTTATAAACGAAAAATTCTGATTTATCTATTGAAGTCCCGAGTTCAGGGAAGAAATCTACAACTAATTTTTCTGATATTAAGGTTTCTTTATTAAGTGATCTTAAGGCTATTGGTTTATCTAATTTGACGAATGGTTGATTTTTAAATGTTTCAGGATTAACTATCGAATTTGAAACACCTGTATCAATTAAAAATTTCTTCTCTTTAATTATTATGTAGCAGAGTTTGTTGGGGCATTTTCCCGAAAATTTCCTATATCAATTGCATATTGTTGGTTCTACTTTGTTATTTGAATTCAACGGCTGTTCTTGATTTTGGTTAGTATTCTGGTGTCTAAAATTTGCATAAGGGTTATAATTATTTGGGTTAGAAGTGTAGCTGTTGTAATTGTTCTGATTATTGTTATTGAAAGATGTATGTGGAAAATTTTGTTGTCTATTATTTGGATTTCGATAGTTAGCGTTATTTGGATAGCTCTGATTTTTGTTATTTGAATATCGGGAATGATTAGTGTGGTTAAAAGTGTTTATTGGATTTTGGAAATTATTTATTTGATTTCTTGAATTATTATTTTGATTTTTCCGACTTTGTTCCTTTTTTTGGTTATAATTATAATTCATATCGTTTCTAGAATTGTTCATATTATTATTATTTGAAGGCGTCATTCTATTAATTTCTTTGTTGTTGCTTACATTATAATAAGCATACCCTGCCTCATGCAAAATATTAACAGCTTCTTCTATAGTTTTAGGGTTTCTGCAATATAGTAATGAGCGCATTGGCTCAGGTAGTTTTGCTTTGTATATATGCAAAGCAGATTGAATGTTTTGGCTAACGTTATTTTCCAAAATTTCAGCGTTTGCTGTGAAAACCTGCTTCGTTTTGTTATTAAGTCTTCTTAATATTGACTTAATATGGTTAAAAAACTCTATACTATTATTTCTGAATGTGGCTCCTCTGAGCTCGTCAAACAATTCTTCCAATGTTCGTCTATCACTGAAATTGTTGATTAAAATTTGTTTGATGTCGTTCCATGTTGTTACATGGTTATTTATTTCGACGACTTCTCTAGCTTTACCTTTCAATTTTGATTTGATCTTATCAGAGAAAATACTCTGACTTAATTCGTCATATTTGATTAAAATAGGGTGAATCTTATCTATAAGATCCAAAAAATTTTGGAGGTCCTGGTATTCTCCTTGGAATTCAGGCAAATTTGACAAGTATTTTAAGGGGTCAATTGTCAATGACAATGGTAGAAACATGTTTTGTTTTGATAACGAACGTGATTCTAAATCTGAATGGTATTGATTTACTATTTCATTTAGTGCCAACAACACTAGAGTCAACCTTCGTCAAGTGCAGTCGCATTTTCTTTCCGCTCCGCAGTTGCCTTTTGCCACCTTTTCACCGACCCCAAATATCATACAAATAAATAAAAAAAAAAAACCTACCAATATACTCGCAGCGCGTGTGATATACGTACCCGACCCACTTTACTGCCCATCGCCGTTTCCCATTACACCAGCATTTTTTTTTCTTTTTTTTTCTTCTTGTGTATTAACAAGTATAGACAAAATTAAAAACAACTGACAAAAAAAAAATCAAATCAAAAACCCTAAACAAAAAACCATATCTTTTTCTATTTTTTTTCTGATTCAATTAATTATGTCGTGCGCGAATAAAATGTGTGTCATCGTTGACTCAAACGCGGAACTGTTGAAGTGCAGTGGCCTTTGTGGGAAATCCCTTCACCCCTCTTGTGCTGGCTTGGCCAGAAAGGAAAGTGTATACCTGAAAGACTATCTACGCAATTTTGCGTTTTATTGCGATGAATGCAATAAAATATCCGTCTCGGATATTATGATTGCAATTCAATGTCTAAAGGAATCCCTGTCTAGTGAACATTCCGTGTGCCAAGATCAAATTTCTAATCTCTCTAAGAAATTTGATCACGTCTGCAATAGTGTTGAAGACTCAAACATCCAATGTCAACAATCGTCCACCCAGTGCCTTTCCACGATACGTTCCCTGGAAAAACAATATTGTGACGTAATCGGTGGATTGAATTCTCTTCGTTTAGACATTGACGATAAATTAAAGGTGTTGACTTGTTCGGCAAACGATCTAAAGAAAAACTTGTCTGACCAGTTAAACCTACTGAAATCGGATATTGATTGCTGTTTTCAAAGTTCGTCATCCCGGCTCTCCCCCTCTTCCAATCATTTGAGTGATGTTACAAATGTTAGACTCGTTAACGAATTTGAAAACATTAATTGTATGCTTCCGCGGGTTTCAACTGCACTCATATCTATTGCTTACGATGTAAGTAATCAAGAACAAAAATATATGAGTGTGCAACGTGAACTTGAAAGCCTTAATGTCTAATCGCAGAAAATTGAATCGCTTCTCTACGAAGTCATTAAACAACCCGGCATACCGTCATCTGATATCGGGAACGTATCCATTCGTGATGAAATCCATGCGGCAAACCTGGGTGCTGACCCTCTGCAACAATCCACCTCAGTAAATACCATTGCGGAAGAAGAAGTAATCAACAAATGTGGTCATTCCTGGAAATTATCCGATTGGAATTTGAGACTCAGCAGGCTGGAATCCGCCAACAACACAGGTTCGTGCTGAACAATTGTCCCGGATATGCTGATGCTACATAGATTCGCTCCTATTTTAAACGAGTATTCTGTGTCAATATCTGCGAATGTCTTCAACTGTCTGAAAGAAGATTCGAGTTCCTGATTCCCTCCAAATATAACTGGATGTTTCATCACCAAAGAGGATATATACGACTTGGTCGAATGCAGCTTTCCCGAATGATTAGCAATAATAAGTCTAACAAACCCAAACCTAATCCCACACCTATTAACAAACCTAATCCCAAACAAAATATTGAATCAAACTGGACTCTTAAAACACAAATCTTTCCAAACTTTTCTCTCTCTAACCAACTTTCGTCCCTTAAACGGAAAACTTCTCCTACCTTTATAAAGCCTCCATCCAAACGAGTTTCTTTTAACCCTTCTCATCTGGGTCTTGGTTTTCGCCCTCCGATGGTTGATCCTCCTGCCAAAACACCCCCGTATCCAAATTTCATCCATTTTCACACCCTTAACCCTGCTTCTTCTTCATCAGTTTCCCAAGAACCACAAGGATTCCTTAACCCAATGATCCCTCCAAATGTTAAGTTAACTAAACATTTATCTGAGGCGTCTTAGAGACCACAAAATATACAATAATGTTCGTCTTTACCTAGCTTTCCTGCACGACAAACCAGATTCTGTTTGCTTTGAAGGTAAAACAAATACGAACATAAAGGTTTTGATCTCCCAAGAAGGCCTCCTTACCAAACGTGATGCACTTATAGAAATATTCTTGAAATTCCATGATGGTCTTGAAATTTCTCCTCAAAAAGTTAGAGAAGACCTAACCTCTTTTGCGTCCTTTATCTCTTCAAAACGATTATCTCATATCCAGAAATCCCGTGCAGATATGAAGAAATACTATCGCTCCTAACCTGAAGACCACTAAACCTAAATGTCTTAGCTGTTACTATCAAAATGTTAGAGGGTTAAGGTCTAAAACGTGTGCCGTCTTTAATAGATCCCAAAACCTTCCTTATGACATCTTTGCCCTTACCGAAACCAACCTCACACCCGATATCCTTAGTACCGAACTCTTCACTACCGACTATTCCATCTATCGAATGGATGTCGTGGAGTGTGCGAGTAATACACATGTCCGTGGTGTGCTTTTAGCTATCAATAGTAATTTTGAAAGTTCATTACTCCATATTCCTACTTCAATCGAATTTGAAGGTGTATCAGCTAAGGTTACACTCCCTAAGTTTTGTCTTTTCGTCCTTTGTTGTTATATTCGACCAGCTCAACAAATTAAAGCATACCAAGCTGCTGTTAATGCCATCGATTATCTGCTTGAACAAGTGCAACCGAATGATTTGATCATCGTTCTTGGTGACTTCAATCTTCCCCATCTCAATTGGTCCACCTCAGATGATCAAACATCCTTCTTTCCAACTAACATCTCCTCTGAATCTGAATCGCTGTTCATTGATCGTCTGTCTGATTGTGGTCTTTTTCAACTAAATGGAGTAGCAAACTTTATGGTGAGACACCTCGATCTCATATTCTCATCTGATTGCGATAACTGTGTTGTTGATTTTTCATAATACGGACAATAACACAGAGAGAAAAAAAAATGTACGTATATATTTATATATGTGTATATAAAGTACATATACATACAAAATTAATAAATATTTAATTAATATTATATTTTTTTTATATTTTTTTTTTGTTATTGGATACTTGCTCTTTTTCTTGTTGATGGTTTTTGTTGCTAATACCTGGCACTGTTCGTTCTCCTTGTTTTTAGTGTAATGCGCTTGACTTGATACTTTTTCTTCAATTCCAACTATATAACCAGCCTTGGGCTTTTTCGACTTCTTTTCCAATTGCTTTCGATTATTTTGTCTCTCAATTTTTGATCACTTCAATTAATGTCTTTTCCTTGTTGTTAATGGTTTTGTTGCTATTATTTTTTTTATTAGTTCTTTTTTTTGTTTAATTATTTATTTACTACAAAATATTTTGGATATCCTAATAGTAGTTTTTTCTTGTTTTACTTAGTCTTTTAGTTAATTTTAAACTTATTTCACAAGAAACTTTCTCGTAATCACAGACACATTTCATTTAAACAATCGTGTACTAGAATTATATTATTCAATGTTTTGTTTCTCTATATTTTTTTTTGTTGTTTTGTTATCTTTTTCGCAGATAAAAGTTTGGATACTATTCGCGTATCTATCTTTTTCGCAGATAGAAGTATTCACGAATCCTACCGACTGCACCAGAAATGAAACAAAACGTTTTATTCAAATTGTTTTATATCTTTAATTTCATATGAATTTTTATTTCTGAATCTTTTAAAGCTACGTCCGAAGCCTTTGACGAATCGATTTCAACTTATTGATCATTTACATTTAAGTCTCCAAGAAGTATACAAAGTGCATACTTTGCGATAATTAATTAGTTCAGTTAGTTCTTCGAACCTCAATATAAACAAAATGTGATGAACTCAGATTTTGTTTATATTGGGCCTTACTAATAATCAAACGCTAATGTCGACTATTAGTTAACTGGAAGGTTAAAACAAAGTGCTGAGCTTTAATAAAATGCTACCAATAAACAATTTAACCCTCTCACTAACTAGTCTCAAGATTTTCCTTGAATCTATTACAAAATCTACTACAAATAAGAACAAAAATTGCTTGAACTGTCAGAACTGTCAAAGAAGGCAGGCTGTTAAGCTTGCTGTCGATTATGTGACCTAGGGGTCTTACACATGAAACTAAGAGCTCCTTCATTTCACGTGTCCACTTGCTGGCTCGTTTTCTTTTTATTTGTGTATTCATAGTAAACATATATATAATTTTCTTGAAACAAATTTCTTTTTCGCTGCACAAATTTCAGAACCACAGGCACAAAATACAAAACAAAATAAAGTAGAAACTGTCAAAGTTCAGTATTGCCGTGTTCTTTTTAACATCAAGTATTTTAGTACTTGTATTATATTCTAGTACGACAATTGATTTGAAGTGTCGAAGTGACTTTTAAATTAAATTTTAATTTTTAACACCATCTTTTTCACAAGGAAATATATTTCTTAAATATATAAAACGGAATCAACAAATTAGCCACGTATTTAAAGTAAAATCAACGAACGTAATACTATAACGCGCTTCATTTTTACTTTAAGCCTAGAACGCAGATCGTGCTAAATTTTAGCTCCCATACAAAATTCTTTACCTACATTTTTGAGATAATTTTGTATGAAAGATATAATTTAGCGTGATCTGCGTACTAGGCTTTAGAACAAAAATCTGAAAGTGGCATAACCTTATTTTGAAAAATTGGCTTATTTTGTCTCTTATATTTTTGTCTTAGGGAAATACATTATTTTAAACATAGTTTTATATTCTTGAATATCTAATTTTTGCAAAAAAAAATATAACTTTACTATTTTCAAAGCTTATGTGCTTGTTTTAGTCGATTCAAACCCAATTACAAAAAGTGGGATACACCACTTTTGCATTCACAGCCTCAAATATACCTTTACCAATGGAAATCGACCAGATAACTTGAGATAAGATTTAAGTATTAAATACAAATTTACGTACCATAAAACAGCACTTAGGCAACACTTTTTTTAATGCTCGACTTTAAACATGGATTTCCGTGTATTAAATTTTGACGTTTTGCTAACGCCTAAACTGGATATTAAATTCGTTATTGGTATGTGAATTTTCTAAAGTCTGGAGATTTTCTTTTAACCTTAACACTAAATTTGATTATTAGTAAGGCCCATTGAGTTCATATCGATTGCTTAACTGTTTATTTTTCGATTGTGAAATACAAAATATGCTGAATGCATATTTTGTGGAGAAAAAAAAAAACGAAAGAAAAGAAATAACAAAAAGAATTAAATTATGTTGTTATGAGGGGTTGTGGTTGATACTATAACTTCTAAACTCGTTTCTGATATCCAATGGAATAAAACAAAACAACAATGTACAGGTGCTGTCCTGGTTGATTTGGAAAAGGCCTTTGGCACCGTATGGTTAGAGGGTCTTTACCTAAAACTGAGCAGGCTTGGCATAAGCAAGGCATTGTTGTATATACTTTATGATATGCTTAACGGTAGAAAGTTTTTTGTCAAAAGTGGCAATGTAACTTCTACCACAACATTCTTAATTAAAAATGGTCTTCAACAGGGAGCGGTGAATTCGCCGATTCTCTTCAGCATTTACACCAGCGATCTGATAGGTAGTCTTACAATTGCAATTGCGTACGCCGACGAACTTATGCGTACAGAACGGCCCGAATGTTATTAGAATTCTCTTGCAGCGAAATTTCGACAAGATTCAGCGATATTGCGACGACTGGAAACTGAAAATAAATGTCCAAAAGTCGGAGACAATTTTGTTCCGGACTTCGTTGGCTGGGCCACGAGGGATACGTGCAAGAATTGGCGCAAGATGGTCATCGTTGATCTTCACGGGCAGCGATTAGCGAGCAAAAGTGTAGTGAAGTACCTCGGTATCTTGTTAGATCAGTATTTATATTTCGACAGACATATAAATGCTGCTCTGACCAGGGCCAGAGGAGTCTTCCCTCTGACGAAACGACTGTTTTACAGCAGTCGGCTTGACCCGGGAATGATTAGTGTGTTTAAAAGTGTTTATTGGATTTTGGAAATTATTTATTTGATTTCTTGAATTATTATTTTGATTTTTCCGACTTTGTTCCTTTTTTTGGTTATAATTATAATTCATATCGTTTCTAGAATTGTTCATATTATTATTATTTGAAGGCGTCATTCTATTAATTTCTTTGTTGTTGCTTACATTATAATAAGCATACCCTGCCTCATGCAAAATATTAACAGCTTCTTCTATAGTTTTAGGGTTTCTGCAATATAGTAATGAGCGCATTGGCTCAGGTAGTTTTGCTTTGTATATATGCAAAGCAGATTGAATGTTTTGGCTAACGTTATTTTCCAAAATTTCAGCGTTTGCTGTGAAAACCTGCTTCGTTTTGTTATTAAGTCTTCTTAATATTGACTTAATATGGTTAAAAAACTCTATACTATTATTTCTGAATGTGGCTCCTCTGAGCTCGTCAAACAATTCTTCCAATGTTCGTCTATCACCGAAATTGTTGATTAAAATTTGTTTGATGTCGTTCCATGTTGTTACATGGTTATTTATTTCGACGACTTCTCTAGCTTTACCTTTCAATTTTGATTTGATCTTATCAGAGAAAATACTCTGACTTAATTCGTCATATTTGATTAAAATAGGGTGAATCTTATCTATAAGATCCAAAAAATTTTGGAGGTCCTGGTATTCTCCTTGGAATTCAGGCAAATTTGACAAGTATTTTAAGGGGTCAATTGTCAATGACAATGGTAGAAACATGTTTTGTTTTGATAACGAACGTGATTCTAAATCTGAATGGTATTGATTTACTATTTCATTTAGTGCCAACAACACTAGAGTCAACCTTCGTCAAGTGCAGTCGCATTTTCTTTTCGCTCCGCAGTTGCCTTTTGCCACCTTTTCACCGACCCCAAATATCATACAAATAAATAAAAAAAAAACTTACCAATATACTCGCAGCGCGTGTGATATACGTACCCGACCCACTTTACTGCCCATCGCCGTTTCCCATTACACCAGCATTTTTTTTCTTTTTTTTTCTTCTTGTGTATTAACAAGTATAGACAAAATTAAAAACAACTGACAAAAAAAAATCAAATCAAAAACCCTAAACAAAAAACCATATCTTTTTCTATTTTTTTTCTGATTCAATTAATTATGTCGTGCGCGAATAAAATGTGTGTCATCGTTGACTCAAACGCGGAACTGTTGAAGTGCAGTGGCCTTTGTGGGAAATCCCTTCACCCCTCTTGTGCTGGCTTGGCCAGAAAGGAAAGTGTATACCTGAAAGACTATCTACGCAATTTTGCGTTTTATTGCGATGAATGCAATAAAATATCCGTCTCGGATATTATGATTGCAATTCAATGTCTAAAGGAATCCCTGTCTAGTGAACATTCCGTGTGCCAAGATCAAATTTCTAATCTCTCTAAGAAATTTGATCACGTCTGCAATAGTGTTGAAGACTCAAACATCCAATGTCAACAATCGTCCACCCAGTGCCTTTCCACGATACGTTCCCTGGAAAAACAATATTGTGACGTAATCGGTGGATTGAATTCTCTTCGTTTAGACATTGACGATAAATTAAAGGTGTTGACTTGTTCGGCAAACGATCTAAAGAAAAACTTGTCTGACCAGTTAAACCTACTGAAATCGGATATTGATTGCTGTTTTCAAAGTTCGTCATCCCGGCTCTCCCCCTCTTCCAATCATTTGAGTGATGTTACAAATGTTAGACTCGTTAACGAATTTGAAAACATTAATTGTATGCTTTCGCGGGTTTCAACTGCACTCATATCTATTGCTTACGATGTAAGTAATCAAGAACAAAAATATATGAGTGTGCAACGTGAACTTGAAAGCCTTAATGTCCAATCGCAGAAAATTGAATCGCTTCTCTACGAAGTCATTAAACAACCCGGCATACCGTCATCTGATATCGGGAACGTATCCATTCGTGATGAAATCCATGCGGCAAACCTGGGTGCTGACCCTCTGCAACAATCCACCTCAGTAAATACCATTGCGGAAGAAGAAGTAATCAACAAATGTGGTCATTCCTGGAAATTATCCGATTGGAATTTGAGACTCAGCAGGCTGGAATCCGCCAACAACACAGGTTCGTGCTGAACAATTGTCCCGGATATGCTGATGCTACATGGATTCGCTCCTATTTTAAACGAGTATTCTGTGTCAATATCTGCGAATGTCTTCAACTGTCTGAAAGAAGATTCAAGTTCCTGATTCCCTCCAAATATAACTGGATGTTTCATCACCAAAGAGGATATATACGACTTGGTCGAATGCAGCTTTCCCGAATGATTAGCAATAATAAGTCTAACAAACCCAAACCTAATCCCAAACCTATTAACAAACCTAATCCCAAACCTAATCCCAAACAAAATATTGAATCAAACTGGACTCTTAAAACACAAATCTTTCCAAACTTTTCTCTCTCTAACCAACTTTCGTCCCTTAAACGGAAAACTTCTCCTACCTTTATAAAGCTTCCATCCAAACGAGTTTTTTTTAACCCTTCTCATCTGGGTCTTGGTTTTCGCCCTCCGATGGTTGATCCTCCTGCCAAAACACCCCCGTATCCAAATTTCATCCATTTTCACACCCTTAACCCTGCTTCTTCTTCATCAGTTTCCCACGAACCACAAGGATTCCTTAACCCAATGATCCCTCCAAATGTTAAGTTAACTAAACATTTATCTGAGGCGTCTTAGAGACCACAAAATATACAATAATGTTCGTCTTTACCTAGCTTTCCTGCACGACAAACCAGATTCTGTTTGCTTTGAAGGTAAAACAAATACGAACATAAAGGTTTTGATCTCCCAAGAAGGCCTCCTTTCGTCCTTTGTTGTTATATTCGACCAGCTCAACAAATTAAAGCATACCAAGCTGCTGTTAATGCCATCGATTATCTGCTTGAACAAGTGCAACCGAATGATTTGATCATCGTTCTTGGTGACTTCAATCTTCCCCATCTCAATTGGTCCACCTCAGATGATCAAACATCCTTCTTTCCAACTAACATCTCCTCTGAATCTGAATCGCTGTTCATTGATCGTCTGTCTGATTGTGGTCTTTTTCAACTAAATGGAGTAGCAAACTTTATGGTGAGACACCTCGATCTCATATTCTCATCTGATTGCGATAATTGTGTTGTTGATTTTTCATAATACGGACAATAACACAGAGAAAAATAAATGTACGTATATATTTATATATGTGTATATAAAGTACATAATATACATACAAAATTAATAAATATTTAATTAATATTATATTTTTTTTATATTTTTTTTTTGTTATTGGATACTTGCTCTTTTTCTTGTTGATGGTTTTTGTTGCTAATACCTGGCACTGTTCGTTCTCCTTGTTTTTAGTGTAATGCGCTTGACTTGATACTTTTTCTTCAATTCCAACTATATAACCAGCCTTGGGCTTTTTCGACTTCTTTTCCAATTGCTTTCGATTATTTTGTCTCTCAATTTTTGATCACTTCAATTAATGTCTTTTCCTTGTTGTTAATGGTTTTGTTGCTATTATTTTTTTTATTAGTTCTTTTTTTTGTTTAATTATTTATTTATTACAAAATATTTTGGATATCCTAATAGTAGTTTTTTCTTGTTTTACTTAGTCTTTTAGTTAACTTTAAACTTATTTCACAAGAAACTTTCTCGTAATCACAGACACATTTCATTTAAACAATCGTGTACTAGAATTATATTATTCAATGTTTTGTTTCTCTATATTTTTTTTTGTTGTTTTGTTATCTTTTTCGCAGATAAAAGTTTGGATACTATTCGCGTATCTATCTTTTTCGCAGATAGAAGTATTCACGAATCCTACCGACTGCACCAGAAATGAAACAAAACGTTTTATTCAAATTGTTTTATATCTTTAATTTCATATGAATTTTTATTTCTGAATCTTTTAAAGCTACGTCCGAAGCCTTTGACGAATCGATTTCAACTTATTGATCATTTACATTTAAGTCTCCAAGAAGTATACAAAATGCATACTTTGCGATAATTAATTAGTTCAGTTAGTTCTTCGAACCTCAATATAAACAAAATATGATGAACTCAGATTTTGTTTATATTGAGTTCATATCGATTGCTTAACTGTTTATTTTTCGATTGTGAAATACAAAATATGCTGAATGCATATTTTGTGGAGAAAAAAAAACGAAAGAAAAGAAATAACAAAATGAATTAAATTATGTTGTTATGAGGGGTTGTGGTTGATACTATAACTTCTAAACTCGTTTCTGATATCCAATGGAATAAAACAAAACAAAAATGTATAGGTGCTGTCCTGGTTGATTTGGAAAAGGCCTTTGACACCGTATGGTTAGAGGGTCTTTACCTAAAACTGAGCAGGCTTGGCATAAGCAAGCCATTGTTGTATATACTTTATGATATGCTTAACGGTAGAAAGTTTGTTGTCAAAAGTGGCAATGTAACTTCTACCACAACATTCTTAATTAAAAATGGTCTTCAACAGGGAGCGGTGAATTCGCCGATTCTCTTCAGCATTTACACCAGCGATCTGATAGGTAGTCTTACAATTGCAATTGCGTACGCCGACGAACTTATTGCGTACAGAACGGCCCAAATGGTTGAGGTTATTAGAATTCTCTTGCAGCGAAATTTCGACAAGATTCAGCGATATTGCGACGACTGGAAACTGAAAATAAATGTCCAAAAGTCGGAGACAATTCTGTTCCGGACTCCGTTGGCTAGGGCCACGAGGGATACTCGCAAGAATTGGCGCAAGATGGTCAACGTTGATCTTCATGGGCAGCTATTAGCGAGCAAAAGTGTAGTGAAGTACCTCGGTATCTGGTTAGATCAGTATTTATATTTCGACAGACATATAAATGCTGCTCTGACCAGGGCCAGAGGAGCCTTCGCTTTGACGAAACGGCTGTTTTACAGCAGTCGGCTTGACCCCAGAGTGAAGGTAATTTGCTACATGGCCCTCATACGGCCGATGATCGTTTATGGTTGTCCTGTGTGGTTCAACGTTGCCCCTTCACAGATGGAGAAGTTTCGGGTGTTCGAGCGGCAGTGTTTACGACGCTGTACCGGCTTATATCGAACAGCAGAATCTTCTTACGTGCATTACTATTCCAACGAGGTCCTATACAACGGGGCTCGAATCAACAGAATTGACAATTTCGTGATAAAACTCGTTCGAGGTCACATTGCAAGAGCTATGTCTTCGACCAACAATTTAATTTTCGGGGCGTTCTATCCGAACGACGAGTATTTTGAGAGTGCACGCTTGAGCGGCTTCATTCCACCAGAGGCATTCCTCTTTTTAGACAGATGCGGTCTGATACAGGATAGGTTGGCAGTTCCGCTAATCTACCACGTCAGACGACGAACCGTAGATAGGTGACTCCTGTATAATCGGGACGTCATGGCACAAAACGGAGCAGAGCTCCTTCGGTTTAGTAGGGCTGTGTCCGAACGGGACCGAACTGAAAGGGTGAAGCAGGAGAACCAGTTTTGGTGGCTGCAATCGGCACTTGATAGTGGGTAGTCGGGATGGGGTTTTAAGCCTTGGCCGGCTTACATACTTGTTTTATAGTTTTAGGGTTTAGTTTTAAGTAGAATAGGCATGGTGGCACAAGAAAAAAAAACATAAATAAACAAAAAAAATACAAAAAAACAAAAAAACAAAAAAAAAAAAAAAAAAAAGACAACAATATGAAAAACAAAAAATGTTAGATAGTTAGATTTGCTGCTGTGGTTGTTCTAGTTTTATGTAGTTTATAGGTAGAATAGGTAGTTTAAGTTAGTTTAAGTTTTATTCTAAGGACCTTATTTTAAGTAGTTTTTAAGTAAAAATAAAAAAGGACATTGATATTAGTTTTTTTCAAATTTTCTAATAAATACAAAAATAAATAAAATTTAATTGAAGTAAAGTAGATCTTAGGGCCGAAAGGCAATAGTATTAAGTGTTATAGTTTAACTTAGAGCGTCCGTATGGGACCATTAAGTTAGTTGTAAGTTATGGTTATTTAGGCTAGTTTTAGGAATTTTTGTCTAGCTTTAAGATAGTCTTAAGAATGAAGGAATAAAAATGAATTTGAAAAAAAAAAAAGAAAAAGTGGGGTCCGAAGACGAAGCCGGAGGTCGGGGGTTCGAGTTCCGGGCTGAGTCTACTAAAAATATTTATGCTTTTTTCCACAATCGTGAAATTATTATTATTATTATTATTTATTATAAGCTTTTATTTGCCATTATTGATATTTTTTACAATATTTATTTACATTTTTGTTTACATTTTCTGTTTCTTTTGAATTAATTACTACAATTACTATATAAAATTAACATATTTTTTTTAATCAAATTAATTTTTAATATGTAAGCAAAGTTTGAATAAATAAATGGATGCGTATCAAAATTCTATGATCTGGCATAAGCCTCCCCCAATGTTGCCCAAAGATCTCTATCTTTTGCGTCATTGTACCAACTTTGTCTTTCTTTAAGCAAATCGTCTGCCCATCTTTTCTTCGGTCGTCCAACTGGTCTTCTGCTTTCTGGTGGTGTCCATTTTGTAGTGATTTTTGTCCATCTTTGGTCCTGTATTCTAGATATATGTCCTGCCCAATTCCATTTAAGGAGTTTTGCTCGTTCAACCACGTCCGTTAAACCAGTTCTTCGTCTTATTTCTCTATTTCTCACTCTCTGGCTAATTCTTAGGTTAAGTAGTTTTCTTTCCATCTTGGTTTGGCATATTCTTATTTTGTCAAGTAAACTTGAAGTCAAGGATATAGTCTGTAACCCATACGTCATAACAGGTAGAATAGATTTGATTGTAATATTTGTTTTAGACTCCAAAATTGTTTCCAACTATTGGTAATGCGTCTAGAAATTTCTTTTTTCTCCTGGTTAATGAATGACTTAGTCTGTCCTAGATAAGTATAGTCTTCTACATATTCTATGTGTTCGTTATCCAGCATTATGTCATCTTTAATATGGTTAGTCATTATCTTAGTTTTTGACTTATTGAATACTTCTTGCATTCATTTGTCAATTCGATGAGCATATTTTGTATTTGTCCGGAAGTTGATGAAATGAGAACTATGTCATCAGCGAATCTAAGGTTGCTCAAATATTGTCCGCAAATATTTATTCCATATCTATTGTCCCAGTTTAGTTTCTTGAATATTTCTTCCAGTACGGCAGAGAATAATGGTGGTGACATTGGATCCCCCTGTCTTACGCCTCTCTTTATTTTTATTTCTCTTCCTATTCTTTCGGTTTTTATTTTCGCCACGCTGTCTGTATATATATTTTTCAATGTCCTTATAAAGATAGGATGAATACCTTGGTTTGTCAGCGCTGTCCATATTTCGTCATGTTCTACTGAGTCAAATGCTTTGCTGAAGTCAATATATAGAAGATACAAAGGTTTTTCGAATTCGTTAGTTTTTTCAATGAGTTGGTTCATTGTTTGTAGATGGTCTGTTGTTGAAAAACCTTCTCGGAATCCTGCTTGTTCTCTTGGCTGATTTCTGTTTAATGTGTCCTTAATTTTTGTATACATTACTTTGGAGAACAGTTTATATATCATAGAAATGTTGCTTATTGGTCTGTAGTTATTTATGTCATCTTTATTTCCTTTTTTGTGGATAAGCGTAATTGTAGCTTGTTTCCATTGTTTTGGAATCTGCTGTGTTATAAGTATGTCATTAAAAATCGTGGTCAAGACTGTAGAAATTGGTTGTTTTCCATATTTGAGCATTTCTGTTACAATACCGTCATTTCCTGTACACTTATCTGTCTTTAGATCGTCAATTGCTTGTTCAATATCTGTTTTTGTAAAAAGTGTAACAGTATTTAAATTGGAGTAACTGTCCGCCATCGATATATTATCATCTTTTATTTCTTTTGTCGATTTGAAGAGTTCTTCGAAAAATTTGGTAGCAGACTCATTTATATCTCTTCTATTAATAGCGTTGCTATTTTTGTTCTTAATTGATGTTATCCACTCTTTTCCGTCGTCAAGAAATGATTTTGTCTTTTTAATAGATTTTGTGTTGCTTAATATATCTTTTATCATTGTTTCCTTATATGTTTGGATATTATTTTTTGCATCTTCTTTTATGGTTTTCCGAAGGTATCTTAGTTCATTTTTTTCCTGGTCTGATAAGTTGTCCTTGTTTCGTAGGTTATCTCTTCTGGTTATCAGCGCTTTAGTGTCATCCGTTAATTTATCAGGTTTTGAAGTAACAGTAGTCATGATTGAAACTTTCGCCGAGTTCTTTATTATCTGTTCTAATGAATCATATGTATTTTGAAAGTTTTCATTTATTCTATTTGTAGTTATATTAAGTCTTATTTCTTTCTTAAGCATGTCATTATATTTTTCTATATTTTCGGTTGGTATCATTCTAGGAATACTGAGTGTTTGTTTGTTTCTTTTCAACGTATTATGGTCCACTTTTATTTTTGCTCTTACTAGCCTATGGTCACTATCAAATTTAAAATTATTCAATACGGAGATGTCATTAATAGTTTTGCACTTCTATTAATAGCGTTGCTATTTTTGTTCTTAATTGATGTTATCCACTCTTTTCCGTCGTCAAGAAATGATTTTGTCTTTTTAATAGATTTTGTGTTGCTTAATATATCTTTTATCATTGTTTCCTTATATGTTTGGATATTATTTTTTGCATCTTCTTTTATGGTTTTCCGAAGGTATCTTAGTTCATTTTTTTCCTGGTCTGATAAGTTGTCCTTGTTTCGTAGGTTATCTCTTCTGGTTATCAGCGCTTTAGTGTCATCCGTTAATTTATCAGGTTTTGAAGTAACAGTAGTCATGATTGAAACTTTCGCCGAGTTCTTTATTATCTGTTCTAATGAATCATATGTATTTTGAAAGTTTTCATTTATTCTATTTGTAGTTATATTAAGTCTTATTTCTTTCTTAAGCATGTCATTATATTTTTCTATATTTTCGGTTGGTATCATTCTAGGAATACTGAGTGTTTGTTTGTTTCTTTTCAACGTATTATGGTCCACTTTTATTTTTGCTCTTACTAGCCTATGGTCACTATCAAATTTAAAATTATTCAATACGGAGATGTCATTAATAGTTTTCAGTTTATTTGTTAGAACTAAGTCAATTTCGTTTTTTGTTATCCCATTTGGGTGAATCCAGGTCCATTTTCGTGTTTCTCTCTTTTTGAAGAAAGAATTTGCAAATCTGAGATTCGTCTCTTCTAGCCACTTTATAAGTAGGTCTCCTCTTTTGTTTCTTCGTCCGTATCCAAATGGTCCCATTACTTCTTCATCGTTGTCAATCTGTTTCCCTAACTTGGCGTTGAAGTCTCCTATAACATACATTATCTCCGTTTTTGTTTCATTATATACTTTGTCCAATAAATTGTAGAAGTTCGAAATTTCTTCGTCAGTTGCTGTTTTGGTCGGGGCATAAACCTGAATTATCGTCATTTTTGTGTTTTGTATTTTTAAACATAGGCTACAAATCCTTTCACTAAAAAATCTTACATTTATTATTCTGTCCTTAAAACTCTTTTTGATGAGAAATCCAACTCCATGCAAGCCTTTGGTCTCACCAATGTAACAGAATATATCATTCTGGTTTCCAATTATGTTTTGTCCAAAAATTCTTAGCTCGGATAGTCCCAGTATATCCCAGTTTGTTTTGCTTCTGTAGCTAATGTTCTTACATTGTATGTACAAATGTCTAGAGTGTTTTTGGATTGGTCTTGGTTTGATGGGTAGTGTGGAGGGAATTGGCCGTCATTCCCCACGATGGCTAATCGGCTTGGGCAAAGTGCATACTTTGCGATAATTAATTAGTTCAGTTAGTTCTTCGAACCTCAATATAAACAAAATATGATGAACTCAGATTTTGTTTATATTGAGTTCATATCGATTGCTTAACTGTTTATTTTTCGATTGTGAAATACAAAATATGCTGAATGCATATTTTGTGGAGAAAAAAAAACGAAAGAAAAGAAATAACAAAATGAATTAAATTATGTTGTTATGAGGGGTTGTGGTTGATACTATAACTTCTAAACTCGTTTCTGATATCCAATGGAATAAAACAAAACAACAATGTACAGGTGCTGTCCTGGTTGATTTGGAAAAGGCCTTTGACACCGTATGGTTAGAGGGTCTTTACCTAAAACTGAGCAGGCTTGGCATAAGCAAGCCATTGTTGTATATACTTTATGATATGCTTAACGGTAGAAAGTTTGTTGTAGTGAAGTACCTCGGTATCTGGTTAGATCAGTATTTATATTTCGACAGACATATAAATTCTGCTCTGACCAGGGCCAGAGGAGTCTTCCCTCTGACGAAACGGCTGTTTTACAGCAGTCGGCTTGACCCGGGAATGATTAGTGTGTTTAAAAGTGTTTATTGGATTTTGGAAATTATTTATTTGATTTCTTGAATTATTATTTTGATTTTTCCGACTTTGTCCCTTTCTTTGGTTATAATTATAATTCATATCGTTTCTAGAATTGTTCATATTATTATTATTTGAAGGCGTCATTCTATTAATTTCTTTGTTGTTGCTTACATTATAATAAGCATACCCTGCCTCATGCAAAATATTAACAGCTTCTTCTATAGTTTTAGGGTTTCTGCAATATAGTAATGAGCGCATTGGCTCAGGTAGTTTTGCTTTGTATATATGCAAAGCAGATTGAATGTTTTGGCTAACGTTATTTTCCAAAATTTCAGCGTTTGCTGTGAAAACCTGCTTCGTTTTGTTATTAAGTCTTCTTAATATTGACTTAATATGGTTAAAAAACTCTATACTATTATTTCTGAATGTGGCTCCTCTGAGCTCGTCAAACAATTCTTCCAATGTTCGTCTATCACCGAAATTGTTGATTAAAATTTGTTTGATGTCGTTCCATGTTGTTACATGGTTATTTATTTCGACGACTTCTCTAGCTTTACCTTTCAATTTTGATTTGATCGTATCAGAGAAAATACTCTGACTTAATTCGTCATATTTGATTAAAATAGGGTGAATCTTATCTATAAGATCCAAAAAATTTTGGAGGTCCTGGAGGTCTCCTTGAAATTCAGGCAAATTTGACAAGTATTTTAAGGGGTCAATTGTCAATGACAATGGTAGAGACATGTTTTGTTTTGATAACGAACGTGATTCTAAATCTGAATGGTATTGATTTACTATTTCATTTAGTGCCAACAACACTGGAGTCAACCTTCGTCAAGTGCAGTCGCATTTTCTTTTCGCTCCGCAGTTGCCTTTTGCCACCTTTTCACCGACCCCAAATATCATACAAATAAATAAAAAAAAAACCTACCAATATACTCGCAGCGCGTGTGATATACGTACCCGACCCACTTTACTGCCCATCGCCGTTTCCCATTACACCAGCATTTTTTTTTCTTTTTTTTCTTCTTGTGTATTAACAAGTATAGACAAAATTAAAAACAACTGACAAAAAAAAAATCAAATCAAAAACCCTAAACAAAAAACCATATCTTTTTCTATTTTTTTTCTAATTCAATTAATTATGTCGTGCGCGAATAAAATGTGTGTCATCGTTGACTCAAACGCGGAACTGTTGAAGTGCAGTGGCCTTTGTGGGAAATCCCTTCACCCCTCTTGTGCTGGCTTGGCCAGAAAGGAAAGTATATACCTGAAAGACTATCTACGCAATTTTGCGTTTTATTGCGATGAATGCAATAAAATATCCGTCTCGGATATTATGATTGCAATTCAATGTCTAAAGGAATCCCTGTCTATTGAACATTCCGTGTGCCAAGATCAAATTTCTAATCTCTCTAAGAAATTTGATCACGTCTGCAATAGTGTTGAAGACTCAAACATCCAATGTCAACAATCGTCCACCCAGTGCCTTTCCACGATACGTTCCCTGGAAAAACAATATTGTGACGTAATCGGTGGATTGAATTCTCTTCGTTTAGACATTGACGATAAATTAAAGGTGTTGACTTGTTCGGCAAACGATCTAAAGAAAAACTTGTCTGACCAGTTAAACCTACTGAAATCGGATATTGATTGCTGTTTTCAAAGTTCGTCATCCCGGCTCTCCCCCTCTTCCAATCATTTGAGTGATGTTACAAATGTTAGACTCGTTAACGAATTTGAAAACATTAATTGTATGCTTTCGCGGGTTTCAACTGCACTCATATCTATTGCTTACGATGTAAGTAATCAAGAACAAAAATATATGAGTGTGCAACGTGAACTTGAAAGCCTTAATGTCCAATCGCAGAAAATTGAATCGCTTCTCTACGAAGTCATTAAACAACCCGGCATACCGTCATCTGATATCGGGAACGTATCCATTCGTGATGAAATCCATGCGGCAAACCTGGGTGCTGACCCTCTGCAACAATCCACCTCAATAAATACCATTGCGGAAGAAGAAGTAATCAACAAATGTGGTCATTCCTGGAAATTATCCGATTGGAATTTGAGACTCAGCAGGCTGGAATCCGCCAACAACACAGGTTCGTGCTGAACAATTGTCCCGGATATGCTGATGCTACATGGATTCGCTCCTATTTTAAACGAGTATTCTGTGTCAATATCTGCGAATGTCTTCAACTGTCTGAAAGAAGATTCAAGTTCCTGATTCCCTCCAAATATAACTGGATGTTTCATCACCAAAGAGGATATATACGACTTGGTCGAATGCAGCTTTCCCGAATGATTAGCAATAATAAGTCTAACAAACCCAAACCTAATCCCAAACCTATTAACAAACCTAATCCCAAACCTAATCCCAAACAAAATATTGAATCAAACTGGACTCTTAAAACACAAATCTTTCCAAACTTTTCTCTCTCTAACCAACTTTCGTCCCTTAAACGGAAAACTTCTCCTACCTTTATAAAGCCTCCATCCAAACGAGTTTCTTTTAACCCTTCTCATCTGGGTCTTGGTTTTCGCCCTCCGATGGTTGATCCTCCTGCCAAAACACCCCCGTATCCAAATTTCATCCATTTTCACACCCTTAACCCTGCTTCTTCTTCATCAGTTTCCCAAGAACCACAAGGATTCCTTAACCCAATGATCCCTCCAAATGTTAAGTTAACTAAACATTTATCTGAGGCGTCTTAGAGACCACAAAATATGCAATAATGTTCGTCTTTACCTAGCTTTCCTGCACGACAAACCAGATTCTGTTTGCTTTGAAGGTAAAACAAATACGAACATAAAGGTTTTGATCTCCCAAGAAGGCCTCCCTACCAAACGTGATGCACTTATAGAAATATTCTTGAAATTCCATGATGGTCTTGAAATTTCTCCTCAAAAAGTTAGAGAAGACCTAACCTCTTTTGCGTCCTTTATCTCTTCAAAACGATTATCTCATATCCAGAAATCCCGTGCAGATATGAAGAAATACTATCGCTCCTAACCTGAAGACCACTAAACCTAAATGTCTTAGCTGTTACTATCAAAATGTTAGAGGGTTAAGGTCTAAAACGTGTGCCGTCTTTAATAGATCCCAAAACCTTCCTTATGACATCTTTGCCCTTACCGAAACCAACCTCACACCCGATATCCTTAGTACCGAACTCTTCACTACCGACTATTCCATCTATCGAATGGATGTCGTGGAGTGTGCGAGTAATACACATGTCCGTGGTGTGCTTTTAGCTATCAATAGTAATTTTGAAAGTTCATTACTCCATATTCCTACTTCAATCGAATTTGAAGGTGTATCAGCTAAGGTTACACTCCCTAAGTTTTGTCTTTTCGTCCTTTGTTGTTATATTCGACCAGCTCAACAAATTAAAGCATACCAAGCTGCTGTTAATGCCATCGATTATCTGCTTGAACAAGTGCAACCGAATGATTTGATCATCGTTCTTGGTGACTTCAATCTTCCCCATCTCAATTGGTCCACCTCAGATGATCAAACATCCTTCTTTCCAACTAACATCTCCTCTGAATCTGAATCGCTGTTCATTGATCGTCTGTCTGATTGTGGTCTTTTTCAACTAAATGGAGTAGCAAACTTTATGGTGAGACACCTCGATCTCATATTCTCATCTGATTGCGATAATTGTGTTGTTGATTTTTCATAATACGGACAATAACACAGAGAAAAAAAAATGTACGTATATATTTATATATGTGTATATAAAGTACATAATATACATACAAAATTAATAAATATTTAATTAATATTATATTTTTTTTTTGTTATTGGATACTTGCTCTTTTTCTTGTTGATGGTTTTTGTTGCTAATACCTGGCACTGTTCGTTCTCCTTGTTTTTAGTGTAATGCGCTTGACTTGATACTTTTTCTTCAATTCCAACTATATAACCAGCCTTGGGCTTTTTCGACTTCTTTTCCAATTGCTTTCGATTATTTTGTCTCTCAATTTTTGATCACTTCAATTAATGTCTTTTCCTTGTTGTTAATGGTTTTGTTGCTATTATTTTTTTTATTAGTTCTTTTTTTTGTTTAATTATTTATTTATTACAAAATATTTTGGATATCCTAATAGTAGTTTTTTCTTGTTTTACTTAGTCTTTTAGTTAACTTTAAACTTATTTCACAAGAAACTTTCTCGTAATCACAGACACATTTCATTTAAACAATCGTGTACTAGAATTATATTATTCAATGTTTTGTTTCTCTATATTTTTTTTTGTTGTTTTGTTATCTTTTTCGCAGATAAAAGTTTGGATACTATTCGCGTATCTATCTTTTTCGCAGATAGAAGTATTCACGAATCCTACCGACTGCACCAGAAATGAAACAAAACGTTTTATTCAAATTGTTTTATATCTTTAATTTCATATGAATTATTATTTCTGAATCTTTTAAAGCTACGTCCGAAGCCTTTGACGAATCGATTTCAACTTATTGATCATTTACATTTAAGTCTCCAAGAAGTATACAAAATGCATACTTTGCGATAATTAATTAGTTCAGTTAGTTCTTCGAACCTCAATATAAACAAAATATGATGAACTCATATTTTGTTTATATTGAGTTCATATCGATTGCTTAACTGTTTATTTTTCGATTGTGAAATACAAAATATGCTGAATGCATATTTTGTGGAGAAAAAAAAACGAAAGAAAAGAAATAACAAAAAGAACTAAATTATGTTGTTATGAGGGGTTGTGATTGATACTATAACTTCTGAACTCGTTTCTGATATCCAATGGAATAAAACAAAACAACAATGTACACGTGCTATCCTGGTTGATTTGGAAAAGGCCTTTGACACCGTATGGTTAGAGGGTCTTTACCTAAAACTGAGCAGGCTTGGCATAAGCAAGCCATTGTTGTATATACTTTATGATATTGTAATGTGTATACACTCTTTCAATAATAAGGTGTCAACATCTAGTGGTAGTAATAGGAGAACTCGCTTCTTTAAGCATCGAGAAACATCTAGTGGCTTAGAGGGGAACTCATTCAGCGCATACAAGAACCTCGAAAGGGGTAAGCATCTAGTGATAAAGTGGAGAACTTCGTTAAGCATCGAGAACAACCTCGTAGATTCTCGAACCGATTTGAGGTATATAAATAGGCGCTTGGAAGCGAAGCGGTTCAGTATAATTATGGATTGTGAATTGCTATAAAGAAAAGACTGTGTTTGAAAAGTAAAGACTGTGTTTTAAAAGTAATAATTGAAAGTGTTGAATAAAGAATTTTTGTGAGTAATTTAGAAGAAAGTGAATTTGTGTTTTTATTTACGAAGTTTGAATAAGTTTTAACTGTCGGACCAAGCCGAATATTACATTGGTGTCAGAATAAGGGATTAAAACTTATTGAGAATAAAAACAGTGAGCAGTGATTGAACTATTTTGTGTGAAGTAGTGAAGTAAAAAATAAAAAAAAATGAGTAAAGTTTTTAAAGACTTAACTGTCCCTGAGCTAAAGGCCGAACTAAGCAAACGTGGCTTAAGTGGGACAGGCATAAAAACCGAACTCGTTAAACGTTAAACTCGTTATCTAGAGCAGCAAAATGAAGACCCAGATACGTTTGCTTTCGAATTAGAAGCAAAAGTGGAAGAGGTAAATACAAATGTTGCCTTATCTAACATGATGTCACTTCTGTTAGCCAAATTTGAAGAGAATGAAAAGAATGTCCTGAAAGAACAGCAGAATGTTCTCAAACCACTAGAAGCTCAAAGAAGTGACCAAAAGCAAGAACAGCAGAATGTTCTCAAACAACTAGAAGCCCAAAGAAGTGACCAAAAGCAAGAACAGCAGAATGTTCTCAAACAACTAGAAGCCCAAAGAAGTGACCAAAAGCAAGAACAGCAGAATGTTCTCAAACAACTAGAAACTCAAAGGAATGATGTCCTAGAGCGATTCGACGAACAGAAAAACCTTTTAGAAGGCAGGTTTGCGGACTTCGAAGAGAAAATCAAAACTGTCGACGAGCGCGTCGAAAAACAAAATGCACGTTTCGAGAAAATGGACGAACGTATCGAAACCATTACAAATGAACTAGAAAAAGTGCGAAATATGAAAGCTCGAGAACCTTCTGGCGAGTGTTCAAGGAAGAGAGAAGTGAATCCTCCAAGCTTTGATGGTCAGATTCCGTGGCCAATCTACAAGAAACAGTTTGAAGCAGCAGCGTTAATAAACGGCTGGGACGATCACGAAAAATGCATTGCTCTTACGCTTGCTTTAAGAGGATCTGCTGCTGAACTGCTACAAACCATCCCAGCAGAAAAGAGTGGTGACTTCACAGTTCTGGTAAACGCAATCGAACAGCGGTTTGGGAATAGCCACATGGCAGAACTCTTCCGAGTTCAGCTTAACAACAGGACACAGAAAAGAGGTGAAACTCTGCAGCAGCTTCAGGCAGATATCGAGCGATTGGTTCACCTGGCATATCCAACAGCTGGTAACGAGATAATAAATCAACTTGCTGTTGAAGCCTTTGTGAGAGCTGTGGGCGATATAAATCTCCAAAGGGCTATCCGCATTGCCGGGAAGCAAACACTACCAGAAGCATTGGCTTTCGCTCTGACGATGGAAGTTGCAGAAAAAGCTTCCCAAAACATGCATCGTGTAAGGAAATTAGAAGTCCAAGAATGCTCTTGTCAGAAGGCTACTGTGGAAAGGAGTCAGCGAGGCGGACGAGCACGATGCTGGAACTGCAATAAGACTGGGCATCTACAGCTACAGTGCAGATTACCACGAAGAAGAACCACATGCCAACACTGTGGAAATAGGAGTAATTCAACCGGTCAAAGTAACACCAACAACGTTGCTTCCGAAGTTGTTTCCTACCCGGGAAAACGAATAAGAACCAACTTTAGGTGGCAGAAGCTGGTTTCTGGTATCGATGGCCCCAGGAACGACATCCAGGTTTATCAAACGAAACGTGTAAACAAGAGCAGACCATATAAGCAAGACTGTAAGCATTGCAGACGACAAAAAGAAAAAGAAGTAGCTACTGTCCAACGAACCAGAGTCGATCCCATTTATGGCTGGAGCAACGACGAGTTGAGGAAGGCTCAACAAGAAAGACTCCTTCAGATCCACGACAATACCAGGTTGAAAATAAAGACGTTCAGTGACCGAATGAAGACACGCTACGATATACGAGCGACAACCACAGAGTTCCAAGCAGGAGATCGGGTGTGGCTTTACAATCCCCATCGACAAAAAGGATTGTCACCGAAACTTCAACGGGACTGGGAAGGTCCATATACAGTCATTACAAAAATCAACGATGTCGTGTACCGGATACAAAAGGGAGTCAGAGGAAAACCTAAAGTTGTACATCGCGACCGGCTACATCGCTACAGTGGTGATGAGAACGATGGATTTGTTCGGGACGATCAATCCTAAGGAGGGGGCAATGTAATGTGTATACACTCTTTCAATAATAAGGTGTCAACATCTAGTGGTAGTAATAGGAGAACTCGCTTCTTTAAGCATCGAGAAACATCTAGTGGCTTAGAGGGGAACTCATTCAGCGCATACAAGAACCTCGAAAGGGGTAAGCATCTAGTGATAAAGTGGAGAACTTCGTTAAGCATCGAGAACAACCTCGTAGATTCTCGAACCGATTTGAGGTATATAAATAGGCGCTTGGAAGCGAAGCGGTTCAGTATAATTATGGATTGTGAATTGCTATAAAGAAAAGACTGTGTTTGAAAAGTAAAGACTGTGTTTTAAAAGTAATAATTGAAAGTGTTGAATAAAGAATTTTTGTGAGTAATTTAGAAGAAAGTGAATTTGTGTTTTTATTTACGAAGTTTGAATAAGTTTTAACTGTCGGACCAAGCCGAATATTACAATATGCTTAACGGTAGAAAGTTTGTTGTCAAAAGTGGCAATGTAACTTCTACCACAACATTCTTAATTAAAAATGGTCTCCAACAGGGAGCGGTGAATTCGCCGATTCTCTTCAGCATTTACACCAGCGATCTGATAGGTAGTCTTACAATTGCAATTGCGTACGCCGACGAACTTATTGCGTACAGAACGGCCCAAATGGTTGAGGTTATTAGAATTCTCTTGCAGCGTGATTTCGACAAGATTCAGCGATATTGCGACGACTGGAAACTGAAAATAAATGTCCAAAAGTCGGAGACAATTTTGTTCCGGACTTCGTTGGCTGGGGCCACGAGGGATACGTGCAAGAATTGGCGCAAGATGGTCATCGTTGATCTTCACGGGCAGCGATTAGCGAGCAAAAGTGTAGTGAAGTACCTCGGTATCTGGTTAAATCAGTATTTATATTTCGACAGACATATAAATGCTGCTCTGACCAGGGCCAGAGGAGTCTTCCCTCTGACGAAACGGCTGTTTTACAGCAGTCGGCTTGACCCCAGAGTGAAGGTAATTTGCTACATGGCCATCATACGGCCGATGATCGTTAATGGTTGTCCTGTGTGGTTCAACGTTGCCCCTTCCCAGATGGAGAGGTTTCGGGTGTTCGAGCGGCAGTGTTTACGACGCTGTACCGGCTTATATCGAACAGCCAAATCGTCTTACGTGCACTACTATTCCAACGAGGTCCTATACAACGGGGCTCGAATCAACAGAATTGACAATTTCGTGATAAAACTCGTTCGAGGTCACATTGCAAGAGCTATGTCTTCGACCAACAATTTAATTTTCGGGGCGTTCTATCCGAACGACGAGTATTTTGAAAGTGCACGCTTGTGCGGCTTCATTCCACCAGAGGCATTCGTCTTTTTAGATAGATGCGGTCTGATACAGGATAGATTGGCAGTTCCGTTAATCTACCACGTCAGACGACGAACCGTGGATAGGCGAGTCCTGTACAATCGGGACGTCATGGCACAAGACGGAGCAGAGCTCCTTCGGTTCAGTAGGGCTGTGTCCGAACGGGACCGAACTGATAGGGTGAAGCAGGAGAACCAGTTTTGGTGGCTTCAATCGGCACTGGATAGTGGGTAGTCGGGATGGGGTCTTAAGCCTTGGCCGGCTTACATACTTGTTTTATAGTTTTAGGGTTTAGTTTTAATTTAAAAAAATACGAAATACAAAAAAAAAAGACAAAATAAAAATAAATAAATAAAAAAAATACATGGAATAAGAAAAAAAAAAGAGAAAAAAAAGACCAAAATATGAAAAACAAAAAAAAGGTTAGTTAGATTTGCTGCTATGGTTGTTCTAGTTTTAAGTAGTTTATAGGTAGAATAGGTACTTTAAGTTAGCTTTAAGTTTTATATTAAGGACCTTATTTTAGGTAGTTTTTAAGTAAAAATAAAAAAGGATATTGATATTAGTTTTTTTTTCAAATTTTCTAATAAATACAAAAATAAATAAAATTTAATTCAAGTAAAATAGATCTTAGCGCCGAAAGGCATTAGTATTTAGTGTTATAGTTTAACTTAGAGTGTCGGTATGGGACCAGTAAGTTAGTTGTAAGTTATGGTTAGTTAGGCTAGTTTTATGAATTTTTGTCTAGCTTTAAGATAGTTTTAAGAATGAATTAATAAAAATGAATTTAAAAAAAAAAAAAAAAAAAAGTGCATTGGACTGTCATGCGAGAGGTCTTGGGTTCGATCCCTGCCTGTGCCACCTAAAGTTTTTTTCACGGGTACTGCTTCTTGCTCAAGGGCGGATCCAGACTTTTCATCAGGGGGGGGGTTCTTTAATGTTTTGTAAAGGAGGCTAACAAAATTTATTAATTGCTAAAATGACAACTTTGTTATCAAATTATTTTAGAACACTGTTGTCCAGCAAGGTATGGTCTAACTATTTAATTTGGATGACTCCCTACATATGAAAGCATTCCAAGATTCCAACAGTTTTCTAAATATGCCATATTAAAGAGCTAATACGCAATAGTTTAGAGGGTTTTTGGTGCATTTCACGCAGAAATGTAAGAAATTGTTTTGAAACGTTATTTCGAAAAATTAAATATACTTTTCTTATTTCCATTTCTTTTAATGCGAAGAACGGTACAAAAATTCAAGAGAGACGATCTGATATAAAGAACTGTCTGGCTTTTTTTGACGTAGTTTTTTCGGACTTAATTTTCGGGAGTCTATTATTACTATCGCTATCAGTATGCTTACTCGTATTTTGACCTTTAAAGAGTCAACAAAACTTAAAAATTGTAGAGAGAAAAATGCTTGGTTCTTGAATTTGAGGATATAGGTGCATTTAAGTACATAATTTCTCTAAAAAATTTAAATTAAAACAAATTAAGGTAAACAAATAAGTTGGAAAGAAACTTTTGTGTGGCACTCACAAATTACACGTTTCAGAATCTCTTTTCACTTCAAATCTCAAGAGATTTAAAGCTTTTATATCAATAAATATGAAACTTTTATTATGTTTTTCAATTAGCCATTAGTTTAACAAAAGTGTCACTTTTGCTGTTTTTGGGACATTTATATTATTGAAATTCATGTTTAAATATCAGTTCTAGAGCATCCAAAGCAAATTCACTTCAAAAGTAGATTTATTTACTTTTTTAAGATCTTTTAAGATCTTTTGTATTCAACAGAAAACCAATTTTGAAAGAAATAAAATGCACGGCTGGGTCGCTAGAACCATTTAAAATTTTAAATTTTGTCTTAAAAATATTTTTGGTAAGCACTAAATAAAGAGCTTATAAATATATGTACATTTTACATTTAAATTTCGTCAAAAAATGTTGTCCCCTTTCTGAGATATCGAGTTTTGTAAACAAAATTAGTATTTTTTTTAAAATCAAAAAAAAAATTACATTTTTGATCTTAAAAAATCATCATCAATTTGATAATTTGATCATTGACAAGAGCTTGCACAGAAAGAGAAGAATTTTGAAATAGTTCTTGAGAAAAATTAAAAACAAAATAAAGGTTTTGAGGGCAGGGCCGTCGAGAGGAATTCCGGGCCCGGGACGGAAAAATCTCGGGCCCCCCATATTTACCATTTTTTTCAAAGTGCATGCCTACTAATATGGTACGTTCTAATTTCAATTACGAATAGCATGAAATTGGTTGGAATTAACGGAAATAATAATTTTTTGTTTGCAAAGTGAACCGAAAAAAAAGTGTTAATCATCAAATCAATCTCACGTGTATAGTCCAGTTTAGTTGAAATAGAAGATGGATAGAAAATAATTCTACATGCTAGTGGATCAGATTCCGAACAGAATCATACTTTCAATTCGATATTGCCAACGACATTTTGGTTGGTCGATTAACTATTTAAAACAAAAATTAGCATGAAGATCTATTACCTACTATGAAAATAAAATAGAGCGAAGTAAAAGTATTTGAAATTGGTCTTTTTGCATGTATTTAAAAGGTTTACATTAAATACTCTTTATTGTTTTTCTTTATATTAAAATATTATCACAATATTTTCATTAGAATTAGTTTGCATTCAATGAAATTCAATTTCATTGCCAAAGGTGCTTCGATACATAGTGTAGCAAGTCCAGAAACACGATTTTGTGATGAGCCACGAACGATGAAAATTCTTTTTCTGGCAAGGATGCTAAATGAACGTTCGGTACTAGCTACGGTTACAGGTACGGAGAGTAACACAAATGTTGGGGAAAATCGTCTCCAAGTTCTGGGAATAATTAGTATTGAGCAAACACAATGGCGGAAGTTCTGCTTCAAAATTGTTTTTTCAGATGAATTATTTCTTCTTTCAACTCTTGAGACACATGCGAGTTATACTTTTGGATGAACCTTGTAGCGGAGTTTTTAATCTCAATTTCGTCCATTGTTGAAAACTGCCACAAAAATGAAAATGTAGCATTCAAATTCTTCATCGTATCGAACCGACGAGAAATTCCAGATATAATAGAATCAACTATGACTTAAAAGGTGTTTTTCTTGAAATTTATTTCTTCGTCTGTTTCAATTTGTTCTCCAGCTCCTCGATTTTCTCCAAAATGTCTCTTTAATTTCCTTTTTCGGTTCAATGGGAACCACTCTGGAAAATCCCCCAACCCAGTAGCAACTGCTTTGCATTCAGATAAATTTGATCCCATTCGTTTCGAATAAAGTTCAAATCGGAGATCAAGTTGTCAAGATTTCGAGTTTCAACATCAATAGTCATGTTTCTGGCTTGAAGAATCATACTTCTTTCATTTATAGCGCTAAGAACCTTGCACCAAATCGAAGACATCAGGACGCATTCAAATTTGTGCATATATTTTAAAACGCCATTTACATCTCTTCGAGTTTCAGTTTCAGTAAAATTAATATCACTTAAGGCTTCTAATGATGTTCTAAGGTTTTTCAGATGGTTTCGCTGCCTCAATTCTAGCTGACCATCTTGTTTGTGAAGGGATCCGGGCACATTTTTCTTAAGAATTTCCCAACGTTGGGCACTGCTGCTAAACAATTTGAAACACTTTTGAACAACTCCAAAAAACGTTATTGCGGCAGTACAACATTTCGCTGAATCGACTCCACACAAGTTAAGGCTGTGAGCTGCACATGGTGAATACACGGCATTCGGATTTTTGTTTAATATATGCCTTTGTGCACCATTATACTGTTCTTTTATATTGCTTCCATTTTCATAGCCTTGTGCACAACAGTCTTCTAAAGGGAATTCGTTCTTTGCCAATGTTTCGCAGATCAAATCAGCTATTGCGGTGCCAGTTTTTTTTTGTTGCAATCGACAAATTCCAAAAACCGTTCTTAGATGGTGAACACATTTTATTCCAATCGCAGATATCGCAAAATAAATGTGTTTTGTTCCACATGACTTGAATCGGGTGTTGCATCGACAATTATAGCGAAGTATTTGGCGTTTTCAATCTCCTTCAAAATAGCTGAATTCACATGTTGGGCACAAATTTTGATGAACTCATTTTAAATCTCAACGAAAAGGTAGTGCACTTGGAAACGTTTGTGCTCTTGTTGTGAAATTCTTACTTTTTCCAAGTGCTCCTGAAGTAAGGGGTCATAATGACTAATCAATTCCAAAATGCCCAAAAAATTACCATTATTTGGCTCTCCAATAAGATTGCCATCGCCTCGTATTCCTAGTCCCCTGGTGGGATTTTTCGGTCCCCCGAAACCGAATCAAAAATTTCGTTTACAGCAGAAACAAAAATAGAAGAAAAGAAACTTTATAAAAACAGAAACCGAAATGAATATTTGTGTTTTGTTTTAATTTGCCGGGCCCCTTATTTTGACTTCAAAAATTTTCAAAATAAAATAAATTTGAAATTTACGTTAAATTACATAAGAAAAGCGAAACAATTTATTATAACTTTCTTTCAATAGTTCAGAGTTGCTCAATTTTCCATTAAATATTAACAAAAATGTACGCCAATAATAGTCAGGGGCCCAGATCGGCAAGCTTGTGACTGATAGATGATTGGCAGATAACATGCAAACAGGGGCCCGATTGCGAAAGCATGAATGATTTTAAATTTTCGGGCCTCTAAAAATAAGTGGAAATAGGTATGTTGATAATAAATATAGAGTATATTCTCATTGCTTTCAATTTTACGGTCCCCTATAAAATCCCGGGCCCGGGGGGTTTCCGCCCCTTTCCCCACCCCCTCTCGACGGGGCTGTTTGAGGGGTACCCTTCTGGAGCAATACGAAAATATGTTTTTCTTGTAGAAAGAAGCCAAATTAAGAACACAAAATTTAGAGAAAGTTTTAGAAAAACCACATGTTTGAACCAAAAAATTTGTATGGGGACTGTAGGGGCCAGGAAAGACAGACAGACGGAAGGAATCAGGGTACCCACTTTTTTCGACTTCTCTACCGTCGTAATGTCATATTTGATTAAAAGCTCTAGTTAAAAATTGTTTACTAATGCAAAACTTGCTATATATGTAGTTCCTATATGTCGCAAGTAAAAATCACTTTAATTTCCTTTTTCGGTTCAATGGGTTCAATGGGAACCACTCTGGAAAATCCCCCAACCCAGTAGCAACTGCTTTGCATTCAGATAAATTTGATCCCATTCGTTTCGAATAAAGTTCAAATCGGAGATCAAGTTGTCAAGATTTCGAGTTTCAACATCAATAGTCATGTTTCTGGCTTGAAGAATCATACTTCTTTCATTTATAGCGCTAAGAACCTTGCACCAAATCGAAGACATCAGGACGCATTCAAATTTGTGCATATATTTTAAAACGCCATTTACATCTCTTCGAGTTTCAGTTTCAGTAAAATTAATATCACTTAAGGCTTCTAATGATGTTCTAAGGTTTTTCAGATGGTTTCGCTGCCTCAATTCTAGCTGACCATCTTGTTTGTGAAGGGATCCGGGCACATTTTTCTTAAGAATTTCCCAACGTTGGGCACTGCTGCTAAACAATTTGAAACACTTTTGAACAACTCCAAAAAACGTTATTGCGGCAGTACAACATTTCGCTGAATCGACTCCACACAAGTTAAGGCTGTGAGCTGCACATGGTGAATACACGGCATTCGGATTTTTGTTTAATATATGCCTTTGTGCACCATTATACTGTTCTTTTATATTGCTTCCATTTTCATAGCCTTGTGCACAACAGTCTTCTAAAGGGAATTCGTTCTTTGCCAATGTTTCGCAGATCAAATCAGCTATTGCGGTGCCAGTTTTTTTTTGTTGCAATCGCCAAATTCCAAAAACCGTTCTTAGATGGTGAACACATTTTATTCCAATCGCAGATATCGCAAAATAAATGTGTTTTGTTCCACATGACTTGAATCGGGTGTTGCATCGACAATTATAGCGAAGTATTTGGCGTTTTCAATCTCCTTCAAAATAGCTGAATTCACATGTTGGGCACAAATTTTGATGAACTCATTTTAAATCTCAACGGAAAGGTAGTGGACTTGGAAACGTTTGTGCTCTTGTTGTGAAATTCTTACTTTTTCCAAGTGCTCCTGAAGTAAGGGGTCATAATGACTAATCAATTCCAAAATGCCCAAAAAATTACCATTATTTGGCTCTCCAATAAGATTGCCATCGCCTCGTATTCCTAGTCCCCTGGTGGGATTTTTCGGTCCCCCGAAACCGAATCAAAAATTTCGTTTACAGCAGAAACAAAAATAGAAGAAAAGAAACTTTATAAAAACAGAAACCGAAATGAATATTTGTGTTTTGTTTTAATTTGCCGGGCCCCTTATTTTGACTTCAAAAATTTTCAAAATAAAATAAATTTGAAATTTACGTTAAATTACATAAGAAAAGCGAAACAATTTATTATAACTTTCTTTCAATAGTTCAGAGTTGCTCAATTTTCCATTAAATATTAACAAAAATGTACGCCAATAATAATCAGGGGCCCAGATCGGCAAGCTTGTGACTGATAGATGATTGGCAGATAACATGCAAACAGGGGCCCGATTGCGAAAGCATGAATGATTTTAAATTTTCGGGCCTCTAAAAATAAGTGGAAATAGGTATGTTGATAATAAATATAGAGTATATTCTCATTGCTTTCAATTTTACGGTCCCCTATAAAATCCCGGGCCCGGGGGGTTTCCGCCCCTTTCCCCACCCCCTCTCGACGGGGCTGTTTGAGGGGTACCCTTCTGGAGCAATACGAAAATATGTTTTTCTTGTAGAAAGAAGCCAAATTAAGAACACAAAATTTAGAGAAAGTTTTAGAAAAACCACATGTTTGAACCAAAAAATTTGTATGGGGACTGTAGGGGCCAGGAAAGACAGACAGACGGAAGGAATCAGGGTACCCACTTTTTTCGACTTCTCTACCGTCGTAATGTCATATTTGATTAAAAGCTCTAGTTAAAAATTGTTTACTAATGCAAAACTTGCTATATATGTAGTTCCTATATGTCGCAAGTAAAAATCACTTAAATAATCACTATTTATGTGTGTCAAAAAAAAGTAATAATAAAATTGAAGGCTAGTTTAAGGAATTTAAAGGCAACTTAATATAAAATTGATGATCTCTTATTCAAGGTTTCTTCTTAAGAACCTGAATATTTGCTCTTTTTCTTAGAAACAATTTTTATGAAAATAATTTAAAGCATGACTAAAGTTTTTTCAAATTCTAAATTGAGTAAAAATAAAAGTTTTAGTTTGAAATTTTTATACTCGCAGTTTAGGCAGCTGCTTGCCGAATTTACAATTGAAAATTTAGAATGAAACAACAACAACTTGTTTTTTTTTTTTATTTATTAAATTTAAAATTTAGAATGAAACAACAACAACTTGTGTGTGCTACCACCAAGTTCATAGGCTGGAGTTATAGCTATTTCACGGGGACCAACCGGATCATCAGACTCCTTTAGTGGTTTAGTTTAGTTTTAGTTTAGTTGTTTCATTCTAAATTTTCAATTGTAAATTCGGCAAGCAGCTGCCTAAACTGCGAGTATAAAAATTTCATACAAAAACCTCCTTAGAATTGTTAAAATCTTGACCAGTGTCAACTCTTTCGCCTCATCTCCCTCCTCATACGAATCCAATCGATATCGTTGGCTTATGAAAAAGAGAGGAGATAATAGAAAGAACCTGAATAAAACACAACAATTACTTGTATGTGCTTAGAAAAATGCTAATCGGTTCAGTATAGTTCGATAGAACGAAAAAACCTGTAATTGGCTTACAACTTTCATGTGGGTGCGGTGGCGTAGTGCGTAGTTGGCTAGGGCCACGAGGGATACGTGCAAAAATTGGCGCAAGATGGTTATCGTTGATCTTCACGGGCAGCCATTAGCGAGCAAAAGTGTAGTGAAGTACCTCGGTATCTGGTTAGATCAGTATTTATATTTCGACAGACATATAAATGCTGAATAAACTTTCTAATTTAATTATGAAAGAGATGAACCGGTATTGTGGTCGAGATTATTGAAGTGAAATTGTTTAAACAACAAAGTTAAAATTCAAATAGAAAATAAAACATAAACCACCAAGTTCATAGGCTGGAGTTATAGCTATTTCACGGGGACCAACCGGATCATCAGACTCCTTTAGTGGTTTAGTTTAGTTTTAGTTTAGTTGTTTCATTCTAAATTTTCAATTGTAAATTCGGCAAGCAGCTGCCTAAACTGCGAGTATAAAAATTTCATACAAAAACCTCCTTAGAATTGTTAAAATCTTGACCAGTGTCAACTCTTTCGCCTCATCTCCCTCCTCATACGAATCCAATCGATATCGTTGGCTTATGAAAAAGAGAGGAGATAATAGAAAGAACCTGAATAAAACACAACAATTACTTGTATGTGCTTAGAAAAATGCTAATCGGTTCAGTATAGTTCGATAGAACGAAAAAACCTGTAATTGGCTTACAACTTTCATGTGGGTGCGGTGGCGTAGTGCGTAGTTGGCTAGGGCCACGAGGGATACGTGCAAAAATTGGCGCAAGATGGTTATCGTTGATCTTCACGGGCAGCCATTAGCGAGCAAAAGTGTAGTGAAGTACCTCGGTATCTGGTTAGATCAGTATTTATATTTCGACAGACATATAAATGCTGAATAAACTTTCTAATTTAATTATGAAAGAGATGAACCGGTATTGTGGTCGAGATTATTGAAGTGAAATTGTTTAAACAACAAAGTTAAAATTCAAATAGAAAATAAAACATAAACGCGAATTACTTTTAACAATGAATTTTATTTGGATGCATTTCGGGTTGACATGCAACCCATCTTCAGCAATTAACAATCGTTACTAACAATAAACAATATTTTCTTGTACACGAAGCAAGAGAAAAGAGACAAAAAAATAAAAAACAATTGAGAAAATTACAACAAAGCAAAACATCAAAAGTATTCTGTACTTTACATTTACATGAAATTCTATCACAGATCAAATAAAGGAGACAAAATATTTCCGTTGTCTGCCATAGACACACCATATAAAGACCGGAATCTTTCGTACGTTTTACCCTCCAACACCCATTTGTTTACATTGTTGTATTTGTAATTTTGACTTACGTCCATTTTGAAATCCAACAACAATTCGATGCGGTGTATTTACTTGTTTTGACAGATGTTTTTTTTTATTAAATTGCTGTGGTGAACATAAAAGTATCAGCTGTTCGGGAAAATGAATTTCTGTCAAAATAAGAAATAAAATAAAAAAATACATTTTTACGGAAAAATAAATGCGCAATTACACTTTTTTTTCTCAAAAAAAATTCTTTGTATGATTCCCGATCGATCAGTATATAATTTTCATTTCTAATCAAAGGGAAACACCGTCAAATATCGATTCAAATTTTTAAATTTGCAAGTAGACACAATATGGTATCCTCATTTGAAACAATTTCCGCACCACATTGGAACTCACTTGGAAGTGTTCTTATAAGTTTTTTTGATTGTAACTAAAAAGTGTGAATGCAACTTTCTTACTCACACTTCAACGATTCCAGGAAGGTATAAACTATTCCTGTAGGTACATTATTGTACCAAGGACACGGCCAAATGAGTTCGAATGTTTGCATTTTTTAACATTTTTGATAGGAAAATGCAGACATTGAAACGCACTTGCACGTGTTCTTATCAGTTTTTTTGATTTTAACTAAAAAGTGTGAATGCAACTATTCCTGTAGGTACATTATTGTACCAAGGACACGACCGAATGAGTTCGAATGTTTGCATTTTTAAACATTTTTGATAGGAAAATGCAAACATTCGAACTCATTCGGTCGTGTCCTTGGTACAATAACGTACCTACAGGAATGGTTTATACCTTCCTGGAATCCTTGAAGTGTGAATAAGAAAGTTGTATTCACACTTTTTAGTTAAAATCAAAAAAACTGATAAGAACACGTCCAAGTGCGTTTCAATGTGTGCATTTTCCTATCAAAAATGTTAAAAAATGCAAACATTCGAACTCATCCGGTCGTGTCCTTGGTACAATAATGTACCTACAGGAATGGTTTATACCTTCCTGGAATCGTTGAAGTGTGAGTAAGAAAGTTGCATTCACACTTTTTAGTTACAATCAAAAAAACTTATAAGAACACTTCCAAGTGAGTTCCAATGTGGTGCAGAAATTGTTTCAAATGAGGATACCATATTGTGTCTACCTGCAAATTTAAAAATTTGAATCGATATTTGACGGTGTTTCCCTTTGATTAGAAATGAAAATTATATACTGATCGATCGGGAATCATACAAAGAATTTTTTTTGAGAAAAAAAGTGTAATTGCGCATTTATTTTTCTCTAAAAATGTATCGGGAATAAACTCAAAGAATCCACCTTCACCTTGTGGCATGAAGTGTTTGTCGGTGATTGTTTTGCCAGCGGCATCCTTACGCAGATTGTCTAAAATCATGTTGGACTTCTATTGCTGTGACCAGCTGAAGAGGGAGCTGTAGCAGCAAATGTACTGCATGAAGGTGATTTTCTGAATTGAGAATGACGATGGTGTTGTTCCTGAAACGATAAAATATCTTTTACCCAAATGAACTTGCGACAAAGTGTTGTACACAAACCCCTTACGAATCCCTCGGTATTGGCCAATACCGCTGTTTTGCATCCAAAATACTGAAAGTATCCAACGATGTAGTGTGACAAATTGATTTTACTCTTGGGCGAGAAGATTTGTATGAAATTTGTTTTCCTAAAAATGCAAAATGCTATTTGATATTTAAGAAATCTGAATTTTTGTTGACGTTTTCAAACTCACCTCAAAGAAATAAACACTTATGTTATGTGTGATGTTGAGGTGTTGTCACACTTTTATAATTTTTTTTATTTGAAAAACTTAACTTTTAGTGAAATTGTTAAAACTTGGTCACTGTTTTGTAATTATCAAAATACTTTTAGGAAATAGTAATCGTTTTTAAATTCGAGAAAAAAAGAATTATTATAACATTCAAAAAAGATAATTTTTGGAATGTATAATTTTACCTGAATCAGAAGTCTTTGTATTACATTTAAATTAAAAAAAAAACAATGTTTTACAGTTTTGCTAATATATTTCAAGTTTTCTTTACATAATACAACAAATGCCTTGTTCAGACAATTATAGCTTCTTATTGAATTGAAAACTGTATTATACGTAGTACACACTTTTGAATACAGTGAAGTTAAAAATTAACAATTTCTTGCCACTTTCAATCACAAAGTCTTCTAGCCAAAGTTTCTTTTGTATTTAAATAAGCTGGATTTAAGAAAAAATAATTTATTCCGGGTATACCTTAATCCATATTCGATTATGACTATCAAAATAAGACTACGTAAATACTCAAGCAAGGAAAAAATAATTTAATAAAAATATTTTTTTATTTGAAATTTTCTCAAGAACTAAAAGACATAAAATCATCTAGTTTTCAATGTTTGTTTAAAAACAAATATAAGCAATGCATTCTAAAAACAAAAGTAAATAATCTTATGTCCGATTTCATAAACAAACACTAAAAGCACTCAAAATGTTGAGAACACAAATTTTACAAAACAAAACATCAGCTGTCAATCTTCCATATTCAGTTTTTAATGACACTTTTAAAATTTAATGAGCCAAAAATGGGCATTTAGTTTTAAAAGGTGTTTAAAAGCTTGTTTACTTTAAAAGCGCTTGGTGAAACCAAAATATCCCATTTAACAGTTTAAAATGCTGTTAAATGTATAAAAGCTGTTTATGAAATTGGGCATTAAAGTGTAAAAATCACACTTCAAACCTTTTTTTGCCCAAATTTTGAGTTTAAAACAATTTTGTTCCAAAAACTATGCAAATTAACACACGTCTGTTCCATTAGTAATTAGAAAATATGAACAAAAATATAATAATAAGCAATAAGAATGATCCTCTGGATCATAAAATATGATATTAAATAATATGTTACATTTCAATATAATCACGTGGGAGCATGTTGTTTTACTAATAAGTGATTCATGTATAAGAAACCATAAGATCTTTGTTTAACCATATTTGATGACAGTTTACAGCAAAAATGTTTTTCGATTTTAGTCTTAAGTTGGCATCTGAGATGATCGGATTAATAAATATTTATTAAAAATATAATATCTCAACGAACTATTCTAATTTACATAGTTTTGACTTGATTTAAAAACAAGCTAATAGACAAAATTGTTGTCTTTAAAAAAATGTATAAAACTTAGTTGTAAGTATTACCATTATTTCCATTTAACGTACATATTTTTTTAAATTGCCCCTAACGCCTAAAAATAGAGAATACACCCCGCTCCCATAGTAAAAAATGATTGTTTTTAACTGTTCTATACAAATCCGTCATTAAACTTTGTCGCCTGAGTTATCGTACTCTTCCCAAAAAATGCAATACCTAATGTCGATGTAGCCACTAGGTGCCTCCCCTAAAGAATTTCTTATCACTATACCGGATTTTCATGGTGAATTGATGTTAGAGGGTGGTGAATTGATGTTAGCTGTGGTGAATTGATGTTAGAATTCGAAATAAGGGTGCGTGAGAAGAGGCGTTGCCAAAATGTGCCCGATCGGAAATTTGTACAAGTTTGATAACTAATACCGTGAACAAAATGACCTGAAATATAAAAAGTTTATTTAGAAAAGACAAACTGTTATTATTTTCTTAAACAAATTTTGTCCAGGGTAGTGGGCGAGTGGTCCGCACATTTTGGAAATGGCCCTCAAAATTGCCCTTACAATTTTTATCTTCGCGGCAACGCCGGTGAGAATTGATGTTTCAGCTTGTAGGCAAAACCAGAATGACAGATTGGTTTCCGGTCTTTATATGGTGTGTCTATGTTGTCTGCATTCATCACATTCTTTGTTTTGGAGATTAAAAGAGACTCATATGCGTCAAGTTTTCGTGGATTTTGTACTGTTTTGAGTAAACGGACGCTCTCTTCGAATGGGCCAATGTTATGTGGTGGTTCATTGTTGTCAGATGAAGCGAAGACGTGTGCTGCGACCGAAGAACGATTAATTTGTTTGTTTTTAATGCAGCTAATGTGTTCTTTAAATCTTGTTTTGATGCTCCGTTTCGTTTGTCCTATGTATTTTTTATTGCAATTCTCACAGCTGATCTCATATATGCCGCTTCTCTCACTTGTTGGTGTTTCGTCTTTGGTTGAGCCGAGAATTTGCTGTTTTTTGTTGTTGTTGTAAACTATGTGTATGTTTTCTTTTTCTAGCGTTTTCCTTAAATGGTTTGTTATTGTCGGTATGTATGCAAATGATACTTGAAATTTTGTTGTTGTTTCATTTTGGCTGAAAAGTGTTGTTATATTATTTTTTCTTATTTTATTGGATTGTTTTTTGACTATTTTCTCAATTATTTCCTTCTTAAATCCATTCACATTCGTTAAATGGACTATGAAGTCAAATTCTTTCTTGAAGCTTGAGACTGAAAGTGGTAGTTTACATAATCTATATGCTATAGAATGAAATGCAGCAATTTTATGTTGGTATGAACAAAATGAGTCATTCGGGATGTATCGATCTGTTGTTGTAGCTTTTCTGTAGACTTCGAAATCAAGTTTATTGTCTCGGATTTTGCATAAAACATCCAAAAAAGGTAAACAACGATGATCATCTTCTTCTTCAACCGTGAATTTTATACTATCGTATTTGTTGTTTAATACGTTGAGTAAATGTTGTGCGCTGTCTTTTTTGATAATGCTAAAAACATCATCAACATACATATGTACCTTATCCAAATCCTTGGTAGTAAACCTTCATTTTTTAAATCGGTTTCAAATTTTGCTATAAATGCTTTAGCGATGAGTGATGATAGAGGATTTCCCATGCTGGTACCATTCTCATTTTTGTAAAATTTGCCACGGAAAACGAAGCAATTGTGAGACATACAGATTTTAGCTGCTTTGAGGTATACAATTCTTTTTCTTTCTTCTACATTCAAGATGTGATTTTAAGGATTCTAGTGCAACCGTAACAGGAATACTCGGAAAAAGTGCTTGGACATCGAATGAGACCATCATTTCATTGTCATGAAGTCTTACATCTTTAACTTTTTCAACAAACTCAAAGGTGTTGAAGACAGAAGCACTTTTTAATCTTCCATAGATTTTCATTTCCTCAACAAGCCATTTTGAGACGTTTACAAGTGGAGAATTTATGTTTGACACGATTTTTCTCATTTTATCGCCTGGTTTATGGATTTTTGGTAATCCGTACATTTTGGGAACTTCGGGATTCGGAATTAAGATTTGGATAAGGTATGTATGTTGATGATGTTTTTAGCATTATCAAAAAAGACAGCGCACAACATTTACTCAACGTATTAAACAACAAATACGATAGTATAAAATTCACGGTTAAAGAAGAAGATGATCATCGTTGTTTACCTATTTTGGATGTTTTATGCAAAATCCGAGACAATAAACTTGATTTCGAAGTCTACAGAAAAGCTACAACAACAGATCGATACATCCCGAATGACTCATTTTGTTCATACCAACATAAAATTGCTGCATTTCATTCTATGGCAAATAGATTATGTAAACTACCACTTTCAGTCTCAAGCTTCAAGAAAAAATTTGACTTCATAGTCCATTTAACGAATGTGAATGGATTTGAGAAGGAAATAATTGAGAAAATAGTCAAAAAACAATCCAATAAAATAAGAAAAAATAATATAACAACACTTTTCAGCCAAAATGAAACAACAACAAAATTTCAAGTATCATTTGCATACATACCGACAATAACAAACCATTTAAGGAAAACGCTAGAAAAAGAAAACATACACATAGTTTACAACAACAACAAAAAACTTAAGCAAATTCTCGGCTCAACCAAAGACGAAACACCAACAAGTGAGAGAAACGGCATATATGAGATCAGCTGTGAGAATTGCAACAAAAAATACATAGGACAAACGAAACGGAGCATCAAAACAAGATTTAAAGAACACATTAGCTGCATTAAAAACAAACAAATTAATCGTTCTTCGGTCGCAGCACACGTCTTCGCTTCATCTGACAACAATGAACCACCACATAACATTGGCCCATTCGAAGAGAGCGTCCGTTTACTCAAAACAGTACAAAATCCACGAAAACTTGACGCATATGAGTCTCTTTTAATCTCCAAAACAAAGAATGTGATGAATGCAGACAACGGAAATATTTTGTCTCCTTTATTTGATCTGTGATAGAATTTCATGTAAATGTAAAGCTTCTGTACCAAAAACACTCTAGTAAAGATATAAATCCTCGGTAGCCATATTGGTTTGCCTACAAGCTAAACCGGAAACTGGCCTCATAAAGTATTTCTTAGTGTGCGTGTAATTTCTCCTCTAATTTATGAAATTTCCCCTAAGAACTCAGTAATTGTGTCTATGTATGCGTGAAAACACGTCAATTTTTCTCGTTGAATTCGTCCACATTACAAATACAACAATGTAAACAAATGGGTTTTGGAGGGTGATACGTACGAAGGATTTATATCTTCATATAGAGTGTTTTTGTTCTGTACTTTTGATGTTTTGCTTTGTTGTAATTTTCTCAATTGTTTTTTATTTTTTTGTCTCTTTTCTCTTGCTTCGTGTACAAGAAAATATTGTTTATTGTTAGTAACGATTGTTAATTGCTGAAGATGGGTTGCATGTCAACCCGAAATGCATTCAAATAAAATTCATTGTTAAAAGTAATTCGCGTTTATGTTTTATTTTTTATTTGAATTTTAACTTTGTTGTGGTCAATGAAGGAACTTTGTTTTAACAATTTCACTTCAATATAAATGCTGCTCTGACCAGGGCCAGAGGAGCCTTCGCTCTGACGAAACGGCTATTTTTTAGCAGTCGGCTTGACCCCAGAGTGAAGGTAATTTGCTACATGGCCCTCATACGGCCGATGATCGTTAATGGTTGTCCTGTGTGGTTCAACGTTGCCCCTTCCCAGATGGAGAGGTTTCGGGTGTTCGAGCGGCAGTGTTTACGACGCTGTACCGGCTTATATCGAACAGCCGAATCTTCTTACTTGCATTACTATTCCAACGAGGTCCTATACAACGGGGCTCGAATCAACAGAATTGACAATTTCGTGATAAAACTCGTTCGTGGTCACATTGCAAGAGCTATGTCTTCGACAAACAATTTAATTTTCGGGGCCTTCTATCCGAACGACGAGTATTTTGAAAGTGCACGCTTGAGCGGCTTCATTCCACCAGAGGCATTCCTCTTTTTAGATAGATGCGGTCTGATACAGGATAGATTGGCAGTTCCGTTAATCTACCACGTCAGAAGACGAACCGTGGATAGGTGACTCCTGTACAATCGGGACGTCAGGGCACAAGGCGGAGCAGAGCTCCTTCGGTTCAGTAGGGCTGTGTCCGAACGGGACCGAACTGATAGGGTGAAGCAGGAGAACCAGTTTTGGTGGCTTCAATCGGCACTTGATAGTGAGTAGTCGGGATGGGGTTTTAAGCCTTGGCCGGCTTACATACTTGTTTTATAGTTTTAGGGTTTAGTTTTAAGTAGAATAGGCATGGTGGCACAAAAAAAAAAGCATACAAAAAAAAGAATACAAAAAAGAAAAATACAAACAAAAATACAAAAAAAAATAAAAAAAAACATGGAATAATCAAAAAAAAAAGACAAAATATGAAAAACAAAAAACGTTAGATAGTTAGATTTGCTGCTGTGGTTGTTCTAGTTTTAAGTAGTTTATAGGAAGAATAGATAGTTCTAGTTAGCATCAAGTTTTATATTAAGGACCTTATTTTAAGTAGTTTTTAAGAAAAAAAAAGGATATTGACATTAGTTTTTTCTAAATTTCTAATGAATACAAAAATAAATAAAATGAGTTGAAGTTTAATAGATCTTAAGGCCGAAAGGCATTAGCATTAAGTATTATTGTTTAACTTAGAGTGTCCGTATGGGACCAGTAAGTTAGTTGTAAGTTATGGTTAATTAGGCTAGTTTTATGAGTTTTTGTCTAGCTTTAAGATAGATTTAAGATTGAATTAATAAAAATGAATTGAAAGAAAAAAAAAAAAAAAAAAAGTGCACTAGCTCCTCACACGCTAGGTCGCTTGTTCAAGCCCAGCTCGGGCAAAAGTTCTTCAAAAATTAAATTGAACATAAAAAGCGATTGAGCACCACTTAAGGAGTCTGATGATCGGGTTGGTCCCCGTGAAATAGCTATAACTCCAGCCTATGAACTTGGTGGTAGCACACACAAGTTGTTGTTGTTTCATTCTAAATTTTCAAAAGTTTTAGTTGTTTTTGACAGTAAACCACTTTTTGGTGAATGTCGTTAAATTACTAATAAATCTTTAGATGAAATCTTTACTTATACAACTTAACTGTATAAGCTTTATGGCTCATATAAACCCCCCCCCCCTGGATCGTCCATTGTTCAAAAGTTGATGAATTTGTGCTGTGTTTTTGGAATAGGGCTGAATATCCGATTTCATATTTTGTTCTTGGTCCAATCTTCAGTCAAAAGTAGTACTTTTAGCAACAAAGTTTAAGGAAGTAAAATACAAATGTTGTTTTCATATACAACAAATAAATAATTCAAAATATGGGGGTCATATCCATTAACGCAATACGATTAGTTTTGAACTAAAGGGAATTCCTGCGAAAAAGCAAACAAATTATATCCCAGGGGGGGACATGACCCCTACGACCCCCCCCACCTGGGTCCGCCATTGCTCTTGCTAGGGATTGACAAATTCTCCAAGAGTAATTCTTGTCATGAAAAGTGCTTTCTCAAAATTTGCCCTTCGAATTCGGCTTGAAACTGTAAGTCCCTTTCATCCCTGACAACAGTACTCGCACACAGGAATGGTTGAGTGTTGTAAGTCACTAGGCCCAAGTTCTCAAACGCACTGTTGCGCCACCGAATTTATTTTATTTTATTTCTTATATTGCCTTAACAATATTTGATTATCAAAAGTGCAATTTTGTATTGTTTGGATTTTTAAAAAAATATAGATTTTTTTTTCAAAATTTTATATCTCAAAAACGGGTCAGCATTTTTTAACGAAATTCAAATGTAGAGCGTATATTTACAATCACTAAACAACTGCACACCAAAAATATTTTTAGAGCAAAATTGAAAAATTTTATATATAAAAAATTAATTTAAAAATAACCGCTCTAACGATTTTCAAAAACAAAATTGAAAAATCAAGGGTTTTTTATTTATAAAATGGCATTTGAATTTTTGAAGACAAACTTATTTTTCAGATGAAATTTTGAATTTTAAAATAGTTTTTTTTTGAAATTATTTTAACTGCGCATGAGCCCGAAAGAGCGCATATTTATGTTTTTTTATAACGATGGCCGTGTAGCGCCACTGCATCGGATTAACGAATATGATATATTTAATCAACAATCTATTTTAAAATGTCTATCAAGAAGTATTATCTTGGTACCTTTGTATATATGATTTTAAAATATTATTCTTTTACTTGCCTTCGTCTAAATAAAAGAATAAATACTTAGTACAAGTTAAAGAAACGGGCCAGAAAGAGTATATGTATTTTCTATTAGATCCACTTCTGCAACGTATACACATTATACCTATATATGTATTAAGTACAACCTCTAAAACTACTGCTTACGTGTGACTTCATTACGAAAACCCAAAACGCACAAGAGCCTGTAAACAACACATGAATAGAAATTTCTTGTACCTGTTCGTATCCTTGTTTTTTTTTTAACTTTAACGAAAAAAATAAACTGAACGTAATAACTCCATGTTTGCGCTGAAAACTTGTAGGAAAGAAGGAATCTGATTGGATTGTAGTAAGTACCTTCTACCTACCAATAAAATTCCTTCATTATCATCATAAACATGTCTTTATCTATCTATCTGCATAAAGCGGAGCACTCCCATGAACTATTCTTTATTCGTTTAAGTTTAAGACAACTACCTAACTACACAACTAATAGGCGATCGCTTTACAATTTAAACATACATGTTCTTCCTCTTTCTTATCTTCAGATAATTTATTTTCCATCCTGGTTCTTCCAATATGAAATTAAAATAATGCTATCCAAAGGAAACAGCTTTGAATGAACTAGTTGAATACACAAACAATTGTTTTCGTTAAGTATGCTTACAAGTTTAGTATTTTTCTTTTCCGGGATGAGTTGTCCTAGGATGAGTTGTGTCTTGGGATGAATCACACGTTTTTTGACAAATCAAATGGCATTTATATCTTTGAAGAAAAACTTATTTTACAGGTATATTTTTAAATCTTATATAGGTACTTTTTTAAACACTCTTTGCATACAGGAACAAGTTCGTGCAACCCAGTCATGCATTTTATTTTAATGACAGACATTTTTAATGAAAGCTATAAACGACCTGCCAAAAAAATTCCAATGTTTGTTTGCAAGCTTAAAGTCCACCACGATAGAGATAGTTCTACAATGTTTCATAACAAGCAATCGGTTTATAAGGGCAATCATATAAGTTATGATGACTCATCCAGAGTTAGCTATATTAAAAGTGCCCTTGAGTCAAATAGTCTTTACCTACGGTTCAGATAATAAATTATTTGGAAGATAACAATGTAAGTTAAGAAGCAAATAATATTCTTGAAAATGAAAGGACACAAAATTAGTTTCGTAAGCTAACAACATAACTGTATTGAAAATGGAAGTAGACATTGATATAACCAAAAATTATGTAAAAGAACAACCTTGTTCCAAAACAACATCTTAAGATTTAATATTAAGGACCTTAGGGATGAAAATACAACAACCCAATTTATTTGACACAATTATAAAGGAGCTAAATAAACAATACCAGATAAATTTCAAATTCCGGAAAGATCAATTAAAATCTAGGAAATTCAAAATATTATTTTGCAATTGATTCCTTCTTCTTTTATAAGAAAACAACTGGCAAAACGGCTTTCACCATTAATATGTGTTTTTAAAGATTATCAAATCTAGGAAATTCAAAATATTATTTTGCAATTGATTTGAATCCGGCCTTCTTTTATAAGAAAACAACTGGCAAAACTGCTTTCACCATTAATATGTGTTTTTAAAGATTATCAGTTGGTTTGAAAAATGCTATAAACATTCTCCACCACATATTGAGAAATGATATAGAGAAACGATGTCATGTCTACACTGACATGTTTTTTTAAAATCGGGATTCGAGCATCTAGGACATATCATATAATATTAATCTCCAAAGTTTGTGTTTGCGTGTGTACGTACATACATACAGCTATTTTTGTCGTCCATATCTCAAGAATCAGTAAAGATATCGACTCCAAAGAAATTTTGTTACACAGTTAATAAAGCAGAAGGATACAAAAAGGATACGTTGAAAGAAAAAATATAGAATTTCCAGAAATAAACACTAAATGCTTGCAATAGTGTAGGTCATTGCATTCTCCTGCGTTGTCAATCTGATTGAGAACATTCTCAGAAATCTTAGAAATATAATCTGGTCAATTATGACAAATATCTCGAAAACAAAAACTGGTATTTGGACTTTTTGTCTAAAATAATTATTCTGCCATAAATTCTCATAAAAAGTTTCTTACCATAAAATATCTTTTATCTTACCATAAAATATCTTTTATATCAGTTTGATTTGTTATTCAATTCTGTATTGAAGCTTCGAAAGTTTCACTTTGATCGTAATCAGCTGTTTGAATGAATATAAAAGTAGATATGATAGCATATGGGTTTCGCGAAAATGTTCGCAATTAAGTCATTACAATTCCTTCATTGATTTTGTTAAATCAAAGAAGTTGTTTTTTAATTTATTTATTCGTTTATTCTTCGACACAATTTTTCTTGTTTTTATAAGCTTAACAATTCAAATAAGATATTAATTATAATAATGCTTTCCAACATTATCTTTTTAATATGAAGTCACCTAAATTCGGCTTTTATTATTTTAATATTCATAACAGATTTTATAAGCTAATTCAAAAAATGGATTACCAAAAGATATTATGACGTCTTGACAGATTTTGTATAAGGCTTTGTAACAGAATCGGGTGAGAGTATGATAACTTAGGAACTACAAAATTAATAACGGTACTTCGTAGAGTAGTCAAGAACAAGTTTTTTTCAGGGGAGGACGGTTTTTTTTCACCCGTTCAAATGAAAAAAAAAATAACAAAAACCAAGGACAACACTAACAATAAATTACTTTTCTGGTTTCGAAAGCAAGAAGTATGTTCTTAATCCTAAATAATTGTACCATTGTACTTACATTTCTATTCCTCTTTCGAAACGAATTTACAAAAGTCCCCTTATTGCGAGCAATGAAAAATAACGCAATAATCATAATAATCACGATCAAAGCAGCTCCCAAGATAGCAGGTAAAATTACACTATCTTCAGCTTTATAACCCTTAAATATATAATCATTATTTAAATACCAAACACAAAAAAATAAAGGTCTTACTGTCCATTGAAAATATGTAGACGGATCTATGTACGGCCAATGTGAACGTATCCAATTATTTGGCTGGTTGTGATCCTTCTTAACTTTTTCCTGAAGCTTTTTTTCTTCATTTCTAAGAAAAACTTTGATATGTTCTCCTAATGAATTTGTTTTAGCCAAAACTGGGGGAATGATGGGCTTCTTTGAGGCCGACTTTAATAAGGGTACTTGCATAACACGACCCGTCATGTTTGGTAAGAAAGTGGTTGTGCTTGGCTTCATTGTTGGTAAAACTGAAGTAGTGAGTGCAGATAAAATTCCATCTTCTAAATCTGTTGGATTGTTTTGGTCGTTATATCTTATCGCGGTACCAATTGTTGGTACCACATTTGCTTCCATTTGTTCTCGTGAACCCTCAAACCGCACCTCAGCAACGAAGTCATTATCTATTTGTGATTCCGATATTTCAGTTGGCCTGATCTCAATACTATTATTAGATTGTTTATCTCCTGCCTCTCCTATGTCCTGTGAATCTGATTTTTGTGAGACAACTGTGCTACTACTTTTCATCAGATATGATTGAATTGTACTGTCGATTGGTTGATTATATATTTTTTCATTGGTAGGAATAAAGGTGTTTGGACTTATAGTTGTAGTCATCACCGGAAGACTAGATGCACCAATTCGGTTCGCAGTGCCAGTGAAAGCAGCTTTTGTTTTCAAAAACCAATCTGATGGATTGCGAAGACATTCTACAGACATCAGAAAAGGAATAAATATGGCTCCAATAATCACAGCGCACACAAACAACAGTCCCAGGTATGCTAAAAAGGACCGCCTTCTAGCAGAACGCTTTGATTTCACCTTTCCATTACTGTTGCTACTACTCGCACTTGTTAATTTACCTTCAATCCGGAGGTCATCATTCTGCGGAAGAATTGTATACTGTAGACTATTCTCCCCATGTCGAATTGTTTTGTACATATTGGAACAATTTTTGTTCGTTAATAATACTAAATATAATACTATATTTAATATTTTTGTTGTAAGATGTTTCGCAACAATTGTGTTACTTTAAATGCGGACTAAATGTACAATATTTTAAACTTCCTCGCTTATATCGATTAAATATAGTGTATTTCTCTTTTGCCAACAAGAAATGTATTTAAAACAAAACGCTATAGTAAATAGTTGGTTCTTATTAAATGTAAACTTTTGCGCAAAAACAAGTGTTTGTTTATTTTTGTATGAACTCTAGTCGGATACTGATAATTTAAAAAGATCCAGTTTTCTTAAGTAATGAAATTATTTTAAGCAAATGTCTTTTTTAAGAATTATATACATACATATGTATATTGCTTTCACTATCTAAGGCGACTTTTATCATAGAGTGCGCACAAGGAACTGGTGATACAATTTAATTTGTTCTCCTCGTTTGTTGGTAAAAATCAATAACAAGGACCTGTGGTACGTTTAAAAGGTTTGTTTGATTTTTCTAACCAATTCAATTAAATAAGGTGATTGATGAAACTGAATCATATTACAGAGTTACGCATAGATTCGGATTAAATATATTTAGTATAGGAGCTCGCAACGTTTTCGAGCGAGAATTTTAGGTCAGTCAATTTTTTGATATGTTGTCTTACTTGCTTTTTCGGTTAGAGTCTGGGCAGTGTGGCTGGCGGTAACGGTTGCGTTTAGGGGGGAGGGGCAATTAAAAAAAATATTACTTAAAATGGGAAAAAATAGTTAAAAAAATAACGGTAATACTTACAATTAAGTATTATACCTTTTTTTAAAGCCAACAATTTTTTTCTATTAGCTTGTTTTTAAATCAAGTCAAAACTATGTTTTTGAAAAAAAATTGTTTTAAACTCAAAATTTGGTAAAAAAAGTTAAAAATATGGTTTAAAGTGTAATTTTTCAAAAGCTTAAGATTATTTACTATTTTTTTTTTAGAATTCATTGCTCTTATTTGTTTGTGATCAAAAACTGAAAACTAGATGATTTTATGTCTACTAGTTCTCGAGAAAATTGAAGATTACTAAAAATCAAATATGGATTAAGATATACCTAGGCTAAATTAATTTTTCAATTTTCTCAAAAACTAAAAGACATAAAATCATCTAGTTTTCAGTTTTTGATTAATAATTAACAAGAGCACCAAATTATTAAAAAAAAAAACATATTTATAAACAAATGGTTTTGAAATATTGAAGTTGAAATTTTTTTTCAACTTTTTTTTTACTTAAATTTTGAGTTTAAAATTACGTTTTTCAAAAACTGTGCATAGATTTGACTTGATTTAAAAAGTGGCTAATAGAAAAGAATGTTGACTTTAAAACAACGTATAAAACTTAAGTGTAAGTATTACCGTTATTTTTTAACTATTTTTTTCCATTTTAAGTTATAATTTTCTTAAATTGCCCCTCCCGCCTAAACGGGGGGAGATAGACCCCCCTCGCATAGTAAAAAATGCTTATTTTTAACTGTTCTATACAAATCCGTCATTAAACTTTGTCGCCTAAGTTATCGTACGCTCCCCAAACTTTTTTTACTTAATTAATTTTGTATTTAAAAAATTAAAAAAATCGCGTATGACACATAATAAACAATCATAAAAATGTCTGGCAATAATAAATGCATATTTAAGAGACCTATTTAAAGGTGGAAAATTGAAAATTAAGCTTTAAAAAAATCTTTTAAAATTCAAAATTATCACCTGTACAGGTAGGTTGCGCACTAACAAACGCAACCGCTACCGCCATCCAGCCACACTGCCCAGACTCTAACCGAAAAAGCAAGTAAGACAACATATCAAAAAATTGACTGACCTAAAATTCTCGCTCGAAAACGTTAAAAAAGTTAAAAAAAAAAATTCAGCTTCAATATTTCAAAACCATTTGTTTATAAATATGTTTTTTTTTTAATAATTTGTTGCCCTTATTAATTATTAATCAAAAACTGAAAACTAGATGGTTTTATGTCTTTTAGTTTTTGATTTTTTTTAGATTAGATTAGATTGGTTTTTATTTTGATAACGTTGATTAACATTTTTTTTTTATAAAGTTTACAAACAAAAACAAAAAGCATGGCTTTATTGCCGTCTGCCTAGTTGACAAATCATAAAAAAGATAACATAGCTCAATAATATATTTAAAAACTTTCATTTATAATTCTACTTCTATAGAGAAGAGCTAGCCTGCAGAATTGATATAATTTTTTAACTTCCATATTGTTAAGCAAGAGTATAACTTGATTTTGCGTCAGTATTTCGCTACCAAAAGTATTCCTTCTTATTTCTTTAAGAACTGGACATATTCCAACAAAATGTAAAACATCCTCCCTTTCCTTTAAATTGCACAATGAGCATATAATTGGTAAGTCATCTCTATGAGGTATAAAATTCAGCTGCATAACTTCACCTCTCAATTTAACCATCATTGAAATTTCGTCAACGCTATTATCATCCCTAAAATAATTCTTCTCTTCCAAGTTGTGATTTAGCTGACAGTAGAGCTGCCTGTATATAGATCCTGTGGCGTCAGTCATGTATTTCTCTCGTTGTTTTATGTCCACTGCAGAAATGAGCTCGTATAAAGATTCTTTTAAATCATCCTGATTATTACACAAAAGGTTAAGTTCCATTCCACATTCTCTTCCCAAATTTATCCAATCATCACACCAACTTGTGTTGGTTCGTATTGCTTGAAGCGCTGCTATCTTCGGAAGCCTATTATTGCTCATCTTCATAACTCTCAAGATGTAATCGACTTGCATTTTTAGGGTTCGTATGAACATAGGTGATAATCCTGATTCCAACATAATAACATAGTTGGGTGTATTTGATGGCAGTCTAAAAATTCGTTTAATAAAGTATCGGAGAAGTTTCTCAACTGTTTCGTATTGTTTCGTTCCCCAAGTTTGTGCCGCGTAAAACATGACAGACTCAGATACCGCTTCAAATATCTTGAACTTGCTGCTATGTGCTATACTTTTGTTAGAAAAACATCTTTTCCAAGTTGCACTTATTGCACTTTTAGCCTTAACTAGTTTCTCTCTTAGATGCATTTCCATGCTCAAATTTTTCGTTAAGTGAACTCCAAGGTATTTGAATTCCGTGACAACTTCAATGACCTCTCCATTATAGAACCATTTTTCTTTCGCTGAATTGCGGCCTCCTCCTCTTTTAAAAATCAAAATTTTGGACTTATTAAGATTCACCATCAAACTCCAAAGCTGACAATATTGATACAGGCGGTTTATCATTAACTGTAATGATTCAGGTGATGCTGCCAAAAGAACAATGTCGTCCGCAAACAGCAATTCTTTTATTATTTGTCCAGCAAAGTCTATGCCACCTGGTAAGAGGTCTGTAAGATCTTCAGTAAATAAGGCGAACAGACTCGGACTCAATGTACAGCCTTGTCTGACTCCCGATTGTGTTTTAAACCCTCTCGACAACTCTTCTCCATTCCAAACCTTAGAAATTGTATCTGCATAAAGATTTTGAATAACTCTTCCGAACTTCCATGACATTCCGTTACTATACAGCTTGTAGATAAGCGCATGTCTATCGATCATATCAAATGAAGATTTAAAATCAACGAAAAACGTATATAGCTTCTTGTCCTTATTCAGGAACGTTTCTGCGATACTTTTAAGGGTAAAAATGTGGTCAACCGTCGAATAACCTGTCCTAAAGCCTGCTTGAAACTCCTTTAGGAGCTTATTGTCTTCTATCCATTTATTAAAACGTTTTTTCAAAACCAGCGTGAATATTTTATACGAAGCATTTAGAAAGGATATTCCTCTATAATTAGACACCTCGGCCAAGCTCCCTTTCTTATGAATCGGGAAAATGATGGACTCCTTGAATTCTAGTGGTATCACCCCTGTTTCCATGACATTGTTATATATAGTTGTCAGTCGGTTGATTAGCTCTGCTGTGCCATACTTATAAAATTCTGCTGGTATGCCATTCGGTCCACATGCTTTCCCATCTTTAAGTTCCATTACAGCTGAAATCACTTCTTGATGTCTTATTGCAGCATCAAGAGTTTCATTTTTAAAACCCGGAGTAGCGTATTGGAAGACAATTTTCCCTTCTCATGGGTTCAACAAACTCTGAAAGTGATCTGCCAGCTGATCAGAACCTATACTAAAATGGATTGAAAACTTTTTTCCGTTCAGCTGCTTTGCCAGGTTCCAAAACTCCTTTTCACTTTTACAAGACGCTAATCTCTTGGATTCAGCTTCGAAGAATGCTGCCTTCTTTAGCTTACACATTGCCTTAAAAGATCTATTAGCCAACAAATATTGATTTTTAAAGCAGTCATCATTCGAACATCTGTATGCTCTAAGCCAGCTAAACGATAATTCTCGTGCCTTTTTACAGTCTACATCAAACCATGGCTCTATGAAGTTCTCCCGGGCTTTGCTGTTGGCAGCTACAGTTGGATACGACTCCTTGATTATTTTATCCAGTTTGGAAAGATCACAATTTCTTTGACTCAGCAGTGAGATATCAAGCCTTGCTTGATATTTCATCTTGTTTGTCGGTTTCCATTTCAGTTTCGGTAGGGAATTTATAACCTTGGACTCTTGAGCTTCTCTGGAAATTAGTCCGAACGTTATGATCATTGGAAAGTGGTCTGAATACGGTACAGTCTCTATTTTCATGTCAATCATATGCTCATTCCATTCGCTGTCTACGAGACTATAGTCTATCACAGAGCTTCCCTGACCACTGACAAAAGTTAATTGACCTTCCATATCTGACAAGCTTGTACCATTTTGTATTCTTAACCCGTACGAGTTACACAGGTCAATAAGCTTTAAGCCTCTTGCGTTGCAGACTAAATCCTTCGATTTTCTCTCGATTCCCAGTACACTGTTCTCATTTCCAGCTTGGCTTCCAGTTCTTGCATTCATGTCACCCACAACAAGCAGATTAGAAGTATTACTTTCAGACATTATTCCTTCCAATTTTTCAAAATCATTGTTCCATTGGTTGCAATTGATATATGTGGGAAGGATGCGATAAATCTTTCCATTCATTTGTAGTTTAACATACGTAACGCTTTCATATACTTCTAACTTACAATATATATGTTTTAGAATTTTCTTAGATAGATAGATAGATAGATATAATTTTTATTTCTTATAAATTCATAATTACAAAATAATAAAATATATATACAATGTAATAAATCATATAAATAAGAAAAATGGTGACATTCTGTATCGAATATACAAGGTATATTAAATAGTGTTGAATGCCACATCAAAAGAAAAAGCAATACAAAAATTGAAAATGAATTAATGGGTGGGGTGACCCTCTGTAAAAAATTACAATAATTAAAAAATAGCTAGTAAATTCATACAAGAAAAGAAAAAGTTTTGAAATTTAACCAAGGTACATACTTCAAAAATCAATCAATAAATACATTATTATCAGCCTACATTTTTAAAATGCAAAGAAAAAATGCAAGAAGGAACAAAAAAAAAAATAAAAAATATTTAAATAATAAATGCAAATAAACTGAATTAAACCAGAGTGTCAGAAATGAATGACTCAAAATTCGAATAATTAAAACCAAAAAGCCAAATTTCCAAATGTTTTATAAACAATCCAAGTGATGAAATTGCTCTTATAGATTGAGGAAGCTTGTTAAATATACGAAAAGAGAAAATAGAATAAAAGTTACGAACTTCATAAAGAAAGTTTTAAGCACCTTAAAACAATATAAATGGCGCACAGGTAGAATTTTTTGGTCACAAAATAAAGGGAAACTCGGTTGTCTACTCGCCTTGCGACAAATTTTTCGTATAACGTATTTTTGCAAGACTAACAAGGGCTGAATTTTGTTTAGGTATGCACCACCCCAACAAGCAATTCCATATTGCAGTTTGGACTGAAAAATTCCATAATAAATTGTTTTTAAAAGATCGGTTGAAACGATACTACGCAAATAATAAAAATGTCTAAGTGTGCATCGAAGATACTGTCTCAAATTATTCGTATGATTTAAAAAAATCATTCTAGAATCAATAGTGAGCCCTAAATATTTAAATTCATCAACTTTTTCAATCAAAAAGCACTTAGAGCTGCAGCTTATATTGTCAAAATAAGTAGGAGAACCATTACCATGCACACAGTTACAACTCGGTAGCTTATATTTTTGACATTCAGGAGCATGAAAATATGTGTTTACTTCAAAGTTTTGTAAAGAAGACAAACTAAAAAACATTATTTTAGTTTTGGAACTCATAACCAAATTATGTTCCGCAAACCAAATTCTCAATAACTCAAGATCATGGTTTATATCGGAAAACAGATTCAAGCTACTGTTAGAGCCATATGAAAAACCAACATCATCTGCAAATGCAGTTGGTATACCCCGAAAATCAAGTGCAAAGAGTGAATTGATGTAAATCAGGAACAAAATCGGTCCCAAAACAGAACCTTGCGGTACACCTAAGTTAAGGAACTTAATTTCACTCCTAATCTCGTCCATTTTCACCCTCTGCGACCTATTCCCAAGATATGACCTAAAAAAGTTGAGCATAAAGCCACGAAAGCCGGCCTTTTCCAATTTTCTCAACAGGTAGCTGTGGTTAACCATATCAAAGGCTTTGGTGATATCGATAAATAAACCAGCTGTATATTTTTTCTTGTCAAGATTTGACATTATTTCATCACAAAATTGTAAAAGTGCATCTTCTGTCGATTTTTCTTTTTGAAACCCAAATTGGAAAGGATTAAAAAACTTTGTTTTAGCAAAATAATTTAATATTCTAGACTTAACAAGTTTTTCAAAAATTTTGCTGAAAACTGAAAGAAGAGAAATAGGCCTATAATTGCATATATCACGAGCAGAACCTTTTTTAAAAAGTGGTACGACATCAGCACATTTAAGGGCATTTGGAAAAACCCCAGCAAAAATGCATCGGTTAAAGATATAAGCTAAGACGTCTACTACATAAAATCCAATTTTCTTAAGAATTATATTAGATATACCATCAGCTCCGCAAGAATGAGAATTTTTTAAACTACCAATAGCCTTAAGTATTTCAAAAGGAGTTATGGGCTCAAAAACAAAACTGTTAATTTGCAATGGTTCAACGCATCTGCATACAGGCACACAAAGAGTACAATTAGGATGAGAGGGGCATGGTTGCAAACTGCTGGCAATATTAGAAAAAAAACTATTAAAAGCATTAGCAATAGCGAGCTTGTCCGTTACATCGCAACCATTGATAGAAATACTTTTAGGTTTTTTTGAAACAGAAGGTTTATTTAAAATGGTGTTAACGAATTTCCATTCGTCTTTAAGATTTCCTTTTGCAGAGTTGAATTGGCAACGATAATAATTATCCCGGCTAATTGGAATTTCTTTTTTAAGTTCGAAACAAAGTTTCTTATATTTTCTTTTAAGAGTTAAATTGTTAGGGTACTTATAGCACCTTATTCCTAACTTATTTTTACCTCTAACTTTTTTGATTAAATAATCAGAAATCCAAGGTTTAAGTTTTTTAACTGAATTTTTCGATGGCAACAACAAGGAGCAACTAAGAATGTGATTTTTTAGCGTATTAATAAAGACAGAATAAGAAGATGAAGTATCATCACAAGAAAAAACGTTTTCCCAAAGCTCATACACAAGAGAATTTTTAAGCATGCAAAAATCTATTTTCGTAAAATGATTATAAACTTGGGATTGGGAGTCCCTACAACTTTTAGTTTTAGCATTATTTAGTAAAAGGGCTGTCATAGAGTGATCAGTGATCATTAAATTAAGCAGACTACTTTCGCAGTCATAAATGTTGATATTATTAAAGCGCCCATAAATGTGATCTAAGCAGCTACCTGATTCATATCTTGTGGGCTCATTGATAAAGGACACTAGACCATGCGATGCCAATAAGGCCAAATAACTCGAAACGAATTCATTATTATCCAAAATATTAAGATTAAAGTCCCCTAAAATAATTAAATTTTTTGAGTTTTCCTTTTCTAAGAGACCAGAAAATTCATTTACAAACAACGAAATATTAAATGAATGTAGTCTATAGACGCATAAGAACACATAAATATCACGATTTAGTTCAATGGAAACCCTTAAAACATCTGCAGATCCAAAAACTACACAAGTGAAATCAATTATTTTGTAATCATCTTTCACAAAGCAACCAACACCACCTGAAGCGTAATTTTCATTAGTATTGGCCACAAAATTAAAGCCAGGCAAAAAATAATCACCTTGTTCAAAACTATATATCCAAATTTCAGACACAAAAACAACATCTGGAATACATACAAAAGATTCAACATGAGTAACAAATTCCGCAAAATTAGCCCTTAAACTTCTGACATTTTGGTGTACAATAAATATTTTGTTGTGGCAAAAAGAACTACTTGTAAAAAAATTATCAAAGTTAGAATTACTAGGATTGGGGTTGGAAAAATCATCTAACAAATAATTATAATCATTCATAGAATGAAGAAAAAAGAAAAAAGAAAAGAGCACTAAATAAGTGCAAGATCATTAAACGATCTAATAGAGATGACATTTCCACCCACAACCTTTCTCACTAGTATTTGATTGTTTTTAAACCAAACATATTTTACACCTTTCTGTTTAAATCTTGAAACCAAATAAACATCCCCCACTAGCTCTTCCCCGTGATTGTGTTCTCATAGCTGGAATCCATTTTAATTCATAATTAATAAATTTGTTTTCATAATTACTAAAATTAGTTTCAGTAACAAATGTTTCATACAAAAAAATAAATTCAAATTGATTGATAAATTTATAAAAATCCATTAAAATTGCCTTATTAACTAGACCACAAACATTATAAGAAAGTATTCTGTAATTTAACATTTCAAAAGTATTTTCATTTTTTTTATCATAAACTAAATTAATTTTATTATGGCAGACGGCATTACAGTCAAAAATGTCTCGTGTGAACACTCTCTACAGTTTGAGAAGGCCTGTTGTCATTTTGCATTACGTTTTCACCATCGCTATTTCGATCTTCAAGAGCTGTCAAATCATAAGTGTCACCAACCAGCTGTTTGAGTCTCAACAAACCATCTTCTGCATCCGAAATTAATTTTCCATTTCTATCGAAATAAAACTTTTTTTCGCAAATAAAAAGCATTTCTCCTCTCATTTGACTTTTGATATTCCGATTTCGAGAACTTATGTGTGACCTTAGCTTGTTTAAACGATTTCTTCGTTCTCTTGCTGCTGCCGGATAATCTTTATGAATTGTGATGCCAGTGTTTTTCAATTTAGATTTTGAACGAAGTACCTGGAATACATCTTCTCTGTTGGCCATTTCAACTAAGACATTTGCGATATTTCTTCCCGTGCTTATTTGACGTGCAGTAGTTATTTTAGTTGCATTAGATGTCTGCAAGAGATCTAGACAAATTTCCTTAGCTTTCTCCACCGTATCCTGGGTATTACCCGTCGGAGGTTGCAGATGCACTATGACATTCCTCTCATTTGCCTTCTTTTCAAGTAATTCTACCTGTTTCTCAAGCAAAACACATCTGGACTCCATTTTGTTCAGTTGAGTCGCCAATTCTGCATTGCTTTGTTTAAGAGTAGTAATCTCTGTGCTGATTCCTTCAATATCAGATTTGGTTGCAACGTCTTTTAGCTTGACATCTAACAAATTAGCCATCGAATTCTGCAAAATTTTCTCTAGATCACAAACTGCCAAGTTCCCAACCGGTGTTTTATTTTTGCATGTAGTACTCGATGAATTCGATTTTGGTGAAGACATTTCGGTAAACGGTCTTTTTGATGGGTTTTGTTCGTTCATATTCGGTGATCGAGTCAGAGGCATATTTTTAATGTTTTTAATATGTAACTCACCCAATAAATTTAAAAACTATTGAAGCAATACTAATTGTCAGGACAATTTAGACTACAAAATATTTATTTAAAAGAAAAAACACTGTTGTTAATATTAAAATAAAAATTATTTATATGGAGCTTTAAATTTCACTGTCTTTATGTTTTGGACCAGAGTTGCCAACCCTTAGTTTTAGTTTTTGATAAAATTGAAAATAACCACAACTACTATTTTAATTAAATTATTATTTTTTGTTTTGCTTGAGTATTCTTATTTTGATAGTAATAATGGTAGGTGCGAGTTTGGGCGTATGCAACAGTGAAGTGGGTATGGGGGGCATGATGCCCCGCTGCAACCCCCCTGCTTGGACTCACTATAGGATTTGGGTTGGGTGCAAGGTAAGGTGGGTTCAAGGTGGGGTTGGTGCAAGGGCGCATGCAGTCTCTTTTGCATTTAAATAAGCTGGATTTAAGAAAAATGAATTTAGCCTTATTCGATTTTTACTAATTTTTAATTTTCTCGAGAACTAGTAGACATAAAATCATCTAGTTTTCAGTTTTTGATCAAACAAATAAGAGCAATGATTTCTAAAAAAAAATAGCAAATAATCTTAAGGTTTTGAAAAATTACACTTAAACCATATTTTTAACTTTTTTTTACCAAATTTTGAGTTTAAAACAATTTTTTTCATAAACTATGTATAGTTTTGACTTGATTTAAAAACAAGCTAAGAGACAAAAGTGTTAGCTTTAAAAAAGGTATAATACTTAATTGTAAGTATTACCGTTATTTTTTAACTATTTTTTTCCCATTTTAAGTAATAATTTTTTTAAATTGCCCCTCCCCCCTAAACGCAACCGTTACCGCAAGCCAGACTGCCCAGATTTTAACCGAAAAGCAAGTAAGACAACATATCAAAAAATTGACTAACCTAAAATTCTTGTTTTCCAAACGTTGCTAGCTTCCGGACTAATTGACATTACTAGTTTTGTTATTTCAAAACAGATAGTGTAGCGTGTTTGACAAAAGCATCCAGGCGGCTTGTTTTTCCACTAATTTCCACAAAACTTTAACCCTGGTTTGCCAGTGAATGCTTAGATGCATTAGAAAGCCAATTTTCTGAGCAATGTATTGATTGAATAGCTTTCGGAATCTGTAGTTAATGTAAGAAAATAATACTTTTTTTAAATAAATTTGGTGGTTGAATTTATATTTAGTTAAGAAAAATAGATGACTTTCATTGGACAGGTAACTTAGCCAAAATTTAAAAAAAATGGGCTTTAATACCCATCTGAGTGGGCCGTAAAGCCTAAATTGCAGTTTTCTTACCCCACCTAGGTAAGTTGAAACGGCGGAAATCTGAGTTTTTAAAACTATAATCTAGAAACCAAAAATCTAGAATTGAAAAATCTTTTTTGAACATTCAAATAATTTTGATTTTGTACACCATTTTTTTTTTTTAATTAATACAAAAAATTACAGTTTGATCAAAATTATTTTTTTTTTGCATCAATCTTCAAAATTTTTTGTTTTTTGTTGAATATTTTTTTCTAGTTTTTTTGTTTGTTTTATTTTTAGATATTTTAGATTTCACTTATATATAATGTAATATGTAATGTACATAATATATATAATACGAATTTAAAAAATAAAGGTAAAATGAGTTTTTGTGCTTATTTTTAATTTTGAGTTTGCATGCAAATTTTTCAAGAACTATTGACATAAATAATTCAATTTAAATTATGGACTTGTTGGCTTTCAAAACCGGTATAGGAATTTTTTAAAAGTATTGCCGTTGTTTTTTAATATTTTTTTTTTAACTAAGAGAGAGATAGACACCCGTTTCTAAAGTAAAAAGTACATCTTTTCAACCAAATCTTGGCTCTGCTCTTTTTTTCATAGCTTAAAACCGCCTTTTTAATATCACTTGTCTCAGGTTTTCCAAGCATCATTAAATCGCAAAATTATCTTGCAAGTTAATTTTATTATTCAAATTTTAAAATAAATTGTATAACTTTATGTTTTTGAACAACAACAAGAACTTAAAGGTGCTACCACTCATTGTTTTTGGCTGGAGATATAGCTATTTCGTGCTTTCCCACTTTTGCACTCATCAGTCTCCTTTTTGTGGTGCTGAGCTTTAATCCAATTTTATTTGAAAAACTTTTTATGCACAACATAGGATTCGAACCCACGCATATCAGATTAGCTCAGTCTTAGAAGTCGTGTGCACTCTTTTTTTTTCCAAATTCATTTTTATTCATTCATTCTTAAGACTATCTAACAGCTAGACAAAAATTCATAAAACTAGCCTAATTATCCATAACTTACAACTAACTTACTGGTCCCATACGGACACTCTAAGTTAAACAATAATACTTAATGCTAATGCCTTTCGGCCCTAAGATCTATTTAACTTCAATTCATTTTATTTATTTTTGTATTCATTAGAAAATTTAGAAAAAACTAATGTCAATATCCTTTTTTATTTTTACTTAAAAAACTACTTAAAATAAGGTCCTTAATATAAAACTTAAAGCTAACTAAAACTACTTATTCTACCTATAAACTACTTAAAACTAGAACAACCACAGCAGCAAATCTAACTATCTAACGTTTTTTGTTTTTCATATTTTCTTTTTGTATTTTTGTATTTTGTTTTTTAATCCACGTTTTTTTTTTAAATTTTTTTTTTGTATTTTTTTTATTTTTATTTTTTTTTTTTTTTTTTGTATTTTTTTTTTATTAATTTTTTTTTGTGCCACCATGCCTATTCTACTTAAAGCTAAACTATAAAACAAGTATGTAAGCCGGCCAAGGCTTTAAACCCCATCCCGACTACCCACTATCAAGTGCCGATTGAAGCCACCAAAACTGGTTCTCCTGCTTCACCCTATCAGCTCGGTCCCGTTCGGACACAGCCCTACTGAACCGAAGGAGCTCTGCTCTGCCTTGTGCCATGACGTCCCGATTGTACAGGAGTCACCTATCCACGGTTCGTCTTCTGACGTGGTAGATTAGCGGAACTGCCAATCTATCCTGTATCAGACCGCATCTATCTAAAAAGAGGAATGCCTCTGGTGGAATGAAGCCGCTCAAGCGTGCCCTCTCAAAATATTCGTCATTCGGATAGAACGCCCCGAAAATTAAATTGTTGGTCGAAGACATAGCTCTTGCAATGTGACCTCGAACGAGTTTTATCACGAAATTGTCAATTCTGTTGATTCGAGCCCCATTGTATAGGACCTCGTTGGAATAGTAATGCACGTAAGAAGATTCGGCTGTTCGATATAAGCCGGTACAGCGTCGTAAACACTGCCGCTCGAACACCCGAAACTTCTCCATCTGGGAAGGGGCAACGTTGAACCACACAGGACAACCATAAACGATCATCGGCAGTATGAGGGCCATGTAGCAAATTACCTTCACTCTGGAGTCAAGCCGACTGCTAAAAAACAGCCGTTTCGTCAGAGCGAAGGCTCCTCTGGCCCTGGTCAGAGCAGCATTTATATGTCTGTCGAAATATAAATACTGATCTAACCAGATACCGAGGTACTTCACTACACTTTTGCTCGCTAATCGCTGCCCGTGAAGATCAACGATAACCATCTTACGCCAATTCTTGCACGTATCCCTCGTGGCCCTAGCCAACTGAGTCCGGAACAGAATTGTCTTCGACTTCTGGACATTTATTTTCAGTTTCCAGTCGTTGCAATATCGCTGAATCTTGTCGAAATCACGCTGCAAGAGAATTCTAATAACCTCAACCATTTGGGCCGTTCTGTACGCAATAAGATCGTCGGCGTACGCAATTGCAATTGTAAGACTACCTATCAGATCGCTGGTGTAAATGCTGAAGAGAATCGGCGAATTCACCGCTCCCTGTTGAAGACCATTTTTAATTAAGAATGTTGTGGTAGAAGTTACATTGCCACTTTTGACAACAAACTTTCTACCGTTAAGCATATCATAAAGTATATACAACAATGGCTTGCTTATGCCAAGCCTGCTCAGTTTTAGGTAAAGACCCTCTAACCATACGGTGTCAAAGGCCTTTTCCAAATCAACCAAAACAGCACCTGTGCATTGTTGTTTTGTTTTATTCCATTGGATATCAGAAACGAGTTTAGACGCAGCATGAATTGTGTCATGACCCGCCTTAAACCCGAATTGTTTATCCGGAATTATTTTGTTGTCCGCAGCCCACTTAGTCAGAGCCCTATTGATTATTTTTTCGAAAACTTTGCTAATGCTCGGAAGAAGACTTATCGACCGAAGATTTGACGGGTTGGAGTTGTCCTTTCCTTTTTTCGGGAGAGGATGAACCACAGCGGTCTTCCAATGCACTGGATAATATGCATTATTCAGTGCATTATTGAAGAGTGTGGTGTAAATGTCAATTGCCTCCATCGGTAAATGTCTAAGTACAACGTTGGATATACCATCGACACCTGCTGACTTTTTATTTTTTATTGAGTTGAGGATGAGCTGAAGCTCAACCTTCGTCACTAACAAGGGACTTCGTCCCGTTTGCTCGGCGATTATGGCATTTGCCAAGGAATCGTCATCGAACCGCATAAAACCGCGGTTCTCAGATCGCCAATGTGTCATGTCATTTCGAAATTAAAATTGATTAAGTAGGGCTCTGTTTTCCAGGTCGTGATTGGGGCGAATGCTAACATTCACCTTGTACACTTGCTGGAAAGCAGCTCCCACCGCCTCCACTTTTTCCTTCGGATCTTCAATTATATAAAAGTCATCGTCAAAGATGGCTTCTTCTGGATCTATTTGCGATGTCATGAGTACGTCTCTGTTCTCTTCAGTTCCTTGGAGTTTCAGACACGGAAGGTCATTGTCGTTCTTTTTCCTAAATATCTTGTTGATTTTAGGGAACATACCAGGGTCACTGGAATTAACTGACCGGATCTTGCGGTCCCAGTACTTGTTAATTGATAACCTGTAGTTCTCCTTAATCAACAGATTGACATTTTTTATTGACGACTTCAGTGTCCTAACCTCCAAGTCGTGTGGGTCTGTGAGTCGTCTGTACAAGTTTTTGAGTCTTGTCAGTAGGCCACTCTTGTGCCTACGTAGTGCGTCGATGGTCGCGTTTCTGTAAGCGTCCATTTGGTCCCGTTCTTTGTTTTTTGGTATTGTCCGTTCCATCGTTCGTTTTATTGTTTCGTCCATCTGTTGTAAATGGTGGTCAATTTCTGTATTTGTCAGGTTCCTGTTGTTTGGTGGGGCTACGTCACTCGAACGAAGTTCTCTCGCTAGGGCGTTGGTGAAGTCGTGTGCACTACGCACTCCACTACTTTAGACCACTGACGTCACAGGTCGAAATGTGCTAATTGTTTATCAAATGCATTTGAAGGATCAACATTTTTATAAGCTCCTTTAAGTATGCTGTTTTGTTCCGCCTCCATTTTTCTCCATACCTTATTTGATAGACTTACAATTCGTAGTACGTATCAAAGGGGGAGAGGTTGGAAGATCGGTAACGAACCAGACTATTTAAGTTATTGTTGTTATTATTTTGTATTGTACTATTCGTACTAGAATGTCAGCTTGTTAGACTTGACCATTCCTTTTTAATTTCATTGAATGTTTTTGAACAACAACAACAACATAAAGGTGCTACCTCTCCCCCTTTGATACGTACTACGAATCGTAAGTCTATCAAATAAGGTATTTAGAAAAATGGAGGCGGAACAAAACAGCATACTTAAAGGAGCTTATAAAAATGTTGATGCTTCAAATGCATTTGATAAACAATTAGCACATCTCGACCTGTGACGTCAGTGGTCTAAAGTAGTGGAGTGCGTAGTGCACACGACTTCTAAGACTGAGCTAATCTCATATGCGTGGGTTCGAATCCTATGTTGTGCATAATAATGTATAACTTTATGTTTATAACTCATTTCCTAAAAAAAAAATATCCAAAAGATAAAAGGTTATAATAATTTAAGAAAACAGGATTCGCGAGAATTCAGATATCTTAAGACTCAGACTAAGACATCAAATTTATGTTAATGCAATTATAAAGTCTAGCATTTTTTCAAAATTAAGACCCAAACGAAGTACCAACATTGCAATTACTGGGCTATCTATGGCAGAGAGAAAAAACTAAATGAGAGAGCCAAATTTCCTCGTCTCCGTCTCTTCGAAACCTCTTACTCTCATTTTTTATAGCGTGTTGAATTCGTATTGGTGTATACATGTTTTCACCTCGGAGAAGAGTACACAAAAAACATCAGTTCCGGGAAATGCGACATTTCTCATTTTTGTTTATTGATAGGCAAGAAGGCTATGTTTTTTAAAGTCTCATTATTATATTTGTAATTCTCATGATTTTCTTTCTTTAATTTTACTAACATCTTGTCGTTACTATACACCTATAATTCAAATTAATTCTAGCAAAACATTTTTGTTTGTCAAAAACTAACGGGAGAAGTTATACCGGTAGTTCGTGGTGAATTTGTTTTTCTCTAAGTTACAGATAGATGGCATCAAAACAAGAAAGGATGTGTGCAGAAAATGTGTAACAAGGTTAAGGTTTTTTAGACTAGACTTTATTTGTATGTATATATGAACGAGTACATGCTTTTTATAAATGTATGTTGTGTTTATTTCAATAGTAATACCTTAACTAATAACTTAACTACTGTATTATCTAAAATATATTGCATTGAATTATTTTACATTGAATTATAAAAGGCGGAAATAATAAAGTTCTACAGTTTACCGGGAATATTTATATAAAATATCCATATCTTCTGCAATTGCGGTATCAATCGATATTTTCTGGAACTTAGTGTTTACGTAACATTTATTTGTCATGAATTACTTTTTCAGCTTTTTTATGCACCAACAAAATTAATTTTGAAATTTGGCTGCGATAATAATTACTTGAACACAGCATTTTCTATGTTTATAGTTATTCAGGTTTAGCCCTTAACTTTGATTTGCATTTATTTATGCCTAAAAAGTTTAGTAAACATCTATGAATAAGCCACAATGCACTTTCAGAAAAACTGTAGTTAGAACTTTCCCTGACGGATTTTTCCTTGTCGCTATATAACTGAAAGATAAGATATAAATAGTTAGAACTGGAAAACTTATAAAAATGATGCATAAGACTTAAATTTTGGTTGAAGAACAAATTTGTATATTCTTTTCACAAAACCACTGAACTAGCGAAAATAGTAATATTTGTACTTTAGTACAAAAGTACTTTTTGGCTTATGTAGTTAAGCCTTTAAAAGCAACACACTACCTTAGTTGAAAGCAGTTAAGTAGTATTCACATGAGCGCGACCAACGAACGACGAATGAATTACAAAATGTGAGTTTATACACGTTTGAAGACATATTTCCACACAAATTCTTAACAAAACGATAGCAATATAGTTTCTATTTGATTTACGATGCATACTTTTACTTTTCAATATCATATATTAATAAATTTAAGAAAACAAATTTATTCGTCGCGAAAAAAATTGAAGTTGATACGAACTGTCAAACTTTATTCGCGTTCCACATTATCCACACTCGCAACGAATAAAATAATCGCGCGTACTTAACCTAAAAAAATCATTCTTGTTTTGGTTTCGGTGGTGAATGGTGTTCGGCTGTCAAACTTAATTCGCGACGAATTAAAAACTCTCATGTGAAAGAAATGTCAAAATCGACGAATATTCGTTCATTCGTTGGTCGTTGGTCGTGCTCATGTGAATATTGCTTAAGAATAGCTTATCACCTATTCACAAATCTTATGCAATGAAAATTGGCAACAGAAGTAACAAGTTGACGGTCTTTTTATTTAGTCTCTACTTAAATCACTTATTTTCAGCATTTTGGAAATGTCATGAGTAATGTAAGGAAAATAAACAACGAGTACACACAAATAAAATAGGAATGGAAAAAAGATATGAGTATATAAAAATGTTTTCAATTTTCCATGTTTACATTCTGTAACTCTCGTTTTCAATGTTCCTGAAACTCTCGCATCGACAAAATTAAGTCGATAAACTCTGAAAATTGAAACAAATCTGAGTTTTGTTTGCATTTTTCAACAGTCTGAGCGAAAATTAAACGCATAAACGAAGCTAATAATAAAAATAATAGTTGTAGTGCTTTCAGAGTCTTATGTTTCAAAGGTGGTGAGTAGAGAGAAAAGAGAGAAAAGTTTATTCTCTCTCGTGGTAAGTATGCACGCAAACTTGCATAAGGATTTGTTCCCCACATATTTTTTATATGGAGTTAATACATATGCAAGTTGGTGGCCAAATCACAGCTTGTAGGCAAAAGAGAGCAACCGTTGAAGTTGGTTCTCTCTATTAGTTCTTTTCTCTCTGGTTTAGATAGCTGATAGACAACTCTCATCTCATTGTGCCTGTCTACACGCGTTGTGCCCACAACGTTGTGCTCACAACACTATGTGTCTACATGTGTTGTGACTACTCATGACCCCTTTTCCATTTTGTGTTATGGAATGACAAACTTGAAACATTTGTGTTTGAAATTTTGAGCCGGTGATACTGCCGACCGACATGCATTTACGGTTGCCACTTGAAAAAAAAGTTTGTGTCCAAATTTGAAAATAAAAATGACCACTTGTAGGTAAAAACGACCAACATGGTCATATTTTGTTTAACATGTTTTCCTTATTATGCAGATGACATTTATTTTTTAATTACGTACAAATAAACTGACAAAATCCCTAACATAATTAATTAAATTAGATTAACCCAAATAAAGATGACGAAATATAAAAACAAAGCGTTTTAACATTAGATCACAGTATATAAGTTTTTAAAATAATTTCGATTTCGAGAATTTTTACGGCTTGCGTAGATAATTCTCTCTGTTCCCTAAGTCCAATTCAGATCAAGAGTTTATATTTTTAATAAAGTTATTATCTACACAAAGTTGCTTAAATGAGTTTAACAGTTATTTCTATTTAGCCAAGTGAGTATGTTAAAAGAACGTTTTCGTTGCTCAAATTGTCGAACATCTTTTGTCGTTTCCGTCATATACCAAATGGAATAAAAAATGACCATTTAACCAAGTGAAAAAAAAATGACCAAATTTGGTCACAGATGACCAATGTGGTAACCGTGTATACAATATGTGCAAAGCCAAAGAGCAAAACAAGTATACCTTTCGCATCGACGAACAGAAAATAATGATAAATTCGGAACGAAATGAGAAAGGAACTGTACTGCCCAAGCAGAAAATTCAATTTTTGTCATGAGCACCCCGTCCCTTTACTCAGCTCCTCGCTGGCCAACAAACTCTCGTCACAACACAACGTTTACCCTGGTTACAAGAGGAGATCGAGGAATCGAATCGAATCGAATTGAGATTTCGATCCAGGTATATGGTGGCACTGAATCGAGGAATCGAATTCAAATGGAATCGAAATGACATTTGGGTTTTATTTGTGTGCGTACTGCTACGTGAATAACTTTCAAATAAATTTCACATTTTAAAACAATGCTCTCAACACAAAGCCGCGCGACAAATTAAATTCAGCTTAGAACAAACAAGAGGGAAAAAACTTATCGCACGCACACAAGCAAAACCTCACATACCAATAACTCGATTCTCCGATTCAGGTTTACAAACAAATTTTCGATTCGATTCACCTCTTTCAGTGGGATTGGATCGAGTAATCCTATTTCGATCCGATCCAGGTCTATACGGCGCTAAATCCTGATTCAATTCGGATTCAATTCTCCTTGTAAACGCGGTAGTTGTGGGCACAACGCGTGTAGACAGGCACATTCTCAATCTCAATCAAAAATACTCCATTTACCAAGATCGGAATCTTTCATACGTTTCACTCCCCAAAACCCGTTTGTTTACATTGTTGTATTTGTAATTTTGACAATTAGTCCATGAATAGATGTGAACGCAAACAAAAAAAAACGATGCCGTGGGCTAGCGGCACTTTGCACAGCAAAAACAAAATGGGGTGGTTAATAAGTTTTTTTTCAGGTTTTTCTTTTTACTTTTTTTTCGATGAAAAAGTCAGTTTTAAGCTTTAATTTTGCAGTAATTTTGTTGATAGCGAACCAATGTAAATTTTTGCCTTGAAAAAAGCATGTTCAACATCAGTTTAATATATTTAATTCACTCATTTACAGCAATCACTACGAAATTCTTTAAATTTCATAATTTACTTCAGATTATTGTATCAACGATGCGTTCGAAGAACCATCAAGTTAAGGGTGCGAGCGCAATTTATTGAATTCAAATATTTTTTTTGCAAGTAATTAAAATCTGTATCAATTTAATTAATGCAAGTATGTTTATAGTTTGTTTTTAATGATTTAAGCTTGCAACTGTTTTTCAATTCCATTTTGATTAATAAATATTAAATTAAAAAAAAAAGTTATAATCGAAAAATACCTCATCCATAACATCTTGATTGATGGAAGCATATATGTATTTGCTATCAAAAAAAATTATGCTTCAAAGGAACACCAATGTTTTAAAAAAGTAATCAGAACGATTATAGCGAACCTGTTGAATAAATGCAGAGCAAATAAAATGCAATTTTTGACATATATCACAAAATGAAAACGTCTTAAAATCGTTCTGAATTCATGCACAACTAATTCAATAGAACATGTAATCGTCATGAATGTTTATTGTTGACGTACAGAAGTTTTTTTTTAGTGAATTCCCACAGTTTAACGCAAAATATAATTTTCATTCATTCCTTAAAAATGTTTAGTTACCAAAGTTCAAGTTTACTTATTATTGTTTGAAGGTATGTTTAGTAAAAGTGCTGCTAATAATGAAACAAATTAATGAGTTTTACGTACATGTTTTTGTTTTTCTTAATATAGTAAATACTTCCATAGATTACATTTTATAAATACAGAACATAGAAGAAAATATACATAAACAATAGTTTTCAGGTATAAAGCAGAGGTTAGTGTAGACAAATATTTTTGAGAAAGCCAATAATATTTTAGGTATGTTCATTAAAGAAATTTCCGCTTCGGCTAACCTTCATCAACTTCTTAGAAAAAAAATTAGCATTAATAGCAGTCAATTATTTCATAGCATATTTAATTTTTCAGATTGTTAAAAGTCTAGAAATATTAATATGCTACAAAATTCGTAATTTTATGCGTAAACATAGAAGATAACATTATTTATACAAGAAGTATGGATTTTGGCGCGTATACCATTTTTTTTCTATTGGGTGTTCGGTTTCCCCATACTGTAATAAAAAAAGTTACTTAAATCTATTTATTGCACTCATTTAGTTGGTATTGTGTGTAAACATATTGCTTATTTCTATTCCTAAAAGATGCTTTACACAAAGCAACTTATTTTTAAAAAATGGTTCCCTCAAATCTCTATTCCAAAATCTAACTACAAACCAAATTCTAACTCTAACATAGTTCCTTAGAAAGAAATTTTCAGGAATATTTCTGCAACATATAAAAATAAAATTTGTCTTGCAATTATCGATCTGCTTAAATGATGAAAATACTAATCTAATTGAGGAATCTGAACTAGATAAAGTTGGCAATGGAACTTCACGAGTATGCTTCTCGTAGCATTTTCTGTAAAAAGAGAATACGGAGGCACCCACCTATTGTTTCCACCTAAACTTCTAAATTCGCCAAAAAAATACTCTAAGCAAACTTCACCTGAAAAAATTGTTTGTTTTGTTGTTTTACAAAGTATTGAGTTACACTTTTGTCCATTTCTAATTATACTTAACCAGTTGCAGCGCATATTGCGTTCGCAAATAATTTAAGTAAACAAAATACAACACTAATAAATCATTTAATATGTATTTGGTCAATTTTATTTTATTTAATATACATTAACAACATTTATTTGTATTGAAATTAAAAAAGCTATACAAATCTTCCAATTTAAGACCATGTCAGCACTTCAGATTCTGTTGGTTAGGAGTTTAGTTTTTGAGCGAGGCCATGAAACATTCAAAATGAAGCATTTAGATGGGGCTGATTACTATAATGAAGCGTTTTGATGGGCCGAAACACTAAATGTGAGAATGTGTTTGGTTTTTTGCATCATTTCACGCACACTTTCTCAGATTTAGTCCGACATAGCTTGTAGGCAAACCGAAATGTCAGTCTGAGATTAAAGTCTTGGTAATGGAGTGTTTTTGATCTCAATATCAATTCTCAACCTTAGAACCAAAGATTATCTTATTCTCAAACTTAGAACCAAAGATAATCTTATTCAGGAATACAAACTTCCATTAACATTGTTGATGGCGCATCCCAAACAGCTGATACATGAGATCGTTTAGTAAAGCATTATTCACATGAGCACGACCAACGACCAACGAATGAACGAATATTCGCAGATTTTGACATTTCTTTCACATGAGAGCTTTTAATTCGTCGCGAATGAAGTTTGACTTTTAGGTTATGTAGCGCGCGAACAATTTATTCGTTGCAGTGTGGATGGTATGTGGAACGCGATCAATTTATTCGTTGCAGTGTGGATGGTATGTGGGACGCGAATAAAGTTTGACAGTTCGTATCAACTAGAATTTTGTTCGCGACGAATAAATTTGTTTTCTTAAATTTATTAATATAATGATATTGAAAAGTAAAAGTATGCATCATAAATCAAATAGAAACTTTATTGCTATCGTTTTGTTAAGATTTTGTGTTCAAATATGTCTTTAAACGTATATAAAATCACATTTTGTAATTCATTCGTCGTTCGTTGGTCGCGCTCATGTGAATGCTACTTAAGTGGGTTCGTTGCAGTGGCCGAGACGGTTTGCAATGGGATGTAAAGTTGTATATGAGTTTGAAACGGCCCGAGGTTGATGTTGTACGACGAATGTGATAAAATTAGGGTCTTGATTTTGTTTTCTAACGCCATCTATTTGTCAGATTCAAATCAACGTAATGGAAAGGTGACGTTTTTTTTTGAAAACAACCACTACGTTAGAAAATCATAACACCAATACCTAACCGGATAGAAATGACTAGCGGATAGGTTAAATCGGATGATATCCGAATAATGTAGGAGGAGGAATCGGGAAATATGGTATGTTCGAAGGAGAACCGTATTTACACGTACGAGTTCAATCTAAAACTTTCAACGACCAAGTACAGTCACGCGCTGAGGAATAAAAAAGACAATTTCATACAAAGAACTACGTGTACGTGCCTTTTTCCTGTAACATCTTACTTCAAAAATACCATCAAGAAAAAAAAAACCTGTGTTCCTCTGTGCCTGAAATAGGATAGCCCAAGGGCAAGAAAAAAAAAAGAAGTGTAACCTTAGTGGGGCTACGTTCTACGAATTAATTTTGGCGGTCCCAAGTTGATCAAACAACTCTTGGCCACCACTCGAATTTTATATTTTTCCCGGTGATTCTATAGTGGTATCAATACCATTGCGCCTCTCGGACCTGGTGATCACCATCCTTTTTGGTTTGAAGGGGTAAATTTCCCAAGGACCACTGACTCCGGCAACGAGCTGGAAGACGTCCAGTTGCCTAATTAGTGTGAGGTACCTGCACATAAGAAAGAGACGTTAGTGACAGCTGAAACCAACAAAAAAGTGATACTTACCAGATCCGGACTCCGTTTAGATTTGCAGCGGGGATGGGAACAAGTACCCTATAAAAAGACAAAAAAGAAAACAAAGTGGTGTTAAATCAAGCCAGGTGTTTATAACCTAAGAGCAAAAGGCGTGCTGGAGAAGAAGCAAGCTAAGATAAGTGTATTTAACAGCCCTATTCTGGCGACCTCTCAAAAAATAAAGACCTCTCAACTCGGGGTGAATTTGATTTTGAGACTTTTTTGGTATTCTGGCGAAAACCTCTCAACTTGTTAGCATCTCAAAATCTTTAAAATTAAGATCTGCTCTTTGGCACATCACAACTAAAAATAAATAAATTAGGTGGCGCAACAGTCCGTAGAGAACCAGGGCCTAGTGACTTACAACTCTCAACCATTCCTGTGTGCGAGTACTGTTGTCAGGGATGGAGGGGACCTACAGTTTAATGCCGAATCCGAACGGCTCATTTGAGAAAGCACTTTTTCATGACAAGCATTACTCTTGGAGAATTTGTCAATTCCTCGCAAGAGGCAGTACCCGTTTTTTTTTTTTTTTTTTTTTTTTTTAAATTAAGGTGGCACAGGCAGGGATCGAACCCAAGACCTCTCGCATGACAGTCCAACGCACTCACCATCATGCCACGGGTACTACACATCACAACTGCGTTTGTTTTTTTTTCATACAAAGAAGAAGGCAAAATATGGACATGTTAATTTTAATACATTTCTTGGAAGAGAATGAAAAGTAAGAATTTTATTATTTTATAGAAAGTGAATAAAGTGTTTTTATTTTTTAATTAACTAATTTTTAAGATTGGAGCGGAGGAGAATGCTCAAACAATTGAGAGAAATTAATGATCGATTTTGTCTTCAAGAGGAAACATTCATAAATTTTTTTCGGCTGCCCAAAACTTTGAGCTGGGACTTTATTCATGACCTAGAGAAGCACGACGAACAACCATCTTCTTTGCCATTTGTCATTCGAGTATGTACGAGTATCATATTTTATCTTTTATTTGTTTGTTTTATTATTTTGTTCTTCTATAATAGTTTATTTAAGTTCTTTATTTTCTTGCCCATGGCTCCTACCAAAAATGCGTAGGAAACAATTACACCCTTCCTGTTAGCCAACCTACTATTTCAAGAAATGTGGCCCATATCTGCAAGCTTGTGGTTAAAATTAAAGCAGGATCGATACGTTTTCCAATCGCAAATAATGATGTGATGAAAACAAAAATTGGGTTCGTATATCGTTTAATATAAAAAAAAAAACTCAAATGTTCACTGTCCCCATACAAACTGATTGAAAACCGTCTCTACGTTCACTATTTCCTATCAGAAATAAGGACATTACCATCACGTCCCATGAATCACATATGATACAAAGAACTTTTTTTGTACCATGTTTCCAGCGTCCATGAATCATATATGATTCAAAATAAGAAAAATATGAAAAGTGTTCTACGTCCCTATACAAATTGATTCAAAATATTCTCCACGTCCAGCCTTTTTTTGGTCGAAAGCATTACGATTGACTTGATTTTAAAGTAAAATCGTTTTTTTACCTTAGGCTTTCTTATATTGTTGTTAAAAAAATAGTTTCATTTTATGTTCATATATGATTCATGGACGTAGTAAGTGTTCATAGCATATCACTACGTCAAATGAATCATATATGATTCATAAAAAAAAATATTATAAGGGATTATTACGTTATAGTTCTTCATTAGACGTGATTATACACTTTAAAAGCATGTTTTAAAAACACTGCACATAAATTAGATTGAAATTATCAGGTCATCTTTAGATTTTTTTCCTTACAAACATGAAGAAAATTAAAAATATTTGTAATAAAGGAGTCACAGGACATACATATAATATACCTACATAATTTGAAAATGGACATGGAAATTGAGGATTTCAGTTCTGGAAGTGAATCAGATTATCAACCAACAGAAACTGATACTGACACGTCGTATGATCTTTCTGAAAATGAAGATGATGAAGAACAAATTTCTGGTAAGCTTCAAATAACTTAAGACATCAGATTAATGCAATGCATTTTAATATATATAAAAATCAGGCAATGGAATCTCACCCGATGCCACTGAGCTTGTTTGGCATGAAGAAGTTTTACCAATTGGCAGAGAGCAATTGACTGTAATTTCTGGGATTCATCGAATTGATGCCATCACAAATGAAAATGGAAAATTTGATTTTGTAAAAATTTTTGAAATCTTGCTAACAGCGGATATTGTCATGGAAATGGTTGAACATACCAATACATATGCCCACATCTTAAGATCATCATGAACGTCTGCATTTAATTGATTACGACGATGGAAAGATGTGGACATTGAAGTGATGAAGCAATTTTTTGGTGTTGTTATGCTAATGGGTGTCGTTAACTTGCCGACAATTGAGCACTATTGGAAACTGGACCCATTATACAATTATCCGCTTATGCATATGATAAAAATGTCATACAATAGTTTTTCACTAATATTGCGTTGCTGGCATTTTGCTTCTCCCTTGCTTCAAGAAAGGACACATAAAACATACAAAATTGATCCTCTAATAAAAAAAACTGCTGGCAAACTTCCGGTCATTGTATACTCCTGGCGAAATACTTGTGGTAGATGAATCGGTAATCAAGTTTCACGGTCGACTGCAAATAAAAACGTACAACCCTTCAAAATCCAGTAAGTACGGCATGAGAGTCTACAAAATGTGCACAGTTGATAGTTATACGTGGTCCTACGAAATATATTCAGGAGCATCTTTAGCAATGGAAGGGTTAGACAAGCCGGGATCTGTTCTTGTCAGATTGTGTGAACCCCTTTTAGGTGAGGGACGAATGATTGTCGCCGACAATTATTATACCAGTTTACCATTAGCAACGTATTTAAAAAATCGCAACACGGACTTATGTGGAACAATACGAAAAAATCGGGCAGATCTTCCACCACACGTCACTAAGCACAAATTGAAAAAAAATGAAAGCATTGCTCAACAAAAGGATGGATGCATCACGGTGCTGAAATAGCATGATAAAAGGAATGTCCTTATGCTATCTACTTGCCATGGAAATGAATCGTCAGCAGTAAGTCTATGGAATGGTGAAAAAATTAAACCAAATGCCGTAAAAGATTACAATGGCGCTAAAAAAGGCATAGATATAGCAGATCAATTAGCTGCATTTCATTCGCCATTGCGAAAAACCCTCACGTGGTATAAAAAAGTTGCTGTAGACCTTTTGTTCCGAGTTGCAGTCATTAATGCTAGATGCATATACAACAAATTAGCAGACGACGGTGCAATTTCCATGTTGCAGGCTCAAGAAATGCTGTTGAGAGTATTGCTCGGTTCTTGTGCATCCGCAACAAATATCTCAAGAATTCCTCCAACAATATTACATCCAAGCCAACATTTTCTCACGGAACTACCACGTTCAAATGGTAAAATTATGCGAAAGCGTTGCGCTTTGTGCTATAAGAACCTGAGGAGAGATGGTCATATAGCTGCCTTGAAAGCAAAACAGGTAAATACAGAGTGCAAGCAATGCAATAAGGCATAGTGCTTAACATGTTTTAACTTTAAACATAAAAGGACTAGTGTCTAAACTTTAAAAATGTAAATTGTTATTGTTATTTGTTTCATTTTTATCCAATTGTATTACTTTCTTGTTGTTTTTCAATTTATTTGATCAAAAAAATATAAACATTCATTGATGAAAAAATGCGTTTTCTTAAACATTTTTCCATTTTTTTTTGCAGCTATGTTATGGGCTATATATAGCCAACATATTTACAACAAAATTATGTCATTGAGATGATTTGATTCATGGACGCTGTAAGCACGGTACAAAAAAAAATGTATGTATCACATGTGATTCATTGGACGTGATACTGAAGTTTTATTTTCTAAACAAAATATATGGACGTAGAGATGTTGCTTGATCACTTTGTATGGGGACGTAGAATAATTTTCATTTAATAAAACTTTTGAATCATATGTGATTCATGGACGTAGGAAACACGGGACAAAATGGATTTCATGAATCACATATGATTCATTGGACAGTGAAGTTGTTAACCCTGAAAAAGAAATTTCATAGGTTTTTTAAAAAATTCAATATTAAAGGCACTATCGGAGCCGTCGACTGCACCCACATACCCCTTGTAGCTCCCAAACTTGTGGACCCAACAACTCCAGCTCAGCTTTACATGAATAAGAAGGGATATTATAGTGTAAACGTTGAAGCAGTATGTCCTTATTATTATTATTACTTTTAATCGTGACGTAATTTTTATTTTTGTTTCTATATCAGATTTGTGACTCTGACTTAAGGTTTTTGCATGTCAATGCAAAATTCCCTGGATCGTGTCATGATTCGGGAATATGGTCGACATCGAATATTCGAATAAATTTGATTGAAAAGTATGATCCTTCCATTTCAAACTGGTTGCTGGGAGATTCTGGCTATCCTTTAGAACCATGGCTATTAACACCTTTGAGCGAACCAATGACAAATAAAGGAAAAGGATATAACAAAATGCATGCAAGAGCTCGCAATGTTATTGAAAGAAGCTTTGGGGTCTTGAAATCACGTTTCCGGTGTTTGTCAAATGAGCGTACATTTCATTACTCACATGAAAAAAAACTAAGAGTTAGATAAAATCTACAAAAGATACAAAACAACTTTAAGAAACTTACTTCTGATGACTCCGGTGAACCATTTCGGGAGTCAGAAATACCCAGCGTTGGTAAATCTGCCAATCCGTCAACAGTTATTGCGCCAAAACACTGCAACGCTCTCTCCTCAAACTCCTTCAACGCAACGCTCTCTCCTCAAACTCCTTCAATTTTTTCTCTGATTTTGGACCCCCACCTGTGGTTCTTGTTTCAATTTTTAATTTTCTCGCACGAGATCTCAACGTATGTTTCCAATGAGTTCGAGTCTAGGATAAGTCAAACAAGAATAATTAGTAAGAATAATAATAATTAAGTTATTTATAAAAAAAATAAAACGAATTATAAACGTATTTTTCTTACTTCTTTCCATTTTATTGTTGGTCTAACGGGACCATTTATGGAGTTCAATCCATCCGCCAGTTGACTCCAAAGATCCATTACCCGATGAGGACTCGTTGGATCGTTTTTATTCGCAAGGAGGTTTGGATTTTTCTTCGCAAACTCGATGAAATAACTGAGTTGCTCCCTTGTTGTCCGTTTACTTTTTTGAGTGCCTAATACAATTTTTAAGAATATTAATAGAAATACAAATTATTAAACGTTTTATTTAATTTCTTACCGATCGACTCCATAGTTTTCTTTATTTTGTTTTAAAACGGTATTTCCCACTTATCAGTTGCTGTTTTGAATTCTTTTTCATTTTAATTAGAAAACAGTCCTGCCAAAACGAAAAAAAATTTACCTTCCTGTGGTGATTTTTTTTGAGAGGTTTCTTATGACCGAATTTGCAGAATACGAATTTGAGATCACCTAACAAAAAACCTCTCAAAAAATTAGTCTTAAAAATTTGAGACTTGAGACCCTCTCAGCGCCTCTCTGTGCTGTCTTTGTATGACCTAATTCATTAATATATTATGTAAAAGTTGCGTTGAAGTTTTTTTGTTTTTATTTATTATATTTATTTTTTTATATAACTCTCTTTTCTGATAATCTTTAAAATGTTTGAAATTGTAAGTGCTAGGTAGTGTTTCCGTCGGTGTGTGTTTAATGCCGTGTTACATAGTTGTTTTTTTTGTCCCTGATATACCGCCTTCAAAGAGCTCATTGTAGGTAGGGAATTAGGAGGTCGTGTTGATAGAGTTTTGTTACCTGATAATACCAAAAAGGGTACCGACCATTTACTACGGAAACATCGCTGGGTCACGTTAAGTTTTTTCTTTCTCTCATTTAATTTCTTTTTTTTTATTATTATTTATATTTCCGATATATTAAAGTCTATAGTCAATTTTTTTGTATCTTAATGTTAATTCTTCACCAAAATAAAACTTACAACGCATGTGGATGAGATTTTTGAGTTTCTTTGTTTCGTTACAACGAAACATGGTTCTTTAAGATAGTAATTTTTCAGGGGTGCTGACGGTAGCGGATGTCGACGGTGAAGATGGGATAACCGGAAAACGGAAATCGCCTTGTATAGGGGAAATCCAACCAATTGCCCAGGGATTTCATAGGTTGGGAGGGTTGGCATCACTACAACAACACCAGTAGTGCCTTCGAAGTGGTGATCGTCCGTCCGTGGTCCTCAAGATGTTTTTTTATTTTGGCCCGATTTGTGTTTTTTGTTGCAGGTGAGATTAAGATCCGGGGGCAAGATCCCCCCCCATTCCGGCGAGCTACCTGCCGCGCTCAACAAGCAGGCCGCGTCCCCCGGAACTTGACAGTCCTATAACACCTAGTTGACCTCTTCCTATTCAGTTTCCCTATCCACTTCGTTTCCGGTCTCTCCATTTCCCACTCGTCCTACCCCTCCTATTGCCTCGCAACACACATTATTGTCTTAAATTTACAATTATTGATAACAATCATTAAACTAAAACGTACGACAAAATAATAAAGAAAATGCTTAACAAAACGAGAAAAAAAAGAAATTGGTACAGAAAAACCGTGTTCATATATTAATCTTAACACTCTTTGTGGCATCTTTCTCTTTTTTCTTTCTTTTAGGAAACAAGTATCGCCGACGCCCTAGCTCCCTACCCCTATAGAGCTCTGTGGAGGTATCTGCTAAGACGGAAACACCCTATGACGTGACGCGAAACAACCGTTCACCGATTTTCGGTACCTCACAAGATTATATTTGTAAAACAAATAACAAGAAACCAAAAAAAAATTAAATAAATTGAGAACTAACAAAAAAAAACAACTTCCACGCCGCGACTATTTGTACAAGTATGAATATATAGGTAAATGTTCAATTTCTTCAAGCACAGCCAAGAAAGACTTAATTATAAGACAATCACAACACATAAGGATCCACAGGGTAAGTATAGGTATGTATGTATATAATATATAAATGTTTTCGCGTATTTATTATTGAACGCTATCTCAAAGGAGATTCCACTTTTTTTTTGTTAATTTATGAATCCCTTTTTTTCTTCATTGAACATAAGAATTTTTATACTATTCTCTCTAGTATACGTTGAATTTTCTTCTTTGGGATTCCACCTTTTTTCCTTCTTCTTTGAATGTTCTCCTTATCACTTAAATTCCTTTGTTTTTTTTTTGTTTTTTGTGCGGCGGCCCAGCTTTCCGTAAATTAGTTTCGGGCTGCCGAGAATCAAACTGGTACATACAAAAAATAACTATAATTAACATCTTATACTACACTAATTAACCAAACTCACCACCTTCTTTGTTCTTTACTTTCCGTCTTTTTTTTTTCTCTCAGAGTTGTTGGTTCAACCAAAAATTTAACCATATTTTCACTATAGACCATCGACTATAAACACTTTTTTTTTACTATAAGGAATTAAATTAAATTTATTTTTATTAAATAAAACCATTTAAATTTAAGTGTTATACGATTTACCCGAAATTGTCCACTGTTCCTTATATTTTTATTTATAATATTTGAATTTGAATAGTTATTTTCACTTTCTTTACACACCACTGCGTGGTAGTTGGCCAAATGAGGGTGAGTCAAATTTACCATGAAACAAACACAGGCAAAAAAATACACTCCGATGAAGTATCTCTAACAGGAACAAAAATACTCCATTACGAAGATCGGAATCTCAGACTGACATTTCGGTTTGCCTACAAGCTAGAAAGCACTAAATGTGAGAAAGTGTGCGTGAAATGATGCAAAAAACTAAACACATTCTCACATTTAGTGTTTCGGCCCATCAAAACGCTTCATTATAGTAATCAGCCCCATGTAAATGCTTCATTTTGAATGTTTCATGGCCTCGTTCAAAAACTAAACAATCCTAACCAACAACATCTGAAGTGCTGACATGGTCTTAAATTGGAAGATTTGTATAGCTTTTTAATTTCAATACAAATAAATGTTGTTAATGTATATTAAATAAAATAAAATTGACCAAATACATAGTAAATGATTTATTAGTGCTGTATTTTGTTTACTTAAATTATTTGCGAACGCAATATGCGCTGCAACTGGTTAAGTATAATTAGAAATGGACAAAAGTGTAACTCAATACTTTGTAAAACAACAAAACAAACAATTTTTTCAGCTGTAGTTTGCTTAGAGCATTTTCTTGGCGACGTTAGAAGTTCAGGTGGAAACAATAGGCGGGTGCCTCCGTATTTGTTTGTACAGACAATGCTACGAGAAGCATACTTGTGAAGTTCCATTGCCAACTTTAGCTAGTTCAGATTCCTCAATTAGATTAGTACTTTCATCATTTAAGCAGTTCGGTAGTTGCAAGACCAAATTTTAGTTTTGATTGTTGCAGAAATATTCCTGAAAATTTCTTTTTAAGGGACAATGTTAGAGTTAGAATTTTGTTTGTAGTTAGATTTTGGAATACAAATTTGAGGAACCATGTTTTAAAAATAAGTTGCTTTGTGTAAAGCATCTTTAAGGAATAGAAATAGGCAATATGTTTCCACACAATACCAACTAAATGAGTGCAATAAATAGATTTAAGTAACTTTTTTTTATTCCAGTATGGAACCGAACACCCAATAGAAAAAAAATGGTATACGCGCCAAAATCCATACTTCTTGACTAAATAATGTTATCTTCTATGTTTACGCATAAAATTACGAATTTTGTAGCGTATGAAAATTTCTAGACATTTTACAATCTGAAAAATAAATTATGCTATGAAATAATTGGCTGCTATTAATGCTAATTTTTTTTTTTTAAAGTTGATGAAGGTTAGCCGAAGCGGAAATTTCTTTAATGAACGTATTTAAAATATTATTGGCTTTCTCAAAAATATTTTTCTACGCTAACCCCAGCTTTATATCTGAAAACTATTGTTTATGTATATTTTCTTCTATGTTCTGCATTTATAAAATGTAATCTACGGTAGTATTTATTATATTACGAAAAACAAAAACATATACGTAAAACTCATTAATTTTTTTCATTATTAGCAGCATTTTTACTAAACATACTTTTCAAACAATAATAAGTAAACTTGAATTTTGGTAACTAAACATTTTTAAGGAATGAATGGAAATTATATTTTGCGTTGAACTGTGGAAATTCACTAAAAAAAAACTTCTGTACGTCAACAATAAACATTCATGACGATTACATGTTCTATTGAATTAGTTGTGCATGAATTCAGAACGATTTTAAGACGTTTTCATTTTGTGATATATGTCAAAATTTGCATTTTATTTGCTCTGCATATATTCAACAGGTTCGCTATAATCGTTCTGATTACTTTTTTAAAACATTTGTGTTCCTTTGATGCATAGTTTTTTTTTTGATAGCAAATACATGTATGCTTCCATCAATCAAGAATGTTATGGATAAGATATTTTTCGATTATAACTCTTTTTTTAAATATACAAACTATAAATATACTTGGATTAATTAAATTGATACAGATTTTAATTACTTGCAAACAAAATATTTGGGCCGTTCGTTAACGAAAATTTATTAGAATTCAATACAAAAATTGCACTCGCACCCTTAAATTGATTGTTCTTCGAACGCATCTTTGATACAAAAATCCGAGGTTTATTATGAAATTTAAAGAATTTCGTTGTGATTACTGTAAATTAGTGAATTAATTATAATAAACTGATGTTGAACATGCTTTTTTCAAGACAAAAAGGTACATTGGTTCACTATCCACAAAATGCCTGCAAAATTAAAGCTTAAAACTGAAAACTAAAAAGAAAAACCTGAAAAAAACTTATTAACCCCTCCAAAAAAAAACAAAGCTTTGCAAAGTGCCGCTAGCCCACGGCATCGTTTTTTTTTGTTTTTGCTGACATCTAGTCATGGACTAATTGTCAAAATTACAAATACAACAATTTAAACAAACGGGTTTTGGAGAGTGAAACGTACGAAAGATTCCGGGCTTGGTAATGGAGTGTTTTTGAACAGGAACATCATCCGATCCCCATATCCACATAGTGTATTCCTCCACCCACATCATCAAACCCAAATAGTGGGAGGCCTTACATGTGTTAGTACACCTCCAACAAAATAGGGGTATTATTATCCCCAAGGTGTGTTCCAATGTCAAAACTGGGGGAGACCTGTGAAACAGAACCACATGAGACCAGAACACTACAAACATCACGACACATAATTACGAAGTTACAACAAAACATATAACCTATAACCAATAATAACATGCACAAATGGTCGTTCACGAAGTCTGAATACGAACATAAGACAAAACTAGTATCACAAGATTTCAGGTCACACGCAACTTAACTTATCTAGTAGTGACTCCCAACACGGAGTAGCCAACAACATTCTCAGCAAAACACGACGGCGCTTTCCCCTGGTAAGTTTATATTTACTTTTCCTTTTTTATTTGATTATTATTTCTATTTCATATTCTGTTTATTTTCATTTCTTTTTCAGAAATTTCCAGGCGCCCGCAACACACTGCAAACAACTCTATTCGAAACGTCAAAATTCCCAAAACCACCGGCTCTTTGATTTTTAACACAAGTGGGGTATACAAGATAATGCTGAAAAGAATTCATCTACTTTAGAAAAACATCAACAGCATAGACACACCATATAAAGACCGGAAACCAATCTGTCATTCTGGTTTTGCCTACAAGCTGAAACGTCAATTCTTACCAGCGTTGCCGCGAAGACAAACATTGTAAGGGCAATTTTGAGGGCCATTTCCAAAATGTGCGGGCCACTATCCCACTTCCGTGGAAAAAATTTGTTTAAGAAAATAATAACAGTTTGTCTTTTCTAAATAAACTTATTATATTTCAGGTCTTTTTGTTTACGGTATTAGTTAACACACTTGTACAAATTCCCGATCGGGCACATTTTGGCAACGCTGCTTCTCACGCACCCTTATTTTTAATTCTAACATCAATTCACCACGGCTAACATCAATTCACCACCCTCTAACATCAATTCACCATGAAAATTCGGTATAGTGATAAGAAATTCTTTAGGGGTGGCACCTAGTGGCTACATCGACATTAGGTATTGCATTTTTTGGGAAGAGTACGATAACTCAGGCGACAAAGTTTAATGACGGATTTGTATAGAACAGTTAAACACAATAATTTTTTACTATGGGAGCGGGGTCTATTCTCTATTTTTAGGCGTTAGGGGCAATTTAAAAAAATATGTACGTTAAATGGAAAAAATAATGGTAATACTTACAACTAAGTCTTATATATTTTTTTAAAGACAACAATTTTGTCTATTAGCTTGTTTTTAAATCAAGTCAAAACTATGTAAATTAGAATAGTTCGTTGAGATATTCTATTTTTAATAAATATTTATTAATCCGATCATCTCAGATGCCAACTTAAGACTAAAATCGAAAAACATTTTTGCTGTAAACTGTCATCAAATATGGTTAAACAAAGATCTAATGGTTTCTTATACATGAATCACTTATTAGGAAAACAACATGTTCCTACGTGATTGTATTGAAATATAACATAATATTTAATATCATACTCTATGATCCAGAAGATCGTACTTATTGCTTATTATTATATTTTGGTTCATATTTTCTAATTACTAATGGAACAGACGTGTGTTAATTTGCATAGTTTTTTGAAAAAAATTGTTTCAAACTCAAAATTTGGGCAAAAAAAGGTAAAAAAGGTTTAAAGTGTGATTTTTAAAACTTTAAGATTATTTACTATTGTTTTTAGAATGCATTGCTTATACTTGTTTTTGATCAAACATTGAAAACTAGATGATTTTATGTCTTGTAGTTCTTGAGAAAAATTCCAAAAAAAAAATATTATAATTAAATTATTTTTTCCTTGCTTGAGTATTTACGTAGTCTTATTTTGATAGTAATAATCAAATATGGATTAAGGTATATCCGGAATAAATTATTTTTTCTTAAATCCAGCTTATTTAAATACAAAAGAAAGTGTGTTATTACACCCAGACTTTTTGTATGCTGCGTGTTTCGCATATTTTCTTTTGAACACTCATCCCGTCAATCTCGCATTATTACACCCGGATTGTTTTCGGTTGCGTGTTTTTTTGTCATTTTTTGTTCTCATCCACAAAGTCAAAGTGTGAAAATAATTAAAGAAAACTGTACTTTTTAATACAGCAATGATTATTGACATTATGAATACGGATAATAATTCCGAATTATGTAAAAATAGGAATTGGATTGAAATCTGGAGAGAATCCTTCATTTTCTTGACAAAAGAACTAAAATCAAATGATAAACCATCGTTTTTAAATTATAAAAGGATGAATGAAGACACTTTTAACCTGCTTTTCATTGAAAACGACATAAAAAAATACAATTTTGATGGCCAGAAAAGTTGGATATCACTTTGTTTCAGCGGGCGAAACATTCCAAAGCTTAAACTACCAAGCTAGACTCTTTCAATCATTCCTTCAATTAATTTCATTATAAGGTCTTTGCTCCACTTGAATTTGTCCTGCGGAATATTTCTTGTTTACTCGGTAACAATAGAAAGAATAATAAAGCAACACCAAGAAACAAATAAAGGCACGAAAGAGAAACGTCAAAAACAATCCAAGAATCCCGAACCCAGAACTCTGCGGGTAGAGACTTTTTAAAGTATTTCTATTTCACCTACTTTCTCTTTCGCACTTATTTGAGTCTTTCCAAAAAAGTCTGAGTGTAATAACACACAAACTTTGGCTAGAAGACTTTGTGATTGAAAGTGGCAAGAAATTGTTAATTTTTAACTTCACTATATTCAAAAGTGTGTACTACGTATAATACAGTTTTCAATTCAATAAAAAGCTATAATTGTCTGAACAAGGCATTTGTTGTACATATTATGTAAAGAAAACTTGAAATATATTAGCAAAAATGTAAAACATTGTTGTTTTTTTTTTAATTTAAATGTAATACAAAGACTTGTGATTCAGGTAAAATTATACATTCCAAAAATTATCTTTTTTGAATGTTATAATAGTTCTTTTTTTCTCGAATTTAAAAACGATTACTATTTCCTAAAAGTATTTTGATAATTACAAAACAGTTACCAAGTTTTAACAATTTCCCTATAAGTTAAGTTTTTCAAATAAAAAAATGATAAAAGTGTGACATCACCTCAACATCACACATAACATAACTATTTTTTTCTTCGAGGTGAGTTTAAAAACGTCAACAAAAATTCCAATGTTTGCATTTTTAAACATTTTTAATAGAAAAACAAATTTCAAACAAAACAAATCTTCTCGTCCAAGAGAATTTGTCACACTACATCGTTGGATACTTTCACTATTTTGGATGGATAACAGCGGTATTGGCCAATACCGAGGGATTCGTAAGGGGTTTGTGTTTCACAACACTTTGTCGTAAGTTCATTTGGGTAAAAGATATTTTATCGTTTCAGGAGCTTCCACTTCACCTGGTCACAGCAGTAGAAGTCCAACATGATTTTAGACAATCAGCGTAAGGATGCCGCTGTTGGATTCTTTGAGTTCATTTCGTCGCCTCATATTAAGTTCTTTGAAGTTGCTATGTACGTGGCTATGTCTGGGGTAATTCCAGGCAGTAGCACTTGGGCTTACATCGTCATTTGGGTAATTGCCAACCAGGTAAAGTTGCAGGGAAATCATCGCTTGAGTTTCTCTTTTTAACTTTGTTTGTATCATTTACAGACTGAAAACGCTTGGCTTACGCACAAATGGTACAGAGAGAATTAAAAGATAATTTTTATAGGAAAATGCAAACATTCGAACTCACTTGGACGTGTTCTGTTGCGAGGCAAGAGGAGGTAAGGAGGTGGGTAAAGTGGAAGGGTAGGATAAGGATGAGGTAGGAAAAAGAGATAGGAAGAGTTGGAAAAGGTTAGGTTGGAATGTTGAGCTCCGGGGGACGCGGCCTGCTTGCGTTGCACGGCGTCAGCTCGTCGGACGGGGGGGGATCTTGCCCCCGAAACTCAACCTCTCCTGCAGACAAAAACATAAATCAGGCCAAGGAAGGGGGAAAGGGTAAGGAAACATAAACGGACGGACTATGGCACATCAGGGCACTGCGGATGTTGTGCAGTGAGGCCATTACCCACCCTACCTTTAGGTGTCCGCGGCCAGTGTTGGACACCCCCAATATTGTTGGTCGTTTGTCGGCTTCAGGTCATCTCATTTACATGTCCGCTCTGCTACCCTCGACACCCCTGAAAAGAGACTTAAGTTCTCATTGTTTCGCTTGGGCGAAACATAAAAAAAAACTTTTTTTTCTATTGCCGGCGTTTCAGTCGGAAGTTTAATTATTCTCATAGCAATACAATTATTATTCAAATTTTAACTAGAAAAAAAAAACGAAAAAATATAACAAACAAAAGATTGTAAATTTAAATCAAACTAATAAATTAAGAGAGAAAAAAAACAAAAATGGTAACAAAAAAAAACAGTTTGGTAGTCCTAGTCTCTAATATATATACCTTTGCGGTATAAATTTTTTTTTCTAAAAAAAAACGATCGACGGAGCCCTAATTTCTTACCCCTAAAGAGCTCTATGGAGGTAACGGTTAGGACCTTGCACCAAAATATATTACGGGCCCGAACGCGACACTTCCAACCGTTCTCTTTTTTTTGGTACCTCACAAAAAAAGCAAAAATAAAAACTTACTGAGATGAACTAAAAAAAACTTCCACGCCTGTATCACTTAAATAAATTATTTAATTTGGAAATTACAAAAAAAACTTAACTATAGGACAATCACAAACACAAAAAGATCCAACGGGTAAGTAGGTTACATATGGGTATTATAGGTAGATGTTTTAGCGTATCTATTATTGATCGCTATTTCCGCTATAGCTATTTTCGTTTCTAGTAAGAACTCCTTTTTTCTTGTTTGGTTCTTTAATTTTTAGATTTTTAATTCCTTCAATTTCTTTATTTTTAAATTTCCTTTTATTTCAATTTTCCTTTAAATTTCATTCAATTTCAAATTTTTCTTTCAAATTTCTTTATTTTTCTTTTAAATAATGTATTATTATCTTTTTTTTCTGGCGGCGGCCCAGCTTTCTGCAATCGATTCGGGCCGCCGAGAATTAAATTTGGCATAAAAAAAACTAAAATAATATAAATGAGTTTCTAGACTTTACTTTTACAATTCACTAAACTCACCACCTTAACTTGTTGTTTACTTCTTTGTTTTTCTTTTCCTTTTGTTTTTTTTTCTTCCAGAATTGTTGACTGGAGTTTAAATTAATCTAATTTTCCACTGCACACTTTCTTTCCTATAAGGAATTAATTTTTCATTTTTATTTGAAACTATTTTAATTTAAGAAAAATACCAGAAATTGAATTTGAATTTAAATTTGAATATACACTTTCACTTTCTTTATACGCCTCTCTGTGGAAGTTGGAAGTTGGCTAAATGAGGGTGTGCTAGAATTAAGACCCACACCGGCAAAAGTATATTCAGCCGATGTATCCCTAACAGGAATATCATCCGATCCCCATATCTACCCAGTGTATTAATTCACTCACATCATCAAACCCAAATAGTGGGAGGCCATACATGTGTTAGTATACCTCCAACAAAATAGGGGTATTATTATTACTAAGGTGTGTTCGAAGGTCAAAAATGGGGGAGACCTGTGAAACAGAACAACATGAGACCAGAACACTACAAATATCACAACACTTAATTACAAATTTACAACAAAACATATAACTTATAACAAATAATAACATGCACAACTGGTCGTTCAAGAAGTCTGAATACGAACATAAGACAAAACTACGATCACAAGATTTCAGGTCACACGCAACTTAACTTATCTAATGCCATACTCGGAGTAGGAAACAAACCCCAACTCCCTTGAACACACCTATTCCTTTTGAACACACCTATTACTTTACATCCGTGTAGAGTTTGGAGAACTGTCAGCCAACGACAACATTCTCGTCAAAAGTCAAAACACGACGGTGCTTTCCACTGGTAAGTTTATATTTACTTTTCCCTTTTTATTTTGATTATTATTTTTATTTCATATTCTGTATATTTTCATTTCTTTTTTTTCAGAAATTTTTAGGCGTCCGCAACAAAATTTGTTGCTTATTGAGATATATTCTCGATAAGCAGCAAAAAATAGAAATTTTCGGCCGCCTGAGAAAGGAATACAAGCGAAGGCAATAACGGGACACTCAATGGACGCGGAGGTAAGTTTATAAATTTCTATTTGTTTTACTTTATACTAATTATTTTTTTCTTTTCAGATATCTTGGCTGATTAAGTAACTGTGGGGAAAAACCCACGTTAAAAGCCGGGCAATGCATTTGGTGCAACGTTTAAGTTAAGGTAAGTCTTTCATAAGTAATTCAAAATGATTATCCCTCATACAATTTTTTTTTTCAGCTGTACCTCTAGAGGGCAATGACCCGGACCTCTTAACTCCCGACCTATCTCAACTTGGATGATATTGGCTGCGTTTAAACTCGTGTTGGATAGGGTATCTTGGATAGGTGGATTTTTAGATACCTTGTTGAACGAGTTGAGAAACATTTAAGCTTTGAAGTCAAAATTGTTGTGAGATAAAACATTTAATGGATAATTCAACAAATTCATCGGACGGTGATGAATTGATAGGTGCGTATCAATTTAATATAAGAGATAACCTTAATCTGTAATCTATGTTAAATTTCCTCTTAGCTCAATTGGAATTCTATACGTTTAATAATTTTCTTGCGAAATCTTCGGTTTTAAACGATTTACGTTTAACAGAAAACTATCCTAACAGAAAAGAGGACTATTGCATAGTGACAATATATAAAAATACCTTCTAAAATTCGGAGGCAAATAGCTTCTTTATCGTCTATTATGTACAGAACATCCTCAAATACAGCTTCAACTAACATTGTGTATCTTTTTGGTTTACCCACAAATATAAAAAGCTGAAATCAATTTCCGAGTTTCTTGAAATTCAACGAGGTGTTGAATCAGCTGTTCTGTCAGATGCATACACACCCCGGAAATTCTTGGATTCCTTTTTGGACATCTCAGCTGGTTTTGATGAGCCATTATTTAACACGTAAAACACTGACAAAAAGGTATCCGGATACTCTATCTGTCTGAGATTGAAAGCAGCCATTAGGTGCGATTTGTTTTTAATATAAATGGTGATTAATCAATTCGACATGTGAAATAAATTAACATATATACACATAAATATCTATAGGTACATCTAACAATCAATATTAATTTTCCAGGTTTTTTTTCCGAGACTGCCAAGACCCCCACCTGCTGGAGCGACCTTAGTGTCGACGTTTACGAAGCTGGGAGGCATACACTTTTGGAGATGCGGGCCGGAGGTGCCTGCTAGAGACCGATGAGCAAGAACCAAGCTGGTATATCATGTGAAGTATAAAGTGCATACAAAAAGACTATATTTACTTTGCCGTACCTAATAATTTTCCTATATTTTTTTTTTTTTCAGGAATCCCACTATGAAACCAGTCAACAATTTTTTTATTAACGTCATCTCTATCCGCCACCACTATGAATTTCTACGGTAAAGCACCCATACACCAATCAAATATTTATCGGTGAGTGATCTTTTTTTTTATTACTTTATTTTAGGCAATTAGGTTATAGAAAGAAATTTAAAAAAAAAAAGAGGTTTAAATTATTAAATTAACAAATAAATAAATAAATAAATACACAAATAAATGAATAAATAAATAAGTTAATAGTGTTAATAATTTTGTAATATCACAGATCATAGTTAATAAATAAATAAAATAAAAAGTAACTAAGTTAATAAAATTAGTAAATTAAGTATCACAGGTTTAAAAGATAAAGGTTTTAAGCTAAGTTAAAAGAAAATGTAAATATCACAGATACAAAAAGTCTTAAAGCTATCAGTCTTATTAGAATTAATAAAGTTGGTAAAAGTATCACAGATGGAGTGGTTAAACCATTTTATCACAGATGTTAAATAAAAAGTTAAGATATTAGTAAATAAATAAATGAATAGTACTTAAGTTAATAAAATCAGTAATTAATGTAAATATCACAGATCGTAGATTTTAATCATTGCGGATGCCTACAATTAATATCACCGATATTATTGACTAAGTGTATCCTTATATATATTCAAATGAATAGACTAGATAGGGAAATCCATGCAATAAATAAATGATAACTACCAATCAACAAATCTGTCTTTTTTTTTCAAGTAAGATATTTTCAGGTATAAGGTGACTATAGTTTTTCTTTTTAAAAAATTGTTTTTCTTTATAAGAATAGAAATGTGTGCCGAGTGTTTTAAAGGAATAATTTCGTAAAAATAAATAAACTAAAAGTGATTCAGTCGGGTACTAAGTGAATCAAAAAAACACATTTAAGGAAGTCCATGATAAACGGGCAATATGCTTAGTTTTTTTTTTCATCGACGGACGTTTCGGTTTACGGTTTTGCAGCCAACAACGAAAATAGAAAAGAACAAAAAAAAGATGGTGAGTTTCACTTAAGATTATCTAGCTAAGAGACCTAATTTCTTCGCTAATACAAAAAAAAGTAAACTATTAAAAAATCTAGTTGTAACAAAAAAAATATTTAACTAAACCTTACAAAAAAAAGAAATTGTCAAAAAAAAGATACAAAAATGAATAAATAATGTAATGACGAAAAAACGTAAGCTTAACGAAAGTAGAATAAGAAAAATGAAAATGATAAATTAAAAAAATTAACTTAAGAAAAATAAATTAATCAAAAAAAAGAAACCAAAAGGTAAACTTAACGAAAATAGAATAAGACGAAGAAAGAAAAAAATAAATTGGAAAATCTAAATCAAGAACAATAAATTAATACAAAATGTAAACCTAACGAAAATAGAATAAGAAGAAATGAAAAAGATAAATTGTAAAAAAAAATAAATTAATCAAAAAACCAAATGTAACTTAAATAAAACCTGTACACCAAATAATAAATATATAAATAAGATAACCAAAAAAACTGTAAACTATAAACTTGAACCAAAAAAAAATATAATTGTAACAAAAAGATATATAAATACTGAAAAGTTTAATAAATAATTAAAAAAAAATAATAAATAACTAAAGAAATTTGTAATAACTAATAAATAACGAAAACACGTAAATAAATAATGTAAACGTAAAAAGTAAAGAAAAATATTGTGAATAAATAACGAATTTTTCAGAAACTGTACGTAAACTTACCAAAAAAAAATATCAAAGAATTATAATTACCAAAAGAAATAAACTACAAGTCTTGTTCTAAATATAGTCAACAAAAATGTACCTTACTAAAAAAAATATGTAAACCAAAAATTGTACTACTTGCTTGAACTTATGTCACAACAAGAAAAAAATTAAATTAAATAACCAAACAAAAATATAAGGAATAAAGTAACGATAATCAAGAAACTTTTATGTTCTTTAAAATCTTGAGTATATTTTTTTTTCCTCAAAAAAAAACACTAAGATCTTTCTTTTATTGTTTCCTTTTATGTTTTCATAATATTTCAACTTCAGAATTTTATCTTAAAAAAACTGAATTGAAAATAAAAAAAAATCAAAACAAGATATATTTACGAAAAAAACAGGATTAACAAAAATATGTACTTGTGTAACGAAAAAAAAACTATAACTTTAGAAAATTAGAAAATTTCCTGTAGAAAGAAAAAAAATTTGAATAACAAAAAAAATAATTAACTGAAATTCAAACATATACCCAAAAGAAACACCAGTACAAAAACACTCAAACAATCAAGCAATTAATTCGACAATTGTAACTTGATAACTTAAATTTTTAAGATTTTGGTAGATATTTTAATGGTTCGCGTTCGTATCAAGTATTTTGGCATAAGCTATATCTGTATTAATGTTAATTAATTATAAGTAAAAAAACGTAGATATAGATTTAGGGTTTTCAATTTTATAAGCATTCGGGGTGCCTTAGGTAGCTTCAGGACGACTTGGTATGACCCTACTGACGATATCGCTGCGAAGAAAAGACATCAGACGGACAGACAAAACTTCCCCTGATGTGACCATAATAGGATAGGAAAACTACTAGAAACACAAACAAATTACATTACTAAGTTTTTCCCTACCGTTCCCGCAATCCTAGACAGTCTCAAGGGACCTTGCTAGAAGACATGAAACGGTAGGATAAAACTCACACAAAATTTTGGAACGATGATGTCGGACTACACGTCTCGCACAATCAATCGTCCAAGTAGAAAACAAGACTAGGAATAGAAAGTTGAAAAATTAGAAAAATAGAAAAGTAAAAAAAAAGTTAGGATCAGAATAGGTAAAAGACAAAACGAAAATGTACTGACTGACCTTACTCAAGCTTTCGCAAAGGAACGTCGCGATACACCTAGGTTCGCCTGTGGCCTTCCTGGTGCAGACATACGCCCTTTGCAAAAACTCCAGTAATACCAGAAAGAACATTACACTCATTAACCGCAGTCACTGTGAATTTTCAAACACTCGTCGCGATACGCCTAGGTACGCCTGTGGCCTTCCTGACGCAGACATACGAGGTTTAAAAATCCACAGCAAGTTTGGTTGGGACAGTACGACATAAAAAAAAACTGAAACTAGTACAACATACACTAATTCGCCAATAAAAAATGTTCCAACTGGGTTGGAACACCCTTTAAAAAACGTTGGGCGCCATTTTGTTGCGAGGCAAGAGGAGGTAAGGAGGTGGGTAAAGTGGAAGGGTAGGATAAGGATGAGGTAGGACAAAGAGATAGGAAGAGTTGGAAAAGGTTAGGTTGGAATGTTGAGCTCCGGGGGACGCGGCCTGCTTGCGTTGCACGGCGTCAGCTCGTCGGACGGGGGGGATCTTGCCCCCGAAACTCAACCTCGCCTGCAGACAAAAACATAAATCAGGCCAAGGAAGGGGGAAAGGGTAAGGAAACATAAACGGACGGACTATGGCACATCAGGGCACTGCGGATGTTGTGCAGTGAGGCCATTACCCACTCTACCTTTAGGTGTCCGCGGCCAGTGTTGGACACCCCCAATATTGTTGGTCGTTTGTCGGCTTCAGGTCATCTCATTTACATGTCCGCTCTGCTACCCTCGACACCCCTGAAAAGAGACTTAAGTTCTCATTGTTTCGCTTGGGCGAAACATAAAAAAAAACTTTTTTTTCTATTGCCGGCGTTTCAGTCGGAAGTTTAATTATTCACATAGCAATACAATTATTATTCAAATTTTAACTAGAAAAAAAAAAACGAAAAAATATAACAAACAAAAGATTGTAAATTTAAATCAAACTAATAAATTAAGAGAGAAAAAAAACAAAAATGGTAACAAAAAAAAACAGTTTGGTAGTCCTAGTCTCTAATATACATACCTTTGCGGTATAAATTTTTTTTTCTAAAAAAAAACGATCGACGGAGCCCTAATTTCTTACCCCTAAAGAGCTCTATGGAGGTAACGGTTAGGACCTTGCACCAAAATATATTACGGGCCCGAACGCGATACTTCCAACCGTTCTCTTTTTTTTGGTACCTCACAAAAAAAGCAAAAATAAAAACTTGCTGAGATGAACTAAAAAAAACTTCCACGCCTGTATCACTTAAATAAATTATTTAATTTGGAAATTACAAAAAAAACTTAACTATAGGACAATCACAAACACAAAAAGATCCACCGGGTAAGTAGGTTACATATGGGTATTATAGGTAGATGTTTTAGCGTATCTATTATTGATCGCTATTTCCGCTATAGCTATTTTCGTTTCTAGTAAGAACTCCTTTTTTCTTGTTTGGTTCTTTAATTTTTAGATTTTTAATTCCTTCAATTTCTTTATTTTTAAATTTCCTTTTATTTCAATTTTCCTTTAAATTTCATTCAATTTCAAATTTTTCTTTCAAATTTCTTTATTTTTCTTTTAAATAATGTATTATTATCTTTTTTTTCTGGCGGCGGCCCAGCTTTCTGCAATCGATTCGGGCCGCCGAGAATTAAATTTGGCATAAAAAAAAACTAAAATAATATAAATGAGTTTCTAGACTTTACTTTTACAATTCACTAAACTCACCACCTTAACTTGTTGTTTACTTCTTTGTTTTTCTTTTCCTTTTGTTTTTTTTTCTTCCAGAATTGTTGACTGGAGTTTAAATTAATCTAATTTTCCACTGCACACTTTCTTTCCTATAAGGAATTAATTTTTCATTTTTATTTGAAACTATTTAAATTTAAGAAAAATACCAGAAATTGAATTTGAATTTAAATTTGAATATACACTTTCACTTTCTTTATACGCCTCTCTGTGGAAGTTGGAAGTTGGCTAAATGAGGGTGTGCTAGAATTAAGACCCACACCGGCAAAAGTATATTCAGCCGATGTATCCCTAACAGGAATATCATCCGATCCCCATATCTACCCAGTGTATTAATTCACTCACATCATCAAACCCAAATAGTGGGAGGCCATACATGTGTTAGTATACCTCCAACAAAATAGGGGTATTATTATTACTAAGGTGTGTTCGAAGGTCAAAAATGGGGGAGACCTGTGAAACAGAACAACATGAGACCAGAACACTACAAATATCACAACACTTAATTACAAATTTACAACAAAACATATAACTTATAACAAATAATAACATGCACAACTGGTCGTTCAAGAAGTCTGAATACGAACATAAGACAAAACTACGATCACAAGATTTCAGGTCACACGCAACTTAACTTATCTAATGCCATACTCGGAGTAGGAAACAAACCCCAACTCCCTTGAACACACCTATTCCTTTTGAACACACCTATTACTTTACATCCGTGTAGAGTTTGGAGAACTGTCAGCCAACGACAACATTCTCGTCAAAAGTCAAAACACGACGGCGCTTTCCACTGGTAAGTTTATATTTACTTTTCCCTTTTTATTTTGATTATTATTTTTATTTCATATTCTGTATATTTTCATTTCTTTTTTTTCAGAAATTTTTAGGCGTCCGCAACAAAATTTGTTGCTTATTGAGATATATTCTCGATAAGCAGCAAAAAATAGAAATTTTCGGCCGCCTGAGAAAGGAATACAAGCGAAGGCAATAACGGGACACTCAATGGACGCGGAGGTAAGTTTATAAATTTCTATTTGTTTTACTTTATACTAATTATTTTTTTCTTTTCAGATATCTTGGCTGATTAAGTAACTGTGGGGAAAAACCCACGTTAAAAGCCGGGCAATGCATTTGGTGCAACGTTTAAGTTAAGGTAAGTCTTTCATAAGTAATTCAAAATGATTATCCCTCATACAATTTTTTTTTTCAGCTGTACCTCTAGAGGGCAATGACCCGGACCTCTTAACTCCCGACCTATCTCAACTTGGATGATATTGGCTGCGTTTAAACTCGTGTTGGATAGGGTATCTTGGATAAGTGGATTTTTAGATACCTTGTTGAACGAGTTGAGAAACATTTAAGCTTTGAAGTCAAAATTGTTGTGAGATAAAACATTTAATGGATAATTCAACAAATTCATCGGACGGTGATGAATTGATAGGTGCGTATCAATTTAATATAAGAGATAACCTTAATCTGTAATCTATGTTAAATTTCCTCTTAGCTCAATTGGAATTCTATACGTTTAATAATTTTCTTGCGAAATCTTCGGTTTTAAACGATTTACGTTTAACAGAAAACTATCCTAACAGAAAAGAGGACTATTGCATAGTGACAATATATAAAAATACCTTCTAAAATTCGGAGGCAAATAGCTTCTTTATCGTCTATTATGTACAGAACATCCTCAAATACAGCTTCAACTAACATTGTGTATCTTTTTGGTTTACCCACAAATATAAAAAGCTGAAATCAATTTCCGAGTTTCTTGAAATTCAACGAGGTGTTGAATCAGCTGTTCTGTCAGATGCATACACACCCCGGAAATTCTTGGATTCCTTTTTGGACATCTCAGCTGGTTTTGATGAGCCATTATTTAACACGTAAAACACTGACAAAAAGGTATCCGGATACTCTATCTGTCTGAGATTGAAAGCAGCCATTAGGTGCGATTTGTTTTTAATATAAATGGTGATTAATCAATTCGACATGTGAAATAAATTAACATATATACACATAAATATCTATAGGTACATCTAACAATCAATATTAATTTTCCAGGTTTTTTTTTCCGAGACTGCCAAGACCCCCACCTGCTGGAGCGACCTTAGTGTCGACGTTTACGAAGCTGGGAGGCATACACTTTTGGAGATGCGGGCCGGAGGTGCCTGCTAGAGACCGATGAGCAAGAACCAAGCTGGTATATCATGTGAAGTATAAAGTGCATACAAAAAGACTATATTTACTTTGCCGTACCTAATAATTTTCCTATATTTTTTTTTTTTTCAGGAATCCCACTATGAAACCAGTCAACAATTTTTTTATTAACGTCATCTCTATCCGCCACCACTATGAATTTCTACGGTAAAGCACCCATACACCAATCAAATATTTATCGGTGAGTGATCTTTTTTTTTATTACTTTATTTTAGGCAATTAGGTTATAGATAGAAATTTAAAAAAAAAAGAGGTTTAAATTATTAAATTAACAAATAAATAAATAAATAAATACACAAATAAATGAATAAATAAATAAGTTAATAGTGTTAATAATTTTGTAATATCACAGATCATAGTTAATAAATAAATAAAATAAAAAGTAACTAAGTTAATAAAATTAGTAAATTAAGTATCACAGGTTTAAAAGATAAAGGTTTTAAGCTAAGTTAAAAGAAAATGTAAATATCACAGATACAAAAAGTCTTAAAGCTATCAGTCTTATTAGAATTAATAAAGTTGGTAAAAGTATCACAGATGGAGTGGTTAAACCATTTTATCACAGATGTTAAATAAAAAGTTAAGATATTAGTAAATAAATAAATGAATAGTACTTAAGTTAATAAAATCAGTAATTAATGTAAATATCACAGATCGTAGATTTTAATCATTGCGGATGCCTACAATTAATATCACCGATATTATTGACTAAGTGTATCCTTATATATATTCAAATGAATAGACTAGATAGGGAAATCCATGCAATAAATAAATGATAACTACCAATCAACAAATCTGTCTTTTTTTTTCAAGTAAGATATTTTCAGGTATAAGGTGACTATAGTTTTTCTTTTTAAAAAATTGTTTTTCTTTATAAGAATAGAAATGTGTGCCGAGTGTTTTAAAGGAATAATTTCGTAAAAATAAATAAACTAAAAGTGATTCAGTCGGGTACTAAGTGAATCAAAAAAACACATTTAAGGAAGTCCATGATAAACGGGCAATATGCTTAGTTTTTTTTTTCATCGACGGACGTTTCGGTTTACGGTTTTGCAGCCAACAACGAAAATAGAAATACGAAAAGAATAAAAAAAAGATGGTGAGTTTCACTTAAGATTATCTAGCTAAGAGACCTAATTTCTTCGCTAATACAAAAAAAAGTAAACTATTAAAAAATCTAGTTGTAACAAAAAAAAATATTTAACTAAACCTTACAAAAAAAAGAAATTGTCAAAAAAAAGATACAAAAATGAATAAATAATGTAATGACGAAAAAACGTAAGCTTAACGAAAGTAGAATAAGAAAAATGAAAATGATAAATTAAAAAAATTAACTTAAGAAAAATAAATTAATCAAAAAAAAGAAACCAAAAGGTAAACTTAACGAAAATAGAATAAGACGAAGAAAGAAAAAAATAAATTGGAAAATCTAAATCAAGAACAATAAATTAATACAAAATGTAAACCTAACGAAAATAGAATAAGAAGAAATGAAAAAGATAAATTGTAAAAAAAAATAAATTAATCAAAAAACCAAATGTAACTTAAATAAAACCTGTACACCAAATAATAAATATATAAATAAGATAACCAAAAAAACTGTAAACTATAAACTTGAACCAAAAAAAAATATAATTGTAACAAAAAGATATATAAATACTGAAAAGTTTAATAAATAATTTAAAAAAAATAATAAATAACTAAAGAAATTTGTAATAACTAATAAATAACGAAAACACGTAAATAAATAATGTAAACGTAAAAAGTAAAGAAAAATATTGTGAATAAATAACGAATTTTTCAGAAACTGTACGTAAACTTACCAAAAAAAAATATCAAAGAATTATAATTACCAAAAGAAATAAACTACAAGTCTTGTTCTAAATATAGTCAACAAAAATGTACCTTACTAAAAAAAATATGTAAACCAAAAATTGTACTACTTGCTTGAACTTATGTCACAACAAGAAAAAAATTAAATTAAATAACCAAACAAAAATATAAGGAATAAAGTAACGATAATCAAGAAACTTTTATGTTCTTTAAAATCTTGAGTATATTTTTTTTTCCTCAAAAAAAAACACTAAGATCTTTCTTTTATTGTTTCCTTTTATGTTTTCATAATATTTCAACTTCAGAATTTTATCTTAAAAAAACTGAATTGAAAATAAAAAAAAATCAAAACAAGATATATTTACGAAAAAAACAGGATTAACAAAAATATGTACTTGTGTAACGAAAAAAAAACTATAACTTTAGAAAATTAGAAAATTTCCTGTAGAAAGAAAAAAAATTTGAATAACAAAAAAAATAATTAACTGAAATTCAAACAAATACCCAAAAGAAACACCAGTACAAAAACACTCAAACAATCAAGCAATTAATTCGACAATTGTAACTTGATAACTTAAATTTTCAAGATTTTGGTAGATATTTTAATGGTTCGCGTTCGTATCAAGTATTTTGGCATAAGCTATATCTGTATTAATGTTAATTAATTATAAGTAAAAAAACGTAGATATAGATTTAGGGTTTTCAATTTTATAAGCATTCGGGGTGCCTTAGGTAGCTTCAGGACGACTTGGTATGACCCTACTGACGATATCGCTGCGAAGAAAAGACATCAGACGGACAGACAAAACTTCCCCTGATGTGACCATAATAGGATAGGAAAACTACTAGAAACACAAACAAATTACATTACTAAGTTTTTCCCTACCGTTCCCGCAATCCTAGACAGTCTCAAGGGACCTTGCTAGAAGACATGAAACGGTAGGATAAAACTCACACAAAATTTTGGAACGATGATGTCGGACTACACGTCTCGCACAATCAATCGTCCAAGTAGAAAACAAGACTAGGAATAGAAAGTTGAAAAATTAGAAAAATAGAAAAGTAAAAAAAAAGTTAGGATCAGAATAGGTAAAAGACAAAACGAAAATGTACTGACTGACCTTACTCAAGCTTTCGCAAAGGAACGTCGCGATACACCTAGGTTCGCCTGTGGCCTTCCTGGTGCAGACATACGCCCTTTGCAAAAACTCCAGTAATACCAGAAAGAACATTACACTCATTAACCGCAGTCACTGTGAATTTTCAAACACTCGTCGCGATACGCCTAGGTACGCCTGTGGCCTTCCTGACGCAGACATACGAGGTTTAAAAATCCACAGCAAGTTTGGTTGGGACAGTACGACATAAAAAAAAACTGAAACTAGTACAACATACACTAATTCGCCAATAAAAAATGTTCCAACTGGGTTGGAACACCCTTTAAAAAACGTTGGGCGCCATTTTGTTGCGAGGCAAGAGGAGGTAAGGAGGTGGGTAAAGTGGAAGGGTAGGATAAGGATGAGGTAGGACAAAGAGATAGGAAGAGTTGGAAAAGGTTAGGTTGGAATGTTGAGCTCCGGGGGACGCGGCCTGCTTGCGTTGCACGGCGTCAGCTCGTCGGACGGGGGGGATCTTGCCCCCGAAACTCAACCTCGCCTGCAGACAAAAACATAAATCAGGCCAAGGAAGGGGGAAAGGGTAAGGAAACATAAACGGACGGACTATGGCACTTCAGGGCACTGCGGATGTTGTGCAGTGAGGCCATTACCCACCCTACCTTTAGGTGTCCGCGGCCAGTGTTGGACACCCCCAATATTGTTGGTCGTTTGTCGGCTTCAGGTCATCTCATTTACATGTCCGCTCTGCTACCCTCGACACCCCTGAAAAGAGACTTAAGTTCTCATGGTTTCGCTTGGGCGAAACATAAAAAAAAACTTTTTTTTTCTATTGCCGGCGTTTCAGTCGGAAGTTTAATTATTCACATAGCAATACAATTATTATTCAAATTTTAACTAGAAAAAAAAAAAACGAAAAAATATAACAAACAAAAGATTGTAAATTTAAATCAAACTAATAAATTAAGAGAGAAAAAAAACAAAAATGGTAACAAAAAAAAACAGTTTGGTAGTCCTAGTCTCTAATATACATACCTTTGCGATATAAATTTTTTTTTCTAAAAAAAAACGATCGACGGAGCCCTAATTTCTTACCCCTAAAGAGCTCTATGGAGGTAACGGTTAGGACCTTGCACCAAAATATATTACGGGCCCGAACGCGACACTTCCAACCGTTCTCTTTTTTTTGGTACCTCACAAAAAAAGCAAAAATAAAAACTTACTGAGATGAACTAAAAAAAACTTCCACGCCTGTATCACTTAAATAAATTATTTAATTTGGAAACTACAAAAAAAACTTAACTATAGGACAATCACAAACACAAAAAGATCCACCGGGTAAGTAGGTTACATATGGGTATTATAGGTAGATGTTTTAGCGTATCTATTATTGATCGCTATTTCCGCTATAGCTATTTTCGTTTCTAGTAAGAACTCCTTTTTTCTTGTTTGGTTCTTTAATTTTTAGATTTTTAATTCCTTCAATTTCTTTATTTTTAAATTTCCTTTTATTTCAATTTTCCTTTAAATTTCATTCAATTTCAAATTTTTCTTTCAAATTTCTTTATTTTTCTTTTAAATAATATATTATTATCTTTTTTTTCTGGCGGCGGCCCAGCTTTCTGCAATCGATTCGGGCCGCCGAGAATTAAATTTGGCATAAAAAAAACTAAAATAATATAAATGAGTTTCTAGACTTTACTTTTACAATTCACTAAACTCACCACCTTAACTTGTTGTTTACTTCTTTGTTTTTCTTTTCCTTTTGTTTTTTTTTCTTCCAGAATTGTTGACTGGAGTTTAAATTAATCTAATTTTCCACTGCACACTTTCTTTCCTATAAGGAATTAATATTTCATTTTTATTTGAAACTATTTAAATTTAAGAAAAATACCAGAAATTGAATTTGAATTTAAATTTGAATATACACTTTCACTTTCTTTATACGCCTCTCTGTGGAAGTTGGAAGTTGGCTAAATGAGGGTGTGCTAGAATTAAGACCCACACCGGCAAAAGTATATTCAGCCGATGTATCCCTAACAGGAATATCATCCGATCCCCATATCTACCCAGTGTATTAATTCACTCACATCATCAAACCCAAATAGTGGGAGGCCATACATGTGTTAGTATACCTCCAACAAAATAGGGGTATTATTATTACTAAGGTGTGTTCGAAGGTCAAAAATGGGGGAGACCTGTGAAACAGAACAACATGAGACCAGAACACTACAAATATCACAACACTTAATTACAAATTTACAACAAAACATATAACTTATAACAAATAATAACATGCACAACTGGTCGTTCAAGAAGTCTGAATACGAACATAAGACAAAACTACGATCACAAGATTTCAGGTCACACGCAACTTAACTTATCTAATGCCATACTCGGAGTAGGAAACAAACCCCAACTCCCTTGAACACACCTATTCCTTTTGAACACACCTATTACTTTACATCCGTGTAGAGTTTGGAGAACTGTCAGCCAACGACAACATTCTCGTCAAAAGTCAAAACACGACGGCGCTTTCCACTGGTAAGTTTATATTTACTTTTCCCTTTTTATTTTGATTATTATTTTTTATTTTTATTTCATATTCTGTATATTTTCATTTCTTTTTTTTCAGAAATTTTTAGGCGTCCGCAACAAAATTTGTTGCTTATTGAGATATATTCTCGATAAGCAGCAAAAAATAGAAGTTTTCGGCCGCCTGAGAAAGGAATACAAGCGAAGGCAATAACGGGACACTCAATGGACGCGGAGGTAAGTTTATAAATTTCTATTTGTTTTACTTTATACTAATTATTTTTTTCTTTTCAGATATCTTGGCTGATTAAGTAACTGTGGGGAAAAACCCACGTTAAAAGCCGGGCAATGCATTTGGTGCAACGTTTAAGTTAAGGTAAGTCTTTCATAAGTAATTCAAAATGATTATCCCTCATACAATTTTTTTTTTCAGCTGTACCTCTAGAGGGCAATGACCCGGACCTCTTAACTCCCGACCTATCTCAACTTGGATGATATTGGCTGCGTTTAAACTCGTGTTGGATAGGGTATCTTGGATAGGTGGATTTTTAGATACCTTGTTGAACGAGTTGAGAAACATTTAAGCTTTGAAGTCAAAATTGTTGTGAGATAAAACATTTAATGGATAATTCAACAAATTCATCGGACGGTGATGAATTGATAGGTGCGTATCAATTTAATATAAGAGATAACCTTAATCTGTAATCTATGTTAAATTTCCTCTTAGCTCAATGGGAATTCTATACGTTTAATAATTTTCTTGCGAAATCTTCGGTTTTAAACGATTTACGTTTAACAGAAAACTATCCTAACAGAAAAGAGGACTATTGCATAGTGACAATATATAAAAATACCTTCTAAAATTCGGAGGCAAATAGCTTCTTTATCGTCTATTATGTACAGAACATCCTCAAATACAGCTTCAACTAACATTGTGTATCTTTTTGGTTTACCCACAAATATAAAAAGCTGAAATCAATTTCCGAGTTTCTTGAAATTCAACGAGGTGTTGAATCAGCTGTTCTGTCAGATGCATACACACCCCGGAAATTCTTGGATTCCTTTTTGGACATCTCAGCTGGTTTTGATGAGCCATTATTTAACACGTAAAACACTGACAAAAAGGTATCCGGATACTCTATCTGTCTGAGATTGAAAGCAGCCATTAGGTGCGATTTGTTTTTAATATAAATGGTGATTAATCAATTCGACATGTGAAATAAATTAACATATATACACATAAATATCTATAGGTACATCTAACAATCAATATTAATTTTCCAGGTTTTTTTTTCCGAGACTGCCAAGACCCCCACCTGCTGGAGCGACCTTAGTGTCGACGTTTACGAAGCTGGGAGGCATACACTTTTGGAGATGCGGGCCGGAGGTGCCTGCTAGAGACCGATGAGCAAGAACCAAGCTGGTATATCATGTGAAGTATAAAGTGCATACAAAAAGACTATATTTACTTTGCCGTACCTAATAATTTTCCTATATTTTTTTTTTTCAGGAATCCCACTATGAAACCAGTCAACAATTTTTTTATTAACGTCATCTCTATCCGCCACCACTATGAATTTCTACGGTAAAGCACCCATACACCAATCAAATATTTATCGGTGAGTGATCTTTTTTTTTATTACTTTATTTTAGGCAATTAGGTTATAGATAGAAATTTAAAAAAAAAAGAGGTTTAAATTATTAAATTAACAAATAAATAAATAAATAAATACACAAATAAATGAATAAATAAATAAGTTAATAGTGTTAATAATTTTGTAATATCACAGATCATAGTTAATAAATAAATAAAATAAAAAGTAACTAAGTTAATAAAATAAGTAAATTAAGTATCACAGGTTTAAAAGATAAAGGTTTTAAGCTAAGTTAAAAGAAAATGTAAATATCACAGATACAAAAAGTCTTAAAGCTATCAGTCTTATTAGAATTAATAAAGTTGGTAAAAGTATCACAGATGGAGTGGTTAAACCATTTTATCACAGATGTTAAATAAAAAGTTAAGATATTAGTAAATAAATAAATGAATAGTACTTAAGTTAATAAAATCAGTAATTAATGTAAATATCACAGATCGTAGATTTTAATCATTGCGGATGCCTACAATTAATATCACCGATATTATTGACTAAGTGTATCCTTATATATATTCAAATGAATAGACTAGATAGGGAAATCCATGCAATAAATAAATGATAACTACCAATCAACAAATCTGTCTTTTTTTTTCAAGTAAGATATTTTCAGGTATAAGGTGACTATAGTTTTTCTTTTTAAAAAATTGTTTTTCTTTATAAGAATAGAAATGTGTGCCGAGTGTTTTAAAGGAATAATTTCGTAAAAATAAATAAACTAAAAGTGATTCAGTCGGGTACTAAGTGAATCAAAAAAACACATTTAAGGAAGTCCATGATAAACGGGCAATATGCTTAGTTTTTTTTTCATCGACGGACGTTTCGGTTTACGGTTTTGCAGCCAACAACGAAAATAGAAATACGAAAAGAATAAAAAAAAGATGGTGAGTTTCACTTAAGATTATCTAGCTAAGAGACCTAATTTCTTCGCTAATACAAAAAAAAGTAAACTATTAAAAAATCTAGTTGTAACAAAAAAAATATTTAACTAAACCTTACAAAAAAAAGAAATTGTCAAAAAAAAGATACAAAAATGAATAAATAATGTAATGACGAAAAAACGTAAGCTTAACGAAAGTAGAATAAGAAAAATGAAAATGATAAATTAAAAAAATTAACTTAAGAAAAATAAATTAATCAAAAAAAAGAAACCAAAAGGTAAACTTAACGAAAATAGAATAAGACGAAGAAAGAAAAAAATAAATTGGAAAATCTAAATCAAGAACAATAAATTAATAGAAAATGTAAACCTAACGAAAATAGAATAAGAAGAAATGAAAAAGATAAATTGTAAAAAAAAATAAATTAATCAAAAAACCAAATGTAACTTAAATAAAACCTGTACACCAAATAATAAATATATAAATAAGATAACCAAAAAAACTGTAAACTATAAACTTGAACCAAAAAAAAATATAATTGTAACAAAAAGATATATAAATACTGAAAAGTTTAATAAATAATTAAAAAAAAATAATAAATAACTAAAGAAATTTGTAATAACTAATAAATAACGAAAACACGTAAATAAATAATGTAAACGTAAAAAGTAAAGAAAAATATTGTGAATAAATAACGAATTTTTCAGAAACTGTACGTAAACTTACCAAAAAAAAATATCAAAGAATTATAATTACCAAAAGAAATAAACTACAAGTCTTGTTCTAAATATAGTCAACAAAAATGTACCTTACTAAAAAAAATATGTAAACCAAAAATTGTACTACTTGCTTGAACTTATGTCACAACAAGAAAAAAATTAAATTAAATAACCAAACAAAAATATAAGGAATAAAGTAACGATAATCAAGAAACTTTTATGTTCTTTAAAATCTTGAGTATATTTTTTTTTCCTCAAAAAAAAACACTAAGATCTTTCTTTTATTGTTTCCTTTTATGTTTTCATAATATTTCAACTTCAGAATTTTATCTTAAAAAAACTGAATTGAAAATAAAAAAAAATCAAAACAAGATATATTTACGAAAAAACAGGATTAACAAAAATATGTACTTGTGTAACGAAAAAAAAACTATAACTTTAGAAAATTAGAAAATTTCCTGTAGAAAGAAAAAAAATTTGAATAACAAAAAAAATAATTAACTGAAATTCAAACAAATACCCAAAAGAAACACCAGTACAAAAACACTCAAACAATCAAGCAATTAATTCGACAATTGTAACTTGATAACTTAAATTTTTAAGATTTTGGTAGATATTTTAATGGTTCGCGTTCGTATCAAGTATTTTGGCATAAGCTATATCTGTATTAATGTTAATTAATTATAAGTAAAAAAACGTAGATATAGATTTAGGGTTTTCAATTTTATAAGCATTCGGGGTGCCTTAGGTAGCTTCAGGACGACTTGGTATGACCCTACTGACGATATCGCTGCGAAGAAAAGACATCAGACGGACAGACAAAACTTCCCCTGATGTGACCATAATAGGATAGGAAAACTACTAGAAACACAAACAAATTACATTACTAAGTTTTTCCCTACCGTTCCCGCAATCCTAGACAGTCTCAAGGGACCTTGCTAGAAGACATGAAACGGTAGGATAAAACTCACACAAAATTTTGGAACGATGATGTCGGACTACACGTCTCGCACAATCAATCGTCCAAGTAGAAAACAAGACTAGGAATAGAAAGTTGAAAAATTAGAAAAATAGAAAAGTAAAAAAAAAGTTAGGATCAGAATAGGTAAAAGACAAAACGAAAATGTACTGACTGACCTTACTCAAGCTTTCGCAAAGGAACGTCGCGATACACCTAGGTTCGCCTGTGGCCTTCCTGGTGCAGACATACGCCCTTTGCAAAAACTCCAGTAATACCAGAAAGAACATTACACTCATTAACCGCAGTCACTGTGAATTTTCAAACACTCGTCGCGATACGCCTAGGTACGCCTGTGGCCTTCCTGACGCAGACATACGAGGTTTAAAAATCCACAGCAAGTTTGGTTGGGACAGTACGACATAAAAAAAAACTGAAACTAGTACAACATACACTAATTCGCCAATAAAAAATGTTCCAACTGGGTTGGAACACCCTTTAAAAAACGTTGGGCGCCATTTTGTTGCGAGGCAAGAGGAGGTAAGGAGGTGGGTAAAGTGGAAGGGTAGGATAAGGATGAGGTAGGACAAAGAGATAGGAAGAGTTGGAAAAGGTTAGGTTGGAATGTTGAGCTCCGGGGGACGCGGCCTGCTTGCGTTGCACGGCGTCAGCTCGTCGGACGGGGGGATCTTGCCCCCGAAACTCAACCTCGCCTGCAGACAAAAACATAAATCAGGCCAAGGAAGGGGGAAAGGGTAAGGAAACATAAACGGACGGACTATGGCACATCAGGGCACTGCGGATGTTGTGCAGTGAGGCCATTACCCACCCTACCTTTAGGTGTCCGCGGCCAGTGTTGGACACCCCCAATATTGTTGGTCGTTTGTCGGCTTCAGGTCATCTCATTTACATGTCCGCTCTGCTACCCTCGACACCCCTGAAAAGAGACTTAAGTTCTCATTGTTTCGCTTGGGCGAAACATAAAAAAAAACTTTTTTTTCTATTGCCGGCGTTTCAGTCGGAAGTTTAATTATTCACATAGCAATACAATTATTATTCAAATTTTAACTAGAAAAAAAAAACGAAAAAATATAACAAACAAAAGATTGTAAATTTAAATCAAACTAATAAATTAAGAGAGAAAAAAAACAAAAATGGTAACAAAAAAAAACAGTTTGGTAGTCCTAGTCTCTAATATACATACCTTTGCGGTATAAATTTTTTTTTCTAAAAAAAAACGATCGACGGAGCCCTAATTTCTTACCCCTAAAGAGCTCTATGGAGGTAACGGTTAGGACCTTGCACCAAAATATATTACGGGCCCGAACGCGACACTTCCAACCGTTCTCTTTTTTTTGGTACCTCACAAAAAAAGCAAAAATAAAAACTTACTGAGATGAACTAAAAAAAACTTCCACGCCTGTATCACTTAAATAAATTATTTAATTTGGAAACTACAAAAAAAACTTAACTATAGGACAATCACAAACACAAAAAGATCCACCGGGTAAGTAGGTTACATATGGGTATTATAGGTAGATGTTTTAGCGTATCTATTATTGATCGCTATTTCCGCTATAGCTATTTTCGTTTCTAGTAAGAACTCCTTTTTTCTTGTTTGGTTCTTTAATTTTTAGATTTTTAATTCCTTCAATTTCTTTATTTTTAAATTTCCTTTTATTTCAATTTTCCTTTAAATTTCATTCAATTTCAAATTTTTCTTTCAAATTTCTTTATTTTTCTTTTAAATAATATATTATTATCTTTTTTTTCTGGCGGCGGCCCAGCTTTCTGCAATCGATTCGGGCCGCCGAGAATTAAATTTGGCATAAAAAAAACTAAAATAATATAAATGAGTTTCTAGACTTTACTTTTACAATTCACTAAACTCACCACCTTAACTTGTTGTTTACTTCTTTGTTTTTCTTTTCCTTTTGTTTTTTTTTCTTCCAGAATTGTTGACTGGAGTTTAAATTAATCTAATTTTCCACTGCACACTTTCTTTCCTATAAGGAATTAATTTTTCATTTTTATTTGAAACTATTTAAATTTAAGAAAAATACCAGAAATTGAATTTGAATTTAAATTTGAATATACACTTTCACTTTCTTTATACGCCTCTCTGTGGAAGTTGGAAGTTGGCTAAATGAGGGTGTGCTAGAATTAAGACCCACACCGGCAAAAGTATATTCAGCCGATGTATCCCTAACAGGAATATCATCCGATCCCCATATCTACCCAGTGTATTAATTCACTCACATCATCAAACCCAAATAGTGGGAGGCCATACATGTGTTAGTATACCTCCAACAAAATAGGGGTATTATTATTACTAAGGTGTGTTCGAAGGTCAAAAATGGGGGAGACCTGTGAAACAGAACAACATGAGACCAGAACACTACAAACATCACAACACTTAATTACAAATTTACAACAAAACATATAACTTATAACAAATAATAACATGCACAACTGGTCGTTCAAGAAGTCTGAATACGAACATAAGACAAAACTACGATCACAAGATTTCAGGTCACACGCAACTTAACTTATCTAATGCCATACTCGGAGTAGGAAACAAACCCAAACTCCCTTGAACACACCTATTCCTTTTGAACACACCTATTACTTTACATCCGTGTAGAGTTTGGAGAACTGTCAGCCAACGACAACATTCTCGTCAAAAGTCAAAACACGACGGCGCTTTCCACTGGTAAGTTTATATTTACTTTTCCCTTTTTATTTTGATTATTATTTTTATTTCATATTCTGTATATTTTCATTTCTTTTTTTTCAGAAATTTGTAGGCGTCCGCAACAGTTCTTATAAGTTTTTTTGATTGTAGCTAAAAAGTGTGAATGCAACTTTCTTACTCACACTTCAAGGATTCCAGGAAGGTATAAACCATTCCTGTAGGTACATTATTGTACCAAGGACACGACCGAATGAGTTCGAATGTTTGCATTTTTAAGCATTTTTGATAGGAAAATGCAAACATTCGAACTCATTCGGTCGTGTCCTTGGTACAATAATGTACCTACAGGAATGGTTTATACCTTCCTGGAATCCTTGAAGTGTGAGTAAGAAAGTTGCATTCACACTTTTTAGCTACAATCAACAAAACTTATAAGAACACGTCCAAGTGAGTTCGAATCCTTGAAGTGTGAGTAAGAAAGTTGCATTCACACTTTTTAGCTACAATCAAAAAAAACTTATAAGAACACTTCCAAGTGAGTTCCAATGTGGTGCGGAAATTGGTTCAAATGAGGATACCATATTGTGTCTACTTGCAAATTTAAAAATTTGAATCGATATTTGACGGTGTTTCCCTTTGATTAGAAATGAAAATTGTATACTGATCGATCGGGAATCATACAAAGAATTTTTTTTGAGAAAAAAAAGTGTAATTGCCCATTTATTTTTCTCTAAAAATGTATTTTCTTATTTTATTTCTTATTTTGACGGAAATTCATTTTCCCGAACAGCTGATACTTTCATGTTCACCACAGCAATTTAATAAAAAAAACATCTGTCAAAACAAGTAAATACACCGCATCGAATTGTTGTTGGATTTCACATTTCAAAATGGACGTAATGTCAAAATTACAAATACAAAAGTGTAAACAAATGGGTGTTGGAGGGTAAAACGTACGAAAGATTCCGGTCTTTATATGGTGTGTCTATGATCAGTAGTATCAAACTGCAGCTTAAAGCTAGCCATAGACGATGAACATGTTGGTGTGATTTGTTGGTGTTGGGCTGAAAATCATTTGTGTATGGGCATGAAATATTTTATAAACCGTGAAGTTGTGGCTAACATGTTGGGTGTGTATGGGCAAGTTTACAACACGTTTTGAAGTTTATCAACATGTTCGTCGTGTATGGCGTTGTGGGACAACAATTCGTCATTTGTGTTGTTATTTTCAATGAGTTAACGTGTCGTCGCAATGCATCATCCGCACTTCTATCGCACATCTTGACTTCACGACAGTCACAAAAAAATTAAGTTTATAAACATGTTGGGCCGTGTATGGCGAAGTGCTGCCCAACAAATCACACCATCATGTTCATTGTCTGTGGCTAGCTTAAAAGTAAAACTCCTAAACTGATCGTCACTGACTACTAAAAGAAACATCAAATACCTGAGTCAACTTTTAAGAATTGCTAAGGTCCAACCCAGTGTAGTGCCCGTAGCGTGATGGTTAGTGCGTTGGACTGTCATGCAAGGGGTCTTGGGTTCAATCCCTGCCTGTGCCACCTTAATTAAAAAATTCACGGGTACTGCCTCTTGCGAGGAATTGACAAATCCTCCAAGAGTAATTCTTGTCATGAAAAAGTGCTTTCTCAAAATTAGCCGTTCGGATTCGGCATATAAACTGTAGGTCCCTTCCATCTCTGACAACATTACTCGCACACAGGAATGGTTGAGAGTTGTAAGTCACTAGGCCCTGGTTCTTCATGGACTGTTGCGCCACCTAATTGATTGATTGAAGGTCCAACCCACATGCCAGGAATGTACTACAAAAAGCCAGCTTTGCCTTCCATATTCTCCATCCATTAATAAAGCTTCTCTTTATTAATAATCTTACCGGACAAAATCAACATACCAAGATCCTAACATAAATTTCAGCCAATTGTATGCTTGAAACCGGGATATTGAAGTCTATTTAATGGAGTCTTCGTCATTTTGATAGGTCAGTACGTGACCTTTGTGAATGTTAGAAACTATCTTTCGTGCTTGTTCAGAAATCATTTGCAGGAGCTTCAAGAAGCAAAAGTATGCCTACCTTATATAACTTAGATAATGTGTAATCTATCAAAAGAGACGAGTTATTGTGAACGATACTTCAACTTGATCGATGGTAACATGGCGTCGGCGGTAATGATGACACGAGAGTTCAGACCCTATGTCATAGGTATGGATTTTAGTTACAACTGACCACTCTAGTCCCAATTGTCGGCAGACATTATTATCCTTGAGCTCATCTACAGAAATGATTTAAGAAATTGTTCCTTAGTAGAACTTTCTAGGGAAAATAGTCAAAGTACACGTCATTAATGGCACCATAAAGTTTAGCTTTCAAAAATGCTGAATAAAATACAATTCAAAGCAGTCTATCTATTTCCTTAATCTCGAAAATTAAGCTCCAAATCCTTTAACGAATATCGAATGCATACAAAGATTGTTTATTTTGACTAAACTAATTTAAATTATTATATTATCTCCAGTGTTTATAATAAAATGTTTATTTATCATTTTTTTGTTCGGCTTCCTCTAGCATTAAACTTTTTATTCCAACTTTTTTGAGCTCTTCTATTAAGTCACCACTTTGATGCATTTGCAGAACAATATCGCATCCTCCAATAAATTCTCCGTTGATAAATATTTGAGGGATAGTTGGCCAGTTGCTGTAGTCTTTAACCCCTTAAAAGATTAAATCAAACGTCATGACTATCAGAAATATCACAAGACCTACCTTGTCTTAGATCTTCGCTTTGTAATACATCATGTGCATCATAGGAAACACCATGCATTCGCATGATTTGCACCACCGCATTACTAAATCCACACCGTGGTTGCTCCGGATTACCTTTCATAAAAACAACAACTTTACTTGTCCGTACCAGTTTGTCAAATGTATTTTTGTCAAATTTCAAATCTTTTCCAGAACTGAAAACTCTGTTCTGTTTAAAACTGCTACATATTAAATTATGTTTAAAAATATGACGACAATTCAAAGTCAATGCCATTTCAATGGTATAAAATATTTACAAATTATTATGAAGTGTTTTATAACACGTAATAGCTAATATACAATAGAAGAAGATCAAAAATACTCAATTTAGAAAGATGGAAATCAAAACCACTAGTAAAGATATAAATCCTCGGTAGCCATATTGGTTTGCCTACAAGCTAAACCGGAAACTGGCCTCATAAAGTATTTCTTAGTGTGCGTGTAATTTCTCTTCTAATTTATGAAATTTCTCCTAAGAACTCAGTAATTGTGTCTATGTATGCGTGAAAACACGTCAATTTTTCTCGTTGAATTCGTCCACATTACAAATACAACAATGTAAACAAATTGGCTTGGAGGGTGATACGTACGAAGGATTTATATCTTCATATAGAGTGTTTTTGATGGAAATCTTAAGCGTCCAATACACGATACAATCTATCGTACCGACTTGAGTTGTACCCATGATACAACATCATGGCCTTGTATGAATGTTCGAATGTTTGCATTTTCCTATCAAAAATGTTTAAAAATGCAAACATTCGAACTCATTCGGTCGTGTCCTTGGTACAATAATGTACCTACAGGAATGGTTTATACCTTCCTGGAATCCTTGAAGTGTGAGTAAGAAAGTTGCATTCACACTTTTTAGCTACAATCAAAAAAAACTTATAAGAACACTTCCAAGTGAGTTCCAATGCGGTGCGGAAATTGGTTCAAATGAGGATACCATATTGTGCCTACTTGCAAATTTAAAAATTTGAATCGATATTTGACGGTGTTTCCCTTTGATTAGAAATGAAAATTATATACTGATCGATCGGGAATCATGCAAAGAATTTTTTTTGAGAAAAAAAGTGTAATTGCGCATTTATTTTTCTCTAAAAATGTATTTTTTTATTTTATTTCTTATTTTGACGGAAATTCATTTTCCCGAACAGCTGATACTTTTATGTTCACCACAGCAATTTAATAAAAAAAAAACATCTGTCAAAACAAGTAAATACACCGCATCGAATTGTTGTTGGATTTCACATTTCAAAATGGACGTAATGTCAAAATTACAAATACAAAAGTGTAAACAAATGGGTGTTGGAGGGTAAAACGTACGAAAGATTCCGGTCTTTATATGGTGTGTCTATGATCATGGCTTTGTATGACTATCAAAAACACTCTATATGAAGATATAAATCCTTCGTACGTATCGCCCTCCAAAACCCATTTGTTTACATTGTTGTATTTGTAATGTGGACGAATTCAACGAGAAAAATTGACGTGTTTTCACGCATACATAGACACTATTATTGAGTTTTTAGGGGAAATTTCATGAATTAGAGGAGAAATTACACGCACACTAAGAAATACTTAATGAGGCCAGTTTCCGGTTTAGCTTGTAGGCAAACCAATATGGCTACCGAGGATTTATATCTTTACTAGAGTGTTTTTGATGACTATATAATAAGTAAATGATCCTGATAATTTTGTGTTTTTGGTTGACGCCACAACAACCTCAATTCAATTTTAAAGCAGTTATAAGTTTTTTTTTAATCTAATTAAGTATGGAAATGTCGTCTGATTCCACAAGTACTTTTAAAAAAACTTTACCATGCGAACCAGCTGCTTCTCCGATATGCATTATTGTGCTTGGAATGGCCGGTTCTGGAAAAACGACTTTCGTGCGAAAACTCACAGAAGTATCATCCGAGCACTTCAAACCGTATGTTATTAATCTTGATCCAGCGTGCCGCGAAACACCCTACCACCCCAATATAGATATTCGCGATACTGTTAATTACAAAGAAGTAATGAAACAATACAAACTAGGACCAAATGGGGCCATTGTTACTTCTCTGAACCTCTTTGCCACAAAATTTGAAAAGGTCGTTGAACTAATTAAACGTGCTGGAGAACAGGGTCATAAGTGGTGCATTATTGATACTCCCGGGCAGATCGAAGTCTTTACCTGGTCTGCATCGGGCATAATTATTACAGAGGCTCTAGCGACGGGTTTTCCAACGATTGTTGTTTACGTGATGGATGTGGTTAGGTCTGTCAGTCCTACAACATTTATGTCAAACATGTTGTATGCTTGTTCAATTCTATACAAAGCGAAGTTGCCGTTTATTGTCGCATTAAATAAGGTTGAATTCTTTTATACTTATGAATAGTTTCTATTTTTGTTTTTTATTAAGATTGACATCCAAAGCCACGACTTTGCAATAGAATGGATGCAGGAATTTGAAGTATTCCAGGAAGCTTTAGAAAAGGAACACTCATACGTTAGCAATCTAACGCGTACCATGTCATTGACTCTTGATGAGTTTTATAAAGACTTGAGAACTTGTGGAGTTTCATCTAAAACAGGTATTGGATTTGATAAATTATTCGACCTGGTTATGAGCGGAGCCATAGAATACGAAAAGTGAGTTGCATTATTCACACTTGATATTGGAACAGATTTTAATTCTATATAAAATGCAGAGATTATAAAACTGAGTTCAACAAGTTACGCTTGCAAAAATTGAAACAGGATGAAAAAAAGTGTAAACAAAAACTTAATCAAATTGCTTCAAGTACGGGAGCTGGTTCTGAGGTGTCATTTTCAACATTCATTGAAGAGGTATATAAACGCTTACAAAGAGTAGAAATGTTTAATGATAAAAACTTGTTGACAGATATCTGCAGGACGTGAACTCTCCGATGTATACCTCAAACATCCTGGCAATGAAAGTTCCGAAGACGAAGAAGGCAACGAAGAAAAGCCTGTCAGTTTTGCTGATGATGAACTTGAAGAGTATAATTTCAACCAATTTGTTTCTAAACGAAAAACTTCACAGGAAGAGAAACAAAATAAAATAAATTCAACTTGAGCTAAGATTACAATATATTTTGTATTCCTTAAATGGTTAAACATTTTCAATAATTTTTATTGGGGCACCAATAGAATCTGTGCTTGTCTTGGTCATTGGGTATACCGTCATTTGTTTCTTAAAGTTGATTATATTAGGTAATATGTGTTCAACAAATTTAGGAATATAGCTCTCGATAACATCTTCGCTTGGTGTTGAAACTTCGTTATTTGAATTGAACACACCTGTATCTTTTTTATGACCGATTACTTGCACTGACAGCTTCCTCAAATTGTTACGTTCATTCTCCAAAAGAAAATCAACTAGATCCTGTTTCGTTATTGTTTTAAGAATTTCAACCTCACGCTTTCTCCTATCAAAGAGGTATTCTTCGCATGATATCTCGCCCCAGTTCCGATTGACTTCTTCTGCAAGAGAAGCGTCAACTACTTGCTTGATTTTTATCAACGATTCTCGAACGTGTTCGTACTCTTCTTGTTCAAGAGTTCTTAAAATAGTCATCATTTGCATGCGGAATGCTTCGATACGCTCTTCAACATATTGAGCAGTAAATTTAGATTCTTGGCATTGCACAGTTATAGAATACCCAGCAATTCCACTATTTATTCTTACTGACGCTGAAACGTCATATCCAAGCTGTTCCTTGGTGCGAAGAGTATCAAAAAGAGGTTCATCAACAAACATCATCAATAGATCAAGAATTCCTTCTAAGCGTAATGAACAAGGGCCAATTTGGTAAAAATTGCAAACTACTGAATTTTGATCATCAATGTTGATGGCATTACATTGAACATAATTTGAACCTTGCGGAATCTGGCAAGTACGTGATTCAATGAAACAAGTCTATAAGAAAAATAAAATTTTATTTGTTAAATTAAATTTAATTACGTAGTTAACATACTATACTCACATCTTTAACTTTCTTACAGTTCAAGGTGGTCAGCACGGAGTTCATAACATTATGAGCAGTTTCTTCCGTCAAATTACCTTGCATAAGTGCTTGAATGTACAATTGTTTGGTAAAATTTTTGGAATATTCTTGAATATCTTTTAGACTAATATCCGTTAGTATTGTGAACTTTTCAACAAGTGGCCAACGAATATTTTCTAAAACACTTAAGCGAATGTCTCTGAAAAATACAAAGCAAAATTGAACAAAAATGTTGATATTATTATTATTATTTTTCGCAGAAATAATATGTAGGTTAAGGAGGAGTACTAATGTAATACTAAAATTAATTGTGTTTTTTTTGTTGCATTCGTATATGATTAAAGCCATTGATTAGAGTTTTAAATATTCTGTTTATGAAAAACATCACATGTTATGCGGACATCTTATTTATTTTCTATTAATAAATCTTTACCAAAAATATTGCTTAGTAAATAATAAAAAAACGCCTGTAAAAAGATCAATTTTACCAATACAAGCTCATTTACATTCAGTAACGGCTACTTTAGTCTTATCCGGTCATCTGATTTCATTTTATAAAAAAGATGCTGGGATGCGACCCACACTGATAACTTCCCATCCCGTCTGTCGATTTGTCTTGCTTAAAAGGTTTGAAGGTTTTCGTGTTTTGTTAAAAAAGTTGTCAGTTGAATTATTCTAAAAAAAGTTTAAAAATTACCAACAATATTTTGCATAGGATGAAATAGTTTGATTTTAAAATCTATTTTTGTAAACGAGACTTTTAGTCGAAAACCAATTTTTACCAATTTTAGGAGCATTTCTTAAAAGTTTTTATTTCTTATACATGAAACAATGAAACTAATTTGAAGTCAATATCTTCTAGTAAGTAAGTTAACAATTGAATGAATTTAAAGCTATGGCATTGCCGTCAGCTCGGTTAGCAATTTGGTATAAATGTATATAAAAAGTTGTTTTCATTACAAAATAATAAATAAGTATAACTATTCAAATTCAGATATTAGCAACATCCTATACTTGGAAATATCTTTCAGGAATGATGCGAGGGTTTTCCAGTTCGTTTCGTTCAAAAGTTTTATTGTTTCTTGCATTGTTAATGTTCTTTGTTCGTAATACGATATCCGTTGAGATGCAAAAATGGGACATATACTGATAAAATGAAAGCAGTCTTATTTCAAAATTGATATTTGGGCTTAATGATCGTTTTGGTGGATGCAATTAATTAATACAGATTAATTCATTTAACTTCCATTGTAGGGTGCTCCGTTAATCCTAAGAGTTCGCATCTTGCTTTAAAAATTAAGGAGATTTCGTTGAAGCTCAGTGAGTCTTGGAAGTAATTTGCTTGATTTAAGCTCATATTGAGTTGGGAGTACAACACTCTACTGAGGGACTCGCGAGCAGTAGCTTTAAAACCATCTCGAATAGAGTTTTCGTGCTTTCCAATTATGCGATAGAGCTGCTCCTTCAAATCAACCAAGTTTCTTTCTTCCATCAAAACTTCTTCATCAAAACTGATTGCCATATTTTTCCATTTCCTCATCCACCAATCCTCATTTCTTATTTCGTAACGCAGCATTTTTTTGGATAGACGATCATCTGGTTGATTAAAAATTTGTACGATATAATCCGCCTGAGTCTTTAATGTACTGGTAAACAGTTTAGGAAGACCTGTTTCTATGTATGAAGCATAGCTTGAAGTTTTCAGAGGCAGGTTAAAAAGTTTTTTTTAAAAATTTCGGTGGAACTTTTCAATTGCTTCGTATTCTTCCATACCCCATACTTGAGCAGCATATCAAAGTGTAGTCTTCACAATAGCTTCAAAAATTTTGTATTTCGCAGAGAGTGGGACTCGTTTGTTTGAGAAATCATTTTTCCATGATATATTTAGCATACTTCTACAACTATTGGTTTTCTCAACTAAATGTTCGTTAAAGTCCATCTTCGTATTAAGTTTCACTCCTAAGTATTTATATTCGTTAACCACTTCCAAGAGGTTACCATTGAAGTACCAATTATAACAAATCTGACTCCTAGAAGATCTGGAAAATATCATGATCTTGGATTTATTAGTGTTTATAAGAAGATCCCATTTGCAGCAATATTCTGATAGACGATTTATCATCAGTTGTAAAACATCGGGTGACTCTGAAAGTAAAACCAAATCGTCGGCATACAACAGTACATTTATTGACATTCCAGCGATCCGAATTCCACCAGGAAGGAAATTCACTATGTCATTGATGAAAAGTGAAAACAAAATGGCACTGAGGAGACATCCTTGTTTGACACCATTGTCTGTTGAAAACCATTTTGAATAAACTGACCCATCCCAGACAGATGCTTGAGAGTCAAAATACATTTCTTTTATAACATGGATAAATTTAGATGAAATACCTATTTGCGAGAGCTTATAGAAGAGAGCATTACGATTCACCAAGCCAAAAGCTGATTTAAAATCTACAAAGAATGCATAGACCTTCAATTGGATTCCATCTTCGCCGGGGCTTTTCCATTTTTCGCTCTGTGAATAACAGCATATATTTCAGAAGCTGTGATTTCCTTGTCCAAGCAATCGTTGGTTACCAAAGGTTCCGCAAAGTGGTAGTTTAATAATGATTTGCCTAAAGGAGATTTTTGAAGTGCACTGATAGGTCTTCAGCAGAAAGTCCAATGCCTATTGTAAAGTTGGATCCATTTATCTCTTTTGTAATCTTCCAGAATTCTTTAGAACTTTTAGTTTGACCAAGTTTACATGCTTGATTATTTTCATATTCACTTTTCTTTTTCAAACACATTTATTTGTACCGTGAGTTTGCTTCAACGTACGATTTTTTTAAAGCTTGGCAGTTGGAGTACCGCATAGCATTAAAAAGAGAAAAGGAGTTTTTACGACTTTTCATGCATTCATACAGCCCAATTCTTAATATTCCCGGGGAAAACAATTCCCCGGGAGACTTGATCTCCCGAGAGTAAAATTCTCCTATTCCGAATTCCCCGGGAGACAGTTTTTCCCTTCGAACTCGGGAATGAAAATTTTGTATGTTCGAAACAGCTGTTCCGAAGTATTTGACACAAGAATGTAGGCGTACAAAAGTTTCAGAAAAGGAAAACAAACATTTTGAAATTGATATTTATGCATAAATAAATGCATATATAAGTAAATTAAATTAAAAAATGTTCAGTATTGCAGCAAGAATCTTGTTTGAAGAGGAGTTAGAAGAACATAAAAGCCCAAGGGTTGTTAGAAGATCCTTGAGGGACAGTTCGAACCCTCTGGAGTTGCCTCAATGGTTGTAAGTACTTGTAAATTCACAAAGATTTATTCTAAATTTGTTTTTCTAGTTTCATTAAACAACTTGATTCTTAGGTTTCAAAAGTATTATAGAGGTAACAAGGTTGTCTTCAAGTATTTGCTGGAGGATACCAAACGGGGGTGGGAAAAGACTACAATGTTGGACTGGCCCAACCTAGTTTTAGCAAAGTGCTTGCGGAAGTCTTAACCGTTTTGGAGGAGCAACTATGTCCAGAATGGACAAAAGTATGCCAAACGGCCGCAGAAAAAAGAAGAGTTGCGCTGGCCTTCTACTCAAAACATAACTTTCCTGGTATTGTAGGGTGCGTTGATGGAATGCACGTTCGGATCATTGCCCCATCTGTAAAAAACATGTATATTAAAACAGAAAGGGAACATACAGCCTAAATGTTATGCTACATAGATGGCCTGTTCGTAGTCCGAAAAAGGTTGCTCCTTATTTGGTCCACCACCAGTCCCATTCCTTGCTTTCAGGTTCACAGCCGCCTTTGATCGAATATATTTTTTCTGATCACTCCAAACCTATGATTATATATGTACATGTAAATACATATCTATATATGTTAATAAAAATAAATCTACTGAATTTTTATTTAAATGTTTACTTTTTTCCATTCCGTTAGTGTTTTTCTTGGTGGTCCACACGAATTCAGCTTATTTTCCACCATTTGCCAAAACAATACCACTTCCTCCTTTGTTTTCTTGTGGAAGCCACACGCAATATCGCGTTGAGCCTCCACCAAATTTAAAAGCATTTCAAGCTGACCTTTCTTTGTTGTTTTTGACCTTAACATATTTGAAATGTTATCAATTATTATTGCAAAAAAAAGAAAAACTTACATTTTATTTTGTAACTCTCCAGCTCAAGTGTCGGGAACAAACTCGCGCCAAATGAATTTGTATTTTCCCTTTTTTTGTCATTTAGAATAGCTACTTTTTTTCCCGGAGTATTTTTTCCCATTTTCGAACTTGTTTAGAATAAGGGAAATTGAAAAGGGAACAAAATCCCCGGGAATTTTTTATTTAGAATGAGAGAGAAGGGAAAAGGGAAATATTTCCCCGGGAATTGCCATTTAGAATTGGGCTGATAGTCAAACCACTTTTGTTTTTAAGATTTCATTTGGTGCCATAGATGATGCGGAGTTTCTAATGTAACGCACAAGTTGGTTTGATAGTAATTCAGTTGAATCATAGTTAACATCTACCGTTGATAGTTGGTGTTCTAAGTTTTGTTTCTATTTTTCTACATCCTCCTGCTTCCATTTCAATCTAGGGATAAGTTTCACAATTTTTTCTTGATTGGATATTTGTCCGGTCCAAACGACGGTAATGGGCATGTGGTCAGAAAAGTTTTGGTGCTGTACCTCGAATTTAGTAATTAAGTTGACCCAATTGTTATTTGCCGCGCAGTAGTCAATGACAGAGTTGCCCTGTCCACCATAATAAGTAAAGTTACCATCTTTATCACCTTTCGTGCATCCATTTAGTACCAGGAAATCATACAACTGAAGCATTTCCAGGAAGTGTGTTCTATTTTGGTTGCGAATATTGTCTTTTGATGATCAGTTATCAGGATTTAGTAAGGAGTTGTTAATACTTAGAGACGTGGTGATTTGTTGATTGCTGATTCTCGCATTAAAATCTCCAATTAATAGAACGCTTTTTCCTGCAAGGTGCTGCATAATGGTGTTCAAACGTTCGTGATCTTCATTCCAATGATTGCAGTTTATATAGAACGGGATAATGTACATATTATTTTCATTTAAAAGTTTCACAATCGTAACTCCTTCATGTTCCTCAAAGCTGTAGTTTCTCAATAAGGTATATTTTATGCCAAAGACACTGCCTCCACTTGCTCGTCCTTTAACATTAACTTTTATTGCAGCTTCCCAAACTAACTTAAATCCACTAAAATATTTTGTAAATTAGCTAAGGTTTTCTTTAGTTACATGTGTTTCAAACAGAAAGAATAAATCAAAGTTTTTAACAAAATTAAAAAAATCTACGAAAAAGAGTTTATTATTTAAACCCGACACATTATACGACAAAATACTACAATTACAATACAATTTCAATTTCGTATCATAGTACTTTGGGAATTTCTTAGAAGTGGCATCCCTGGTATAGTATTAACTGGTCTATACCATTCGTTATGTCGTCCATTTGACAGCACTATTTGATTGACAGCTCCAAAATTTTCGTATTTAAGAGTATTGTTATTATTTAAATAAAAAGATTTATTTGATATTATTAATATGATGTTTTTTATTTGAATAGCTTCAGTTGGTTGTTTTGACTTTATAACCTTCCTGTAGCCAAGTAGGATTCTGCGTTTGTGTTGTGACCGTTTTGAAAGATCGCGCTGTACGAAGACACCTGTGCCTTTGAGTTTATCAGAGTTCCGTAGCATATAAGAAGCATTCTTGTTAGAACCAGTGTCAATTTTTAGCTTTATAACTGAGTTATTTTCGCTTAATTTAATGACATCCGCAATTTGATGGGTTTCTCCTAGTAGAAGGCGTGTGATACCTTGAACCTTTTCATGTGGATCAACATTTTCGTATGGGATTGTTAGGATGATGTTCTTCCCTTTAATTTCGCGACTTTGAATTTCAAGTTCCTCCTCTAAAATATTGCATCTGTATTCGAAATGTTGGACTTTTAGGCTCAGTTCTTCATTTTGTTTTTTTTTAACAGTCGATCTCAGCATTTAGTGTTTGTACATCGTCTTTGGTGGCCAAGTTGGCGGTTGCTTTTGGCAATTCGGAGCTCAGTGAAAGATCGACTATCATTTTAATCTTTTGTAGATCAGCTTCGGAAATGGACATGATTCGTTGTTGGTTGATATTTTTTTTGAATGCAAGTGACACGGATTTTTTGCAGGTGTAGTTTTCTTCTGGTGACGTTTGGCTTAATTTTCTTTTTTGGTCAGTCATGTGACTCAGATAACAGCCTTAAGGATTTGTTCTAAAGCTTAACTATTTATTTTACCTGAATATTTAACACTTTTCTTAGATGAACTTATAAAAGAACTTGGAAAACTAAAATTTAAGAATTATGTGAGTTAATTATTAATTTGAATTTAAAAATTCGCAGGAGCGATATGAAAATTGAACCAAGCACTTTCACAAAAGTGCTGCCAACCTATCTTCTATTGTTCACGAGATATCAAGAACCGAACATTAATATTTAATAATTTTGCGTACTGTTTTTTTGTAGATTTTAAGTTTTTACGAAAAAAATTGGATTTTTGTAAAAAATTTACTGAATGTCGAAAACAATATTTTCTGTGAGATCAAATTAGTTTGAAGCCAATATTTTTATATTTTGAAAAGATATATGCGTCGAAAGTAAATTTGTATACTAAGTTTTGGTATTGTTTTTTTAAAGGTTTTTATTTTTTGTAAAAAACTGTCAATTCGATTTTTCTCAAAATTTTACCAGATAAAATCATTTTTTGTTCGTAAGATTTTTGAGGTGACAAATATTTTTTTTTGTTTTTTTTTATTTATAAAAAAAAACCGTTAATTGAAATTTTTTTCAAAAGTATATTTGTTTGATATCACGTTACAATACCTATATAATATAAATTTAGTTCAAGTCACTTGCGTTATCGGTTCGTGGGATATTTTCGGTTAACCAAAATTTTCACTTTTTTTTTTAATTTGCCATGGTAAAAAAACCACCCACTCAATTTTGTTGATAGTCCTTACTGCATCTTTCTGCATTATAATCTGTGTAACAAAATTTATTTGAAGTCGATATCTCTACTGGTTCTTGAGCTATGGACGACGAAAAAAACGTCGCGAACGTACACACGCACGCACAGACATCTCTCTAAAAATCTTTTATTTCGACTCTAGGGACCTTGAAACGTCGAGAAATTTTCAATTTGATAAATCGAATCGATTTCAAAAACTTTCTATGGGAAGTTAATAAGTTTATTCAACCAACACAAATAAAATCGTTTTAATAAGTCACACAATTATTGGAGATGTCTTTTGTTCTTTAAAATCTTGCTACGAGCATATCACATCAGCTGCCATACAAAATGTATCTTCTTATCAGCAACCTAGGGGAAAATGCCTCTCTTACTTTTCTATTGCCATCGGAGTGAATTCTAATAATTCTACTATTGAAGAACATTACATTGAAGTGCGACAGGCATCTTTAAATGTGAAAGATGGGCGAAGTTTATTTACAATGAAAAGAAGGCACTACTTTTCAAACAAGCAACAATAATTACAGCAAGAAAAGTTTCCTCGTAGTGTTCTCTTGGTTTTTCTTAAAAATTAAGGTTTAATTAAATAGCTAATTAACGTTAAGGTGTTTAACATGTATCACTTCAACACATGATCTAGATTAGACCCCCAGAATATAATGCAATAACAGAGAAGAAGTAACTAATGGCTGAATCACAACCACGCTTCAGCTTCGTCTACGTTACGGTGGGCCTGCTTCGAGGTTGCTTTGAATGAAATTTCTATTATTTCATCCCTCCAAAAAGCAAATATTTTGTTTGTTGACATTTTTTTACAGCTCTTGATTCTTAAGCTGTCAGACAAGTGTACTATTATAGTACGTTTCCACCAACAAATAATCCGAGATTTAATGCAAGTGATTTAAAATAAATCATGAGGTGTTTCCACCAAAGAAAATTAGATTAATTTGACGTTTGGTTTATGTCATAACAACCAAACTTCAAATTATTCTCCTTTCGAAAAGAAAAAAAATATGTATTTGTTCACTCATCATCTGTAAGTAATTAATTTTATTATATTCTTGTACATATTTATTATTGTTGTATACTTACATTTTATTTCGTATTACCATACAAATTTTAATCTCCTCAAATGAAGATTTCAAAAAAAACTCATTGAAATCTACTTGGAAACATTAGTTTGTCAAATCAAACAAACTTTTTTTTCGGAGAATAATTGTTGAACCGACCCATTCAAACGCCAATTGCGTTTATTGACAGATGGAAATGTCAACAAAAACTATCTATCTCACTTCCATATGACTCAAATTCAAAACAATAAACAACTTTCAAGAAATCACAGACGAAATAAAATGTAAGTATTCAAAAATAATAAATATGTACAAGAATATAATAAAACTAATTACCTACTTACAGATGATGAGTGAACAAATACATATTTTTTTTCTTTTCGAAAGGAGAATAATTTGAAGTTTGGTTGTTATGACATAAACCAAACGTCAAATTAATCTCATTTTCTTTGGTGGAAACACCTCATGATTTATTTTAAATCACTTGCCTTAAATCTCGGATTATTTGTTGGTGGAAACGTACTATAAATCTTCGAGATTTCAAGGAGATTTGTGACAAATCTAGCTAAATCTCGGTTTAGTGCCCGGTGGAAACGTTGTATAAATTCACAAACGCATCACTGCAGAGATGATTTGCGATCATCCCTGTAGCACGTTCATAAACGCAAATAATTGGCATCACTTAAAATGTCAATTGTTCATTAATGCAAAGTTCGATAAATTGATGCGCAAATATAAACAAAAAAAGCATCAAGAATTTTCTTGATAATTGTTTGTTTATGCCGACGCGATTTGGAAAACAATGAAAAGTATTTAATCAAATTCTAAATCGTTTATAAATTAATTAATTTGATGAATTTCAGGGAATATTTTACCAGCGCACAAATTAAACTATTAGAAACAAGATTAAAATATGAAGGTGAATTTATTGACGGCAGAAAATCAAAGTCAGTATTGTGGAGAAAAATTCTAAAGGAGATAAAATGTGTGGCTCGAGATTATAATTACAATTAGAGTTTTTTATTAGTATCACATCCATCATAAAGCAAAAGTTGTTTTTAAACGTAAAACTTTTTGTCAATCAGCATCGCATCGTAACCAGCTGAGGAACGATCAGCATCGCAAAGAAGCAGTGATGCCTAAGCACTACCACAAATTTTGACGTTTGTGAATTTACCCACAGTATTCGAGCTATTGAACGAGTATAATTCGTTTTTTTTAGATCAACATTTTCTCTGAATGAATAGTAACAAAATTAATAATACCTTAACTAATTAGTCCTAATCACTAACATCTACTGTGTGCTCGGTAGATGAGAAAAGATGGTTGGAATGTATTTCAAGTTTATATTTCCATCTCGTGTTTTTTTGTTATTGTTTCTACATATTTGATTTTGGCTGAACATGTGTTATTCCTTGCAAGTTGAATAGCGCTTTTGTTATTATCATTTGCTTGGACCAAAAGCTTCTATAGTCACAAGAGACATAAATTCCTTTTCGTCTTCTGAAGTGCGATACATTATATTCGAATTCGTAGGATTCAAATCCAAAGGTATTGATAGTGGACCTTGTATATATATTTGAATAGTACTATCATGAAACATAAAATTTTGTTACGCAAGGCGGACTATGGGGGCGCTGCCTGTACGAAAATTAAGTGTGGAATCTAAGAGCGACTGGAAGTATAAAAATATTGAAATAAATTAATAAAATAAATTACTCAAATGCAAACAAAAATCAGTCGTTGCCAACGTTACCTGAGATTTTTTTTATTCATACCTATCAATGTATAGAAGGTATGCATATACAATACATTTAACTGTCTGTGTTTTAGATTTGTTAGCAGGAAATTGTATTAATTTGATATTAGATTTTCTATTTTTGTGAAATCTGAAAATTTAAAAGCAACTTTTTCAAATGTAAGTTTTGATACAATGCTTCGTTGCCATATTTTGAATTTTTCCATAGCAAATACATTCGATGTAGGTATTTCTTTATTGTAATGTGGGTAGTGGGTGGGTAGGTATGTAGAAAAGTAAGTATTAAGGAGGGTAGGTTGGTGTGTATTAAGCAGAATTGTAAGGACTTAGTCGTTACGTGATTGGAATTAAGCCATGACTCAACCTAGAATTAAACAATCAACTTAAAATATCAACGCGTTGACTCTCTGATGTCATAAAAACATCTACATTTTCTGTGTCAACGCACCGTCAACGTTCGCAGCGTCAATGCTTAAGACGTTGACTATCATACGATTAGACAAAATAGTATTTATTAAAGCCAACGTTATTTTTATTTTTTTCATATTAGGGTGTGAAAGAATGTTAAAATTGGTACAATGTTAGCATATAACATAATTAGTGTGTAGTTTTTAATTGTAGGTCTACAAATGAACTCATTTTTACGTCAAAGGATCAACGCGTTGGCCTTTTACGTTAACCTTCTAATAGTAGATTCAGACTTTTTTCTTTAATATTTTGCAGTGCGAAACAACTGTGTTAAAATTGAAAAAATTGAGCATTTATGCATATGTACCTATTTGCAAACTTATTTTCCTATATTTAATCTTTTGGAAGCAGATAGGTCCAGGGTTTAAATAGGTACATGAATAAGTACGATAGAATCGGTTTATGTTGGCAGGTTGTTGCGTAGATAAAAATGTAAGGCAGTTTCTAGGTAATAATTTTGTTAAATTAATGTATTGAACCAAAAAAGTAACAACATTAATTTAAGAACCTACAATCCTCCTCACCTTCATTTTGGCTTTTTCAAAAAACGGACAAATGGCTAAAGATAGTGTAATAGCTTTTTGCATTCTTAGCAAAAAGGGCATTACACAAAAAATCCCTTTTAAGTAAAAAATTTTAAAATTCTTCTAGACTTAACTTGAAGTAATGAAAAAATGGTAGTTAAATTCAAAATTAAGATTTTCTCCCAATTTTGAAATTAAATTTTAATTTATTTCTATTTTTTCATTATTTTAAACTATTGAACTAAAATGACACTTTTATGTATGAATATGTAAATTGAAATGAAATATTATCGTTTACACGGCTTTTTTAAAATAGGTTTGTATGTTTGTCAGGTGTAATTAATTATTTAATTAATCACGTTACAAAAAATTGTATTCTAATTTTAGGGAATTTAATTTAGGAAGTAAGATCAACAAACTTTAACATTGATAAAATGCACTTCAAATTTCAAATTAAAATTAACTTAATTTTTTTATATGTAACTAGCGGCTCGTCCCGGAGTAGACAAACATAGGTACAGATATTTAAGTTATAAGCATGCTAATTAAAACAACCATGAATCACTAAATTAGATTTTTTTGTCCCATCATTAATACTCTTCGCAGCGTATGCGGTGAAAGACATTTTATGGGTAATTTTTTTTACACCTTCGGTTGGTTTTAATAGGAATTTCTAAACATTTATATAGTAATCTAGTACTAAATATAGCCTATGTTATTCAGTGATAATGTAGCTTTCTAATGAAAAAAGAATTATTAAAATCGGTCTAGTACTTTTTGAGTTTATTTGTTACATACAAAAATACAAATCTTTCCTCTTTATAATATTATGTAGATGTAGATATATCCTATGTTACTCAGTGATAATGTAGCTTTCTAATGAAAAAAGAATTATTAAAATCGGTCCAGTACTATTTGAGTTTATTCGTTACATACAAAAATACAAATCTTTATAATATTAGTGTAGAAGTATAAATCTTTGAAGAATAAATCTTTGTCATTTTAATTTTCACCTCAATTATTATTGATTTATTTGTATGGCACAAACATCACATCAACTAAAAAGATATATTTTCAATATATATTAAAAAAAAGATGCTGGGATGCGACCCACACTGATAACATTCCATTCCGATTAATTATTCTAAAAAATTTAAACATTTAAAAAAAAAAAATATTTAGCATATGATTAAATACTTTGATTTCAAAATATATTTTTTAAACGCGATTTTAGTCAAAAAACAATTTTTACCAATTTTAGTACTATTTGCGTAGTATTTTTTGTAAATTTTAATTTTTTATAAGGAAACTGACTTGGATTTTTATAAAAATTACCTGAATGTTGAAAACAATATTTTCTGTGAGATAAAATTAGTTTGAAGCCAATGTTTATTAATTTTTGAAAAGATATTTCAGTTGAAAGTAAATTTTTACCAAGTTTTAAAGGCCTTGCGCATGAGAGCGAACAACGAATGAACGAATGGACAAACAAACGTGATTTTACACATTTCAAAAAGTCAATTTCAAACAAAAACACATTTAAATTATTAAGAAACCAATTGACAATAATGTTAGGATAATAAAATTGGCATTTTGTTCTCTAAAACAGGAAAGTTTTGTAAAAACAGTATGGTAGTAACGAATTGCAGTTTGGTTGTTACGAACTGTCAAACTCTATTCGCGTTCCACATACCATCCACACTGCAACGAATAAATTGTTCGCGCACTACATAACCACAAAATTATACCACTCTTGTTTTGTTTTTGTGTGAAAGATCATGGCTGCGGAAAATATGGAGAAAAGGGTAATTCAATTAGTCGCTGTCTGCGAATAGAAATTAAGCCCATGTGAAAGAAAAGTCAAAATATGCGAACATCCACGCTCGCAGTTCGTAGTTCGTAGCTTATGTGCAAGATGATTTAGTATTGTTTTTTATTTTTTATACAAAAACTGTTTTTTTCCCAAAAATATACTAGTTTGGTATCACGTTACAATATATAATATAAAATTTAACTCAAGTGGCTAGCGTCATTGGTTCACCTTATTTTTTAAATTGCTATGGTAAAAAACCATCCGCTCAATTTGTTTGAGAGTCCTTTCTGCATGATTCTGCATTATAATCTGTATAACAAAATTTATTTAAAGTCAATATCTCCATTGGTTCTTGAGCAATGGACGATGAAAAAAAGTCCCAGAGCTTACGGACCTACGGACGCACGGACACACCGACGCGACGTACGCACACACACACCACAGACATATCTTTAAAAATCTTTTATTTATACTCTAGGGACCTTGGAACGTCGAGAAATGTCAAAATTTTCAATTCGACAAATCGGACCAATTACAATAACTTCCTATGGGAAGTTAATAACATTTGAATTTTCTCCAGAAATGTCTGAAGTTAATATACCTTGTATAAGTCATTCTTTTTATATTATTTATCCATAAAAGAAAACTAAACAAAAAATGTTTGCTCTAATATTAGCATGGTTTAAAAATATTTGCCTCACTTGAAATGATTCGAAAAAAGTAGGCAAAACCTTAATTTTTCTAATTGGCAACCACAAAATGTTTATTATTCTAATTCTTTTTTTTCTTATTGTGTTTTTTTTTTTTAATTTCCTTCATTCCCAATCAACCAATCAAAAAACACATTATACAGATTATAAATTATAAAAAAAATGTCTTTTCATTGCCTCCCTCGAACGTTCGCTGAGTTTGTATACATTCTTCTCTATCTTGTGTTTTTTTAATAATCTGGAAATTTATTATTTTATTTTGGAATTCTCGCTCTTTTTTACCCCCACCCAATACATTCCACACGCAAAACATGTGGAACGAACTGTTTAGGAAGTCGATGAGAAGATATCAGGCCGAGCGTTCCTCTTCATGATAGTATTATTCAAAAATATATACAAAGTAGTGGATTGTTTGAGTTCCGGGAACATATTGCCATTGGTCAAATGCAATTTATTTTAAGTGATCCGAATCCCTAAAACTAAACATCCATCATCTAAGTCTTATATTTAAAAGTTTTTAATTAAGTTTTCTTTTACACATAACAATTTGACAAGCATTTTCAAAACCTTCCGTGTCATTACCTTGCTTGATATTTTGGTATTGGTAATTGAGTGCTTCACAGGGGCCAAATATGTAAATAATATGGTAGTTGTAGTTGTTGTTGTAATATTCAAGTTTTACAAATTTTCATAGAAGAAAGCGGTGTCATTGCTCTTATGTTAATACAATTCCCTTCAAAAACAAATCCTTAGAAGACTTACGAACACAATGGGCAGGTTCAGGCAACATAAGGGACTTCATTTGCAGTCAACTTTCTTCCTTGAACGTAAATTTTGACCAAATCAACTAGTTAGTTTTTCAAGTGTCATGAATTTCAAATTCAGAACTTTACTTCGCAAACCTCTACTTTAAGTTCATAGGGAGCGTTCAAGTATTACGTAAAGCAATTTTTGAAGATTTTTTACCCCGCCTCCTCCCCTTGTAACCGTAACGTTTTTCGGTACTCCCCCTCCCACTCTCTAAACGTTACGTAACACTCAAGTGACCATTTTTAACCTAAAGTCGCAAAAAAGTATGTTACAGATTTTATCCTTGATATAGTTTTAATTGCCTTTACGGTAATAATACTAAATAAAACAAGAGATTTTTAATCCGCAACAAAGAAAAAAACAATGTTACGTAACGTGTTGTAAGAAAGATCCCCTACGCCCCTGTAACGCATCGTAACGTTTTACGAGACCCCCCTCCCCCCAAATTGCGTTACGTATTACTTGAACGCTCCCATAGTGCAAAAAGTACCAACAAAAATATTGTCTACAAAACACTCCCCAAGCAACCTACAAGTCCATCACGATTTGTATTTTGTATTGCAAAGAAAGATTAGTAATTTATTTTCCAAATTGACAAGGAACAAAGGTTCAGAAAGCATTAAATGAAGTTGTGCAGAAAATAAATAAATCACAGAGTAATAAAGTTCAGTGTTGCGAGGCAAGAGGAGGTGTGGAGGTGGGTGAAGTGGAAGGGTAGGATAAGGATGAGGTAGGAAAAAGAGATAGGAAGATTTGGAAAAGGTTAGGTTGGAATGTTGAGCTCCGGGGGACGCGGCCTGCTTGCGTTGCACGGCGTCAGCTCGTCGGACGGGGGGGATCTTGCCCCCGAAACTCAACCTCGCCTGCAGACAAAAACACAGATCAGGCCAAGGAAGGAGGAAAAGGTTAGGATACATAAACGGACGGACTATGGCACATCAGGGCACTGCGGATGTTATTGCAGTGAGGCCATTACCCACCCTACCTTTAGGTGTCCGCGGCCAGTGTTGGACACCCCCAAAATTTTGGTCGATTGTCGGCTTCAGGTCATCTTATGTACATGTCTGCTCCGCCACCCTTGACACCCCTGAAACGAAACTTAAAACCTCATGGTTTCGCTGGGGCGAAACAAGAAAAAACTTTTCCTTTCTTTTGTCGGCGTTTTTCTGTCGGAAGTTTTATTCACATATTTATTTTTCAAAATTTTTAATTATACTTAACAAAAAAATGAAAAGATTTTCTTTTTACTAAAAAAAACAAACAATAAATCAAGAAAAAAGAAACAACAAAAATGATAAAAAAACAAGTTTGGCAGTCCTACGACTCTACTACGATTCTACTGTTTCGTAGAATTACCCTTTGCGGTATTTTTAATTTCTGTTTCTTACAACGATCGACGGAGCCCTAATTTCCTACCCCTAAAGAGCTCTCAGGAGGTATCTCTTAGGACCCTATAAAATAAAACTTGTGGGACCGAACACGCAACTTAAACCAACCTTTTTTTTTTTGGTACCTCACAAGCAACAGTTAGGAAAGATAATTTAATGAAACAAATAACAAAAAAAAACAACTTCCACGCCTTAAAACGAAATTAATTAATTAATTAACAAATAAATTTAGAAAAGAAATTGCAAAAAACTTAAATATAGGACAATCACAAACACAAAATCCTCGAAATGATAATTGGATATAGGAATCGATGCGCTTTAGAGGTAATATCGGCGACCGTTATTTCTTCCACTTGGCCTATTGATAATTTTAACATTTTTATTTGGATTCAAGTATTTCTCTTTTTCCTTTTCGAACTTTTCCTTCTTTTGTTCATTAATTTTTAAATTCCCTTTTCTTCTTTCAAATTTTAAATTTTCTTTCAATTTAACTTTTTATTTTAAATTTCCTTTTCTTTGGTTCTTTAGTTTGTTTCTTTTTTTTTCAATTTAAATTTCTGGCGGCGGCCCAGCTTTCTGCAAATTCATTCGGGCCGCCGAGAACCTAACTAGCATACAAAAAAAATAACAATAATTAACTTCATATAATACACTAATTAACCGAACTCACCACCCCTTTCTGCTATTTAATTATCTCTTCCTTCTTCCAGAGTTGTTGCCTCAAATCAACATTAAACTTTATTTTCACCAGTCTTAATTCACTAGTCACTTCTATTTTCTATAAGGAATTAATTTTTATATTTGTATTTAAAACCAATTGATTTAAACAAAAATAACTATACCAGAACCCTTAGTTTACTGGTCCAACAGTTTATTGTCTTATCTTTAATTTGAATTTCGATCACTATATCTTTATCACTCACTACTCCACTGGGTGGTAGCTGGCCAAATGATGAAGTGCTGAAATTATCATCCCACCCACACAGGCAAAAAAAAATATTCGGATGATGTATTGTACCTCTAACAGGAACATCACCCGATCCCCATATCCATATAGTGTATTCCTCCACCCACATTATCACACCGAAATAGTGGGAAACCACTCAGGTATAAGTGTACTTCCAACAGAATAGGGGTATCAGTGTCAGAAGAACGAAGGGTGTGTTCCAAAATTTACCATGAGGGAGACATGTAGAACATAACCACACGCGACCAGAACACTACAGAAATCCATACACATAATTACAAAGTAACCACAACATATCAATAAAAAAATCATAACTAAACACTATCTAATTAAATCAAAATCACCTAACCACAGTAATGACAACGAAAACTAAACATGGACATAAAACAAACTTTCATTCGTATTGTGAATATAACTTAAAATTACTTTTTATTATTCTTTTTCACTCTGGAAGTTTCGGTCTTTTTATTTCTTGTGCTCCGCTCAACTTCGATTTGCTACAGGTTATGGACCCAGAATTCGCATAAAGTTTAGCACAAGAAACTGTAGGGAAAGTCGCGATTTGAAAAAGATATTAATCAATTAAAAACTCCAAAGGATTACATAGATAATTTTAGATAACATTAAAGTCATTAATTTTTGTTTTGTTGCATGAGGTTATAAAATGGCCGACGCAAACCATTCGCATTCTCTTTCCATAGAAAAACTCAAAGGACGAGAGAATTATGACTCGTGGAAATTCGCAGTCAAAAATCTTCTTGAATATGAAGAACTTTGGGAATGTGTCGAAGGCACGTCCACCAATACAAAACTCATGTCGAAGGCGAAATCCAAATTGATTTTGCTGATAGATCCCATCAACTACGTCCATGTCCAAAACGCTACAACCGCCAAAGAAGTCTGGGACAATTTGAAGAAGGCGTTTGACGACTCAGGTTTGACGAGAAAAGTTGGGTTGTTGAAGACGTTGATTACAACCAAGTTAGAGGACAGCGAATCGATGGAAGATTTCGTGAATAAAATAGTCACAACTGCTCATAAATTACGGGGCACAGGGCTAACGATTAATGATGAGTGGATAGGTACGTTGCTTCTCGCAGGTTTGCCTGAACATTATCAGCCGATGATAATGGGCCTGGAGAATTCCGGAGTGGATATAACATCCGACTCGATCAAGACAAAATTGCTGCAAGATGTAACTCATGCACCAGGTAACACAGTTGCTTTGTACAGTAAAAATTCTTTTGTAAAAAATAAGAAGCGTGTACGATGTTTTCAATGCAATCGATTTGGGCATTTTGCCAAGGATTGTCCCAATACGAAATCGCAGCAGTTAAAGTCTAAAGGAAACCAAAATGTGTTGTTCACGTCATGGGTAGTAAGCGAAGTCAACACTCAGTCGTGGTTTCTGGACTCCGGGGCGTCAGCCCATATGACATTGCGTCGGGATTGGCTCAAAAATGTTACGAAACCCAGTAACAATGAAGTCGTAATCGCAGATAAGAATCGATTGAAGGTAGAGTGCATGGGTGACATTGAAATTCGATTGTCGAATGGTGAGACTGCTACAGTGAAAGACGTTCTGTATGTCCCGAACCTTTGTGCGAACCTTCTCTCCGTAAGCAGATTAACAAAAGGGGGGAACAGTGTTAGGTTTCATGGAAGTCGAGCTCAAATTTTCAATAAAGAGAATTGTTCGATTGCTACTGCGTTCCTTGAGTCAGATGTCTATAGGTTGAATCTGCCAACACCGATGTGCGCAAACTTCTCAGTTCGTGTTAGTCATGACATGAATTTGTGGCATCGCCGGATGGGGCATCTCAGTTTCGATAATTTGAAAAAACTCAAGGATATGACAAATGGCGTTAACTTCACCATGACAGATAAAAACCTATCGTGTGTCGTTTGTTGTAAGGGTAAACAAACTAGAATGCCATTCAAGAACATTGGAAGTCGCGCAACTGAGATTCTGCAGATAGTTCACTCCGATGTTTGTGGTCCGATGAGTGTGAATTCCATTGGAGGTGCGCGTTATTTCCTAGTTTTGGTAGACGACTTCAGCAGAAAAATTTTCTTATACCTGATGAAAGAAAAAAGCCAGGTAAAAGACAAATTTGAAGAATTTATGCGGCTGGTTGAAAACCAAACTAACAGAAAAATAAAGACTCTGCGCACCGACAACGGCACTGAATATTGCAATGCAGCATTGCTGTCGTATTTAAAGAAGAATGGAATTCAGCACCAAACAACCGCACCGTACACACCGGAGCAGAATGGTCTTGCCGAGAGAACCAACAGGACGATCGTAGAAAAGGCCCGCTGTTTGCTCTTCGATGCGAAATTAGAAACCGAGTTTTGGGGCGAAGCTGTAACGACGGCAGTGCACATAATCAATCGTTCTCCAAGAAGGGGATTGACAGACAAAACTCCTGAAGAAGCATGGAGTGGGCAGATACCAAATTTAGAACTGTTTAAAGTGTTTGGTTGCCGTGCAATGGTGCATATACCAAAACAATTAAGAAAAAAATTTGACCCGAAGTCCAGAGAATGTCTGATGATGGGATATTGTGAAAACTCGAAAGCTTATCGTCTAGTAGATCCCAAGACAAAGAAGATATACGTAAGCAGGGATGTAGTTTTCTTTGAAAACGAATGTGGTAAGCCCAAAAATAAAAGTTTCGATGAAAAAGAAACTGATTATGTGAATATAAGCTATGAAGATTCAATGGGGGATGAGTCTGAACCTCTTAACGAAAGCACATCCGAAGAGGAACCAACTATTGAATCACAAGAAACCGATATTCATCATGAAGCAAGTTCCAGATCCAGCCTATCCGATTCATCCGAAGAAACTTTTTTCTCTGAAAGTGAAACAACAATTCAGCCTGAAGATGAAGACTATGTACCACCAGAAAATCTAGAAGTTGAAGTCTCAGAAACACGAAGATCATCTCGCGTGCCGAAGCCTATACAAAGGCCTGATTTTGTAAGTATGGCAGCTGTAAGTTTGGAAGTAAATGATCCAGTCACAGTAAGCGAAGCTATGGCCCGAGCGGATGCCAACCTATGGCGTGCAGCGATGAATGAGGAGTTCGAGGCTTTGAACCAAAACAAAACTTGGACGTTGGAGACGCTGCCACCGAACCGAAAACCAATAGACTGTAAGTGGGTGTTTCGGACAAAAAGAGATGCCACAGGTAATGTTGTGAAATACAAAGCGCGTTTAGTAGTGAAGGGCTGTGCGCAAAGAAAAGGCGTCGATTATGGCGAAACATATTCGCCAGTGGTGCGCTACAGTTCCATAAGAGCACTTTTGGCTTTGGCAGTTCGTTTTGACATGGACATCGACCAAATGGACGCGGTGTCTGCATTTCTCCAAGGGGAACTCAACGAGGACATCTTCATGATCCCACCCGAAGGTATGAGTGGTGATACAACGAAGGTATGCAAGCTACACAAATCGCTTTATGGTCTCAAACAATCGAGCAGGGTTTGGAACATTAAATTAGATTCAGCATTGGCAGCCTTTGGAATGAAGAAATCTTCAGCTGATCCCTGTGTTTACTACAAATTGGAGGGGAGTAAAAAATTATTTGTAGCAGTGTATGTGGATGACCTGTTGGTGATGTCAAACGATGTTACTATGAAAACGGACTTGAAATCAAAGCTGATGGAAAGTTTCCAAATGAAGGATCTGGGTGAAGCTCGCTTCATACTAGGTATGCAACTCCAGCGCGATCGAAACAACTGTACCATCTCCATTGATCAAGAGCAATACATTAAGGAGATTCTTCAGCGCTTTAGAATGATGGATTCTAACCCAGTTTCAACTCCAGTTGATGTCAACCAAATTATCTCAAAAGAAATGTGCCCAAAAATTGAAGAAGAAACTGCAGAAATGAAAAATGTGCCTTATCAAGAAGCCATCGGGTGCATAATGTTCGCTGCTCAGGTTACACGTCCAGACTTATCGTTTCCTGTTAGCTGTTTGAGCCGATATAATCAAAACCCCGGTAAGTCACATTGGAATGCCATTAAAAGAATCTTTCGCTATTTAAAGGGTACCATCAATACGAAGCTGGTGTTTACCAAAGATGGTAACAATGATTTACTAGGATATTGCGATGCTGACTGGGCTTCCGATACAGACGAGAGGCGATCAACAACAGGATACGTATTTAAACTGCAGGGTGCTGCAATTTCCTGGAACACCAAAAGGCAACCTACTGTTGCATTGTCGACTACAGAAGCTGAATATATGTCGATGTCATCAGCGACCCAAGAAGCTTTGTGGTTGCAACGTTTCTTAGGTGAACTACTCGAAGATGCAGCTTCAACAAAAATCTACTGCGACAACAAAAGTGCTTTGGACTTGGCTGTTCTCAATGCGTATAGAGCACGTACAAAACATATAGACGTGCGTCATCATTTTGTCAGAGAGCAGATTAACGCAAATAAAATAATCCTGGAATACATTGATACAGACAGGATGTTAGCAGATGTATTAACGAAAGCAGTTAAAAAATTAAAAATTGAATTTTGCTGTAAGGGTATGGGATTAGAAGTGCAGGTTGCCAAGTAAGTTTTTTCATTATAATGGGGGTATTGTGAATATAACTTAAAATTACTTTTTATTATTCTTTTTCACTCTGGAAGTTTCGGTCTTTTTATTTCTTGTGCTCCGCTCAACTTCGATTTGCTACAATTCGCATGCAACTTAACCCGTCACCCAACTTCAGAGACAGAACACAAAACAGAACTCACTTTTACGAACCAACCTTTCGCTTTCCAGTGGAAAATTTCCATTGAAAACAACAACGATACGAATGACAGCTACGACACTCGGAATTACAATTACAAAACATAAACAACATTTGGGTAAATATGAAAGTTATTTTCTTGATTATAAATCTTATTTTGTTTATTCTTTTTCTTTTTTTTCATATTTAGGATTGATGATGCAGTTCCAGACTAGGCGTCCACAACATCAGCTTTCAGTTGAATGAAAATACATAATCAACTGTCATTTTGATAGAAGTAGACTTTCCAGTCAACTTTCCGTTAAAGTTGCCTTAATTGGAAGGCAATTTTTTGGCAGATGGCCAATCAGATACTAGAAACTTGCCTTACTTTCAAGTCCCTTATGTCGCCTGAACCTGCCCTGATTATTACAGTCTGACACTTCACTTTAATCAAAATTCGAGACTTAAAAATAGAAAAAGTACATATTTCAGTGAAATAAACGAAAAACAAAAAACATCAAGTTTATCCTAATATATCTGATTCAGAATTTCAAAACTGTAAGAAAAACTGACACTATTAAAAATTTAAACTATGAAGTTTGATCAAAATTCGAGATTTTTCTTTAAACCGTAAGGCACATAATTGAAGACGGGAATTTGGACACATCGATATCTCTGTACAAAAACAAAACCTCGATTGACTAATTGAATATAGCCTTTATTATTTTTTTTATTGACATTAACTATGAGTTTTAATAAATTACATATTGTTTCATATTTTGTATGAATATATGTATGTATGTACATACATAAATAACGGATCTATGTACATATATTTTGTTTTGAATGCTTTCGGGAAAATATTGGAATTCAAAATCAATGTACACCGACACCTCTTATCCAACCATTCCCTCTTTTCCTAATCCTCACACTGTGTCTTTGGCATATTAAAGGTATAAAAAAACCCTTTTAGTATTTGCTAATTATGCCACCTCTGAAGTGCTAGGTTTCACACGTCCACAACAGCAAAACCCCTGGTTGGACGACGAATGCCGGCAAGCGCACACAGCGAAGCAAGAGGCATACAAAACGGCGCTGCACAGAAGGACCAGAGCTGCTCGCGAGCTCTACGAGCAGAAGAGGAGAGAGGAACACCGGCTTCTTAGATGGAAAAAAAGAGAGCACGAGAAGCGCGCGATCGAGGAGATAGAGGGATGTTACAACAGGAATGAGGTTCGTAAATTTTACCAAAAGGTAAAAAAAACCTCCCAAGGGTACCAGCCACGAACCGAAGCCTGTAAAGACGATCAGGGGAACATCGTAGTAGAACCGCAGTCTATGTTGAGAATATGGAAAGACCACTTCTCCAAATTATATAACGGCGATGACGAACCGAATTCCGCTGTAAGGGAGATAGAACCACTCAACCTAGGCGACGCAGATCAACAATTCCGCCTACCCGACCTAGACGAAGTGAAGATAGCTATATCTAAACTGCTTCTACCTGAGCGTCGAACTTGTCGAGTTGTAGAAGCTGAGTAAGGTCAATGATTCTCGGGAATTATTTCTCCAGAAGAGTCCTGAAACCAAAGGTCGCTCGCCTCCGCCCTTCCCTATCCCTACCCCCTCCTCCATCGGCTTTGTGCTACTATGCTGGCTGATGTCTCCTTATCTCCTGACTGTATAGTGTTTACTATTTGTCAACACCTAGCTTCCATCTGGGACGCTTATGGCTTAATTGCTGTTCGTCTCTCCTATTCCAAAACATATCCTCCCTTTAACTTTCCAATTGGGCTGGATCTAAGGTGTTATACGACCCGTGCCGATGATCAGCCAGGCTGAGGGCCCAATTTCTAAAATCAGTCGTTAACGGAGTATCCGGATACCAGGCGACCTCCGGATTAGCTAGCCTTATCTGTGTAAGCGAATCTCTGCACAGATGGACCCCCCCTTTACTTCGCTACTCGTGGGAATCAGATGGAAAATTTTAAACAAAAACAAAACCAAAAACAAAAACAGTACTGGAGGCAAAAACGTCAAACCGGTACACAGGGCGGCAATACGGCGGCAACGTCGGCTGTCGTTACTCCTGTGCCAAACACCGGAAAAGGGCCTGTGCCAAGTCACTGCCCATCTTCTAGGTCGGTAGTGGAAAGTTCGTGAATAATGATCTTTCCACTACTAAAGAGAGTAAACCTCTCCAAAACGCTCCTAGGAGCTCATACAAACAACGGCGGTATGCGATGAGGATTCTAAAATCCTCTGGTTCAACACCGGGGGATGGAAGTAATCCCATCCTTAACAAGAGGCAGGAAAGAAAAGACTAGTCGCCACGACTCCACGTCAAAGCGACAAAGGTCCTTGGAGGAGTCCACTCCCGTCCCTAAAAAGCCTAAAGTGCAGAATACCAGCACTCCTATCATTCCTAGAGTTCCTCTCACTAAACCTTTTAGTGATGTACTCAAGAAATCTAATAAAGTCATTATCGCGGTCATTGATAGGAGCAATATTGATGGCACGATTACATCTGAACGTTGGCAGAGGGTGAATCTGGAGCTCTCGGCTGGCTTTCTAAAAGTCATGCGGGATCATCCGGGTCCACCGCCTGTAACAAGCGATGAGGGTTGGCATCAAGGTCATGTCAAGCTCATCGCTTGTAAAGATCAGAGGTCGCGCGATCTCTATACGCTTGCTGTCGGCATGCTGGGCGAAGTTTGGCCAGGTGAAAAACTCGAGGTCGTTGCAAAGGAGGACATTCCATGCAGGCCGAGAGCTCGCACGTGGATCCCTAAAGAACCCTCATGTCCGGATGACATACGCGAGATCATAAAGATTAGCAACCCGGACCTCCCTTGTCACGACTGGAAGATCGTGAAACTGGAGGAGCCAAAGGGTCTTTATCGAAATGCGATTATCGTTATCAATAAAGACTCTGTGGCTTCTCTGGCGAGAGATAAGGGAGTGATAAGATACGGCTTCGGGACAATTACACTGCGTATCTACAAAAAAGATGAGGTAGACGCTTCATGCGAGCCTCCACAACCCTTTTCGGAAGCTGTGTCGCAAGACGTTGGGGGTTCCAGTGCTACAATCACCTTGCTTTCCTTGGATGTGGATGATGTTGTACCTGGGCCCTCTTCTGTCGCAGCACGGTCTTCCTCTGAACCCTCTACAGAAGCTGTGCCGCAAGACGTGGAGAGTCCCAGTGACATCATCACCTTAACATCCTTGGATGTGGATGAGAATGTGGCAGGGCTCTCTTCTGTCGCAGCACAGTCTTCTTCTAAAAACGTCGGAGGTTTATCCCTAATGGAGACCGAAGACTCAAATGACAAAGCTCTCCCCAGTGAGGAGGAAGATGAACTATTAGGTTCTTCTTCGTCTGATCTGGATGAGCTGGATCTAACAGTGGTGGAGGTTGATCTGCCAACTTGTAGCCAAAATGCTGCAAATACTACAGATTAACCTCCAACACTCTAAAACGGCTTCGGCCTCCCTACTTCTCCGCCTGACAAAAACTGGAGAAGATGTCGTTCTCATCCAAGAACCCTGGATTGTGAAATCCCTGGTTCGAGGATTGAGAACTCCTGGATACTACGTGCTCTATGTAACAGGAAAAGGTAACCCAAGGTCCTGCATACTAGTAAAACGTAATCTAAATGTATTTTTACTCCCTAATTTCAGTGATAAAGACGTCACCACAGCCAGTATGGTAATAGACAACCATACCTACTGGTTGGTATCAGCGTATTTGGGCCACGACCACCAGGGCCCACTACCTGGTACCATTCTGGAGAGGACGGTCGCTGAATCAACAAGACTTAAAACCAACATAATTATCGGTTGTGACGCCAATGCGCACCATACTACGTGGGGTAGTACCGATATAAATGACAGAGGTGAGTCTCTTTTTGATTATATTTTAACAACTAATCTGGTATTATGTAATGTAGGTAGTGAACCAACCTTCGTTACTAAAAATCGACAAGAAGTTTTAGATATGACTCTTGTCTCTTTACATCTCTCAAATAAAATATTGAATTGGAGAGTATCAAAGGAGCACTCGTTCTCCGATCATAGATACATCCAATTCACACTTATTGAAGAGTTCTCAAAACCGATCCAATTCCGAAACTATAGGAAAACAGATTGGCCAAAATATGGGGCTACTCTGAAGAATCTGATTAAACCAGAACTTTATTATCCGCCCTTGTGCGCTTTTGAACTCGATCAAAAAGTCGACGAGCTTACAGCAGCCCTTAATAAAGCCATGGAAACTGCCTGCCCCCTCACTACAGTGCGGGGAAAGAAGAAACCATATTGGTGGGCTGCTGAACTGGGTACACTCCGGAAAGGTTGTAGAAGGCTTTTTAATCGTGCAAAAAAGACTAGACATTCACAAGACTGGGACTCCTATAAGGAATCCCTCAAAAAGTATAAACAGGAATTGAGAATAGCCAAAAGATCCTCTTGGAGATCCTTCTGTAGCTCAATAGAAGAATCCTCGGAGGCATCAAGGATAAGGAAGATTCTCTCGACAAATCCAACCATGCCTAGTTGTCTAAAAAACTTGGATGGTACTTGGACTAACTCTTGCGAAGAAACGCTAAACCTGCTACTTGACACCCACTTCCCTGATAGCTCCAAATACGTTAATACAACGAACCATCCTGGGTCGGGTATTAACTTAACTTTTCCTCAAGGTCTTGTTACAAAAGAGAAGCTGACTTGGGCTCTGAATAGTTTCAAACCTTACAAATCTCCAGGGCCAGATCACATCATACCAGCTGAGCTGCAATTTACGACTGACATAACTCTACCAATCATTGAGATGATTTTTAAAAGTTGTCTAGATTTGGTCCATATACCTCAGCGATGGAGAGAAGTAAAGGTAGTTTTCATTCCCAAGGCGGGCAAATGTTCGCATGTCAACCCTAAAAATCTAAGACCTATTAGCCTATCATCATTCATTCTCAAAACTCTGGAACGTTTGATTGATATCCATGTACGTAACAGCATTGATAAGAGACTATCGATGTCTCAGCATGCTTACTGCAAAGGGAAATCGGTAGAAACAGCCTTGCACACCTTGGTAAGAACTATCGAATACTCCCTAGAACAAAAACAATATACTATGGTGGCCTTCCTCGATATTGAAGGCGCTTTCAACAACGTTGACACATCCGCTATCACTTCTGCTATGACGACCCTAAACGTCGAATACTCACTCTGTGAATTGATAAATCTAATGCTAAAAAGCAGGATCATCAACTCTAAGATGGGGGATTTTTGTACGAAAAGGTCTGTCAGTAGAGGCACTCCGCAAGGTGGTGTTCTGTCCCCTCTCCTGTGGAACATAGTGGTTAACGAGCTACTAATATCCCTTGAGAGAGAAGGCTACAGAGTGGTTGCGTATGCCGATGATGTTGCTATCGCCGTCACAGGAGAACATCCTAATACACTGAGAGACCTCCTCCAAAACGCACTAAATATGCTCACTAGATGGGCAGATCACTGCGGACTTAGTATTAATCCTCAAAAAACAGACCTTGTCCTTTTTACATGGAAATACAAGATCCCAGAAATTGTACCTCCCTCAATAAAAGGTGTACCACTAATTTTTACCAATGAGGCCAAATATCTTGGTCTGATATTGGAAAAAAAAATTAAGTTGGAAATCTAATATTCAGGAAAGAGTTAAAAAAGCTACAGCAGCTCTTTTCCTTTGCAAGAAAGCCATAGGAAACAAATGGGGTTTCCAACCTCGCATAACTTATTGGCTATACACATCGGTCATCCGACCAATACTTATGTACGGGGTTGCAGTGTGGTGGACTACACTGGAGAAAGTCACATACTACGACAAACTCAGCAGAGTCCAACGCACTGCATGTCTCTGCATTAGCGGGGCGTTGAGAACCACACCCTCAGCAGCGTTGGACACTCTCCTCCATCTGACACCCCTCGACATTTTCAGCAAACAAATGGCAGCGAGTACAGCTATAAGACTCAACGCCTCATCTCAATGGACCAACAACAATGTTGGGCACTCCATCATTCTGAACCTCTTTGGTTCTATACCAAAGTACATAGACTACACTATCCCAAAACCCCAATTTGGTAAAAACTTCCAGGTATCCATTCCATCCAGAGATGAATGGGAAGACAAAAAACTCCTAGATGACAAAAGCATCCATTTTTACACAGATGGATCCATGACAAATGAGGGAGTTGGGAGTGGTGTGTACTCAGAAAAGCTTAATCTAAGCATCTCATTCCGCCTCCCTAATCATTGTAGCGTCTTCCAAGCGGAAATTTTAGCGATCAAAGAGGTTCTCTCCTGGCTAAGAGAAAACGTAATATCAACTTCTGATATACGTATCTTCTCTGATAGTCAGGCTGCAATCAAGTCTCTTGACGGCGTCTCAACCAAATCTCTAACGGCCCTCGATTGTCGATCGTCTCTTATGGAGATGGCGCAGCAATTTAACATTCACCTATGCTGGGTGCCGGGCCACAGAGACATCGCAGGAAATTGTAGAGCCGATGAACTCGCTAAAAATGGAACCGTCATACCTATTTCACCTGAAAGGGAGAAGATAGGTATAACGATAGCTACATGTAAACTTCTGCTAAAAGAAAAAGCTTTCGAGATAGCAAACTCTAGGTGGTACAATTTACCAACATGCGCAGCCACAAAACTAATATGGCCTTCATTGGACCTAAAACGCTCCAAAGACTTGTTATCTCAAAGCAGCTCCCTAATAGCTCCCTAATAGGTGTCCTTACAGGACACTGTGTTATAGGCAGACACGCATTACGACTTGGTGTAGCCTCAAATGACTTCTGCAGGAGCTGTATGGACGAGGAAGAAGAAAAAACAATCTCTCACCTCCTCTGCACCTGCCCTGCTCTTTCACTAAGACGCAAACTTCATCTGGGAGATTACTCTTTTGATGATCCCAGTGAACTAGCTAAAAAGGATATCAGATATCTCCTTCGCTTTATAAAAAGCTCAAAATGGTTCGATTAGTGGGAAGTAATTCTATAGATTCATGTGGTATCACAATGGGCCTTTTCTTCTGGCCTAAGTGTGTGGTTTTGTATCCGCAGCCACTTTAACCTAACCTAACCTATATCTAAACTGAAGTCAAACAAAGCTGCTGGAGCTGACGGCATAGCTGCCGAACTATTTAAAGCAGCAGGCGATGACTTGGTAGGGAGCATGCACCAACTCATCTGCAAAATATGGTCGGAAGAAAGCATGCCCGATGAGTGGAATCTCAGCATAGTTTGCCCGGTACATAAAAAAGGAGACCCTTTAAATTGCGCCAACTACAGAGGGATCAGTCTCCTTAACATTGCATATAAGATCCTTTCTGCCGTATTATGTGAACGTCTGAAGCCGTTCGTCAACAACCTGATAGGTCCTTATCAGTATGGCTTCAGACCAGGAAAGTCCACTATCGACCAAATATTCACACTACGGCAGATCTTGGAAAAAACCCAGGAGCTTCAAATCGATACCCACCATCTCTTTATCGATTTTAGCCGCGTATGACAGCATCCATAGGGAAGAGCTCTACAGAGCAATGTCTAGTTTTGGCATCCCTGTCAAACTTATCCGTTTGTGCAGAATGACGATGGAGAATGCACGCTGCTCCATCAAGGTCGGAAAAGATCTCACTGATGTCAAAAAAGGTTTTAGACAAGGCGATGCACTGTCATGCTACTTCTTCAATATCGTTCTGGAAAGAATTGTGCAAAACTCAACCGTCAACACTAGAGGCACAATCTTCCAAAGGTCCATCCAATTACTCGGATACGCAGATGATATTGACATAATTGGAAGATCAAAGCGTGATGTCAGTAGAGCGTTTTTGAGCATTGCGACGGAAGCGAAGAAGATGGGTTTAGTGGTCAATGAGGGTAAGACCAAGTATATGCTGTCATCAAAAAAGGACATTGAACAACGACGTCTTGGACAAAACGTCACCATGGACAGCTATAACTTCGAGGTAGTTAAGGACTTTGTCTACCTAGGCACCGCTATAAACACAGACAAACACCAGCGCTGAAATCAAACGAAGAATAACTCTTGCAAATCGCTGCTTCTTTGGACTTAAGGCCCAACTATAATAGGCATAAGCTAGCATATGCGCGCATAAGTAAACGTACGAATACAAAGAATCTAATACGAGTGACCATAATGGAGTCTAGCTCCGTTTCGTTCAATTTTTCTCAGTTTCGTTAACTTAAGCAAACTTAAGCAAGAGCGCTCGCCGCATAAGTAAATCTGACAGTTTTGATCAAATACACACAGGCCAACTCCACTGTAGATAATTTCTCTCAGAATGTTTATCATAACCGGAAATCAGCCTCATAAACTTATTCATAGTGTGCCTGTCAATTCTCCTCTAATTTATGAAATTTCACCAAAAAACTCATTAGTTATTTCTATGTATGCGTGGAAACACGTCAATTTTTCTTGTTGAATTCTTTCACATTACAAATACAACAATGTAAACAAATGGGTTTTGGAGGGTGATACGTACGAAGGATTTATATCTTCATATAGAGTGTTTTTGCATGAATATCTCATTCTGTGTATCTGTTGTGTATTCTGTTAACATGTAGATACGTGAGCAAAATTGCATTATGGCTATCCGCAGTAATTTCACAAACTTAAATGAATTTTCGTTGGGTTTTTGACATAAGCTTATGTTTGCTTATGCCTATTATAGTTGGGCCTTTAGAAGGCAATTGAGAAGTAAAGTCCTCTCTCGAGCATCTAAAATCACCATCTATAAGACACTCATCATCCCGGTTCTCATTAATGGCGCTGAGGCCTGGACCCTGTCAAAGAAAGATGAGAACGTCTTAGGATGCTTCGAGAGGAAAATTCTTCGGGTGATTTTTGGTCCCGTACGTATAGATGGAGAATGGAGAAGATATAACGACGAACTGTACGGGCTGTACAGCGACACTGACCTAGTTAGCAGAATAAAAGTCCAACGGCTTAGATGGCTGGGTCATGTAGAGCGAATGGACATCAACGCTCCAGCCCGGAAGGTCTTCGAATCCAATCCCGAGGGACGGCGCAGTAGAGGAAGACCGCGACTCAGGTGGCGCACTCAGGTGGGTGAGGACCTCAACCAACTTGGCGTGCGAAACTAGAGACAGCTAGTTGGGACCGAGCTGGCTGGAGACGCATGTTGGTTGAGGCCCAGGTCCGCCCCGGACTGTAGCGCCACCTTAAGTAAGTAAGTAAGTAAGTATTTGCTAATTATATTAAAAAAAAAATTATTTCTAGTGAGCAAAATTTGATGGGCAATTACGCTAAACATTAAACAAAACCAAGCGATTGAAATCAAACTCAGTTTTGCACTTCGACCCTTAAAGTATTATGCTAATAAAATTTTGTATGACTTGGTGTTAATTTTTCTTAAAACATTTTTGTTTGTTTTTAAATTTTCTAAAAAGGTATGATTTTTATTGTATATTTAATGAAATCAAAAAGTCGAATATAATATTAATGAAAAATTGAATAATATTATTTATTTATTTACAAAGTAGAATAATAAAAAGTAGCTAGATAGAACAAACACCACAGTGCACGTTTTCAAAGGTGTGATAAAAATCATACCTTTTTAGAAAATTTAAAAACAAACAAAAATGTTTTAAACCAAATAAACGTAGGTACGTTCGTTGCGCGCACCTTGTACTGGTGCGAAGTTTTAAGTGTTAACAATTGATAAAAAAAATAATTAAATTAAAATTTAATATTACTTTTTATACGTACTTATTCAAGAGCTTCGGCTTAATGACAGCATTAAAATAAGACTTCTTCTGGTGAGCCTTAAAACAGTTCAATTGCATTTGTCGTAGCTTGTTTTCAAAACTATCTCCTAAAGAAGTCATTGTTCTTGTTATTGCATCTACCAACAGGTGAAGCTTTTCATTGTATCCATTTACCTTTAAAGAAAGTATTAAGTATTCAGAAAATTTTCAGATAAAAAAAAAATCACCTTCAAGACAACACCTTTTTCAGCTGGATAAAAATTATATTCCATGCCAGCACATGTTGCTGGATATAATGCCTCCGCTAAATCATATTTGATGTACTGGACATAGAGTGCTGTCAATACATCATATTTTGCTTGCATACGTGGCAGTGGCGATATGAAATAGAAGTACATCATGGCATCAGGCAGATTAAATTTGTCGTCCTGTCGGAACCACAATTCACACAAATCGGTTTGAAGAATTTTTTTCGGATAAGCCGGTATCTCAGGCTCCCCATTTTCTTTAAATAAAATTTTAAAATCACGAGCTACGTAAACATTGGGTTCAGGCACAAAGAGTTCTGGATTACTTGGGCAATTATTCCATGCATCTACCCATTTGTTTGGCATTGGAATAGAAGTGTATTCTGTGCCAAACCATTTTTCTTTTTGATCGTAGGTTATGCCTTCGTGTTTCTCTTCTGATGTAATCATAATATTGAATTTGAATTCGTTAAGTTCACGTATCAATGATTGTATTTGTTCGCCGTTATATTCAAAGTACAATTCCGGACCGGTGATTATATCCTTAGGGGGATAGTGTTTCATATTAACTGTAACATTTTGAACGTTATCGAATGCGGTCTTTTGGGATTTATAACGAAAACCAATTTCTTCGATGTATTGGAGTTCCTTATAACAGGCTTCAAGACTTTCACAAGTGGAAAGCATCTTTATGTAGGAAAATGTGGCTGTTAAAACCTGAAATGAATAAGATTTTTTGTGGCATACTTCACTTCCCGATTGTAGAATATGATACAGTTTTTAAAAGATTTACGTTTTTTTTTAAACAAACTTTTCGCAACCAACATTTAAATTAAGAGTGCATTTTTCGAATTTATATACAAATTTATTTTCGTTTTTTAACTTTGGGACTGCTTTAGACAGTGTTTTGAACTTTATATTTTTTTAATTTTAAGCGTATATTTTTAAAATCTCAGAAATGTGTATATTCTCAGAAATATATGTATGTTAAGTTATGTTAAAGTGGCTGTCCGTGATGGAGTAGGACACCGTTAGGCCAGTTTAATGACTTTCTTCTAAGTTCAATGAAACCAGTTTGAGATAATATGATTGAGATCGTTTAGATCGTTATAGAAGAATTCTCCGAGATAATTCTTGCGTTTTCGAGCTAGAGCAGGGTATGCACAGAGGAGGTGAAGAATTGTTTCCACTATTTCCTCATCCATATAGCTTCTGCAAACGTCAATTGAGAATACGGCTAGTCGCCTGACGTGCTTTCCGATTAGACAGTGCCTGGTCAAGACACCGATTATCGAGCTTATATAGTTAGAGATAGCTCATCTGCTTAGAGATAGCAAGCACCTTGATCGCTTTAAATCTAGTGTAGGCCAGATGTTTTTTTTTTTGACCTTACACGTGTGATTTTATTCCACCTGAAGTTCGCCTTCTTCATAGCGTCTTTGATTAGAAATAGTTTACATGTAGCGATTGGCATGTCTTCATTAGCCAAACGTATATGTATGTAAATGCACATTTTTTATACAAATTTATCTTTTTTGCTGTCAAGAATTTGAGAATATAATTTGTATAATTCGAAGGAAGAAAAGACATGCAAAATTCTATCTGAGAAAATTCAAAAATATGAACTGGTACCATTTTAATTTTTTTTTTATGATGTAATAACTGAACTATCTTAGTCTAACAGAAATTTTGAGAGCTCTAAATATTTTAAAGATCTTCTCAACAGTGCAAACAAACTACTCGAAGTATTTTGTTTGCACGATGTTTTATAACGTTTATACGTTCCTATTAGACTGGGAAAGTTGTGGTTAAGGATCCGGACTATCAATTCATACAATTTTATGATTGGAATCTAAAATCTCATGAAATACCCTCATTGGTTTTTTATTCAAGCGCAGGGTGTCATACAAATTACGAGTACCTACCTCATGTTGCCCTACAACAATTTTGTTAAAATATATCTTTTTTGTTTTATGTTTAAGGTTTTTTTTATAATTGTAATATTATTACTAAAATTGTTAAAGAAGAGAATAAATAAAATACTTGAATATTTGAAAAAAAGTAAGGGAAGTTAAAGGTGCAAGAATGATTATACTGTACATATATAAACATATAAAGAAAATAATTAATCAAAGAAATTTTACTTTTTCTGTGAGGTTACATTTTTTTTAAATACAGACTTACAGTTTGAGTTTTGAGACGAGGTCTATGGAGAACCCAATCCATCATTAGCTTATGACATTTTCGTTAAAGTCTTGCAAATGCATTTAAAAAATTCAACTATAGTAAAGTGTAGGTCAAATAAAATGTGTAAGCTCAAACGACTTAAGCCATGGTTAACGGAAAGTTTACTTATTAAAATAATCAAAAAGAATACAATGAGAAAAAAATGTAAACGATATCATCATAACTAAAGACTTAAACAAAATTACATTCATGCCTATTACCGATGTCGTCTCGTTTTTTCGACGACTCTCGTATTCTTTGTCGTGTCGTTTTTTAAGTGGCATTCTATAACTTTTTCGACGCGACTATTTTGTAGCAGATTTTTAAACGATGAAAATGTATCAGAGATCTGTCAAACTGAAATCAAATTCTAAATCATTTCATTACTCGATATTCAACAAATGTGTTTTTATTAAATTATTACCAAAAAAAAAAATTATTAAAATGATAAGTGTTGAAATGTATCACAACACAAGCAGCGATAGTGACAATGATGAAGAAGGTAGAGAGCGAAATATTGCAAAGGCACAATTAATTGTACAAATAGGACAGTGAAGCGCGGCATCTGAATTTGTAGCCTGAATTTGCTTTGACTTATGTATGTATGTCCGGATGATGAAGACTTTGAAGTGGTTGGGAGCTGCGATACACCAATTGCATTTCCACTCGTGCTTAACCATCTGTTTATATTTAAGTAGATTTGCAACAGCATCCTCAAGCGCAGATAGCTTGTGCAATTGGTTTGGCCCTCCTTCATTTCCTTTCACTTCTTTTTTGTTTTTTTTTACTTTAAAATTCAAAGTCAGCCCAAACCTGAAAAAGCAAATATTAAAAATGTGTTATATGTAAATAGAATTAACTGATTCAAACCTTTTGCCAACCATCGCCATCTCTTATTAGAGGACCTTTGCTGTTGAGTTTATCAGCTATTACATTCCATTCTTTTTTAAAATCAGATTTGTTCATACATTTCAAAAATCCTCCAGCCAACAGCTCGTTGCTTTCCATCAGCTGGACAAGCGCCTCGAATTGGTTTTGCTTTGTTAATTTTAACTGAAAATGTTTAAAAATATTTATTTTTTATTTATCGCAAATAAAGTACTAATAAATTCCATAAAATAAATTATTTAACAAGGAAACTTACAGTTATGCGAACTTCCATTCCTTCGTCGTGAGCAAATTTTCAAACGAGAGAAACCGTCGTTTTTTTTCATTGTCGTCGTTTCCTTTCGTCTTACAGAATGCTGAATTAAAGCGTTCAACACACTTGACGTTTACACACGACAACAAAACGAGTGACAAAAGTTGAAAACGACTTATGGAATGCAGATTGTGTCGTGTCGTATATTTTGCTGTCGTTTACGACATCGGTAATAGGGGTGATTATACTTAATCAGAAAGTTATTAAGGAGGCAAAATCGTCTCGCGAAAATTTTTACACTAATTAATTTTAAAATTGCAGAGGCAATATCAAAGAAGAGTGGAAAGTTGTTAACAATGTCTTAAATAGGCAAATTAACAAAGAAGATATACAGGAAATTGAATTGGAAAATCAAATACTTTCAAACTCTGTTGAAATTGCAAATGCATTCAATAAATTTTTTGTATCTATTGCAACTGAATCAAAACCATGCTCTCTGCAAAGCAATTGTAGTTGTTATATGTTTCCAGATTTGGCTTGTGAGGGTTTTCAATGTAATAGTTTTGTTTTTGAACCTTTTTCGTCACATGAAATTTTCAAATGTATTATATCGCTTGATAACAAACACTCAAGTACCTTCGATAGTATAACCAATAATCTTTTAAAACAGATTGCTTTTTATTTTGCTGAAATTTTAGTCTACTTGTTTAACAAGAGTATTACTTGTGGTATCTTTCCAAAATCGTTAAAAGTTGCGGAAGTTATACCATTGTTTAAGAAAGGAAGCAGAAAATGTTTAAGCCAATATAGACCCATTTCCATACTTCCTACTTTCTCCAAGGTATTTGAAAAGCTTTTGAAGTTGCGAATGGGAACATTTTTAAATAAAACAGGTTTTTTAAGTTATAGTCAATTTGGATTTCGTGAAGGTCGCTCAACAGAAGATAAAAATAAATAAATTGGGTGGCGCAACAGTCCTTTTGAGAACTAGGGCCTAGTGACTTACAACTCTCAACCATTCCTGTGTGCGAGTACTGTTGTCAGGGATGGAGGGGACCTACAGTTTTAAGCCGAATCCGAACGGCAAATTTGAGAAAGCACTTTTCATGACAAGAATTACTCTTGGAGATTTTGTCAGTTCCTCGCAAGAGGCAGTACCCGTGAAAAAAACTTTAGATGGCATAGGCAGGGATCGAACCCAAGACCTCTGGCATGACAGTCCAACGCACTAACCATCATGCCACGGGTACGCTCAACAGAAGATACAATATTAAAATTATGCAGCGAAATATGCGAGGGTTTTATCAAAAAAATAATACCATAGCTTTATTTATTGACATGACAAAAGCGTTTGATATGGTCCATCATGATATTGTTTTGAACAAACTTTTTAAAGCTGGTTTTAGAGGTGAAATAATTGGTTTGCTTCATATTTAAGCCACAGGACTCAAAAAGTTAAACTTGGAAATGTCTTTAGCGAGGTCATGAATATTAGTATTTTCACTCTTCATAATGTAAGAAAATTTGCATGTCGACCCACACTTGTAATAGTCTACACCGAAAATGTTGTCTGTTCATCTACTTGTTTTAAAATAGAGTCGGTTAAGTTTAAAATCTCTGGGTATTTTAATTGTTACAAATCTGAACTGGAAAGCCCACACATCACACAGTTAAAACAGTACATGTTATCTGCTACTCGAAACATTTTTATGTTAAAACCATTTTGCTCAAAATCCTTGTTGGTAACAATATACTACGGACTCGTTCACTCGAAGCTGTAATATGTATATCTTGTTGGGGAGGCACTTATTGCAATACATTTTAACCTCTTGTTTTGTCTCAAAAGCATATAATAAGAATTATCTGCAAGAAGAACAGATTTATAATCACATGGCCTTTATTTAAAAATCTTCATATCTTACCGCTAAAACATCTTTATTTTTATAAATTACTTAAAACTTTCTTTATGCATAGTGTTTTAACTTCCGCAATTCGAACCTCAAATTTTGTACAACTTGAGGATAAATGGCAAATTTTTAGTTAAAGTTCCAGTCTCTAACAAAACCCACTACTCGAATTTTTTCAATGTCATAGCACCTAAACTTTTTAATAAACTGCCTCACAATATTCGAATTTTAAACGAACGGAATATCTTTTTGAAAAAGTCAAAATATGTCTCTTTATAATGGATAGCTCAGAAATTAAAAATTTATTGATAAATGTAGTTTAATAAACTTTGTATTTTTTGCAATATTCTTGGTTTTTTAAATGTTTATAATTATATTCTTCTCTTATAAATTAACATTATTTATTACATTTGGCATCTTAGTTTTTCTAGCATTTGTTCCTGTTAATCTTATTTATATTAAAATTGTTCTTTAAGTAAAAAAAAAAAAACGAGACCCCACACGTAATACATATTTAAGTTTCTTCTTTTAAAGGGTCATTCGTCACTTGTCTTAAATGGTTACAGAATGACTTTTTTATCTTTTCCTTTTTTACAATACATTTTAGCGTATATCATTTAAAATTATTATTTTGTAAATTATTGTAAAAATGAAAAAGATAAATAAAAAAAAACAATTGTTAAAATACTATCAAAATAATGTTAGCTAATGAAACCTTGAATATGTGTTGCATTTGTTGAATAGAACGAAAATCAAAAGGGTCTATAAAAATATCTGATATGGAAGGTTGGTTTTTTGAGGGATAATAAATAAATATTATTTTGTTGAACTTTATAAAAAACACTTAGAAATTACAACGTAGGAAATAAACATTTTAATTTTAAATGACACTAAAGTGCCTTGCACATGAGGAACGAACTGCGAACTGCGAATGGACGAACAAACGTGATTTTACACATTTCAAAAAGTCAATTCCACACAAAAACACATTTAAATTTTAAGAAACCAATTGACACTAATATTAGGATAATAAAATTTGCATTTTGTTCTCTAAAACAAGAGAATTTTGTAAAAACAATATGGTAGTAACGAATCGCAGTGTGGTTGCTGCGAACTGTCAAACTCTATTCGCGTTCCACATACCATCCACACTGCAACGAATAAATTGTTCGCGCTCAACTTAACCTCAAAATTATACCACCCTTGTTTTGTTTTTGTGTGAAAGATGATGGCTGAGGAAAATATGGAGAAAAGGGTTGACAATTCGTCGCTACCAGCGAATAGAAATAAAAGCTCATGTGAAAGAAAAGTCAAAATATGCGAACATCCACAGTTCGCAGTTCGCAGTTCGTTGCTCATGTGCAAGATCATCGAGAAAGAACTAATAGAGAGAACCAACTTCGACGGTTGCTCTCTTTTTGCCTACAAGCTGCGATTTGGCCACCAACTTGCATATGTATTAACTCCATATAAAAAAAATGTGGGGAACCAATACTTATGCAAGTTTGTGCGCAATTCTCACCACGAGAAAGAGTAAACTTTTCTCTCTTTTCTCTCTGCTCACCACCTTTGAAAAATGGCGACCACCTTTGAAAAATGGCGACCACCTTAGAAACATAAGACTCTGAAAGCACTACACTACAACTATTAATTTTATTATTAGCTTCGTTTATGCGTTTAATTTTCGCTCAGACTGAAAAATGCAAAAAAAACTCAGATTTGTTTCAATTTTCAGAGTTTATCGACTTAATTTTGTCGATGCGAGAGTTTCAGGAACATTGAAAACGAGAGTTACAGAATGTAAACATGGAACATTAAAAACATTTCTATATACTCATCTCTTTTCCCATTCCCATTCCTATTTAATTTATTTGTGTGTACTCGTTGTTTATTTTCTTTACATTACTCACGACGTTTCCAAAATGCTGAAAATAAGTGATTTAAGAAGAGACTAAATAAAAAGACTATCAACTTGTTACTTCTGTTGCCAATTTTCTGAAAGTGCATTGTGGCTTATTCATAGATGTTTGCATTTATAAAAAACATGTACTCGTTCATATATACAAATAAAGTCTAGTCTAAAAAACCTAAACCTTGTTACACTCTTAAGCACTTTTCACATGAGCACGACCAACGACCAACGAATGAACGAATATTCGTCGATTTTGACATTTCTTTCACATGAGAGTTCGTCGCGAATAAAGTTTGACATTCAAAACCGAAACCAAAACAAGAATGATTTTTTTAGGTTAAGTACGCGCGATTATTATATTCGTTGCGAGTGTGGATAATGTGGAACGCGAATAAAGTTTGACAGTTCGTATCAACTAAAATTTTTTCGCGACGAATAAATTTGTTTTCTTAAATTTATTAATACATAATATGATATTGAAAAGTAAAACTATGCATCATAAATCAAATAGAAACTATATTGTTATCGTTTTGTTAAGAATTTGTGTGGAAATATGTCTTCAAACGTATATAAACTCTTTGTAATTCATTCGTCGTTCGTTGGTCGCGCTCATGTGAATGCTGCTTTACTGCACACATACTTTCTTGTTTTGGTTGTTAATGCCATCTATCTTTAACTTAGAGAAAAACAAATTCACCACGAACTACCGGTATAACTTCTCCCGTTATTTATTGACAAACAAAAATGTTTTGCTAGAATTAATTTGAATTATAGGAGTATTTTTGTAGATATAAAAACGACAAGATGTTAGTAAAATTAAAGAAAGAAATTCATGAGAATTACAAACATTATAATGAGACTTTAAAAAACATAGTCTTCTTGGCTATCAATAAACAAAAATGAAAAATGTGGGATTTCCCGGAAATCATGTTTTTTTGTGTATACTCTTCTTCGCGGTGGAAACATGTATACACCGATACGAATTCAACACGCTATAAAAAATGAGAGTAAGAGGTTTCGAAGGGACGGAGACGAGGAAGTTTGGCTCTCTAATTTAGTTTTTTCTCTCTGTGCAAGATGCTTAAGAGCATATACTGCCATATTTGTGGACCTACACGCTAAGAAAAACTGTGTTCAAAACCACTTAAAAACCCAACACACTTTTTACTTTCCAATGGAGTATTTTTAGTTATAAATCCTTTATTCTCTGCTTAATTGGAATATGCAGTACAGCAAAGACAGAATAATTGCCGTTCGTTCTTTGAGTTATGGATATGAACACGCTATATACATATATTTAAAAATCGCATATGGTACCGTAACGTTTTAATATAAATAAAAGCAGTAAACTACATGGAACTGCTTTAAATAAATTTTACTTAAATTAATCGTATCTTTTTCCATACCATCAAGATGCAAGATAGAATCAAAATTGTTGAATTTGCTGATTCCTGTTTTGGTGGTGGCATGTGGTTTTATTTACCTTCAAACAATTGGGGACAGTTTATACAACTATAATAATATTATGCAAACAATATTACAGCTTCTGTCTTGTTTTTAGGTTGTGTTAACAATTACCTGCTTCTTCTCTGCACTAACGTCCTTCGAAGTCTTTTAGCCAATTTAAGTATTGAATATTACAAAATTGAATAAATTCAAACTGAACAAACAAAAATTGGTATTTAAAAATAATCTACAATTAAATGAACCGAACTTCAAAAACCTTATCAAATTGTAATTCTTCTTAAAAAAAATCACCAAAAATTGTAAGGCTGTATTTTAGTTTACCGTTTTTTTTTTAACAAAAGAAAAAAAAAAGAAAAGAAAGTCAGAGACAATTTTCCATTTATTTTAATTTAGATTGGTCCTCGTACTCGAGAATTTGTCTTCATTACCCACGTCTTCAAAAATAATTGACTTCAGACGTTAAGGTGTTGAAAATGTTCATTCTTTCAATTGAAAATAGTGTCTACAAGGAAGCAGTCTTGTTAATATGAATTGACATTTTTATTTCTCTTCAAAATTAAAAAGTGCCCAGTTGCTGCTATATCTCGTGTTAAAAGTACAAAATCTCGAACGTTATACTTATAGTATCTTTATCCTCAACTGGAGATTGGGTTCTAAAACCAGTGGAAAGTTGTTGGGGGTAGCAAACAAGAGAGATTGGAAAAGGTGTTTCCACTAAGGCACCTCTCCTTATCCAGACGGCAGCGGAGAATGGAAACAAAGTTGGCTTCAACAGTTCGAGCTTGGTTGAACTACTTAGTGAACACCTTATAAGGCTTCTACGAGGTATTCGGAGCCCAGGCCTGTAAGAAGCGGATTTATTGATGACGAACCAAGCAAACGAAATAAGGGCAGGTTAGGGAAAGCTCTTAAGCCGCTGCAAGGCAGATATAACCGCCATCAAGAAGTGCGAGATGGGATGGAGATAGGAAGAGAAGATAGCTTTGGTGGCACAATAAAACCACCTCCGACAACGGATTCAGGCTGATCGATTTCGCTGCGGGGTGAGATGTGCGATCGAGAAGTTAGAGGGATGTTATAACAGGTTGGTAAATCTTATCAAAAGGCAAACAAAAATTCGCAAAGGTAACAACCACAAACAGGGAGACATCGTAGTATAACTTCTCTAAATTATATGAAGGCAATGACGAATCGAATTCCGCTGCAAGGAGATAAAACCACTCAACCGGCGACGCAGAACAACAATTCCGTCTACCCGCCCTCGACGAAGTGAACATAGCTATATCGAAACTGAAGTCCAACAAAGCTGCTGGAGCTGACGCCATCGCTGCCGAATAATTCAAAGCAGCAGGCGATGACTTGGTAGGGAGTGTGCACCAACTCATCTGCAAAATATGGTCGGAAGAAAGCATGCCCAATGAGTAAATTCTTAGCCTAATTTGCCCAATACACAAGAAAGGAGACCCTCTGAATTGCACCAACAACAGAGGCATCGTCGCCTGGACATCACATATAAGATCCGTTCTGACGTATTATGTGAACGTCTGAAGCTGTTCGTCAACAAAGTGATAGGTTCTTAACAATGTGGTCTCAGACCAGGAAAGTCCACCATTGACCAGATTTACATTACGTTTTTGAGCATCGTGACGGAAGCGGAGATGGGTTTAGTGGTCAATGAGGACAAGACCAAGTATATGCTGTCAATAAGAAAAGGAAAAAGATGGCAAAAAAGGACAAAACGTCACCATGGACAGCTATAAATTTTAGGTAGTTAGGGACTTTGTCTACCAAGACACAGCTATAAATTCAGACAACGACACCAGCGCTGAAATCAAACGAAGAGTAACTATTGCAAATCGCTGCTTCATTGGACTTAGAAGGCAATTGAGTAGTAAAGTCCTGTCTCGAGTATCTAAAATCACTGCTTATTAAAAACAAAAAACATACATACAAAATACCCAGTCAGTTACAATGGCAAATGGTTTACCGCTTACGTAGACATCAGGCATACCCAAGTGTAAAGTTAATTGTTTTCTTTGTTTATCGTTTAATCTTTTAATAAATGTTTGTCGCCTGCTAACAGGTCAGCTAACAGTGCAGCTATTAAACCTTTTATGAATCTTGGAAAATAGCGGACAAATAGAATAAACCATGTCAGTCTTTGGGTAAATTCACAAACGTCAAATTTGTTGGTAGTGATTGTGCATCACTGCTTTTTTGCGATGCTGATCGTTGCTCAGCTGATTACGATGCGATGCTGATTGACAAAAAGTTTTACGTTTAAAAACAACTTTTGCTTTATGATGGATATGATACTAATAAAAACTCTCATTGTAATTAAAATCTGGAGCCACACATTTTATCTCCTCTAAAACTTTTCTCCACAATACTGACTTTGATTTTCTGCCGCAAATAAATTCACCTTCTTATTTTAATCTGGTTTCTATTAATAGTTTAATTTGTGTGCTTGTAAAATAATCTCTGAAATTCATCAAATTAATTAATTTATAAACAAATCAGAATTTGATTGAATAGTTTTCATTGTCTTTCCTCAATTTTTGTTCCAAATCGCGTCCACATCAACAACTTATCAAGAAAATTCTTGATGCTTTTTTTGTTTATATTTGCGCATCAGTTTATCGAACTTTGCATTAATGAACAGTTGACATTTTAAGTGATGCCAATTATTTGCGTTTATAAACGTGCTACAGGGATGATCGCAAATCATCTCTGCAGTGATGCGTTTGTGAATTTACACTTTTTTGTTACAAGGTACGGGAAACTTGTTAAGAGCTCTGGTGTTTTCAGAAATATCATATCAATTATATCAAGTTCTTCACAGTATTAAAAAAAAACTTAATTTGTCCAAGTGTTGCTGAGGTAATAAAGGAAAATGGTTTTGGCATTAAAATTGTGCTTGCGTATGACTTATGCGGCATATACATTGTTCAAATGCTTGTCAAGCATGTGAGAAAGTATTAGTTAAAATGAAACACGTATACAATGTGTGTATGCTTGAAGCAAAATCAAAATGTTTTGATTTTTCTTCAATCAGATAGGCAGCATTGATATAATGTATATTCGAAATTGATTGCTTGATCAAGCAAACTTTTTTTTAAATATTTGTCGAAGAGGAAACATCGGGTATCGGAAAATTAATTACGATCAAATTCGCAAAAAATATTTTTCCCGATAAAACAATCGCACGTCTATTCACCTCAAAATTAAAATAAATATAAATGATTGAAAGCTTATGCATGATGTGTGTATATGACACGTCAAACAAAATTTATTAATACACTCTCACATGCTTGACAAGCATTTGAACAATGTATATGCCGCTTTAAACGTATTGTACCTCGCTTTTTATTGGTATTTTCAATTAAAAATAAAAAACACTTTTCAATTTAAATAATCTTTAATGCATCCACTAAGGCTATCATACAAAGAATGAATAGAAAGAAAAAGAACAATTGTATTAAAACATAAAAATCATATATATTAGGGAATTCCCCTTATAATATACAAAAATTCATAGGTTGCTTTTATTTGAATTTTGACAAGTGATGACAAATAAAGTTATATACAGCTGTGTTCAAAATAATAGGAGTGCTTTTACAAAATTTGCTCAAGGGTTTTTTTTACCATGTGTATACTGGTAAGCAACCCATTTCTCTACCGGTAAGTATAACGGGACATTAAAGATGATAAAACAATGAACTGGTTTGCAATTAATAACCGTTTACATTTGTAACCAGAGATCAAATGATCTTCACTCTCAATCAGGCTATTCAAAATAATAGGAGTGTGAGTTATATTGTACGTAAAAAAAAAAAATCAAAAACTTAAAAAAAATAAACAGTAAGTATCTATATTAAATTAGGAATATAAAATAGTTGGAATATCGAATATCTAAACAATTTTGGTAATTTGAAGTTGGGGTGCTCTGACCAAATGATCGCCAATGCTGTAAGATATGAAAAAAAAGTCGAAACCCGGGGACGGAAACGAGAAACGAGTGAAAATGACGATCGTCGTATTGTTCGCTACAGCCGAAAGGATCCTTTTGCGTCCTTTAAGATGATCCAGGAAGATCTAGGACTGGCAGTAAGTAGCGTAACAATAAGAAGGCGATTGTTGGAACACAATCTTTCCGCTCGCAGTCCACGAAAAGTGCCGATGCTTACAAAAAAACATGTAACCGCTCGTTTGAAATTTGCAAGAAGCCATGTTAACTGGCCTGCAGAGAAATGGCGAAACATTTTATGGACTGACGAGACTAAAATTGTTTTATTCGGTGGAACTGGCTCTAGGCAATACGTCCGACGTCCAGAAAATTCCGAGTTTAAGCCTAAGTACACTATCAAAACGGTAAAGCATGGAGGTGCTAAAGTAATGGCATGGGGCAGTTTCTCATATGCTGGTGTTGGCCCCATACATCAAATCATTGGCACGATGGACCAGCGCGTTTATGTGGATATAATGTCCAGTGTGATGCTGCCTTATGCGAGTTGGAATATGGCGGTTAAATGGGTATTTCAACAAGACAACGACCCGAAACACACCAGTAAGTCTGCCAAGGAATGGTTTCGGGTCAATGGGGTTGAAGTCATGGACTGGTCAGCTCAGTCGCCTGACCTCAATCCCATAGAAAATTTATGGGCAGATGTAAAAAAGGGTGTTTCTCGATGAAGACCCCTGAATTCGAGGCAGTTGTGGGACGCAGTCGAGGAAACATGGAACCAAATTCCCTTGTGAACTCTATGCCACGCAAGTGTGCAGCAATTATAAAAAAACAAAGGGTTTTCCACAAAATACTGAGAAAAAACTTTAATATTGAATATTTTCTTTAGTTTTTTATACTTTATTTTGTGTACTCCTATTATTTTGAACAATTCGTTGTTGTGGCCACCGATAGGCCAGAGTCGTCCGAGGTGGAATCTCCTTTCCTGCAAGGAAAAATCAAAAAAATGTTAGGAAATAATATAAAAAAATACCTCACGGCTGACCAGGAATATGGACGGAGTAAGACTCCAGTCAATGGTCCTGGTCAGAATAGGAAGAAATAAACAATAACCTTATGCATGGTTGTGGCTACCGATAGGCAAGAGTTGTCCGAAGGGAGTCACCATTCCTGCAAGGAAAAATACAAAAACATTAGAAAATAATATAGAAAATATCTTCACGGCTGACGGAGTAAGACTCCAGTCATTGGTCCTGGTCAGAAGATGAAGTAGAAAAGACTTACCTTAGGCATTCCAACTCAGTCTTCGAATTCTAATTTAATCCGATAAATTCACTTTTGTTTTTATATTTTTTGTATTTTTGATATTAATGTTTATTTTTGTTTTGATATGTCAACGCGCGACTTTTCCGGTAGCTTTAATGAAATGAAAGACGGAATAGACTACTGACGTATTAAACTAGAGAAGTTAGAAAGAGTAAGGAATATTAAATGATGAAAAGATAAGTAGTTAATGTAGAAAAGGATGACGAGGTTAAGCAGCGCGACCGATATATTTTCGCGGGTTTTGAGAAGGACGGCAACTTAGAGAAAAAGGCAATATTTGAATTAAAGTTTCGGCAAAATGGGAAAGACAAGGAAAGTAAGGAATAAAATATGTTCAGAGATAGGTTGGTGGGGAAGGAAGCTTTTAGGATTATATCGGAGTACATTTGAGCTTAAAAGCAAGGGTTCGGATATAACGAAAATACGCAAAGAAGTAGTTCGTTGAACCTTACGGTAGGCAATGAAATTAAGCGGTAAGATTATAGCTGAACCGCTAAGAACACCACTAGTCAAACCATTTTTACTGAAGCAGCCGCGAAGAGAAGATCTTAAAAGTGTTGGTAAAGTGTAAAGTGTTAAGTAGTTTATGGTTAATAATTTTGTAATATAATAATTTTAGTGAAAGTTGGTGTTAGGATATACGAAAAAATAAGAGGGCGAACTATAAAGGAATATAAACAGGAAATAAACGAAAGACTAGCATAAAAGAAATATAAATTTTAAATAAAAGGAATAAGGGTGAGTTTTATTTTAAGATATTATATTAGAATGAGTGGTGAAAGTATCTATAACTTTGTAGTGAGATTGATTTTTTTCGCTGCCGCCGCAGCAGCGGGCGTACGAGCACTCAGCAGTACTGTTCGTTACGAAGATTCGCTCGAGATCAAAACGTGCAGCGAGGCTGAAAAGATAGAGGGATGATCCGTCGACATTCCCGGATCGACTAGTAATTTTTACACACATGCAAGAATAAAAATCAATCTCACCTCGTTTTAAATTAAAATTACACTTCAAGTCCATCATATAAAACCTCCCAATATATTTAAATTACTCATGATGATAAAATTTCCTTAAAACCTCCCAGCAAATTTAAATACCCACAAAAAAAAACCGAGGAGAATACTGTATAAGGCACCGTGGGCCTATACATATGTATATGTATATATACATATATCGATCTGCATATACCTATAATTCCGATATAAAAGTTAACCCAATAACGTTACTATATTCATATTCATTTTAATTGTTTTTTTTTTATTTGTTCTTGATTATATTTTTTTTCTTATTTATATTTTATTGTAAGTCCTTGAGTTTATGTGTCGGAAGTGCTTTTTTTTTGTGTGCCGATAATTTAAATTCGGGTAGAGTTCGTCGGGGCGGCGTAGGTTCCCTAATCCCCTCCCTGTTGAGGTAGAGGCAAATTTTTGCATCCCTTTAGCTACCTAATAAGAGCTCTTGATAGGTAGGGTATAAGCGGAATAAGACCAGCGTTTCCGAACAAAGGGAAACGAAGTAATTTTCTGGGGAGATCCCGGGGACTTAAGTCTCCTCCATACGGAGAAAGACCCTGTCTTGTTAAAATATAAGCGTGCACTGGGGACATATTCTGATAAGGATAAATATTAGTTTTGTTTAATTTCAAATTTAAATTTTCTTGGTATAACCGTTTTTCTATTCTTTTTATGTAACCGAGTTTTTTTTGTTCTTTAAAAATTTTCATGATCGTTCGTTAGGTTTTATGGTAAATTTGGATACGAAAAATTTCATTTTTATTAATAAAAGGAAGATGAAAATGTAAATCTTAAGAGAAAAATCGAAAATTTCGTTGCGTTTTCTTTTCATATTTTGTGGTTAATCGAACCTCAAGATGAGGTGCTGATTGGCATTTTCAGGGGGGTGCGGTAAGGCGGGATGAAGTTCTTCAGCGAAGGGACCCTGGACATGAGGAATTGAACTTCGGCTTCACAGTCAGATGAGGGGAGTTCGAAAGACATGGCCAGTCGAACTCCAGGTTGGGTGGGTACGGCCATGCTGCAACAACAGCCGCAGCGTTCCCGAGGTGTGTCAGGTCCAGCGTGAGTGTCGTGTTAACTGGTGTTGGTGTGTCGGGTGTTGGTATGTCTGGTGGTGGTGTGTCTAGTGTTTGTGTGTCGGTTGTGGTGTGTCGGTAGTCCTGTGTCTGGTGGCGGTTTGTAGGTTGTCCTGTGTTTGGTATGTTAGTTTCGAAGTCGTGTTTTGTTTGCGTGTGTATGTCGTTTTGTGTTTTCGTTCTTTTAGAGTTATGTGGTGTTGTATTGTTTTGGGATCATTTAAGCATTATGGCATGAAATTAAGTTTTGAAAGAGGTGAGGTCCATCTGCGAAGGCAAGATCCCCCCCTCATCCGGCGAGCTTAGCCGCGCATCGCGAGCATGCCATCGCCTTCGTAGTGGACATTCTATCCCCACTCCCATACCCCCTCTTCCCATCCTGGTTCTGGCCTACCCGTATGTGGTGGTCTTGAATCCTCCGCACTCCTAACCTATCCTGAATCCTAAATCCCTTCCTTATTGCCTGCCTATTGCCTCATTTCATCGTTTTTGATTTATTTTGAAAAAATTCATGTTTTTACTACCTTATTTGTTTTAAACAAAGTAGTCTTTAAGCATAATTAATAAAAGACCGGATTTCCTATTTTGTACAAAAAAAAAAAAAATTTAAACAAAATTATACAACTTTTGAGTCATGATTTAATCTGAAAAGAACAGGCACTCCTATTTTTTTGAACACAACTGTAAGTGAATAACTAAAGTACTGTATTTTGCCTTAAGGTGCAAACTCAATACTTTTAAATATCGACAACGTCTTGGTGTTGATGTAATGGGATGTGTGTCGGTTGTGGTGTGTCGGTAGTCCTGTGTCTGGTGGCGGTTTGTAGGTTGTCCTGTGTTTGGTACGTTAGTTTCGAAGTTGTGTTTTTGTTTGCGTGTGTATGTCGTTTTGTGTTTTCGTTCTTTTAGAGTTATGTGGTGTTGTATTGTTTTGGGATCATTTAAGCATTATGGCATGAAATTAAGTTTTGAAAGAGGTGAGGTCCATCTGCGAAGGCAAGATCCCCCTCCATCCGGCGAGCTTAGCCGCGCATCGCGAGCATGCCATCGTCTTCGTAGTGGACATTCTATCCCCACTCCCATACCCCCTCTTCCCATCCTGGTTCTGGCCTACCCGTATGTGGTGGTCTTGAATCCTCCGCACTCCTAACCTATCCTGAATCCTAAATCCCTTCCTTATTGCCTGCCTATTGCCTCATTTCATCGTTTTTGATTTATTTTGAAAAAATTCATGTTTTTACTACCTTATTTGTTTTAAACAAAGTAGTCTTTAAGCATAATTAATAAAAGACCGGATTTCCTATTTTGTACAAAAAAAAAAAAAAATTTAAACAAAATTATACAACTTTTGAGTCATGATTTAATCTGAAAAGAACAGGCACTCCTATTTTTTTGAACACAACTGTAAGTGAATAACTAAAGTACTGTATTTTGCCTTAAGGTGCAAACTCAATACTTTTAAATATCGATAACGTCTTGGTGTTGATGTAATGGGATGTAGATTAAAGGGCTCGGTTTTATTTTCGACTAAATATTCATCTCGTACTAACTTCGAATACATTGTGATTTCTTGTTGATTAGATTGTATTTATATTGGAGGAGTTGCTACCAAAACTGGTCAATACTGTGCACCTGCAGTAGCCATGGTTGTTTGAAGGTGTGGATGGAATCAATTTTTTGATCTCATGTTTATTTCATTGTTCTCCATATTTATTAATTTGTTTTCGAATTTTTTTTTTTGGTACCTGGCAAATTTTCAAAAGGTTTCTCCAAATTGTACGTGAAGGATGGCAAACCAAGTTAAGGCCAATCACATACCTGTACTTATTTTATTCTCGACACCTACTAGCCAATATCTAAGTTCGCAAACTGTTCCATCAGATCCACGGCTTCGCAAACTGATTCATGCTTGCCCTTTACAAGATAAGTTATTAGTTTGCTTTTTACTAGTAAATATTACAATTAAAAGTAGGTAGATTGTTCTTGTATCACTTATGTTTTAAAGAACGCTACTTATGATACACAATTTTCGACCACGTAAGAACTTAATTTCGAATCTTTTCGTATTATAAGACGCTAACCTTTATGGAAGAAGGTTATGTAGTAAACATATCTTAAACTCTATTGATCGAATCATCGTCAGCGTCCCCGTTCCCTTCGGTCCCCGAAATCAAGCATATATTGAGAGCGGTTAGTAGAGTGATGGCGGATCACACACACCTCAAAACCTACCCCGTGCCTATCTTTTTGTCTTGTACTAATGCCTTGTGTTGTTATCATTTTATATAATCTAGTCGCTCAAGGTGCAGTGTGTCTACTCTAACATTAATGTGCTGAGTAGAATGTAATTAAATGTAATCGTATCAACAAATTAAATGATTCTGGGTCAAGAAAAAATTACGGTGCATAAATTCAATACAAACATTAAGATTTTGTAGTCTTTTGTCTTCACCTGATACAAAACCAACCCTCACAGGCTAAAATTTTGGTTAAAAACTACATTTAGAGACAAAAATCTTATTTTTGTATCAGAATTTTTTGAAAATATCATAAAAAAAAAGAAGCAAAATGTTTAACAATAAATTCCTAATTAAGTCAACTTACGTCTTCCAGATGCAAAAGGCCCTCATCTGTTAGATAAATGCAAAGGTTAAAAAGGGAATAAATACTATTTGTATCAAAACCGGAATCGTCTACACCACATATCAATTCCATCGCCCACAATCTGAAAATAATTAATGCTTTAAAAAAAAAAAACTATTTAATATTTTAACAATTAGCTTACTTGTTTCGTAAATAAGCACATAAACTACCCCTTCCTTCGTATCCTATAATGTATGATAAAAAATGATCGGGTTTGCAGCGGTATGCCTATTTAAAACGATTTTTTTTAAAATTCAATTTGAGAAAAATATATAAAATTTGCCTTTCTAAACGGTGGAAGGCACCACGTTAGCTCCATCTTATTAACGTTTTCAACCGGCTTAACGAAATACACTCTTCCATAGAATTCTGGATTAAAAGCATCACGGTGATTAAACACGGAAAAGTCATCTCCGCCTTCATTATTATTGGGTATATCCTTAAAATGCTTTACAGCCATTTCCTCTAAGTCTTCAATTGGAAGTCTTGCTTGTAAACACACGAACATCCGATGACTGCTATAATGTCTTATCCGGAATTGATGCGTTTTTTGATACAACTCCTCATCGTCAATATTTTCCTTTAGTGACTTTAAATTTCCCCAAGCGAAAATATTGTTGGGATAGTTTGGATTGGCAAGGGATGCAAGTAACTGATCTCGACGAGCCTCATCATCAAGAATGGTGTTCTGAAATTCTGATTCAACAGCATCTCTTTCTCTTGTCATGGCTTCTTTTTTCATTAGAGGGGCTTTAAAAAGCTCTGAAAATATCTCAATAGTGCTATTCAAGTGTTCTTCTGAACATTCAAAATAGAACATTGTTTCCTCGCACTCTGTATGGGCATTGTCAAACCCTCCGCACTTCTTGACGTGTGCATCAAATGCATTTTCAGCCGGAAATTTTTTCGATCCCATAAATATCATATGTTCTAGGAAATGGGAAAGGCCTTGGTATTCCTTGGGATCAGAGAAGGATCCAACGTCAATCATGAGCGAACATGCAGCTAACTTTTCGTCACCTTCTTCATCCGAACTGTTATCTTCATCGTCAGGGTCGGAGTGAGAATTTTCTTCGTCTTCATTATTATCTGACTCTTCAGAACTTGAGCCATCTGATGTTTGGCTAGAAGATGTCGTGAACCCATCATGTGGTACAGGAGTCGGATCAGAAATAATTAGTATAAGGAGGCCATTTGGAAGCATAATAGTTCTAAAAAAAATAAAACTCTTTATAGCTACACAGTTTATTAAACAATAAGAATTGATCGCACTTGTATTGCTTCTTGTCGGTTTCAGATTTATCAGGTGTATGCAAGTATGTAACACCATTATCAGCCCCTTCCATTATTAAAATGTGGTGTTGAGACAGACAAATTTAATTGGATTCGTTACAAATCTAAGATAAAATTGAATTTCTGACGACAGTTTAACCTTCAGTTCGGATTTTTTGAAATAGTATTTATCAGGAAGTTAATTAATTTTAGAAAAAGACTAAATAATTATTTAATATTTAAGTGTACCTGGTTGTGCATAAAGGACTAATGTAGTGACGTTTAGCAAGAACACTTAAAGACACTTAAATTAAAAAGATAATAAACTTTGGTTGTCATTTCGATTTGCCCACAATATATGGAGGAATATATACGCGTAAGTGTGTGTAAAATCAAGAAAAAAATAAAACACAAATTCGTATTTTTCTTCCGCTTATTCAAATCTGTTCTTTTTGAAAAATTCCTGAGTGTGCTCATAGAGGAAATATATTATCTAGAGCAAAAACACTCCATTACCAAGACCGGAATCTTTCGTACGTTTCACTCTCCAAAACCCGTTTGTTTACATTGTTGTATTTGTAATTTTGACAATTAGTCCATGAATAGATGTGAGCAAATACACTCCATTACCAAGCCCGGAATCTTTCGTACGTTTCACTCTCCAAAACCCGTTTGTTTACATTGTTGTATTTGTAATTTTGACAATTAGTCCATGAATAGATGTGAGCAAAAACAAAAAAAAAACAATGCCGTGGGCTAGCGGCACTTTGCAAAGCAAAAACAAAATGGAGGGGTTAATAAGTTTTTTTCAGGTTTTTTCTTTTTACTTTTTTCGATGAAAAAGTCAGTTTTAAGCTTTAATTTTGCAGGCATTTTGTGGATAGTGAACCAATGTACCTTTTTGTCTTGAAAAAAGCATGTTCAACATCAATTTATTATAAATAATTCACTAATTTACAGTAATCACTACGAAATTCTTTAAATTTCATAACAAACCTCGGATTTTTGTATCAAAGATGCGTTCGAAGAACCATCAAGTTAAGGGTGCGAGCGCAATTTTTGTATTGAATTCTAATAAATTTTCGTTAACGAACGGCCCAAATATTTTGTTTGCAAGTAATTAAAATCTGTATCAATTTTACTAATCCAAGTATATTTATAGTTTGTTTTTAATGATTTAAGCTTGCAACTATTTTTCAATGCCATTTTGATTAATAAATAATAAATTTAAGATAAGTTATAATCGAAAAATACCTTATCCATAACATTCTTGATTGATGGAAGCATACATATATTTTCTATCAAAAAAACTATGCATCAAAGGAGCAGCAATGTTTTAAAGAAATAATCAGAACGATTATAGCGAACCTGTTGAATAAATGCAGAGCAAATAAAATGCAAATTTTGACATATATCATAAAATGAAAACTTCTCAAAATCGTTCTGAATTCATGCACAACTCATTCAATAGATCATGAAAACGACATGAATGTTTATTGTTGCGTACAGAAGTTTTTTTTAGTGAATTCCCACACAAAATATAATTTTCATTCATTTCTTCAAAATGTGTAGTTACCAAAGTTAAAGTTTACTTATTATTAATTGAAGGGCATGTTTAGTAAAAGTGCTGCTAATAATGAAAAAAATTAATGAGTTTTACGAACATATTTTTGTTTTTCTTAATATAATAAATACTTCCATATATTACATTTTATAAATGCAGAACAAATAAGAAAATATACATAAACAATAGTTTTCAGATATAAAGCAGACGTTAGTGTAGACAAATATTTTGAGAAAGCCAATATTTTAGGTATTTTCATTAAAGAAATTTCGGCTTCAGCTGACCTTCATCAACTTTTTAGAAAAAAAAATTAGCATTAATAGCAGCCAATTATTTCATAGCATATTTAATTGTTCACATTGTAAAATGTCTAGAAATGTTCATATGTTACAAAAAATCGTAATTTTATGCGTAAACATAGAAGATAACATTATTTAGTCAAGAAGTATGGATTTTGGCGCGTTTACCGTTTTTTTTCTATTCGGTTCGGTTTCCTAATACTGGAATAAAAAAAGTTGCTTAAATCTATTTATTGCACTCATTTAGTTGGTATTGTGTGTAACCATATTGCCTATTTCTAGCAAAGCAACTTATTTTTAAGACATGGTTCCCTCAAATTTGTATTCCAAAATCTAACTACAAAAAAATTCTAACTCTAACATAGTCCTTCAAAAAGCAATTTTCAGGAATATTTCTGCAACAAACAAAACTTAAATTTGGTCTTGCAATTACCGAACTGCTTAAATGATGAAAATACTAATCTAATTGAGGAATGTGAACTAGCTAAAGTTGGCAATGGAACTTCACAAGTATGCTACTCGTAGCATTGTCTGTACAAAAAAAAACGGAGGCACCCGCCTATTGTTTCAACCTGAACTTCTAACGTCGCCAAGAAAATGCTCTAAGGAAACTACAGCTGAAAAAATTGTCTGTTTTGTTGTTTTACAAAGTATTGAGTTACACTTTTGTCCATTTCCAATAATTATACTTAACCAGTTGCAGCGCATGTTGCGTTCGCAAATAATTTAAGTAAACAAAATAAATAATAATAAACTAATAAATCATTAAATAATATGTATTTGGTCAATTTGATTTAATTTAATATACATTTACAACATTTATTTTGGATTGAAATTAAAAAGCTATACAAATCTTCCAATTTAAGACCATGTCAGCACTTCAGATTCTGTTGGTTAGGATTGTTTAGTTTTTGAACGAGGCCATGAAACATTTAAAATGAAGCATTTAGATGGGGCTGATTACTGTAATGAAGCATTTTGATGGGCTTGAGGACTAAATGTGAGAACGTGTTTGGTTTTTTGCAGATTTCACGCACACTTTCTCACATTTAGTCCGACATAGCTTGTAGGCAAACCGAAATGTCAGTCTGAGATTCCGGTCTTGGGAATGGAGTGTTTTTGATCTAGAGTAAAGGCCCAACTATAATAGGCATAAGCAAACATAAGCTTATGTCAAAAACCCAACGAAAATTCACTTAAGTTTGTGAAATTACTGCGGATAGCCATAATGCAATTTTGCTCACGTATCTACATGTCAACAGAATACACAACAGATACACAGAATGATATATTCATGCAAAACACTCTATATGAAGATATAAATCCTTCGTACGTATCACCCTCCAAAACCCATTTGTTTACATTGTTGTATTTGTAATGTGAAAGAATTCAACAAGAAAAATTGACGTGTTTCCACGCATACATAGAAATAACTAATGAGTTTTTTATTAAAATTTCATAAATTAGAGGAGAATTGACACGCACACTATGAATAAGTTTATGAGGCTGATTTCGGTTATGATGAACATTCTGAGAGAAATTATCTGCAGTGGAGTTGGCCTGTGTGTATTTGATCAAAACTGTCAGATTTACTTATGCGGCGAGCGACTGGGATCGCTCTTGCTTAAGTTTGCTTAAGTTAACGAAACTGAGAAAAATTGAACGAAACGGAGCTAGACTCCATTATGGTCACTCGTATTAGATTCTTTGTATTCGTACGTTTACTTATGCGCGCATATGCTAGCTTATGCCTATTATAGTTGGGCCTTAACGAGTAACGACCGGTACCCGTCCTACCTAAAACACCCACAAATTTTATTCGAGGTGAACTCTCTCAAATTCGCTATCGGTGAATACATGTGAGTGGTGAAAAAAAAGAAAATGGGGGATTGGGCTCGTAGTATCGACGTTTCATTGTAAAATATATTTTAACATAGGAGTCTTAGGGGCCAGTTATAGCAATCAGTAAAATCCATCAGTAAAATACGAAACAGGAGGAATCTGAAACGTTTTGCTGATGAGCGTTTATAGCTATAAGTAAAGTTACGTCATTAAATTAAATATCACTTTGAAGTTTCTATTTGAAGAGTTTGTTTTTACTGTTGCTTTCATCAGTAAAATTTTTAATGATGTGATCGGAACAGTACAGAATTGGAACACCAACAGTAAAACGAAATGGATTTTTTTTTGCTTTTGGCAGTCAGCTGTTCAGTAAAATGAAATTTCATCATTAAAAAAAATTTCAATGGATTTATAAATTAAATAAAACTTTAAATGCATTGTTTCTTTTTGAAAAACATACTTGAATATAGGATTCATCTTATTGCATCAATCTTTTGCTAGGAATAAATCTGTAACATGTTCAAAAACTAAAAACAAAAATTTGACAGATGGATTTTACTGATAGCTATAACCGGCCCTTTAGGAAAATGCATAGAGGAAATATATTATCTAGAGTCCCGACTTAATGGGTTTGCTCTCTTTCGGCCTACAAGCTAAATTGAGAGGATTTTGTCCATAAGGATAAGCATGTGTTAGCTGTCCGTGTATTTCTTATGGGAAAAAGCCATTATGAATGTAGTTGGTATGGAATTTGTGCCCATATTGCTCAACAACGGGGGAAAAAACTATGAGGTGAACTGAGCAGTTCAAAAAAGAGATCCGTTGAATTCAAAAATTGAAAAATTAATGCAATAATTTAAAAAAAATTAATTTTATAGTTCCTTTTCAGTGTAAACTGTGCTAAAAATAATATTTTTCTGCTTTTGGCATACAAATTCAATGATTTTGATGAAAATGTTTGACAGAACAAATCATGAAGAAAGTATAGGCGGCCCCTAGAACTCCAATGCGAACATGGTCCAATTTGAGTTGGTTCCCAGTTTCGACAGATCAACAGCGAGGTAAGTATTTTGACAACGAAAATAAAAAAGAAAACAAAATACAATTTTTGCGATTTCAATCAATGAAAGTGAAAATTAATGAAAACAAAAGCGAACAATATTTTGCAGTTCAAAATACAAATCATAACAAAACTAATATATTTTCTATTTGGAGAACTTTTATCTTTAATTTTTTGGATAAGAATTTTAAGGCTTATACTCGTATAGTTAAATACTTAAAAAAATGCTACAAAGTAAATTACAAATATTTTATTTTTTTTTCAGGAATATTTATTGTTGGTGCTAAGCGCACAGCTTTTGGTACATTCGGTGGAGCTCTTAAAAATGTCCATCAAACTCAATTGCAAACAACTGCAGCCAAGGCTGCTCTTGAGTCATCTGGTTTAAAGGGAGACCAAGTTGATACCACAGTTATTGGAAATGTTCTTTCTGTGAGTTCTCATATGTGTAACAAAGTAATTATTCCTACTTCTAACTTCTCTTTATTTTTTTTAAGATTTCTTCATCAGATGGTATTTTTATTCCCCGTCATGTTGCTCTGCACTGCGGAGTACCAATTGAAAAACCAGCTCTAGGTGTCAATCGGCTGTGTGGTTCTGGTTTTCAAGCAGTGATCAATGGTGTTCAAGACATTATTATGGGATCGGCAAAGATAGCCTTAACCGGTGGTGTGGACAGTTTGTCTCAGGCTGCATTTTTTGCTAGAAACATTCGTTTTGGAACAACTCTGGGAGCTAACTACACTCTAGAAGATGGTCTGTGGGTTGGACTTACCGATACTTACTGCAAATTGCCAATGGCAATCACAGCTGCAAATTTGGCTGAAAAGTATAAAATCGCAAAAGATCGAGTTGATGAATTTGCTTTGAGGTCTCAAGTAAACTGGAAGAAGGCTCAAGACGATGGCTTCTTTAAGTCGGAAATCACACCATTTAAGATTAAGGTCAAGGGCAAGGAGATCGACTTTGTCGTCGATGAACATCCAAGATGAGATCTGATCTTCGGAATATAATTGATTAAAAATTTAAATTTCATGTGAAACTATTTTTCAGACCCCAAACAACAATTGAAGGTCTGAACAAACTTCCCTCTATTTCCAAGAAGAATGGAGTGGTTACAGCTGGAACAGCTTCTGTAAGTTGCATAAAATGTATGAAATTCCTATAAAAAGCTATGATTTAATTTTAAAGGGTATTTGTGATGGTGATGCAGCTGTTGTATTGGCATCTGAAGATGCTGTCAAAGAATATAATTTGAAGCCACTGGCACGTTTTGTCGGTTATTCTTATGTTGGAGTGCAACCAGAAATCATGGGAATCGGTCCAGTGCCAGCAATTCAGAATGTACTTAAAGCAACTGGACTTAAATTGGAAGATATGAATTTAGTTGAAGTAAGATACAATTTTAATAATTTAAAAAACCCAAAAGTTAAAAATACGTATCATTTTTGTTTTTATTTTAATAGATCAATGAAGCCTTCAGTGCACAAACATTAGCCTGTATGGATGCCTTAAAACTCGATATTAATAAATTGAATTTAAATGGTGGAGCAATTGCTCTAGGACATCCTTTGGCTGCTAGTGGAGCTCGTATAACCGGTCATTTGGCTCATGAATTACAGTGAGAATTTAATAAATTAATTCTTCTAAAAACTTAAATATGATTAACAAAAATCCTTTTTTACAGACGCAAAAACCTTAAGTATGCCGTAGGATCAGCTTGCATTGGCGGAGGACAAGGAATTGCTGTTTTGTTAGAACGGTGTTAGTAATTCTAGAAACTAATGTTTCTTTGAAATAATGGATTATATTGAGCATTTATTTTTGTACACATTTAATTTCTTCATACAAACTAGAAAAAAACTAAGAACTGATTTCGAAAGATTTATAAAATATAAGATATTCAAAAAAAAATTAACTGATCTTGGATTTTAATAAAGTAAGTTGTTTGACTGGTTTTTAGATTCCACATTAGAGGAGCTGAACCGAATTTTAAGAATTAGCATAGTTTTGAAAATTCATAGATCTATTTGACATTGCATTAAGAATACAGTTGCAGGGAGTACATAATATGGATATTTAGTAAGTTAATTTTGTCGTTTTTTAAATCTGGTAGTTGCTAAAAATAAATTTTGTTAATTCAGTTGTGATTCCATAATAGTTAACTTAGTTTTATTCGAAAACAAAACATTAAAAATGTCTTTCGTTTCGTAAATATGAAGTCAACTGAACAAATACTATTATGGATTGAATCAAGTTAAACTTGTAAGTCGAGTTTATAAAGTTTGAAAAAAAGTAATTGTATGTGTTAAGTTTTTTTTTTGCCTGGCAAAAATCCTCGTTTCAAACCCTCCTAGTGGGTGCCGGGCGGTAATGATCACCACAGTTGTCTTGTACGTTGTCAAGACGGGGGTCAGCTAAGGTCAGGTTGAATTGCTGAAGTTTCCTACTCCTTAATAGTAGCAAGTTTTAGCAATGCAATTTGACCATAGATACGAGGTCCCTAATTTCAGTGGTGGTGTGAGCGTTTTACATAATCCGTGCCGAAGAATGAAAGGCTGGGGGGCAAACCAGTCGCTAACGAGCTCATTCGGATGCCTTGGCAGGGTCCGTCTTATTTTTCTGCCTTACCCCGGTATATCGGCTCTGCCGGGGCTGACCTCTTTTTTTCCGACCTACTCGTGGGACTAACATTCAAAAACTTTAAACAAAATGGACGAACTTGACTATACTGACATAGAACCATCCGCAGACTTGGAGGATGAACTCTTGGCCTCCAGCCAGGAGACCATAAAGGGGAGCTCATTTAGCGCTGGTAGTTCCAGCACTTGTGAGCAACCCAAAACCACAGGAAGTACAGGCAGTGCTATTCATAGCACTCCTATGCTTCCTAAACCGCATACCAATCCGAAACCCTCTAGTAGCAGTGCTACTCGAGGAACAAAAAAGCCATCGGAAGGCGCTCTCCTCAAGAACCGCTTCAAAACGGCCTCTTTTATTCTTGCCAAGATTGCCAAGAATGAAGAGGCCGGGGTGATTCATGAGAAGGACGCCCAAGATAAAATAAAGTACCAGAAGGTTGTTGATGAATACAACAACCTTCTGGCCAGCCGAGAAAAGGCCGTTAAGCGAAACAGATCTCAGGAAGAGATCTGTCCGGCTCAGAAAAAGAGCAAGCTTGACGGCCGGACAAAGCCAGGGAAAGCACCATCTTCTGGAGCAGCGCAACTGCGTACTCTTAGTGAGGTTGTCAGAGATGACCTCCAAGTAGCAGTTGTGGATGAGCTCTCCACAAACAGCAAAGGTCTGCTGAACGTGTGGAACTCTATCGAGGGCAAGCTCTCTGAGATGGTGTTTTCATACACAATAAATAACAGTGAGGGCCCCTACCCTAGTTTCGACTCTGGCGAGATGCTCAGGGGGTATAGGGTAATTAAGTGTGCAGACAGGTTTTCTAGGGATTTCCTTAGTGAAAGCATTGCTAAGGTTAGCAATGCCTGGGAGGGCTTGAAGCTCAAGCTTATCCCGGCTAAGGACATCCCTAGACAACCGAAGGCTCGCATTTGGTTGCCGCTCATGAGCATAAAGCCAAGCGGACAGGACTTGATCCGCGGTCTTCAGAGGCAAAATCCGCTGGTCCCCATGCACGACTGGGCTGTGATTAAAGCAGAAGAACCACAGAAGACCAGCGCCTCTTACCTTCTGAGGATTAGCGAGGAAAGCCTAGGGGCTCTCCAAAAGGCCGATCATAAGCTTAGTTTTGGCATAAGGAATGCCAAAATTAAAATTCTGCAGAGTCAGGGAGCAGACACCGACAAAGCTGATGACAACGTCGAGGTGGACGATGTTGTTAGCGGAGTCGAGGTCCCCAGCGAGTTGCCGGGCCCTAGCTCTGCAGCCAAAGATACAAATTAAAAAACGCGCTGAAGGTCATCCAGATTAATCTGAAGCACTCTAAGTGTGCTTCAGATAATCTGAGAGTTTTCCTTAGGGAGGAAAACTTCGACATTGGCGTTATCCAAGAACCGTGGGTAAACGGCCTCAAGGTGCGGGGCCTCCAAGACAACCAATACGACCTTTTTTATAAAACCGAAGATCAAGACCAAGGTAATCCCAGAACTTGTATTTTAGCTAAGAAACATTTAAAAGGTTTTTTATGTCCAAATTTTAGCACTCCTGATCTGACAGTTGTCAGATTCGAAGACAAAAATACACAGGGTTTGCTGCTGGCCTCTTTCTACTCTGCCCACAATGCACCATCACCTCCGGAGGAGGTGTACAAAATCATAAACAAAGCTAAGATCGATAAGGCTAACCTTCTGATCGGAGGCGATGCGAATGCTCGGCATACCCTTTGGGGAAGCTCTGAAATCAACGAACGAGGTGAGTCACTTTTTGATTTTATTATTGCACATAATATGAACATTTGTAACAGAGGCAATACTCCCACTTTCGTCTTTCCGAGCTCGGAAAATTATGATGGATGGGAGGATGTGCTTGATGTTACTTTAGTAAACAACCGTAATTTATTAGTGGAGAATTGGAGAGTTTCCCCCTTGAATTCGTTTTCGGATCACAAGTGGATTCTTTTCCAAATTAATTTCGAGTCGAAAAACCCTCCACCTTATAGAAATCCCAGAAGAACTGACTGGAAGAAATTCAGTCAAATTGCTAATTCCAAACTGAGCAACTTACCGAATCTCGCAGAATCGATAGTAGACCTTGAATCAAAGGTGAAAACCTTTGAAACTTCTATAAGTAAAGCTTTTAGAGTCTCTTGCCCAGTTAAATACAGCCGTAAAATCCTTCCTTCTTGGTGGAATGAAGAACTGTCCAGTCTTAGGAAAATGACGAGGACAATCTTCAACATCTGCCACAAACATAAATTTTACCAACCGTATAAAGACTCTCTTAAAATTTATAAGAAAGCCCTGTCATCAGCCAAAAGGCAAGGCTGGAGGGATTACTGTCAATCAATCGAAGACATAAAGGACTCCGCAAGGCTCAGCAAAGTTTTATCGAAGGAACATTGTAATCCTTCATTTCTAAGAAAGCCTGGTGGAACCTGGACAGCCTCTCCAGCCGAATCTCTTGAGCTACTGATGAAGACACACTTTCCGGGTTGCGAGAGCGTTAACCCCGAACCGCGTGAAGTCACAGAGCTAAACGTAGCTCATGTGGAGCAAATCAATTCCGTAATAACCAGAGAAAATATTGTGTGGGCCATCAATACTTTCTCTCCATATAAATCCCCAGGCATGGATGGCATACTGCCAGTTATGCTTCAAAAGTTGCATGATGTGGCAGCTCCATGGCTGGAACAAATTTTCAAAGGATGCCTCCTTCTCAAACATGTGCCCATGTCGTGGAGACAGGTCAAGGTAGTTTTTATCCCGAAAGTGGGTAGGCGTGGTCACGAATCCGCGAAGGATTTCAGACCAATAAGCTTAACATCTTTTGTACTTAAAACCTTGGAGCGCATTCTTGATTACCATATTAGAGAAATCCTAGATGGAAGACCTCTCGAAAGCTCTCAGCATGCTTATCTTAAGGGCAAATCTACGGAGACTGCCCTCCATGAGGTAGTGCGTACTGTAGAAAAAACAATCCATTATAAAGAATTCACTCTTGCCACCTTCTTAGACATAGAAGGTGCTTTTAACAACGTCCTTACCGAATCCATAGAAGAATCGCTCGTGAAGTTCGGGGTAGAATACTTCATTCGAGAATGGATTATCTCCATGCTCAGTGGTAGGAAAATTCAAGCCACTCTAGGCAATACAACCGCAACTAAACACGTAAGTAGGGGAACACCCCAGGGTGGTGTCCTTTCGCCTCTTCTGTGGCTTCTGGTAATGGATACAATTCTCGTTAAATTAGAGAGATGTGGAGTGAAGGCGGTAGCCTATGCGGATGATTTGGTGCTATTGGTGTCAGGAAAGTACACCTCTGTGATTAGTGAAATCACGGAGTCAGCTTTGAAGAAAGTTAGCAGCTGGGCCACTAGTTGTGGTCTAGGAGTTAACCAAAGTAAAACTGAACTGATGCTCTTTACCACCAAAACTAAAGTACCGCCTTTCACTCTACCTCGACTCAACGGTCAAATCCTTTCATTGTCTTCCAGTGCAAAATATTTGGGAGTTATACTCGACCCTAAATTAAACTGGAAACGAAATATTGAAGTGCGGGTTAAGAAAGCCTGTGTTGCCTTCTACGCCTGCAGCAAAACTTTCGGCAAAAAGTGGGGACTTCAGTCGAAGATGATTTTATGGACGTACACAGCCGTAGTACGTCCAATCTTAACCTATGGTTCGATTGTGTGGTGGCCTGCTCTTAGCAAAGCCTATAATATCGATAAGCTAAAGAAGGTTCAGAGAACAGCCTGCGTGGGCACCACAGGGGCCATGCGTACTTGCCCAACGGACGCCTTAAACGTTATTATGGATCTTCTACCAATCGACCTTTTTATTAAATACATAGTTTCCTGCAGCGCTATTAGGCTGAAGGAATCAAATAGCTGGTTGTCAAAACCTTATGGTCACAGCAACACAGCAAAATTGATTCCCTCAGATATTATCTCGGTAGACACTGACTACTGCACTCCTACTTTGAGCCTTAGTAGGGGTTTTAAGGTCTTTTTCCCATCCAGAGAAGATTGGGAGGATGACATCGTGTCGATAGGTTTCGATACAACCATCTTTACTGACGGCTCAAAGATGGAGTGCGGAGTTGGTTCTGGGATCTTTTCTGAGTCCCTAAACGTAGCTAAATCCTTTAGGCTTCCTGACTTTGCTAGCGTTTTTCAGGCTGAACTGCTGGCAATTAGGGAGGCATGTAAAATACTTAAACAAAGCCCAAACCAAAACCGAAATGCGGCTATCTTCACAGACAGTCAGGCAGCTATCAAAGCCATTAACTCGGCTACATCCTCATCTAAATTGGTCCAGCAATGTCGCGATGAGCTTGCGAGCCTGAACATTAACCTCGGTGTCACCCTGATCTGGGTTCCGGGCCATAGTGGTATCGTGGGAAATGAACGGGCTGACGAGTTAGCCAGGCAAGGATCGGCCCTTCATAGCTCTCTTGCGGAAATGGTTAACATTCCTCTTGGTGCTATGAAGGGTAAAATCTTTTCCATATACCAAACTGAATCAAACCGAAGGTGGAGCAATCTACCCAACTGCATTATATCTAGGAAGATATGGCCCACCTATAACAAAACCCGTACATACGATCTTCTACGCAGGCCAAGGCAAGACATAGCCAGGATTGTTGCGGTTTGTACCGGACACTGGCCCATTGGAGTTCATGCAGAGAAGTTGGGTATCTCTTACAACACTTTTTGCCGTAGTTGCTGCGACCAAAGAGAAAGTGAAACGTTAATCCATTTCCTCTGCAAATGTCCTGCCTTGGCAAGCACTAGAATGAAATGCTTTGGGAAAGCATTCTTTCACGAACTGAATGAGCTATCTGAGACAAAGATTAGAGACCTAATCTCTTTTCTCAATGCGACAAAATGGCTCTAACTTAATCGCTATAAATCTTCTCCTTTATTTTCACAGGTCAAACGAGTTTTGGTATCAAAACGGCGCACTACAGCGCTAATTGTATCTCAGGCTAGGTCTGCCCTGAGATCGCCATTTCTACCTACCTACCTATGTGTTAAGTTAGAATAGTCAAAATTCATCAAAAGGAGAAGAAAATAATTGGTTTTGACTGAAATCTAAAACACAATTAGCTCAGATGAAATCTCCATGAGTCGATCACGGTTGAGTTTCTTCCGATTTTCATTTCCGAACTTCATTATTTACTCCATTTGGAAAATATATGTCAGAGAAGATATAAATGCATTTCATAGAAAAATGTCCAATTTTGAAAGAGATAAGAAGAACATTTTTTTGCATAAATGAGATCCTTCATCATAAAGAATATACATATATTAATAGGATATCTATATCCATGATGATGTAGTGCCAGTAGCGTGATGGTTAGTGCGTTGGACTCAAGTCGTTCTTTGACTTTCGAAGAGAATAGAAGTGTTTCAGCAGTTAATTTTTTTTAATCAAGTGCATTTGTAGTGTTTGGCAGTAAAGTAGGCAGGGTGCCACTGTTTCAAACAATTAATCGGTAGCCCAGTGGAGGTGGCGTCTGAAAACAGCTCCAAAGGTCGTGGGTTCGAATCCCGTGCGGAGTCAACGAAAAATTTATTTGCTTTTTTCACAATCGAGAAATTGTTGATTTCATCGATTGGGAAGAATGGTGAAGGAGAAGAAAGCGGGGGTATCGAAAGATACCTCAGCTAATAAATCAGGTGATGTGAGTGTGGTTCCGGCAGCGGTACTTCAAATCACCGCAACATCAGGCCATCTGAGCGATCCAACGCACACAGCAACAACAATCAAGCGGAAGCGGGAAGTACCAAATCCAAATTTGGTGCAACGAAAGAGTGCTGCTACGCGTAGCGCGATAAGGAAGAGGATGGAGACGGAGAAGACCAAACTGATGACGTCGGATACCGAGAGTTCAGTGGTTGACGACGAAATTGATTACGTCTCGGAAGAAGGAGAAGGCCAATTTAAGTCTCCGAAAAATAAATTCGAGAGCCAGGCAGAGCCGTCGACAAAAAAGGTGCTGGAGGGGGATATGGACCTCCAAAATGAAGAAAGGCTGATGAGGGCCCTACAAGCCAAACAGGCCACCATCAGCAAGTTTGAAGAAAGCCTTAAGAAGCTTCAGGAGGAGATCGAGCCGCTACTCACCCAACTGAGGCTGAAACAAGAGGCGCGCCGACAACAAGAGGCAGCGCAACGTCAACTGCAACAAAAACAGCAGCAACAAAAACAACAACCACAGCAGCAACAACCACAAACCAAGCCCGCTACTAAAATCTCAGGAGCGGAGCAAGTTAAAAAAGCACCGCCAGCAAAAGCAGGCCTAAGTGTCGAGGGCCCATCGACCTCAACAAAAGCCAAACAGCAACAACAGCAACGGAAGCAGCAGCAGCAGCAACAGCAACAACAGCAAAAGAAACAGCAGAAACAGCAGCAGCAGAAACAGCAGCCGCACAAACAGAAGCAACAACACCAGCAACAACCACAGCCCAAGAAGGAGAAGGTGCCACCAATTAGGACCTACCGGGTTGACCTGCAGGACTTGAAACAGGTATGTAAGTCGGCCACTAAAGGCAATTTTGTAATTAATATTTTGAATGAAAAAGAAAAGCGGTATTCGGTGCAGTGCTTCTCACTGGCCGAATACAATTTACTTAAAGGAGTGCTAAAACAGGCCACCGCTGAGTTCTTCAGCTACACGCCTAAAAGTGAAAAATTTCAAACGGTCCTTCTGAAGGGCATAAGTTCCTGCACGGAACCGGAGGCGCTCTTAGCTGAGCTCCGTGAAAAAGCCACTGATGATCTCGATTTTATCGGGGTCAAGCCTTTCACTACGGTGAAGTCCAGGCGAGGGGGTTATAGGCTGCCAATGTTCCTCGTAACATTATCGCCCCAAAGCAGGTTTGAGAGTGTGAAGAAAATCAAATCCCTCGACTTTCAAGCTGTGCACTGGGACACATTAAAAAGGCACGACGACATTTTACAATGTACGAAGTGCCAGAGGTTCGGCCATGCCGGAGCCAACTGCAATATGCAGTTGCGCTGCGTCAGGTGCTCCGAAACCCACAATGAGGGAGAATGCAAGCTGGGGAATGAGCGGGTTGAGGATTTGACCCAGCTCAAGTGTGTCCTTTGTGGAAACTAAGGGCACCCGGCTAGCTATAGGGGTTGCCCTAAGGTCCAAGAAATGAAACAGAAACAGGCCAGTCAAAAAGCCGAAAGAAGTCGAACAGTTCGACAGGCTCCAACACAAAAATTCGTGGATCCCAAATTCTCTTACGCCCAAATAGTGTCAGGGAATGGGAATACGAGACAGGCTCCACCAACGGTTGTCCCAAAGGCCCCCGCGCCTAAGGCACCAGAGGTGCAGCCTGACATTGTAGCCTTGTTGTTGAGCATTCAAGGTCAACTAACAGGGCTGCAAAGTCAGATAAAGGAGCAAGGCAAAAGGGTAGATCATCTCTACTCTTTGTTGCCTGGCCTGGCGCAATTTAGACCATAATGGGCGCGCTGCCGGAGACGCGCCTAAAAGTCCTAGCTGTGAATGTAAATTCACTGATTAGGATTGAACGAAGAGCCAATATGCTCCAATTGTTGAAAGACTACAGTCCCGATGTATTTATGGCTAGCGAAACTAAGCTAAACCACAAACACAAATTGACTCATAAAAATTACAATATCGTAAGAAGAGACCGGCCCGACTCCACTCAAGGGGGTGGTGTCGCTCTCTTTATACGAAAAGGCATTAATTATAAAGTCATATATAGGGCAACCAAAAATATGTTCGAACATATTTTTTGTTAACATCACTATTAAAGCGAGACTGTGATAGAAATGCGTTTCATTGAAATCTTCGTCTTTTAAACGTCATCTGTTAGGGCATATTTTTGCATATTTCACTGAAAATGCATATTTTTGCATTTTTGCTTTCAAAAGACATATTATTGTATATTTTTACTTTTTTTTGTAAAGGCAAGCAATAAAAACAAAGCGTTAATAAGAACAAAAAGACAAAACAAAAAATCAGAAAAAAAATTAAAGCTCCATCCAGAGTGAAAACTTTTACAGACATAGAACCTGGACTGGAACTTCCTCCACAACCAATCATAATGCGATGGGGGACACGGCTCGAAGCGGTGAATAACTACGCCAAGCATTTTGAAAAGATTGTTCGGATTTTTGGTGCTTTTGACAACGAGGAAGTTGCATCAGTACAAATTTGTAAAGATCTTCTTAAAAAAAAAACAGAATTGAAAGCGGATTAATTTTGTTTGGCATCAAGCTATTGGTTTCTAGTGACATCAATTTCAAAACTTGAATCACGTGGTTTATCGCTCAATTCCAGCACACAAATTATAAGTGATGTGGTGAAGACAATCTACAGCATTAACAGCAAGGCTGCAAAATCAGTGAAGTAAAAAATAGAAAATGTAATGGACAAAAATGCTGGCTTTGAAAAACTAAAAATAATTGCAATGGCTTTGCCAGGATAGAAATCTATAGCAGTTGAAGACTATACAACTGCTAAAGTTTTAGCATTCAAATACGCTCCGATCACTTCTGTTGACGTTGAACGGAGCTTTTCCATGTATAAAAGTGTTTTTCGATCAAACAGACAAAGTTTCCTTTTCAAAAATTTGAGTGAAATGTTAGTTATTTACTGCAAAAAAAATTTGCAATAAATTTTCTTATTGATCGCTGGCATTAAAAAATTTCTTTTCAAAAATGAATTTGCTTTGCTAACTTTTTTTTTTTTTTTTCTTTCATAAATAATACACGTGTGCGAAGTTGAACTATTTGCGACTACCTAAACAAATTTTTTTTATGTTTTATTTATCTTCAAAAAGTTGGAATGAAGAAGAAGAGTTTTGATTTTTCTCTTTTTGATTGGTATTGTTCTTATTAATTAATTTCCTAAAGAAAATAACGCTTCTTATAAACATCTTTTACATTTATTGAGCATATTTTGAGGGCATATATTTGATTTTTAAGGGTATATTATAAGCGCTTAAAACTAGTTTTTTAGGACATATTTTTGGTTGCCCTAGTCATATACAACAATGAATTGCGAAAGCTCAAGACGCTAGAAGTTTGCGTTGTATGCATCTCTCTCACTCAAGGGAAGCGGATGTATATGATTGCGGCTTATGCGGCTGGAGCTCCGCAGGTTACTTACTTTGCTTCAGAACTCGAGATTCTTTTTAGGGAACTGAAACTGAGCTTGGAAGAAAACTATTTCATCTTGGCCGGTGATTTGAACGCAAAACATGAAGATTGGGGAAATCAACATAGTAATCCCAGAGGTAACCATCTTTTTAATTTGATGAATCTTTACAGCGTTGAATATGGCGTCGACCTGCTGGCTACTGAAAAGCCATCGTATCCAAGAAGCGACTCCTTTCTGGATCTTTTGCTGTACGACACAAGACTGACAGTTACAGACAAAGTGGGTAATCACCCTCGAAACTGCTTACAGACAGTCGAGTACGACAGTGACCACTGCGGACTGGCTGCTGTAATGCAGATTCCGAACGAATGCTTGGAGTTGGAGGAATACGTTGCAACGCACTCTTACAATTACAGTAAGACGCGCTGGCCTAGTTTCACCAACGCCCTAGCGAGAGAACTTCGTTCGAGTGACATAGCCCCACCAAACAACAGGAACCTGACCAATACGAGATTGACCACCATTTACAACAGATGGACGAAACAATAAAACGAACGATGGAACGGACAATACCAAAGTACAAAGAACGGGACCAAATGGACGCTTACAGAAACGCGACTATCGACGCACTACGTAGGCACAAGAGTGGCCTACTGACAAGACTCAAAAACTTGTACAGACGACTCACAGACCCACACGACTTGGAGGTTAGGACACTGAAGTCGTTAATAAAAAATGTCAATCTGTTGATTAAGGAGAACTACAGGTTATCAATTAACAAGTACTGGAACCGCAAGATCCGGTCAGTTAATTCCAGTGACCCTAGTATGTTCCCTAAAATCAACAAGATATTCAGGAAAAAGAACGACAATGACCTTCCGTGTTTGAAACTCCAAAGAACTGAAGAGAACAGAGACCTACTCATGACAGCGCAAATAGATCCAGAAGAAGCCATCTTTGACGATGACTTTTATATAATTGAAGATCCAAAGGAAAAAGTGGAGGCGGTGGGAGCTGCTTTCCAGCAAGTGTACAAGGTGAATGTTAGCATTCGCCCCAATCACGACCTGGAAAACAGAGCCCTACTTAATCACTTTTACCTTCGAAATAATATAACACATTGGCGATCTGAGAACCGCGGTTTTATGCGGTTCGATGACGATTCCTTGGCAAATGCCATAAAAGCCGAGCAAACGGGACCAAGTCCCTTGTTAGTAACGAAGGTTGAGCTTCAGCTCATCTTCAACTCAATAAAAAATAAAAAGTCAGCAGGTGTCGATGGTATATCCAACGTTGTACTTAGACATTTACCGATGGAGGCAATTGACATTTACACCACACTCTTCAATAATGCACTGAATAATGCATATTATGCAGTGCATTGGAAGACCGCTGTGGTTCATCCTCTCCCGAAAAAAGGAAAGGACAACTCCAACCCGTCAAATCTTCGGTCGATAAGTCTTCTTCCGAGCATCAGCAAAGTTTTCGAAAAGATCGTCAATAGGGCTCTGACTAAGTGGGCTGCGGACAACAAAATAATTCCAGATAAACAGTTCGGGTTCAAGGCGGGTCATGACACAATTCATGCTGCGTCTAAACTCGTTTCTGATATCCAATGGAATAAAACAAAACAACAATGCACAGGTGCTGTTCTGGTTGATTTGGAAAAGGCCTTTGACACCGTATGGTTAGAGGGTCTTTACCTAAAACTGAGCCGGCTTGGCATAAGCAAGCCATTGTTGTATATACTTTATGATATGCTTAACGGTAGAAAGTTTGTTGTCAAAAGTGGCAATGTAACTTCTACCACAACATTCTTAATTAAAAATGGTCTTCAACAGGGAGCGGTGAATTCGCCAATTCTCTTCAGCATTTACACCAGCGATCTGATAGGTAGTCTTACAAAGGCAATTGCGTACGCCGACGATCTTATTGCGTACAGAACGGCCCGAAAGGTTGAGGTTATTAGAATTCTCTTGCAGCGTGATTTCGACAAGATTCAGCGATATTGCGACGACTGGAAACTGATAATAAATGTCCAGAAGTCGGAGACAATTCTGTTCCGGACTCCGTTGGCTAGGGCCACGAGGGATACGCGAAAGAATTGGCGCAAGATGGTTATCGTTGATCTTCACGGGCAGCCATTAGCGAGCAAAAGTGTAGTGAAGTACCTCGGTATCTGGTTAGATCAGTATTTATATTTCGACAGACATATAAGTGCTGCTCTGACCAGGGCCAGAGGAGCCTTCGCTCTGACGAAACGGCTGTTTTTTAGCAGTCGGCTTGACCCCAGAGTGAAGGTAATTTGCTACATGGCCCTCATACGGCCGATGATCGTTTATGGTTGTCCCGTGTGGTTCAGCGTTGCCCCTTCCCAGATGGAGAAGTTTCAGGTGTTCGAGCGGCAGTGTTTACGACGCTGTACCGGCTTATATCGAACAGCCGAATCTTCTTACGTGCATTACTATTCCAACGAGCTCCTATACAATGGGGCTCGAATCAACAGAATTGACAATTTCGTGATAAAACTCGTCCGAGGTCACATTGCAAGAGCTATGTCTTCGACCAACAATTTAATTTTCGGGGCGTTCTATCCGAATGACGAGTATTTTGAGAGGGCACGCTTGAGCGGCTTCATTCCACCAGAGGCATTCCTCTTTTTAGATAGATGCGGTCTGATACAGGATAGATTGGCAGTTCCGCTAATCTACCACGTCAGACGACGAACCGTGGATAGGCGACTCCTGTACAATCGGGACGTCATGGCACAAGGCGGAGCAGAGCCCCTCCGGTTCAGTAGGGCTGTGTCCGAACGGCACCGAACTGATAGGGTGAAGCACGAGAACCAGTTTTGGTGGCTTCAATCGGCACTGGATAGTGGGTAGTCGGGATGGGGTTTAAAGCCTTGGCCGGCTTACATACTTGTTTTATAGTTTTAGGGTTTAGTTTTAAGTAGAATAGGCATGGTGGCACAAAAAAAAAATACAAAAGAACAAAAAAAAAACACGAAAAAAACATGGAATAAAAAAAAAAAAAAAAAGACAACAAAATATGAAAAACAAAAAATGTTAGATAGTTAGATTTGCTGCTGTGGTTGTTCTAGTTTTAAGTAGTTTATAGGTAGACTAGGTAGTTTAAGTTAGCTTTAAGTTTTATATTAAGGACCTTATTTTAAGTAGTTTTTAAGTAAATATAAAAAAGGACATTGATATTAGTTTTTTTTTTCAAATTTTCTAATACATACAAAAATAAATAAAATTTAATTGAAGTAAAGTAGATCTTAGGGCCGAAAGGCAATAGTATTAAGTGTTATAGTTTAACTTAGAGCGTCTGTATGGGACCAGTAAGTTAGTTCTAAGTTATGGTTATTTAGGCTAGTTTTATGAATTTTTGTCTAGCTTTAAGATAGTCTTAAGAATGAATTAATAAAAATGGTGAAGAATGGTTGTATTTCCTCAAAGACATTCGGAATGCTCAGTCAATGTGTCACATATAGCTAATTGCAGTCATAAACAAAAATCGATCTATGCACTTGGCGCTTGGCGCATAGTGACCGAACATGCTTAGTGTCTAATATGATCAGTTCAATGCACGCTTGGTGACGGCTGATGATATACAATTATATGTATGTAGGTCGCCATGCGTCGAGTTCATTAATGTTTACATTTCATATATTATTTTTATTGTTTATATTTGTTTATTGTTTTGTTTTGGTTTTAGGTGTTACACACAACACCCTCACCCTTTAGAAAAAAATAATGTTGTTATCTTTAAATGAAAAAATTATTTTTGAAATTATATTATCTTATTACACATATGGATTGAAAAATGATGGGTATATTTATATACACATACATATATATTATTACTTTTATTTTCTTTTTAATTATGTATATTTCTTGCTTTTATTAAATTATTGTTATGAACTTCTTTATTTTCATTGATAATTCTTACAATACTATTTGGTCCATTTTGTTCTATTATTTTATAAGGACCTCTAAATAGTTTATCTAACTTTTTTTTATTTCCAACTTTTAAATAGACATAATCTCCAACTTTAAAATTTGAATTATTTACATTTGATTGATTTGTACATGTTTTATTTTTACTTTGTTCTAAATTTTCTTTAGCTTTTTCATGAGCGTACTTCAATTTTATTTTAAGTTCACTAACATAGTTATCAATATTGTGTGTTTTTTCTTTATTTTTAATAATTTCACAAGGTAAAGCACATAATTTTCCGTATACTAATTCAAATGGTGAATAATTTGTAGTACTGTGTGGTGTGGTATTATATGTGTAAGTGTAGTAAGGTAATAGTTCTTCCCAATCGTCTTTTCCGTCTTTAGTCATTAAATAATCATTTAGTACTCTATGATTTCTTTCTACTGTCCCTAAGGTTTCATGATGATATGGTGTAGACGTAGTTTTTTCTATTTTTAGTAATTTACAGATATTAACTAATAGTTCATTAGTAAATTCTGTGCCTTTGTCTGTTTTTAGCTTCCTAAAACAACCATATTTCAAAATGAATTTTTCTACAATAGTTTTTGCTACTGAAACAGCGTCTTTAGTGACTAGTGGAAATGCTTCTATTTCTATTAACTTGGTTAATTCACATTGAATGGTGAGAATATACCTGTATCCATTTGATGGTCTCAATGGTCCTATTGTATCTACTGTTACTACTTCAAATGATGCGCAAGGTGTTTCTGTTCTTACGAACTGTTCTTTAGTATATTTATTAATTTTGACTTCATTACAAACTCTACAACTATTTATATATTTTCTAACCATCTTATTCATATTCTTCCATACATATTTCTGCTTACGTTTCGCAATGCATCTTCTAATACCTATATGTCCTCCTAGCTTGTCATCATGATATTCTTTTATTAATTTGTTCATCTCACTCGCATACTCTATTCTTCTTGGTGAATTATATAATATAATGTCTCTACAGTTTTCTTTCTTATTATATTGCAGTTCTGTAAATATCTTTTTAAATTTGTGCACTGATATCTTTTCAAAAATTTTATTATTCATTGCCAGCGTTAGCTTTTCTATTTTCACATGCTTTATAGGATAACAATTTCTTCAAAATCAATTTTAACTCTGATAGAGAATTATCATTGTATCCAACATGTATTGTATCTTTAACTGCATATATTGTTTCTTTTGGTGGCCCCATTAAATTCTTTATATTTTCAAATTGCAATTTCTTAATGTTTCTTGTGTCTGAGATACATAGATATGCATTCCCATATGTGGAGGTGTACAGTCTCCACTGGAGGCATAATTTCCGGATTTTCTTCTCTTTCACTAATATCTTCCTTATCTTTCAACTTCATTGCTCTTGTTAGGACATTTATATTGTTTTCGTAAATTACATAGGCTTGTTTTAAATATTAAAGAAAATAATTTGCATAAAGGAACGCAATGTTTTTTAAATATTAAACAGTCATAAATAAACTTACATTTGTACATAGATTCTAATAGATAATACATATGTATTTTTCGAGATTTTAAAAGTCTTAGGTTTCAGTTCAATAGTTTGTCTTAAGTAATTGAAAATAATAAATTAAAATAGAATATATATTAACAAATCAATACATATTAATAATTTTAAATACGGATTGACTTCCTCGAAGATACTTTCTTAACAACAACACTTCTGGATTTGGTCAGGATCGTTCTTTGTCTCTTTGGTTGTGTTGTGGTTCTTCTTAGTCTGACAATGGGGAATCATTTCCATCAATTGCTCCAATGAAGCAATTTTGCCTTGTGATAGGTACTCCTTCGTGATCGTCACTGTTTCTCCCTTTATTATTTAATTTGGTGAATGTTGTTGGTTTTTCGGAATCCGAATCCAAAGTGCCCAAAAGTCCATTGTAGGCCAGTTTGATGTGGAATATTATTTCTGGGTTTGGGAACAATAAGTTGAAGTACTCGAATGTATGCTTCCTAAATACATATCTAAAGCCATTTGAGATTTGTATGTAATTTTTAAATTCTTCTGGAATTTCAAACCGTTCACTAGCAATTTCGATGCACTCTTCGTATTTCGCTTTGATTGGACACGAAATGTGCTCCAAATTTCCACTGTACATCATCTTTAAGGTCTTGGTTTCTTGTTGGGCCATATTTATGATTTAAATATTAAATTTCCAAAATTATTCAAATTTGTTAGCGAAAAAGTATTTTTGAAAACTATTGGTTGTATTTCCTCAAAAGCATTCCGAATGCTCAGTCAATGTGTCACATATAGCTAATTGCAGTCATAAACAAAAATCGATCTATGCACTTGGCGCTTGGCGCATAGTGACCGAACATGCTTAGTGTCTAATATGATCAGTTCAATGCACGCTATTAATGTTTACATTTCATATATTATTGTTATTGTTTATATTTGTTTATTGTTTTGTTTTGGTTTTAGGTGTTACACACAACAGTGCGTTGACACAGAAAGTTTAAATTTTTGTATGACATCAGAGAGTCAACGCGTTGGCATTTTAAGTTGGCCATTTAATTCTAGCTTAAGTCATGGCTTAACTGCACTGACGAAACGACTTAAGTCCTTACAATTCTGCTTAATACATACCAACCTACCCTCATTAATACTTACTTTTCTACATACCCACCCACTACCCACTTTACAATAAGAAATACAAATTTAAAAACATATATTCATCGAATGCATTAGCTATGGAAAAATTTAAAATATAGCAACGAAGCATTGTATCAAATCTTAAATTTGAAAACATTGCTTTTAAATTTTCAAATTTCACAAAAATAGAAAATCCAAAATCAAATGAATACAATTTTCTGAAAACAAATCTAAAATCCATAAAATAAAATGTATTGCATAAGCATACCTGCTTTACATTGATAGGTTCATATGTGTGTTATTACACCCAGACCAAAAATACTCCATTACCAAGATCGGAATCTCAGACTGACATTTCGGTTTGCCTACAAGCTACTGAGGACTAAATGTGATAAAGTGTGCGTGAAATGATGCAAAAAACCAAACACGTTCTCACATTTAGTCCTCAAGCCCATCAAAATGCTTCATTATAGTAATCAGCCCCATCTAAATGCTTCATTTTAAATGTTTCATGGCCTCGTTCAAAAACTAAATAATCCTAACCAACAGAATCTGAGGTGCTGACATGGTCTTAAATTGGAAGATTTGTATAGCTTTTTAATTTCAATCCAAATAAATGTTGTTAATGTATATTAAATAAAATAGAATTGACCAAATACATATTTAATGATTTATTAGTGCTGTATTTTGTTTACTTAAATTATTTGCGAACGCAACATGCGCTGCAACTGGTTAAGTATAATTGGAAATAGACAAAAGTGTAACTCAATACTTTGTAAGTGCCTGGTTACACGAGCGCAAAAAAGAATTAATTCACGAAAGAGAGCGGATGATTTTTAGAAAGAAGGAAAGGGATGGAAAAAAATGCCAAGTTTCGTCTTTTTCCTCATTTTCAGATATGAGTTTTGCGTTAAAAATCATGTTCTTTCTCAAAACGTTCTCCTTTTGACAGACATTTTCATTTCTAATTTGCCGGCGAAGTAGAATGTTCAGCAAATTTGCTTTTGTTTTGCTCGTGCTGTACCTGCGGCTGAGTATCCAACGAAGTTTTTTGTGTTTTAATTTCCGACTGTTCCTCTATTTCTTGCATGCCCACTTAATTTTTTTTTCTGTGTGTATCCACAAAAGTAATTCTTTTTTGCGCTCGTGTAACCAGGCACTAAAACAACAAAACAGACAATTTTTTCAGCTGTAGTTTGATTAGAGCATTTTCTTGGCGACGTTAGAAGTTCAGGTGGAAACAATAGGCGGGTGTCTCCGCATTCTTTTGTACAGACAATGATACGAGAAGCATACTAATGAAGTTCCATTGCCAACTTTAGCTAGTTCAGATTCCTCAATTAGATTAGTATTTTCATCATTTAAGCAGTTCGATAATTGCAAGACCAAATTTTAGTTTTGTTTGTTGCAGAAATATTCCTGATTTTTTTTCTTTAAGGGACTATGTTAGAGTTAGAATTTTGTATTAAAAAAATTAAAAAAATTAAAAAATAAAAGAAATAAGGCATGGCTAAAATTTAGTAAAACTAGAGCAGAAGAAGACTTCAGGATTTACTCCGAACTTAAAAATATTTTCATTGACTACTCCAATATTCTATACTCTGACTTTATTATAAAAATTGAAAATGAATTGAAACAGACCCCAAAAAACTTCTGGGATTTCGTGAAAAGTAAAAGAAAAACTGACGGTTACCCAAACTCTATGTCTTTTAATAACACAACAAGTCATGACTCCCAAATAATTTCAAATATGTTTGCTAATTTCTTCAAAGCCCAAAATTATCCACACCTTAACTCACTTGACTTGACAATATGTGAGGATTCAATTGTTCGTTGTGTCTCAGAACTTGATGACTGTTTTCACCCTGGCCCTGATGGAGTACCATCATGTGTTTTAAAAAATTGTGTGTCTCATTTATCGTACCCTCTGTTTGTTTTGTTCAATGAATCTCTTAGAAGCTCAATTTTCCCACTATTATGGAAAAGCGCATTTATAACTCCGATTCATAAAAAAGGGTCTAAGAATGAAATAACGAATTACCGGCCGATTGCCAAACTTTCCGTTATTCCCAAACTATTTGAGTCCATTATCTGTAAGATGTTATCCTTTAATTGTAAATCAATTGTATGTGAAAATCAACATGGTTTCGTCCAGAATAAATCAACAATTACAAACCTACTTCACTTCACTTCTTTCTGCCTTGACTCCTTCGAAGATCGTAAGCAAGTAGATTGCGTATTCACAGATTTCAGTAAAGCCTTTGACAAATTGTGTCACAAGACTTTAGTCCATAAACTTAAGGCCTTAGGGTTTAACGACAAATTCTTGACGTGGATCTCGTCTTATCTTAAGAACAGAAGTTATAGCGTTATATTCAGAAATGAACTTTCCGACCAATTTTACGTCAACTCTGGTGTTCCACAGGGTAGCCATTTAGGTCCTTTATTATTTATCTTATATATAAATGACATAACATCCGTTATAAAAAACTCCTCCGTTTTAATATACGCTGATGACATTAAAATTTTCAAATCTATTAGTTCAATTAATGACTGCTCACAGCTTCAAGAAGATGTTCATAGTTTTAGGGAATGGTGCAATACAAACCGACTTTTATTGAATATTGACAAATGTAAAACTATGTGTTTTACACGCAAAAAAACAATTATAGATTATAACTATTTATTAGATTCTTCCTCCCTTTGTAAGCTTTCCGTTTTCTCTGATTTTGGTGTTATTCTTGACAGTAAATTAACGTTCTGTGACCATTATAACTTTATAGTTAAAAAAGCTAACAAGATTCTAGGTTTTATTAAACGTTTTTCTCGTGACTTTCGTGACTTTCGTGACCCCTACGTCTAAAAACTTCTTTATGTATCATTTGTCAGGTCAATACTTGAATACGGCTGTATTATATGGGCACCATGCAATGTTTGCACCCCTGCTAGTGAGTAGTTTCCGTAGAGCAGACTTGGTCCGGCGAGTAGCCAAGTATACCTTAACCCAAAAGCGGATAGCTCTGTAGGGCGTCTGAACTACTGAATTAAAACTCAATCGAACTTCCAGCGAGTTGCTAAATAAAAATATCGATCTAGTTGGCTTCAGAGTTTGAAGTGATTGAATATATTTTTATCATTCCCTTTTATACACAAAATTATTTAACTTCGTATACATCCAACCATACTTCGACAATCGATAACGTTCTATCGATATTTCCACAATATGCACAATCAGCATTTGACCTTACCATGCATTTGTTTCAAAGAATCAACGACACTTGAAATAGGAAATACAAAAATACTCGTGCACTAAAAGTGTCATATGAGTATTTTTGTTTATATTGCATTTCCCCTATAGTTCGTGCACTGAAGGTGCCGATTGAACTATATGGGTATATTATAAACAAAGTGTGCCAATAGAAATATGAATACTTTTGTTTATTATGATTCAGCTCTATAGTTATAGCTATAGCCGACGCGGTGACCGACGCGACGGGACAAAGTATATGTGCGATGGATATGGATGGGAAACCGAGTATCAAGTATCGAAGCAGGTTGAGTGTATTCTTAATTGTTTGACGGCAATTTGTTAAGTGGTCGCTGGTGCGATCCCTTCACACCACCCTTCCAGGGAGAAAAAGGAGAAATCATGGCATATTATGATTTCTTCTTTTTATGCGACACTTGTACAATTGGGATTTTGATTTATTTTGTTTATGATTTTCAACCTTAAATATTATATGTTTTTGTTTTTTATTTTTGTTTCAAATTTCTTATCAATATGTAGTTATGTTTAAATTATTTTATTTAATTTTGTTTCAAATTGCTTATCAGTATATAGTTATGTTTAAATTATTTTAGCTTTTTACTTATTAAAGATATAGTACCTATTATAGATATTTTTTTTTTTATTCTGTCTCTAGGTGCACCTATGTTTATGTTAATCTATATTTACAAGTTTATCTTTACATGATATCCTATTAATATTATTTTTTCTTTTTTTTTGTACATTTTGGTATTTATAAGTTTATGTTAATCTATATTTACAAGTTTATCTATACATGATATCATATTAATATTTTTTTTTTCTTTTTTTTTCGTACATTTTGGTATTTACAAAGGACCTCTTCGCCCTTTTTTTTTTTTTTTTTTTTTTTTTAGTACAATCGTGGTTACAAGTTTTTATAAGTTGTTTGTTTTTATTATTAGTTAATGGAATTCATCTGAGTCTAGAAAGTTTCTTGTCAACTTTTAATATTTAGATAAGAGTTAAATATATACAAAATGGCTTTAGTCTATTTTTATGAACTGTTATCCTTTTGTTTTCATATTTTATATCACAATTCACACCTTTTTGGGACAAAACTTCGTATGGACCTATGTAGATTGGATCAAGTTTCTTTCTATTTTCGTTTCTAAGTAAAACTAAACTTCCTATTTCAAAATTTGAGTTTTTTGTTCGCTCTTCTAGATCAAATCTATTTTTTCTTGCTATCTTTTTGCCTATCAGAGTTTCTCGAGCATCTTTATGAGCGACTTGTAATTTATGTTTTAACTCAATCACATAATCGTCATAGTTATACACAGGTTCTACCTGCTTAACCAAATTTGATGGTAAGTTACACTGTCTTCCGAATATTAGTTCGAAAGGTGTATATCCGGTTTCTGAGTGTACTGATGTATTATAACAGAAAACGTAGTATGGTAGCCATGTGCTCCAATCGGTATGCTTTTCTGAAACCTAGCTTCTCAGATATGCTCCTAAAACTTTATGGGAGTTCTCTAAGGCTCCTATGCTTTCATGGTGATATGTTGTGGATAGCAACTGTTCTATTTTTAATAATTTACATATTTTTTGGAAAACCTGGTTCAGAAATTCAGTTCCCTGATCGGAGGCTACTGTGTGGGGTACTCCGTATCTTAAAATAAAACCTTCTACTAGAGCTTTTGCCACTGTACTTGCTTCTTTGTTTGAAATGGGTACTGCTTCCGTGAATTTGGTTTGTTCATCTTGTATAGTTAAGATATACTTAAATCCATCTTCTGATTCTTCTAAGGGTCCTACGAGATCTAAAAATAGTTTGTCAAAACCCGATTCGGCTGTTGATGTGATAGTCATTGGTTGCTTTTTTGGCTGAATATATTTATTTCGTTGACAAATTGGGCAATGCTTTACGAATGTCGTCACATCGTTTTGCATACCTGTCCAAAAGTATTTTTTCTTTATATTTTGTAGCATGCGGTTTATTCCTGCATGTCCACTGGTTGGAAGAATGTGGTAGTCATTAAGTATTAATTTCTTTTTACAAGGATCAGTTATTTCAATATTTTTTTCTATAATGTGCACTTTAATGTTACTTTCTTTAAATATTTCTCCTAATAATTTTTTTAATTCATTAATATTGCTCTCTTTGCGGCCGCATACGAGCTTCTTTATTTCATTTTTAGTAATATATATCTTTTTAATACAGTTCAATCCGCAGAGTTTCTGCACATCCCTCGACAATATTTTGCCAAATACTGCCGATTGGGTTGTAGTGCTGTCCTTGGACTTCTTTAGGAGTAAACAATTTTCTTTTGGGATATACGCCAAAACCTTGTTGGGACCAATGATAATGTCCGTATCCTTGAAATTAACTAAATCTTCCTCGAAGTTGTCAACAATCTTCAGCTCTATGACTTTAAGTCCATTTTCTGGTAATTTAAGCAGTTCGGTTATGAGTTGTTCGTCAGTTTTCGTATCCCTTACATATATTGGTTTTTGTTCATGATTTTTACTTTCCATATTTGACTGAGATCTTGTTACAACACAGATGCACAATTGTCTCAAATCCTCGGAGTCTATTTTTATGGGGCTCAGTGCGTGGGCGGTACAATTATCCTTTCCTGGGGAATATTCTATGTAAAAATTATATTCTTCTAATAGTAATCTAAATTTGGTTAGTCTACTACTAGGTTCTTTAAGTGAGAACAAGTACACTAAAGGTCTATGGTCTGTTAAAATTTTGAATTTTCTTCCGAATAGGAAGGGACGATAGTGCTTAACTGCCCATACAATAGCAAGTAATTCTTTCTCAATTGTACTATAGTTCTTCTCTGCTTAATTAAGAGTTTTGCTTGCATAGGCAATTGGTTTATCGTCGAAATTGGATAAAACAGCTCCTAGAGCGAAACCTGAGGCATCTGTACGTAAAATAAATTCTTCGTTAAAGTTTGGGAATTGTAAAATTTTCGGACTAGTTAAGATTTCTTTAAGCAATTCAAAAGATTTTTCACAATCTTTATTAAAATTAAATTCGACATCTTTTTTCAACAATCGGTTTAGTGGGATGGAAATGGTAGCGAAATTAGGGATAAATTTACGATAGTAGTTGGCAAATGCAACGAACCTTCTTACTTCATCAGCGTTGGTGGGCGTGGGGTAGTTTTTTATTGCGGAGGATTTAGTGGGATCGGGTAGGATGCCATTATTGGAAATAACGTGTCCTAGGTATAACACTTCCTTTCGCAAGAAAGAGCATTTTCCAGGATGTATTTTTAGGTTTACTTCTCTTAACCGGTCAAACACCTGTATTAAGTTTTTATTGTGGTCTATTAAACTTCTACCAAAGACTATGAGATCGTCGAGATATACAAAACATCGTGAATACGTTAGTCCTCACATCGCTATAGACATCATTCTGGAAAATTTGCTGGGTGAGATCTTCAAGCCCATGGGTAGTCGTTTTAACTGGTAGTGACCATCTTCTGTTGAGAACGCGGTGATTGGTCTACTATTGGCATCCAATTCCATTTGGTAGTATCCCTGGCTTAAATCTATACATGAGAAGTAAGCTGCTCCTCCTACCATATCGTAGATGTCGGTTATGTTGGGGAGTGGAAATTTATCATCTTCAATTTGCTCGTTCACGTGACGATAGTCGATCACCATACGGAATTTTTGTAGACCGGTAACAGGGTCTTTCTTTTTAGGTACTATTAGTATTGGAGAGTTCCAAGGTGAAACAGATGGTTCTATAATGTCGTTTTCTAACATCTTTCGTATTTCTTCTTTTATATCCTGTTTCTGTGTGTGTGGGAGACGATATGGTTTTGAATATTTTGGTGATACATCTTTTTTAAGCGAGATATCTGCTTTGCCAATATGTGTATACGTGAGTTTGTCACCGTCAACGTGAAAGATGTCTTGGTATTTGGTACATATAGCTTCAATTTCTGATTTTTCTTCGCTATTTAATGTGTCAAAATTTATTTCGTTAATTATTTTATTAACTCGAGCGTTTATTGATTTATCTGTCTGGTTGTAACGTAAAATGTAGTGTTCTGAAGCTGGGGAGGACAATGGTTCAGCCCATTTGAGAGTTACTGTTGTATCACGTGCATTTAGAATTCTTATTGGTATTTTTCCGTTTATGGCCGTGGATAATGATCCTGCCATAAAAACGTTTTCGCATAATTGCTGTGGGTAAAATACTCGAGCTTCGGTGTGTTTTGTGTTTAGCCAATATGTGGCTTCGCATCGTGGGGCTATTGAGATGGTATTAATATTCTCGAGGGAGCATATGGGCAGATGAATAATGTTACTTCCCTTTTTGGTTGTTAATAGGAATTTCTCTAAGTCAAGCATTGCGTTAAACTCTAACAGAAAGTTAGCCCCTATAATACCTTCGACCGGAATTGGGAAATTATCGGGTACTACGTGAAATTCGTATGGAACTATAAAATTATCTAAATGGATTTGAATATTACATGTTCCTATTGTTTGTAATTCTCCTGAAATGCCTAAAATTTTTGTGCTTTTATTTTTGTTTATGGGTATGTTTGTATTTACTGAACTGTTTTTAACTACACAAATTGAAGCTCCTGTGTCTAATAAAAATCTTATATGTCGATCGTAGTCTAGTTTTAAATGAACGTAAATGCCGTTTGATATTCCAGCAGTGCAAATGGCATTTGGCATTGGTGGATTATTTAATTCCCCTCCGATGGGTCGGCTTCCCCCTCGGTGGGTAGATCGTTTCCCAATGCTAATACTCTGTGACCATTGTTGTTAGTCCCGGTAGGTGTGTTTTTTCTACTGGGGTTTCTGTCTCGGGAAAAATTAGTCCTCGTATTGACATTATTCCTATTATTACTTTGAATACTTCTATTGTCATTAGGACGGTTTGTGTTAATACGATTGTTATTAGGTTGTAATGACGGATTTCCGTGATGTGATTGAGAAAATCCTTGATTATAGTTAAAACTATTTTGTCTTGGGGAATTGGGAGAGTAGTTATTAGTTATTACTACGAAAATAATTCTGTCTCGTAAAATTTTTGTTGGGATAGTTAGTATTATTATAACCGGACTGATAGGAATTATGAAAATACCCTCGATTTTGGTTTCGATTGTGGTGTTGGGAATAATTGGTATTGTGGGCATACCTGACAGTTTCCGTTATTGGTACAGTACTGGGAGCTAACTCTAGCAAATGGGTTATAGCATCCTGCATTTTAGTATGTCTTGCACTATCGAGAATGATTCTATATCTATCGTTAACTCCTTGTTTGAGAAAAGCTAATCCTCTATGTTCATTTGCTATGGTAAGTGTTTCTCGAGCTTCTTCCCCTTGCATACCTATTTCCAGTTCAGTCATCTTTGATATCAATTGTTCTATTTCGGAAACAAATTCTCGCATAGGTCGGTTTCTTTGACGCGACCTATCTAATTTGGACTGAATGCTCTCTATTGTATCTTTGTCTCCACATTTGGAAACTAAATTTGCTTTTAATTATTCAAAAGTTTCGATTTTGGCGGCTCCTAGTTCAGTTAATGCCCTACCTTGAATTTTGCATTTTAACAAAAATTTGATTAGCATAGTCTGTGACTCTTTCTTTAAGGTGTCATGGTAAAATTCAATATTATTGAGGAAATCCCTAATATTTTCGGTGCGTTTGTTATTTTCTTCGCAGGTTAGTACAGGCAATTTTTGTGCCTTACTGAAATCGAATTCGGCCATTTTGTTCAAACTTGATAATGGCACTTTTTCCTGAGTTTCGGGGACTGACTTAATTTCCTGATTTTCTTGGTCTGAACCTGGTTCTTCTGAATTATTTTCTTGTATATTGTTTTTTACAATAGCTTCGGCAAGTTCCCTGTATTCTTTAGCCTTGGATGTCAACTGAGTCAGATACTTATGTTCCTGTTCTGTAAGATTTTTTTGATTAAAATTTGTGAAGTGTTCAATGAAAATATTCCACAATTGCAAAATTTCTTTTAATTTTTTGTTTGCCCCTTCGAGTTTTCTTTTGCGATTTGGGGATTTTTTTAGGTTTAGATAACAGTTTTTTAGTGTGCCTAAAGCTTCTTCTAAAGTCGAGAAATCCATTAACCAATAAAAATTTTAAGAAAATTTGTGGGTTTAATTTTTATTAAAAAAAAAATTATACAGATATTCTTCTGGTTGTATTATTTTGGACGATTTCTTTTCTAATTGCCTTATTAAATTTCCTTATGATTAGATTTCTAATATATTTGGCGAGAAAAATAATAATAATTATAATTATGATAGACGCTACATCTATTCCATATTCATAATTATCATTAGACTTATTAATTTGAGGCCCGTTATTATTAACTATGACCTCTTCTACTTTAGACTGGGATTAACCCATTACAGAAATTGAAAAATAAAATAATTATTGAGATAAAAATAAATTTATATTTTAAAAATTAAATGAAAACAAATTTAATATTTGCTCTCGCTGATTTCCTTTGCTGTTGTCATCATCGACTGGAACAGCTTGTGGAACTCTTGCTCTTCGGCTTTCTTTTCTTTCCGCTTAGCTTCTTTGCTGGACCGGATTGCTCCCTTCACTTGCTGGATCTGGCGCAAGTATTTTTGCCTCACTTCGTTGGGTTGGCCGGGTATGTTTGCCAACCGATGCAGTTCAATTAGATGTTTCTTGAGCTGCACCCTCTTTCCCGCTCGTACCTTTGGAGTTGGGGGTACTGGAATTGGTTCCGCAGCACGGGTAGTATTTCGCCTCAAATACTCTTCGATGGTTAAGGGTTTGGGGCCGACTCTGATTTGATCGGTTTCTTTGGGAATTGTTGGTTCTTTTAGCAGTGCCTGGGCTTCTTTAATTAAATTGGCTGCTAGGGCCAGTTGAGTTTGTCGGGACATCTAATAGAAATCGTTTTGCTGCTCCTGGCAAGATCGCCATGCAATGTTTGCACCCCTGCTAGTGAGTAGTTTCCGTAGAGCAGACTTGGTCCGGCGAGTAGCCAAGTATACCTTAACCCAAAAGCGGATAGCTCTGTAGGGCGTCTGAACTACTGAATTAAAACTCAATCGAACTTTCAGCGAGTTGCTAAATAAAAATATCGATCTAGTTGGCTTCAGAGTTTGAAGTGATTGAATATATTTTTATCATTCCCTTTTATACACAAAATTATTTAACTTCGTATACATCCAACCATACTTCGACAATCGATAACGTTCTATCGATATTTCCACAATATGCACAATCAGCATTTGACCTTACCATGCATTTGTTTCAAAGAATCAACGACACTTGAAATAGGAAATACAAAAATACTCGTGCACTAAAAGTGTCATATGAGTATTTTTGTTTATATTGCATTTCTCCTATAGTTCGTGCACTGAAGGTGCCGATTGAACTATATGGGTATATTATAAACAAAGTGTGCCAATAGAAATATGAAAACTTTTGTTTATTATGATTCGGCTCTATAGTTATAGCTATAGCCGACGCGGTGACCGACGCGACGGGACAAAGTATATGTGCGATGGATATGAATGGGAAACCGAGTATCAAGTATCGAAGCAGGTTGAGTGTATTCTTAATTGTTTGGCGGCAATTTGTTAAGTGGTCGCTGGTGCGATCCCTTCACAACCATACTATTCAGTCCATATAGACAGACTTGAAAGTATCCAAAAAAGATTTATGCGTTTTTGTCTTCGTTTTCTTCCGTTTTCCCAAATATTCACACCACCTCCTTATTCTCAGAGACTTTTGCTAATAAACCTCCCTACACTTTCACAACATAGACAATATCTCCAATTTTGTTTTATTTTAAAATTAATTAATGGTTCTATTATATCCGCAACAGCTTTGAATCGTCTAAATTTTAGCTATAGCCAAACTAGCATAAGAAGACAGATACCTTTATGTCCGATCTTTAGCAGAACTAACTATGGTATGAATAGCCCTTTAAATCAATTGATTTCAGTCTTCAATAAATTTTATAATTTAATTTCATCTGTTAATGACAATGTTAAAAGTAAACAATTTAAAGAAAGCTTTTTTAATATGTTATAGTATTTATTTATTTCTATGTTAATTTAAAATTTCAAATTAAAAATTATGTAAATAGCTATAAGTTTATATTAACGTTAGATAATTAACGGATTAAATAAATAAATAAATAAGTATGTAGTTAGATTTTGGAAAAGAGATTTGAGGGAACCATGTTTTAAAATAAGTGGCCTTGTGTAAAGCATCTTTAAGGAATAGAAATAGGCAATATGGTTACACACAATACCAACTAAATGAGTGCAATAAATAGATTTAAGAAACTTTTTTTATTTCAGTATGGGGAAACCGAACACCCTTCTTGACTAAATAATGTTATCTTCTATGCTTACGCATAAAATTATGAATTTTGTAGCATATGAACATTTTTAGACACAATAAGAACAATTAAATATGCTATGAAATAATTGACTGCTATTAATCCTAATTTTTTTTCTAAAAAGTTGATGAAGGTTAGCCGAAGCGGAAATTTCTTTAATGAACATACCTAAAATATTATTGTCTTTCTGAAAAATATTTTTCTACACTAACCTCTGCTTTATATCTGAAAGCTATTGTTTATGTATATTTTCTTATATGTTCTGCATTCATAAAATGTAATCTATGGAAGTATTTATTATATTAAGAAAAACAAAAACATGTATACGTAAAACTCATAAATTTTTTTCATTATTATAGCCTTTCTACACCGAACCGAAAACTCGGTTTTCGCGAGAAAATAGGTTTTCGTCGAAAACCTATACCGAAAACGCAAGTTTTCCCATACATTTTTCGTAACCCACAAGTTTTTGTTTTCAACAAGTTTTTGATAAAACCTCTCGAAAACCAGTTGAAATTGAGAGATGAAGTAAACAAACTCACCTAATGAAACAATTCAAAGCTTATTGAAATGAAATGAAAACATTCAAATATCAATTAGACATAAAAAAAAAAACATCTGACAGCTGACTCAGGAGAAAAATTTACAGTTTTATTTTCAAACTATTGTTATTTGGTTATGGTTATTTAACTGGTAGGTAATATTTTTTTATCAATCATAAAACATAATAAATAATTGTACTTTTTCTTTCTACATAATGGAAGAAGAAACAAACAAAAAGAAAAAGAACAAACCAAGAAAGTTGTGGTCCATTTCCGACGAGGAACTCCTCCTGGAGTAACGGGCCGACAAGGAGCTGGGATTGCGTGGTGCAAGAAAAAATCTACACATTTACAAGGAAATGTCGGTACCATTTGAGGGTCGGCTAGTGGAGTACACTCCTGACGAAGGGAAGATGAAGCTGCACAACCTCACAACGAAATATAAGTAAGTGCATACCTACGTCCTACATACATAAATAATTTTACATCGGCCAGGATCTATATTTTACTTTCACTCGAAATAATATTGAAATTCATTGAAATTGGTTGGATTTCAGTTTTATTTCGAATGAAAGTGAGACGTGTTGATGATGGACGTTAGAATATTTACATTCACTAATATATTTTACTCTTTAATAGCCGTGAAAAAAAGAAGATTGGGCCGTCCGGTGGATCACCATCAGAATGGCACTTGTATTCGAAGATACATTCCATTCTCGGAGAACATCGAATCCATAATCTGCATTTATATATGGAGGACAGCCCTCAGGTAATACCTAAATTCAATTAAAAAAGCAGCACAAGTTTTTCAACTAAGAGAATGCATATGATTGTATATTATTTTAATTTGTAGATGATAATGACATTTCAACGGACGCAATTCCGGCTTCTGACGAGTCGAGGTCGAGATCAAGGTCCACGTCAAGATATTCCTCATCCCAGTTGGGCATCAATGACAATCCATCTGCGGAATCCACTTCACCAATCGCTACTTCTTCTACTTCTAGGCCGCGGGCTGTAAAGAAAAAAAAGGAAAAAATTATGAATACAAAAGTGATCCGCAGATGGATGAATTTATCAGAGATTGCAAGCAATCGGAGGAGAGGAACTTTGCGTTGGAAGAAGAAAAAGTAATTCTATTTAAAGATTTCCTTTAAGAGTCAAAAAAATTAAACGAGAAATTTTTTTAAATGTTCGAGTGAAATCAAAAATAAAGAAAAAAAAAATTAAAATGTATGTTTTGATATTTTTTTTTGCTAAAGTTATTGAGAGGGTGTTGTTTATAGTTTTTGTTTTCGAGGTTTGTAGCTATTAGATATTTATTTGTTCTAATAATTGCAAATTCAGCTTAGATAAAATAGAAAGAAAAAGTTAATTCTGCAGTATAGGATTATACATTTTTGTTTCTAATTATCTCTTTTAATTTTGAAACATTTTAGATTATTGGAATGGAAACTCAATTTATATTTGAAGTAGGGTAGGGTAGGTTTTTATAATACGCTTCAGGTATTCTGTGGGAACTTCAAAGCATGGTTGAATGGATATCAAGCAAAAACAGCTGGATTTATTTCCTTCAAATTAAATACAAATAAGCACATTAACTTGAACAAATTATTCTTTTATTTGTGAAGGCTTTTCGCAGAGTTTTGATAAAAATGCCAATACATAAAGTTTTTGAAATAATACGGGTATTCACGATCCGATGCAACTTATGGTCTAGTATCATTGCAAAAGTGTAAAATTGAAAAATTTTCTTCTAAACGAACAACGACACGAGGCAAATTTTACACTCTATTTTGCAATGGGGTTAGGCTTTTACAAAAAAAAATGCAAAACTGTTGCAAGATTTAAGGCAGTGTTGTTGTTTTAGAGCAAGAACATTTTTGAATTTTACACTTTTGCAATTATACAAGACCAGTTACATCGGATCGTGAATATGTATTTTTGGAGCTATGAAGCTTCGCTCGAACAGCACATATAAGTTTACTTACCTAAATGCATGCTGATGGCATTTCGTATGATTGAAAGTGAACTTCTCAAATTATCTATCTGCGTTGAATGTTCTGGTTGTTGTCTTTGCGGATTATTGTTTGTATTCTGCAACCATTGAAGGTTTATTTCATCGTTATTGACATTCATAAAATTATGTAAGACACAGCATGCTTTTATGATCAAGGTACTGTTGTCAATACGGTTATCAAGACCATTTCCAATTCTTCTAAATCTTGCTTTCAAATGTCCAAAACAGTTTTCAATTACTCTTCGACATTTTGAAAGAAAGTAGTTGAAGTTCTTTTCTTTTGCCGTAGCTGCGGTACTAAAAGGAAATGGTTTCGGATTCAGAAAACCTGAAAGCTGAGTCTCCAATTAGGACTACAGGAACATCCACACCACATAAATTTTTTGACATTTCCTTTAGAATAGGTTGTCGATGCTGTTGTCTTACATAAGAATCTTCGTATATTTGCGAAAAGAAATCTGTAACTATGAATAGGAATAATTATGAGGACTATTTTTGTAAGAGCAAAAAATCGGATTTACCGATAATCAACCACAGCTAGCAATACAGTTGAATGCCATCCCTTATAATTATAGTAATCTACAGAATCCAGAGCTGGGGCTTGGATCTCAATATGGCAACCATCTTCAGTAAAATTGAAAATTATGAAAAAAAGTTATTAAGAGTACAAAAATGACTCTTCCAAACCAATACGAAACATTCAGTGCGACTACTAAACAACAACAACGTGTTGTATTGTCTTCTTCAACGTTTCGCATTGGTTTCAGAGATTCTTGAATCTATACTATACCAATAGCTCCACTGAAGGAAACCAAGTGTTTCAAAACCACTCACATTTTCTTTTATAGTTTGTTCTGTGAGTGGATAGGCACAAAGGCATTTTGGTTTTAGAACAAGCCAAACTCTTTTAAAATCATGCCTACTGTGGATGTGCCAACGCCAAAGATAGCTGCAACTGTCCTGTATTCAGAAGACGACCCAAGCGTATATATTGCAATGGCTATTCTTTTTTTCAAAGGTATGCACTTTCTAAAGTTGGTATCGTGCATTTCTAGATTTTTCAGCTCATTGCACAATATGTCGAATGTTTCACAGCTCATTCTAAAATGCTGTTTAAAAAACTCATCATTGTTTTCTAAGACTTCGTGTTCCCAAAAAGTGCTTGTACGTATCTGACATTGAGGTAGAAAGTTTGTTTTTATAATTTAGAGGTAAATGGTATTATGGAAGCTTTACTTTGTCCACATGCTTCTTTGTCGATGATGATTCTCAATTGCATCAATCATACTCTTATTTTTTTTCATTTTCAAAATTTTCAAAATAAAACGCTGACGTTTTCTAGTCATGGTAGAGCCTTGAGGTAATTATATGGAGTTGAGCAAGAACTTCATACTTTGTTCTATTTTCTTTGTATGTATGGAAATCAAACCAATTTGGCGAGAATTAATTTTATTTCACAAATTATTCAAAAACCAATAAATTTTTAAATTAAAAATATACTATTTATACAAAATTTGACAATTAGTATCAAAATAATGGAAATGTCAAACGAAAACTTGTAAATACTCGGTGTGAACCGGGTTTTCGGTTTGGTGTGGAAAGGCTATTAGCAGCACTTTTACTAAACATTTATTTATTATATTAAGAAAAACAAAAACATGTATACGTAAAACTCATTAATTTTTTTCATTATTATAGCCTTTCTACACCGATCCGAAAACTCGGTTTTCGCGAGAAAATAGGTTTTCGTCGAAAACCTATACCGAAAACGCAAGTTTTCCCATACATTTTTCGTAACCCACAAGTTTTTGTTTTCAACAAGTTTTTGATAAAACCTCTCGAAAACCAGTTGAAATTGAGAGATGAAGTAAACAAACTCACCTAATGAAACAATTCAAAGCTTATTGAAATGAAATGAAAACATTCAAATATCAATTAGACATAAAAAAAAAAACATCTGACAGCTGACTCAGGAGAAAAATTTACAGTTTTATTTTCAAACTATTGTTATTTGGTTATGGTTATTTAACTGGTAGGTAATATTTTTTTATCAATCATAAAACATAATAAATAATTGTACTTTTTCTTTCTACATAATGGAAGAAGAAACAAACAAAAAGAAAAAGAACAAACCAAGAAAGTTGTGGTCCATTTCCGACGAGGAACTCCTCCTGGAGTAACGGGCCGACAAGGAGCTGGGATTGCGTGGTGCAAGAAAAAATCTACACATTTACAAGGAAATGTCGGTACCATTTGAGGGTCGGCTAGTGGAGTACACTCCTGACGAAGGGAAGATGAAGCTGCACAACCTCACAACGAAATATAAGTAAGTGCATACCTACGTCCTACATACATAAATAATTTTACATCGGCCAGGATCTATATTTTACTTTCACTCGAAATAATATTGAAATTCATTGAAATTGGTTGGATTTCAGTTTTATTTCGAATGAAAGTGAGACGTGTTGATGGTGGACGTTAGAATATTTACATTCACTAATATATTTTACTCTTTAATAGCCGTGAAAAAAAGAAGATTGGGCCGTCCGGTGGATCACCATCAGAATGGCACTTGTATTCGAAGATACATTCCATTCTCGGAGAACATCGAATCCATAATCTGCATTTATATATGGAGGACAGCCCTCAGGTAATACCTAAATTCAATTAAAAAAGCAGCACAAGTTTTTCAACTAAGAGAATGCATATGATTGTATATTATTTTAATTTGTAGATGATAATGACATTTCAACGGACGCAATTCCGGCTTCTGACGAGTCGAGGTCGAGATCAAGGTCCACGTCAAGATATTCCTCATCCCAGTTGGGCATCAATGACAATCCATCTGCGGAATCCACTTCACCAATCGCTACTTCTTCTACTTCTAGGCCGCGGGCTGTAAAGAAAAAAAAGGAAAAAATTATGAATACAAAAGTGATCCGCAGATGGATGAATTTATCAGAGATTGCAAGCAATCGGAGGAGAGGAACTTTGCGTTGGAAGAAGAAAAAGTAATTCTATTTAAAGATTTCCTTTAAGAGTCAAAAAAATTAAACGAGAAATTTTTTTAAATGTTCGAGTGAAATCAAAAATAAAGAAAAAAAAAATTAAAATGTATGTTTTGATATTTTTTTTTGCTAAAGTTATTGAGAGGGTGTTGTTTATAGTTTTTGTTTTCGAGGTTTGTAGCTATTAGATATTTATTTGTTCTAATAATTGCAAATTCAGCTTAGATAAAATAGAAAGAAAAAGTTAATTCTGCAGTATAGGATTATACATTTTTGTTTCTAATTATCTCTTTTAATTTTGAAACATTTTAGATTATTGGAATGGAAACTCAATTTATATTTGAAGTAGGGTAGGGTAGGTTTTTATAATACGCTTCAGGTATTCTGTGGGAACTTCAAAGCATGGTTGAATGGATATCAAGCAAAAACAGCTGGATTTATTTCCTTCAAATTAAATACAAATAAGCACATTAACTTAAATTATTCTTTTATTTGTGAAGGCTTTTCGCAGAGTTTTGATAAAAATGCCAATACATAAAGTTTTTGAAATAATACGGGTATTCACGATCCGATGCAACTTATGGTCTAGTATCATTGCAAAAGTGTAAAATTGAAAAATTTTCTTCTAAACGAACAACGACACGAGGCAAATTTTACACTCTATTTTGCAATGGGGTTAGGCTTTTACAAAAAAAAATGCAAAACTGTTGCAAGATTTAAGGCAGTGTTGTTGTTTTAGAGCAAGAACATTTTTGAATTTTACACTTTTGCAATTATACAAGACCAGTTACATCGGATCGTGAATATGTATTTTTGGAGCTATGAAGCTTCGCTCGAACAGCACATATAAGTTTACTTACCTAAATGCATGCTGATGGCATTTCGTATGATTGAAAGTGAACTTCTCAAATTATCTATCTGCGTTGAATGTTCTGGTTGTTGTCTTTGCGGATTATTGTTTGTATTCTGCAACCATTGAAGGTTTATTTCATCGTTATTGACATTCATAAAATTATGTAAGACACAGCATGCTTTTATGATCAAGGTACTGTTGTCAATACGGTTATCAAGACCATTTCCAATTCTTCTAAATCTTGCTTTCAAATGTCCAAAACAGTTTTCAATTACTCTTCGACATTTTGAAAGAAAGTAGTTGAAGTTCTTTTCTTTTGCCGTAGCTGCGGTACTAAAAGGAAATGGTTTCGGATTCAGAAAACCTGAAAGCTGAGTCTCCAATTAGGACTACAGGAACATCCACACCACATAAATTTTTTGACATTTCCTTTAGAATAGGTTGTCGATGCTGTTGTCTTACATAAGAATCTTCGTATATTTGCGAAAAGAAATCTGTAACTATGAATAGGAATAATTATGAGGACTATTTTTGTAAGAGCAAAAAATCGGATTTACCGATAATCAACCACAGCTAGCAATACAGTTGAATGCCATCCCTTATAATTATAGTAATCTACAGAATCCAGAGCTGGGGCTTGGATCTCAATATGGCAACCATCTTCAGTAAAATTGAAAATTATGAAAAAAAGTTATTAAGAGTACAAAAATGACTCTTCCAAACCAATACGAAACATTCAGTGCGACTACTAAACAACAACAACGTGTTGTATTGTCTTCTTCAACGTTTCGCATTGGTTTCAGAGATTCTTGAATCTATACTATACCAATAGCTCCACTGAAGGAAACCAAGTGTTTCAAAACCACTCACATTTTCTTTTATAGTTTGTTCTGTGAGTGGATAGGCACAAAGGCATTTTGGTTTTAGAACAAGCCAAACTCTTTTAAAATCATGCCTACTGTGGATGTGCCAACGCCAAAGATAGCTGCAACTGTCCTGTATTCAGAAGACGACCCAAGCGTATATATTGCAATGGCTATTCTTTTTTTCAAAGGTATGCACATTCTAAAGTTGGTATCGTGCATTTCTAGATTTTTCAGCTCATTGCACAATATGTCGAATGTTTCACAGCTCATTCTAAAATGCTGTTTAAAAAACTCATCATTGTTTTCTAAGACTTCGTGTTCCCAAAAAGTGCTTGTACGTATCTGACATTGAGGTAGAAAGTTTGTTTTTATAATTTAGAGGTAAATGGTATTATGGAAGCTTTACTTTGTCCACATGCTTCTTTGTCGATGATGATTCTCAATTGCATCAATCATACTCTTATTTTTTTTCATTTTCAAAATTTTCAAAATAAAACGCTGACGTTTTCTAGTCATGGTAGAGACTTGAGGTAATTATATGGAGTTGAGCAAGAACTTCATACTTTGTTCTATTTTCTTTGTATGTATGGAAATCAAACCAATTTGGCGAGAATTAATTTTATTTCACAAATTATTCAAAAACCAATAAATTTTTAAATTAAAAATATACTATTTATACAAAATTTGACAATTAGTATCAAAATAATGGAAATGTCAAACGAAAACTTGTAAATACTCGGTGTGAACCGGGTTTTCGGTTTGGTGTGGAAAGGCTATTAGCAGCACTTTTACTAAACATACCCTTTAAACAATAATAAGTAAACTTGAACTTTGGTAAATAAACTTTTTTAAGGAATGAATGAAAATTATAGTTTGCGTTAAACAGTGGGAATTCACTAAAAAAAACTTCTGTACGTCAACAATAAACATTCATGTCGATTACATGATCTATTGAATGAGTTGTGCATGAATTCAGAACGATTTTAAGACGTTTCCATTTTGTGATATATGGCAAAATTTTCATTTTATTTGCTCTGCATTTATTCAACAGGTTCGCTATAATCGTTCTGATTGTTTTTTTAAAACATTGGTGTTCCTTTGATGCATATTTTTTTTGATAGCAACTACATGTATGCTTCCATCAATCAAGAATGTTATGGATAAGGTATTTTTCGATTATAACTCTTTTCTTAAATTTAATATTCATTAATCAAAATGGAATTGAAAAATAGTTCCAAGCTTAAATCATTAAAAACAAACTATAAATATACTTGGATTAATTAAATTGATACAGATTTTAAGAAGAATTTCGTAGTGATTTTTGCAAATTAGTGAATTAATTATAATAAACTGATGTTGAACATGCTTTTTTCAAGACAAAAATGTACATTGGTTCGCTATCAACAAAATGACTGCAAAATTAAAGCTTAAGCCTGACTTTTCCATCGAAAAAAGTAAATAGAAAAATCTAAAAAAAAACTTATTGACCTCCCCATTTTGTTTTTGCTTTGCAAAGTGCCGCTAGCCCACGGCATCGTTTTTTTTTGTTTGTTTTCACATGTTTTTTTTTTTTTTTTTTTTTTTAAATTCATTTTTATTAATTCAATCTTAAACCTATCTTAAAGCTAGACAAAAATTCATAAAACTAGCCTAATTATCCATAACTTACAACTAACTTACTGGTCCCATACGGACACTCTAAGTTAAACAATAATACTTAATGCTAATGCCTTTCGGCCCTAAGATCTATTTAACTTTAATTCATTTTATTTATTTTTTTATTCATTAGAAAATTTCAAAAAAACTAATATCAATATCCTTTTTTATTTTACTTAAAAACTACTTAAAATAAGGTCCTTAATATAAAACTTAAAGCTAACTAAAACTACCTATTCTACCTATAAACTACTTAAAACTAGAACAACCACAGCAGCAAATCTAACTATCTAACGTTTTTTGTTTTTCATATATTGTTGTCTTTTTTTTTTTTCTTTCTTTATTCCATGTTTTTTTTAGTTTTTTTTTTTTTTTATTTTTTTGTATTTCCTTTTTTGTATTTTTTGTATTTTTTTTTTGTATTTTTTTTTCGTGCCACCATGCCTATTCTACTTAAAACTAAACCCTAAAACTATAAAACAAGTATGTAAGCCGGCCAAGGCTTTAAACCCCATCCCGACTACCCACTATCAAGTGCCGATTGAAGCCACCAAAACTGGTTCTCCTGCTTCACCCTATCAGTTCGGTCCCGTTCGGACACAGCCCTACTGAACCGAAGGAGCTCTGCTCCGCCTTGTGCCACGACGTCCCGATTGTACAGGAGTCGCCTATCCACGGTTCGTCGTCTGACGTGGTAGATTAACGGAACTGCCAATCTATCCTGTATCAGACCGCATCTATCTAAAAAGAGGAATGCCTCTGGTGGAATGAAGCCGCTCAAGCGTGCACTTTCAAAATACTCGTCGTTCGGATAGAACGCCCCGAAAATTAAATTGTTGGTCGAAGACATAGCTCTTGCAATGTGACCTCGAACGAGTTTTATCACGAAATTGTCAATTCTGTTGATTCGAGCCCCGTTGTATAGGACCTCGTTGGAATAGTAATGCACGTAAGAAGATTCGGCTGTTCGATATAAGCCGGTACAGCGTCGTAGACACTGCCGCTCGAACACCCGAAACTTCTCCATCTGGGAAGGGGCAACGTTGAACCACACAGGACAACCATACACGATCATCGGCCGTATGAGGGCCATGTAGCAAATTACCTTCACTCTGGGGTCAAGCCGACTGGTAAAAAACAGCCGTTTCGTCAGAGCGAAGGCTCCTCTGGCCCTGGTCAGAGCAGCATTTATATGTCTGTCGAAATATAAATACTGATCTAACCAGATACCGAGGTACTTCACTACACTTTTGCTCGCTAATGGCTGCCCGTGAAGATCAACGATAACCATCTTGCGCCAATTCTTGCACGTATCCCTCGTGGCCCTAGCCAACGGAGTCCGGAACAGAATTGTCTCCGACTTCTGGACATTTATTTTCAGTTTCCAGTCGTCGCAATATCGCTGAATCTTGTCAAAATCACGCTGCAAGAGAATTCTAATAACCTCGACCTTTCGGGCCGTTCTGTACGCAATAAGATCGTCGGCGTACGCAATTGCCTTTGTAAGACTACCTATCAGATCGCTGGTGTAAATGCTGAAGAGAATCGGCGAATTCACCGCTCCCTGTTGAAGACCATTTTTAATTAAGAATGTTGTGGTAGAAGTTACATTGCCACTTTTGACAACAAACTTTCTACCGTTAAGCATATCATAAAGTATATACAACAATGGCTTGCTTATGCCAAGCCTGCTCAGTTTTAGGTAAAGACCCTCTAACCATACGGTGTCAAAGGCCTTTTCCAAATCAACCAGAACAGCACCTGTGCATTGTTGTTTTGATTTATTCCATTGGATATCAGAAACGAGTTTAGACGCAGCATGAATTGTGTCATGACCCGCCTTAAACCCGAACTGTTTATCCGGAATTATTTTGTTGTCCGCAGCCCACTTAGTCAGAGCCCTATTGATGATCTTTTCGAAAACTTTGCTGATGCTCGGAAGAAGACTTATCGACCGAAGATTTGACGGGTTGGAGTTGTCCTTTCCCTTTTTCGGGAGAGGATGAACCACAGCGGTCTTCCAATGCACTGGATAATATGCATTATTCAGTGCATTGTTGAAGAGTGTGGTGTAAATGTCGATTGCCTCCATCGGTAAATGTCTTAGTACAACGTTGGATATACCATCGACACCTGCTGACTTTTTATTTTTGATTGAGTTGAAGATGAGCTGAAGCTCAACCTTCGTCACTAACAAGGGACTTGGTCCCGTTTGCTCGGCGATTATGGCATTTGCCAAGGAATCGTCATCGAACCGCATAAAACCGCGGTTCTCAGATCGCCAATGTGTTATATCATTTCGAAGGTAAAAGTGATTAAGTAGGGCTCTGTTTTCCAGGTCGTGGTTGGGGCGAATGCTAACATTCACCTTGTACACTTGCTGGAAAGCAGCTCCCACCGCCTCCACTTTTTCCTTCGGATCTTCAATTATATAAAAGTCATCGTCAAAGATGGCTTCTTCTGGATCTATTTGCGCTGTCATGAGTACGTCTCTGTTCTCTTCAGTTCTTTGAAGTTTCAGACACGGAAGGTCATTGTCGTTCTTTTTCCTAAATATCTTGTTGATTTTAGGGAACATACCAGGGTCACTGGAATTAACTGACCGGATCTTACGGTCCCAGTACTTGTTAATTGATAACCTGTAGTTCTCCTTAATCAACAGATTGACATTTTTTATTGACGACTTCAGTGTCCTAACCTCCAAGTCGTGTGGGTCTGTGAGTCGTCTGTACAAGTTTTTAAGTCTTGTCAGTAAGCCACTCTTGTGCCTACGTAGTGCGTCAATAGTCGCGTTTCTGTAAGCGTCCATTTGGTCCCGTTCTTTGTACTTTGGTATTGTCCGTTCCATTGTTCGTTTTATTGTTTCGTCCATCTGTTGTAAATGTTGGTCAATTTCTGTATTTGTCAGGTTTCTGTTGTTTGGTGGGGCTCTGTCACTCGAACGAAGTTCTCTCGCTAGGGCGTTGGTGAAACGAGGCCAGCGCATCTTACTGTAATTGTAAGAGTGCGTTGCAACGTATTCCTCCAACTCCACGCGTTCGTTCGGTATCTGCATTACAGCAGCCAGTCCGCAGTGATCACTGTCGTACTCAACTGTCTGTAAGCAGTTACGAGGGTGATTACCCACTTTGTCTGTAACTGTCAGTCTTGTGTCGTACAGCAAAAGATCCAGAAAGGAGCCGCTTCTTGGATACGATGGCTTTTCAGTAGCCAGCAGGTCGACGCCATATTCAACGCTGTAAAGATCCATCAAATTAAAAAGATGGTTACCTCTGGGATTACTATGTTGATTTCCCCAATCTTCATGTTTTGCGTTCAAATCACCGGCCAAGATGAAATAGTTTTCTTCCAAGCTCAGTTTCAGTTCCCTAAAAAGAATCTCGAGTTCTGAAGCAAAGTAAGTAACCTGCGGAGCTCCAGCCGCATAAGCCGCAATCATATACATCCGCTTCCCTTGAGTGAGAGAGATGCATACAACGCAAACTTCTAGCGTCTTGAGCTTTCGCAATTCATTGTTGTATATGACCTTATAATTAATGCCTTTTCGTATAAAGAGAGCGACACCACCCCCTTGAGTGGAGTCGGGCCGGTCTCTTCTTACGATATTGTAATTTTTATGAGTCAATTTGTGTTTGTGGTTTAGTTTAGTTTCGCTAGCCATAAACACATCGGGACTGTAGTCTTTCAACAATTGGAACATATTGGCTCTTCGTTCAATCCTAATCAGTGAATTTACATTCACAGCTAGGACTTTTAGGCGCGTCTCCGGCAGCGCGCCCATTATGGTCTAAATTGCGCCAGGCCAGGCAACAAAGAGTAGAGATGGTCTACCCTTTTGCCTTGCTCCTTTATCTGACTTTGCAGTCCTGTAAGTTGACCTTGAATGTTCAACAACAAGGCTACAATGTCAGGCTGCACCTCTGGTGCCTTAGGCACAGGGGCCTTTGGGGCAACCGTTGGTGGAGCCTGTCTCGTGTTCCCATTCCCTGACACCATTTGGGCGTAGGACAATTTGGGATCCACGAATTTTTGTGTAGGAGCCTGTCGAACTGTTCGACTTTCTTCGGCTTTTTGACTGGCCTGTTTTTGTTTAATTTGTTGGACCTTAGGGCAACCCCTATAGCTAGCCGGGTGCCCTTGGTTTCCACAAAGAACACACTTGAGCTGGGTCAAATCCTCAACCCGCTCATTCCCCAGCTTGCACTCTCCCTTGATGTGGGTTTCGGAGCACCTGACGCAGCGCAACTGCATATTGCAGTTGGCTCCGGCATGGCCGAACCTCTGGCACTTCGTACATTGTAAAATGTCGTCGTACCTTTTTAATGTCTCCCAGTGTATGGCTTGATAGTCGAGGCATTTGATTTCCCTCAGACTCTCAAGCCTACTTTGGGGCGATAATGTTACGAGGAAGATTGGCAGCCTGTAACCCCCTCGCCTGGACTTCACCGTAGTGAAAGGCTTGACCCCGATGAAATCGAGATCGTCGATGGCTTTTTGGCGGAGCTCAGCTAAGAGCGCCTCCGGTTCCGTGCAGGAACTTATGCCCTTCAGTAGGACCGTCTTTAATTTTTCGCTTTTAGGCGTGAAGCTGAAGAACTCAGCTGTGGCCTCTTTTAGTAACCCTTTTACTAAGTTGTATTCGGCCAGTGAGAAGCACTGGACCGAATAGTTCTTTTCTCTTTCATTTAATATTTTGATACAAAAATTGCCCTTAGTGGCCGACTTACATACCTGTTTTATGTCGTCCAGGTCAACTTTATGGGTCCTAATGGGTGGTATTTTTTCTTTTCCAGCCTGTGGTTGTTTCTGGTGTTGCTGCTGCTGTTTCTGCTGCTTTTTCTGCTGCTGTTGCTGCTGCTGCTTCTGTTGCTGTTGCTGCTTCTGTTGCTGTTGCTGTTGTTGCTGTTTCTGCTGTTGCGGCCTTTGTTGCAGATGTTGTTGTTGCTGCTGCTTTGCCTTAACCGAAGTGGATGGGCCCTCAGCAATTGGGCCTGTCACCGGTAATGGAGCCTTTACATTTTTCTCCGCTCCCGTGCTTTTGGTAGCGGGCTTGGACTGTGGTTGTTGCTGATGTGGTTGTTGCTGCTGTGGTTGTTGCTGCTGTGGTTGTTGTTGCTTTTTTTTGTTTTTATTTTCCTGCTGTTGTTGCTGTTGCCGTTGAGCCGCCTCTTGTTGGCGGCGCGCCTCTTGCTTCAGCTTTAACTGACTAAGGAGGGGCTCCATTTCCTCCTTGAGCTTTTTGAGGTCTTGCTCATATTGGCTGATGGTAGCCTGTTTGGCTTGCAGGGCCTCCACCAGTTTTGCTTCTTCTTGGAGGTCCGCCTCTACCTCCAAATTCTTCCTTGTCGGCGGGCCTGGCTCTGACTCAGATAGGATTAAATCCCTATTCGGAGACCTGAAGAGCCCCTCTCCACCTTCGGACATATATTCTGTTTTCTCAGACTCGGCGTAGTCTGAGAATTCACTCTCCGTGGTGATTCCTTCCCTCTTCTCCATTTTTTTTCTGTTGGCCTGCCGCTTAGCCGAATTGGTTCTTTCCACCTTATTCGGGCTTTGTTTTTTAAGTTTTCTTTTTTGGCTTGTTTTTCTGGTCGTTGACTGGTCAGATGCCTGACCTGATGTTGTTGCGGTTGTTTGCGGTACCGCTGATGACACCACCGCAACATCGCCTGATATGTTGGCGGCAGAGGTATCTTTCGATACCCCTGCTCTTTTCTCCTTCTCCATTACTTTTTGTTCCCAACAGATAAAATCAACGATTTCTCTGTTGTGAAAAAAAGCTTCTAAATTTTTTGTTGACTCCGGCTGGGAGTCGAACCCACGACCCTTGGATCTGTCTGCAGAAGCCACCTCCACTGGGCTATCAATTCGTTGTTTTTCACAGTGGCAAACTGCCCACTTAGATGCCAAACACTACAAATGCACTTTATTTAATTTATAAATTAAATTTAACTACTGAAACACTTGTTATCTCTCTGAAAGTCAAAGAACGACTGATGTTTTCACATGTATTCATGGACTAATTGTCAAAATTACAAATACAACAATGTAAACAAACGGGTTTTGGAGAGTGAAACGAAAGATTCCGATCTTGGTAAATGGAGTATTTTTGACCCAGACTTTTTGTATGCTGCGTGTTTCGCATATTTTCTTTTGAACACTCATCCCGTCAATCTCGCATTATTACACTAGGATTGTTTTCGGTTGGGTGTTTTTGACACTTCTCTTTCATTTGTTGTTCTCATCCATAAAGTCAAAGTGTGAAAATAATTAAAGAAAACTGCACTTTTTACTACAGGAATGATTATTGACATCATAAATACGGATAATAATTCCGAATAATGCAAAAATAGGAATTGGATTGAAATCTGGAGAGAATCCTTTATTTTCTTGACAAAACAACTAATATCAAATGATAAACCATCGTTTTTAAATTATAAAAGGATGAATGAAGAAACGTTTAACCTGCTTCTCATTGAAAACGACATAAAAAAAATACGATTTTGAGGGCCAGAAAAGTTTGCTATCACTTTGTTTCAACGGGTGAAACATTCCAAAGCTTAAACTACCAAGCTAGACTCTTTCAATCATTCCTTCATTTAATTTCATTGTAAGGTCTTTGCTCCACTTGAATTTGTCCGGCGGAATATTTCTTGTTTACTCTGTAACAATAGAAAGAATAATAAGGCAACGCCAAGAAACAAAGAAAGGCAAGAAAGAGAAACGTCATAAACGATCCAAGAATCCCAAACCCAGAACTCTGCGGGTAGAGACTTTTTAAAGTATTTCTATTTCACCTACTTTCTCTTTCGCACTTATTTAGTCTTTCCAAAAAAGTCTGAGTGTAATAACACACTATGAATAAAAAAATCTCAGGTAACGTTGGCAACGACTGATTTTTGTTTACATTTGAGTAATGTATTTTATTTATTTATTTCAATATTTTCAGTCGCTCTTAGCGCCCCCATGGCTCGCCTTCCGTAACAAAATTGTATGTTTCATGATAGTACTATTCAAATATATGTACAAAGCTTTTGGATTTGTAAAATTGTATTAATCGGCAAATCACTGATTTTGGAATGGAATATTTTTCCGATATTTTAATTTGACTTATTCCACTTTTATATTCTTTTAATTTTTTTATTTTATTTCTTTAGAGTATTTATTTCCGTACATTTTACAAGAGTTAGCTAAGAACACTGATTAGCTTGCCCGTAAAGGCGTGAACTGAATAACACCTCATAAATAAATTCGTTTGCCAACACCTTAATTTTTCTCTATCAGTAAGAAGAAGAGAGATAGCAATAAAAAGTTGGTTTTGTTTTGACCAACAAAAATTTTGGTTAGCTGTCCTACTTATGCCATATTTAATGAACCTTTATGAAAACTATTTTTTCTTGTAGTCTATTCAGAAGTACATGCATAATGTATTAAAGTTTTGAAAAAAATTACCATGATTTGTTTAAGTTATTCATTTTTGAATGACATACACAATGCACATCCTTACTTACGGAATACAAACATTGACCAAAATAGAAAAGAAAATTCTGAACATACGTCAAAGAGTACGTAATGAAGATATTTGCAATAGAACCGGAATTATTGACGTCATAAATAGGACTTCAGGACCAAAAATGGACAAACACGACAATGAAATGGAAACCAAACAGAGCTGCAAATTTCAAACGTAATATTTTCTGCAAGAAAAAGGTAAAAACAAGTGTTTTTGCGAAACAAATCAAGAGAGGTCTATGACGTTGCTGAAAGTCTTACAGCTTTAATTTTTCTAACCAATCAAAATAATTGACTTATATGATCTTCTCGATTCCATCTCCATGTGACATAAGATTGTAGTCAAGGTATATAGAATAAATGGTACGACACTCGACATTCTCTATTCCTATCTTCCTCACACAATTTTACGTCATTTGTGTCGTGTCTCGTGTGTTCATTTTCACATTGCAGTTGTTTGTTTTCTTTTTGATAGAATTTTTTTTTCTGATTAGGAAATTAATAATTTTTTAAAAATTGTTTTAAAATGGTGATCTGTGCTGTTTTCGGATGCAATAGTAGCAACGATAAAAGACTTAAAAGAAATCAATCAAACGATATTGAAAAAAAAATTGTTCGCTTTCCGAAAGATGAAAAAATCCAAAAAGTGTTGCTATTTAAGAAGAAAAGACAAATTCAACATCCAGAATGCATTTATATGTTCAAGACATTTCACTCCTGTCCAATATTTGCCCCAAAAAATAGTAAAAAACTTAAATCGGATGCTGTTCTAACAGTTAACATGCCTTTGTCATCAGCCGATTCTAAAAGTAAGCGCCAAGAAAAAAAAAATAGGCGGGAAGCGAAACAAACAGTCCAGGAAATTTTGTAATATTTCTTTCAAAGTCTCTTTACGTTAGTATTAATAATTCGTATTTTGTCTTAGAAGAAGTTTTGTCGATACCCCAGGACCAGAAAATCTTCAGGAACTTTCAACAGGTGTAAATGTTCAATATGCACCAGAGGAAGACTACGTTTCAAGAATCGACAAATCCACTAACACTGAAGATTCAAAAGAGACTCTTACGATGTTAACTAAATATTTTGTAATTAGTAAAGTTCGCTAGCCATACAATTATTTGTTGTTACAGCACACATGAACTAATGGATGAACTTATTCAATAAAATGAGAGTTTAATTGCAAAAGTTCAGATGATCCAACAGGAAATTAAATGCATGGATAACATATTTACGCCTGGTCAAAGAAGGAAGCTTCAATCGAATGGCAAAAGGCTTAAATGGGAAGTGAATGACATTTCTTCAGCCATCGCCATTTATTCAAGTGGGCCTAAAGCCTACAGCTGTGACTACGCTTAGAACTTGGGCTTTAAAAGTTAACATCAACCCGGGTTACCTCAGCTCTGTATTTGCTTTAATGAGAAATGTTAAACTGTCTACCTTTCAAAAAGTCTGCGTTCTCATGGCAGATGAAATGAAAATACAGAAGTCGTATGAGTACGATACTAAAAGCAATACACTTTTGGCCCCCGCTAATTATGTTCAAGTGGTAATGGCGAGAGGACTCTTTGAGAATTGGAAGCAGCCTGTGTTTTATAATTATGATTTTGCCTTAACAAAAGAAATGTTTAAAACCATTATTAAAAAGCTACAATCCATGGAAATGTTTTTTGGTGTGATGAGATCGAAGGGCGGCCTTTATGATCATCCCACCGCGTTACAGTTTAAATAACGTCTTCGAAGATACATACTCGGTAGAAATGAAAGCATCGTTTCACAGTCTGCAAATGTAGAGTCTGATAGGGGAGAGAAACTTCAAATGGATGTGAGTGATGGGCTGATTAATACATCAAATGTCGAAAAAGAAGATGCGATAAATCCTTACGAAGCTGAGTTAAGTTCCAAGCCTATCATAACATCTAGTTTACTCACATGTCTTGTGGACAAAGATGAAACTGCAGAATCGGCACTTCAAATGTGTGAGCAAAGAGGTGGATTTCAATCATAGAGGAAATATATTATCTAGAGTCCCGACTGGTACCCGTCCTACCTAAAACACCCTCAAATTTTATTCGAGGTGAACTCTCTCAAATTCGAGGTCACCTCTCTCAAATTCGCTATCGGTGAATACATTTAAGTGGGGAAAAAAATCAAATTGAAGGATTGGGCTAAAATAGAAACTTATGGAATTTTTGTGACCTGTCAAAAACGACAGTCAATTTTGCAAACAAAACAATGGATTTCGGATTTGAAGAGTAATTTTTTGTTAATTCTTTTGATATTTAATATAATTTGATATTTTTCAGAACAAAATTCCTTATAATGAAGAAAATATTGCAAGTTCACTTCATTGAATAAAAAGTAAGTAAAATTGCAGTGAGGGAGGTGCACCAATAATCGATTTATTTATAGTCTGTGTTTTCATTTTAGATGCTTGGAGATTGGAGGTTTCTTATTATTTTCGGAAAAAGTGTCAAATATCCCATGGAAAGCTGCGGAAGCACATCCGCTTGCTAAATGCTGGGAAGAAGAGCCGTGTCTTTCTCAAATCCAGCGATGAAGACGACGACGAGGGTGAAGAGAAACTTCAGTGTGAAGAATCGATGAAGTTTATCGAAGCCATAGATGCTCGCAAGAAAGCCGAAGAGGATGAAAAGAACCAAAAATGGCTTGAAGAGCAGAGAGAACAAATGCGACGTGAAGACACTTGACCATTGTTCGAAGAGTTTGGGGTGTTTATGCAATCAACACCCCAGTCAAAGGCAGTCTCTCTGGGCCAGATACAGCGACGAGAACGGCAACAGCATTTGCAGCAACAACATGAAGAACAACTTCGACAAGAAGCAGATGCTGACAATGAGATAACTTCCTCTGACTAGATTCCCGACGAACAGGAAAATTAACACGAGCAGGAACAGGATCAAAACCAAATTGTGTTCTACAGCGACGACAATGGTGTCGAGGAAAACTCAGAAATGTTGATATACATACGAAGCAAAGAACAACAGCCAAGGTGAGGATCATCGAAATCATGAAATAATTCACATTGGGAGCGTTGATGATGAGACTGAAATGGTGGAGAACATGTGTGAGGAAGAGGAAGGCCAACAACGAGGCCGAGGAGATGGATGAATTCATCTTCTTGGCAGACTTCGAGGATTCCAATCCCGACGTTGGGCAGACTGAACAAGATTGTGAGATCGAATCCTATCAAAGTGAGTTCATGGTGGGGCTTGAGGAGTTTGGTTGACAACTTAATTTCTTTCGTACTTTTAGTCGAAAAAAAATGGAGACATTCAATATCTGAAGGACGAAAGGAGGGACGACCAGGCTGAAGATGACATCCATTCAAACCAACTCGATAACATCTCCGATTCAAAATGTGTCGTTGAAGATGTTAGTATAGTCAATGTTCAAGTGAGTATATCTATGGACAGGAAGAGAGACAAAATAATTGAATATTTGGATGCACAGTCATTTACCCGAGCTAACTCCCTGCTTCGTCATCGTTCCGCGCACAAGGGAGGTCGGGAGTATTGTTGCGACTACTGTGAGAAGTTCTTCTCTTGCAAGAGCTCCCTGGACCGTCACATTCGCATTCATACTGGCGAAAAACCTTACACCTGTGATCAGTGCGTCACGAGACCATACACACCGTCAACCCCTATCACCAATGTCCCCACTGTCCAAGGTCCTTTGTGCAGAGATAATTGATGAAATAAAACATAAATGCGGTTCACCTGTAGACATTTTTCGGCAAATCACGTTAAGAAAGGACAAAGTGATGTAACAAAAGTCGAACCCAACGACTCATCTAATGACTTTTTAACACCATAAGAATAAATATATATATAAATTATTGTATAGATCCATAGTTTTGTAGTACAAAAAAAAGAAAAATATATTTGATAAGAATTTCATTTAATTTATAAACGTATGTATATCATTTTCCATATTTATGTTATAAGATTAATTGAATTGTAGATTTTTAGTTTCAATCTTTTTCTTTCTTAATATAAATAAATCAAATCATCGCTTAAAAATGCAAAGCGCATCACGTTAAAACTATTTTATCACTGATTTTTGTATTGGGGATGCTTAAAAAAGAGAAAAAGTAGACTGGAAGGCGTGATTGGTGATTTGGTAGAGTATGAATTACAGTTTTTAAATATAATTTTAAACTGAAGGAGCAAAACAATTAAAATAATCTACAAAAATTATGTGATTCAAGAGTTTCTACGTGCTTCTTAAAATATTTGCATTCTACGGACCTAATCTTTACTATAAAACTGACCACATACGACCGATATACATATTTGACTCCGAATAATATAAGATCATCATCATGGATATAGATATCCTATTAATATATGTATATTCTTTATGATGAAGGATCTCATTTATGCAAAAAAATGTTCTTCTTATCTCTTTCAAAATTGGACATTTTTCTATGAAATACATTTATGTATATCTTCTCTGACCTATATTTTCCAAATGGAGTAAATAATGAAGTTCAGAAATGAAAATCGGAAGAAACTCAACCGTGATCGACTCATGGAGATTTCATCTGAGCTAATTGTGTTTTAGATTTCAGTCAAAACCAATTATTTTCTTCTCCTTTTGATGAATTTTGACCATTCTAAAGTGCCTTGCACATGAGCAACGAACTGCGAACTGCAAATGGACTAACAAACGTGATTTTACACATTTCAAAAAGTCAATTCCACACAAAAACACATTTAAATTATAAGAAACAAATTGGCACTAATATTAGGATAATAATATTTGCATTTTGTTCTCTAAAACAAGAGAATTTTGTAAAAACAATTTGGTAGTAACGAATCGCAGTGTGGTTGCTGCGAACTGTCAAACTCTATTCGCGTTCCACATACCATCCACACTGCAACGAATAAATTGTTCGCGCTCAACTTAACCTCAAAATTATACCACTTTTGTTTTGTTTTTGTGTGAAAGATGATGGCTGAGGAAAATATGGAGAAAAGGGTTGACAATTCGTCGCTACCTGCGAATAGAAATAAAAGCTCATGTGAAAGAAAAGTCAAAATATGCGAACATCCACAGTTCGCAGTTCGTTGCTCATGTGCAAGATGCTTAACTTAACACATACAATTACTTTTTTTTTTTTTTTTTTTTTTTTCAGTAGTTCTTTGACTTTCAAAGTGAAAACAAGTGTTTGGAAGTGATAAGTAGTTGACTTTTAATTAAAAAAATATAGTAAACTAAACTTGCATTTGTAAGGTTTTAGTGGTTTAAGAAGGCAGTGTGCCACATAATTCATTAAGAAATCGTATCCTAGTGGAGGTGGCGTCCGAAGTCGGCTACTAAGGGCAAATATTTAACAAAAATAATAAATGAAAGAAATAAATTATATTCGGTGCAGTGCGAATCACTGACCGACTACAAGCTTCTTACAGAAGTGCTTAAGCAGGCCACCGCTGAGTTCTTCAGCTACACGCCCAAAAGCGAAAAATTTCAAACGGTCCTTCTGAAGGGCATCAGTTCCTGCACGGAACCGGAGGAACTCTTAGCTGAGCTCCGTGAAAAAGCCAATGACAATCTCGATTTTATCGGGGTCAAGCCTTTTACTACGGTGAAGTCCAGACGAGGGGGTTATAGGCTGCCAATCTTCCTCGTAACATTATCGCCCCAAAGTAGTTTTGAGAGGCTGAGGGAAATCAAGTCCCTCGACCACCAAAGCGTACACTGGGAGACATTAAAAAGGCACGACGACATTGTGCAATGTATGAAGTGCCAGAGGTTTAACCATGCCGCACCCATCTGTAATATGTCGTTGCGATGCGTCAGGTGTTCAGAAACCCACATTAAAGGTGAATGTAAGCTGGGGAATGAGCGGGTTGAGGACTTAACCCAGCTCAAGTGTGCCCTTTGTGGAAACCAAGGGCACCCTGCTAACTATAATGGTTGCCCTAAGGTCCAAGAAATTAAAAAAAAACAGGCCAGTCAAAAAGCTGAAAGAAGTCGAACAGTTCGACAGGCTCCAACACAAAAATTCGTGGATCCTAAAGTCTCTTTCGCCCAAATGGTGTCAGGGAGTGGAAACGCGAGACAGGCTCCACCAACGGTTGTCCCAAAGGCCCCCGTGCCTAAGGCACCAGAGGTGCAGCCTGACATTGTAGCCTTGTTGTTGAGCATTCAAGGTCAACTAACAGGGCTGCAAAGTCAGATAAAGGAGCAAGGCAAAAGGGTAGACCATCTCTACTCTTTGTTGCCTGGCCTGGCGCAATTTAGACCATAATGGGCGCGCTGCCGGAGACGCGCCTAAAAGTCCTAGCTGTGAACGTAAATGCACTGATTAGGATTGAACGAAGAGCCAACATGTTCCAATTGTTGAAAGACTACAGTCCCGATGTGTTTATGGCTAGCGAAACCAAGCTAAACCACAAACACAAATTGACTCATAACAATTACAATATCGTAAGAAGAGACCGGCCCGACTCCACACAAGGGGGCGGTGTCGCTCTCTTGATAAGAAAAGGCATTAATTATAAAGTTATATACAATAATGAATTGCGAAAGTTCAAGACAGTAGAAGTTTGCGTTGTATGCATCTCTCTCACTCAAGGGAAGAGGATGTATATGATTGCGGCTTATGCGGCTGGAGCTCCGCAGGTTACTTACTTTGCCTCAGAACTCGAGATTCTTTTCAGGGAACTGAAACTGAGCTTGGAAGAAAACTGTTTCATATTGGCCGGTGATTTGAATGCAAAACATGAAGATTGGGGAAATCAACACAGTAATCCCAGAGGTAACCATCTTTTTAATTTGATGAATCTTTACAGCGTTGAATATGGCGTCGACCTTCTGGCTTCCGAAAAGCCATCGTATCCAAGAAGCGGTTCCTTTCTGGATCTTTTGCTGTACGACACAAGACTGACAGTTACAGACAAAGTGGGTAATCACCCCCGTAACTGCTTACAGACAGTAATGCAGATTCCGAACGAACGCGTGGAGTTGGAGGAATACGTTGCGACGCATTCTTACAATTACAGTAAGATGCGCTGGCCTCGTTTCACCAACGCCTTAGCGAGAGAACTTCGTTCGAGTGACATAGCCCCACCAAACAACAGAAACCTGACAAACACAGAAATTGACCAACATTTACAACAGATGGACGAAACAATAAAACGAACAATGGAACGGACAATACCAAAGAACAAAAAACGGGACCAAATGGACGCTTACAGAAACGCGACTATTGACGCACTACGTAAGCACAAGAGTGGCTTACTGACAAGACTCAAAAACTTGTACAGACGGCTTACAGACCCACACGACTTGGAGGTTAGGACACTGAAGTCGTCAATAAAAAATGTCAATCTGTTGATTAAGGAGAACTACAGGTTATCAATTAACAAGTACTGGGACCGTAAGATCCGGTCTGTTAATTCCAGTGACCCTAGTATGTTCCCTAAAATCAATAAGATATTCAGGAAAAAGAACGACAATGACCTTCCGTGTCTGAAACTCCAAAGAACTGAAGAGAACAGAGACGTACTCAGGACAGCGCAAATAGATCCAGAAGAAGCTATCTTTGACGATGACTTTTTTATAATTGAAGATCCGAAGGAAAAGGTGGAGGCGGTGGGAGCTGCTTTCCAGCAAGTGTACAAGGTGAATGTTAGCATTCGCCCCAACCACGACCTGGAAAACAGAGCCCTACTCAATCACTTTTACCTTCGAAATGATATAACACGATGGCGATCTGAGAACCGCGGTTTCATGCGGTTCAATGACGACTCCTTGGCAAATGCCATAATCACCGAGCAAACGGGACCAAGTCCCTTGTTAGTGACGAAGGTTGAGCTTCAGCTCATCTTCAACTCAATAAAAAATAAAAAGTCAGCAGGTGTCGATGGTATATCCAACGTTGTACTAAGACATTTACCGATGGAGGCAATCGACATTTACACCACACTCTTCAACAATGCACTGAATAATGCATATTATCCAGTGCATTGGAAGACCGCTGTGGTTCATCCGCTCCCGAAAAAGGGAAAGGACAACTCCAACCCGTCAAATCTTCGGTCGATAAGTCTTCTTCAGAGCATCAGCAAAGTTTTCGAAAAAATCATTAATAGGGCTCTGACTAAGTGGGCTGCGGACAACAAAATAATTCCGGATAAACAGTTCGGGTTCAAGGCGGGTCATGACACAATTCATGCTGCGTCTAAACTCGTTTCTGATATCCAATGGAATAAAACAAAACAACAATGCACAGGTGCTGTTCTGGTTGATTTGGAAAAGGCCTTTGACACCGTATGGTTAGAGGGTCTTTACCTAAAACTGAGCAGGCTTGGTATAAGCAAGCCATTGTTGTATATACTTTATGATATGCTTAACGGTAGAAAGTTTGTTGTCAAAAGTGGCAATGTAACTTCTACCACAACATTCTTAATTAAAAATGGTCTTCAACAGGGAGCGGTAAATTCGCCGATTCTCTTCAACATTTACACCAGCGATCTGATAGGTAGTCTTACAAAGGCAATTGCGTACGCCGACGATCTAATTGCGTACAGAACGGCCGAAAGGTTGAGGTTATTAGAATTCTCTTGCAGCGTGATTTCAACAAGATTCAGCGATATTGCGACGACTGGAAACTGAAAATAAATGTCCAAAAGTCGGAGACAATTTTGTTCCGGACTCCGTTGGCTAGGGCCACGAGGGATACTCGCAAGAATTGGCGCAAGATGGTCATCGTTGATCTTTATGGGCAGCTATTAGCGAGCAAAAGTGTAGTGAAGTACCTCGGTATCTGGTTAGATCAGTATTTATATTTCGACAGACATATAAATGGTGCTCTGACCAGGGCTAGAGGAGCCTTCGCTTTGACGAAACGGCTGTTTTACAGCAGTCGGCTTGACCCCAGAGTGAAGGTAATTTGCTACATGGCCCTCATACGGCCGATGATCGTTTATGGTTGTCCTGTGTGGTTCAACGTTGCCCCTTCACAGATGGAGAAGTTTCGGGTGTTCGAGCGGCAGTGTTTACGACGCTGTACCGGCTTATATCGAACAGCAGAATCTTCTTACGTGCATTACTATTCCAACGAGGTCCTATACAACGGGGCTCGAATCAACAGAATTGACAATTTCGTGATAAAACTCGTTCGAGGTCACATTGCAAGAGCTATGTCTTCGACCAACAATTTAATTTTCGGGGCGTTTTATCCGAACGACGAGTATTTTGAGAGTGCACGCTTGAGCGGCTTCATTCCACCAGAGGCATTCCTCTTTTTAGACAGATGCGGTCTGATACAGGATAGGTTGGCAGTTCCGCTAATCTACCACGTCAGACGACGAACCGTAGATAGGCGACTCCTGTATAATCGGGACGTCATGGCACAAAACGGAGCAGAGCTCCTTCGGTTTAGTAGGGCTGTGTCCGAACGGGACCGAACTGATAGGGTGAAGCAGGAGAACCAGTTTTGGTGGCTGCAATCGGCACTTGATAGTGGGTAGTCGGGATGGGGTTTTAAGCCTTGGCCGGCTTACGTACTTGTTTTATAGTTTTAGGGTTTAGTTTTAAGTAGAATAGGCATGGTGGCACAAGAAAAAAAAAACATAAATAAACAAAAAAAATACAAAAAAACGCAAAAAAAAAAAAAAAGACAACAATATGAAAAACAAAAAATGTTAGATAGTTAGATTTGCTGCTGTGGTTTTTCTAGTTTTATGTAGTTTATAGGTAGAATAGGTAGTTTAAGTTAGTTTAAGTTTTATTCTAAGGACCTTATTTTAAGTAGTTTTTAAGTAAAAATAAAAAAGGACATTGATATTAGTTTTTTCAAATTTTCTAATAAATACAAAAATAAATAAAATTTAATTGAAGTAGAGTAGATCTTAGGGCCGAAAGGCAATAGCATTAAGTGTTATAGTTTAACTTAGAGCGTCCGTATGAGACCATTAAGTTAGTTGTAAGTTATGGTTATTTAGGCTAGTTTTAGGAATTTTTGTCTAGCTTTAAGATAGTCTTAAGAATGAAGGAATAAAAATGAATTTGAAAAAAAAAAAAAAAAAAGTGGCGTCCGAAGACGAAGCCGGAGGTCGTGGGTTCGAGTCCCGGGCTGAGTCTACTAAAAATATTTATGCTTTTTTCCACAATCGTGAAATTATTATTATTATTTATTATAAGCTTTTATTTGCCATTATTGATATTTTTTACAATATTTATTTACATTTTTGTTTACATTTTCTGTTTCTTTTGAATTAATTACTACAATTACTATATAAAATTAACATATTTTTTTTAATCAAATTAATTTTTAATATGTAAGCAAAGTTTGAATAAATAAATGGATGCGTATCAAAATTCTATGATCTGGCATAAGCCTCCCCCAATGTTGCCCAAAGATCTCTATCTTTTGCGTCATTGTACCAACTTTGTCTTTCTTTAAGCAAATCGTCTGCCCATCTTTTCTTCGGTCGTCCAACTGGTCTTCTGCTTTCTGGTGGTGTCCATTTTGTAGTGATTTTTGTCCATCTTTGGTCCTGTATTCTAGATATATGTCCTGCCCAATTCCATTTAAGGAGTTTTGCTCGTTCAACCACGTCCGTTAAACCAGTTCTTCGTCTTATTTCTCTATTTCTCACTCTCTGGCTAATTCGTAGGTTAAGTAGTTTTCTTTCCATCTTGGTTTGGCATATTCTTATTTTGTCAAGTAAACTTGAAGTCAAGGATATAGTCTGTAACCCATACGTCATAACAGGTAGAATAGCAGAGTCTAGTATATATTTTCGTGTTTCGTCCCTTAGATTTGATTGTAATATTTGTTTTAGACTCCAAAATTGTTTCCAACTATTGGTAATGCGTCTAGAAACTTCTTTTTTCTCCTGGTTAATGAATGACTTAGTCTGTCCTAGATAAGTATAGTCTTCTACATATTCTATGTGTTCGTTATCCAGCATTATGTCATCTTTAATATGGTTAGTCATTATCTTAGTTTTTGACTTATTGATATGAAGTCCAACTTTCTTGCATTCATTTGTCAATTCGATGAGCATATTTTGTATTTGTCCGGAAGTTGATGAAATGAGAACTATGTCATCAGCGAATCTAAGGTTGCTCAAATATTGTCCCCAAATATTTATTCCATATCTATTGTCCCAGTTTAGTTTCTTGAATATTTCTTCCAGTACGGCAGAGAATAATGGTGGTGACATTGGATCCCCCTGTCTTACGCCTCTCTTTATTTTTATTTCTCTTCCTATTCTTTCGGTTTTTATTTTCGCCACGCTGTCTGTATATATATTTTTCAATGTCCTTATAAAGATAGGATGAATACCTTGGTTTGTCAGCGCTGTCCATATTTCGTCATGTTCTACTGAGTCAAATGCTTTGCTGAAGTCAATATATAGAAGATACAAAGGTTTTTCGAATTCGTTAGTTTTTTCAATGAGTTGGTTCATTGTTTGTAGATGGTCCATTGTTGAAAAACCTTCTCGGAATCCTGCTTGTTCTCTTGGCTGATTTCTGTTTAATGTGTCCTTAATTTTTGTATACATTACTTTGGAGAACAGTTTATATATCATAGAAATGTTGCTTATTGGTCTGTAGTTATTTATGTCATCTTTATTTCCTTTTTTGTGGATAAGCGTAATTGTAGCTTGTTTCCATTGTTTTGGAATCTGCTGTGTTATAAGTATGTCATTAAAAATCGTGGTCAAGACTGTAGAAATTGGTTGTTTTCCATATTTGAGCATTTCTGTTACAATACCGTCATTTCCTGTACACTTATCTGTCTTTAGATCGTCAATTGCTTGTTCAATATCTGTTTTTGTAAAAAGTGTAACAGTATTCAAATTGGAGTAACTGTCCGCCATCGATATATTATCATCTTTTATTTCTTTTGTCGATTTGAAGAGTTCTTTGAAAAATTTGGTAGCAGACTCATTTATATCTCTTCTATTAATAGCGTTGCTATTTTTGTTCTTAATTGATGTTATCCACTCTTTTCCGTCGTCAAGAAATGGTTTTGTCTTTTTAATAGATTTTGTGTTGCTTAATATATCTTTTATCATTGTTTCGTTATATGTTTGGATATCATTTTTTGCATCTTCTTTTATGGTTTTCCGAAGGTATCTTAGTTCATTTTTTTCCTGGTCTGATAAGTTGTCCTTGTTTCGTAGGTTATCTCTTCTGGTTATCAGCGCTTTAGTGTCATCCGTTAATTTATCAGGTTTTGAAGTAACAGTAGTCATGATTGAAACTTTCGCCGAGTTCTTTATTATCTGTTCTAATGAATCATATGTATTTTGAAAGTTTTCGTTTATTCTATTTGTAGTTATATTAAGTCTTATTTCTTTCTTAAGTATGTCATTATATTTTTCAATATTTTCGGTTGGTATCATTCTAGGAATACTGAGTGTTTGTTTGTTTCTTTTCAACGTATTATGGTCCACTTTTATATTTGCTCTTACTAGCCTATGGTCACTATCAAATTTAAAATTATTCAATACGGAGATGTCATTAATAGTTTTCAGTTTATTTGTTAGAACTAAGTCAATTTCGTTCTTTGTTATCCCATTCGGGTGAATCCAGGTCCATTTTCGTGTTTCTCTCTTTTTAAAGAAAGAATTTGCAAATCTGAGATTCGTCTCTTCCAGCCACTTTATAAGTAGGTCTCTTCTTTCGTTTCTTCGCCCGTATCCAAATGGTCCCATTACTTCTTCATCGTTGTCAATCTGTTTCCCTAACTTGGCGTTGAAGTCTCCTATAACATACATTATCTCCGTTTTTGTTTCATTATATACTTTGTCCAATAAATTGTAGAAGTTTGAAATTTCTTCGTCAGTTGCTGTTTTGGTCGGGGCATAAACCTGAATTATCGTCATTTTTGTGTTTTGTATTTTTAAACATAGGCTACAAATCCTTTCACTAAAAAATCGTACATTTATTATTCTGTCCTTTAAATTCTTTTTGATGAGAAATCCAACTCCATGCAAGCCTTTTGTCTCACCAATGTAACAGAATATATCATTCTGGTTTTCAATAATGTTTTGTCCAAAAATTCTTAGCTCGGATAGTCCCAGTATATCCCAGTTGATAGTTGATAATGCTTGTCTTAGTTCTGATTGTTTTGCTTCTGTAGCTAATGTTCTTACATTGTATGTACAAATGTCTAGAGTGTTTTTGGATTGGTCTTGGTTTGATGGGTAGTTTGGAGGGTATTGGACGTCATTCCCCACGATGGCTAATCGGCTTGGGGTAGAGTCATTATTATTCAAAATTTGCTTCTTTTGTTGCTAGTTGCTGTGTTGGTTACTGTTGATATTATTAATTTCTTTTTGGTTTGATTGTAGAAATCTATGAATACTGTTGTTTCTTGTTTTGTTATGTTTGTCATTTTGGACTTTTTCATTTGTTTTTGGTCTTTTTAATTTTGTTGAACATGTTGGTTCATTTTCATTTGCATTTGGATCGTTGTCATATTGTCGATTTCTTTTAGGCATTCGTTGTTGTTTCTTGTCAATGTCGCTTCCTGATGTCATTTTTTTATTATTTTGAGGTTTGGAAAATGGTTTATTTTCTTGGACTGTCGTATTGAAATCTTCTTTTATGTAGTCTTCTTTTATGTACATATATAATATCCTCTTTATAATGTCTCAGTTTAGTTTTCTTTTTCATTATAGTATCTTTTTTTATTTGTGTTGTCAATCCAAGTAAAATAGGTCTTATTTTGTCTCCTTTATTTCCTAGACGTCTTGCAAAATCGATTTCAAAATATTCAGTTTTTATTTCGAGAATAGTGTTCAAAAGGTGTAAAATGATGTAAACTTCGTTGCTTTTTTCAGTTTCTTTTATATTGTAAATAACAAGATTTTTTCTCTTTATACATCTCTCTAAATATTTTATTTTCCTTTCTAGGTGTTCCTGTTTCTCTTGAAATAGTGGATTTTATTGATTGGGAAGAGAAGCAGATGGAGAAGGAGAGGAAAGCAGGGGTATCGAAAGATACCTCTGCCAACAAATCAGGCGATCTTACGGTGGTGCCACCAGCAGCGGTACCGCAAACGATAGCAACAACATCAGGTCAGGCATCTGACCAGTCAACAACGGCCAGAAACCAAAAAAGGAAATTAAAAAAACAAAGCCCAAATAAGGTTGAAAGAACCAATGCGGCTAAGCGGCAGGCCAATAAAAAACAAAGGGAAGGGAGTGGCAAAGGGGGCTTTACCACTGAAAGTGAGTTCTCAGACTACGCCGAGTATGAGAAAACGGAATACATTTCCGAAGGTGGAGAGGGGCTCTTCAGGCCTCCGAATAGGGATTTAATCCTATCGGAGCCAGAGCCAATCCCGCAGACAAACAAGACTTTGGAGGTAGCGGCGGACCTCCAAGAAGAAAGAGAACTGGTGCAGGCCCTGCAATCCAAACAGGCAACCATCAGCCAGTTCGAGCAAAGCTTGAATAAGCTCAAGGAGGAAATAAAGCCCCTCCTCAGTCAGCTAAAGCTGAAACAAGAGGCGGGCCGTCAACAAGAGGAAGCGCAACGGCAGCTGCAACAAAAACAACAGCAGCAAAAACAACAGCAACAACAACCACAGCAGCAAAAACAACCACAATACAAGCCCGCTTCTAAAAACACAGGAGCGGAGCAAAATAAAAAGACGCCATCAACAGTGGCAGGCCCAATGTCTGAGGGCCCATCGACTTCGGCTAAGGCCAAACAGCAGCAACAACAACAGCTACAACCAAGGCAGCAGGAGCAGCAGAAACAGCAGAAGCAACAGCAACAACAACAGCCACAGAAGCAGCAACAGCAGCAGAAACAGCAGCAGCAACACCAGAAACAACCACAGGCTGGAAAAGAAAAAATACCACCCATTAGGACGCATAAAGTTGACCTGGACGACATAAAACAGGTATGTAAGTCGGCCACTAAGGGCAATTTTTGTATCAAAATATTAAATGAAAGAGAAAAGAACTATTCGGTCCAGTGCTTCTCACTGGCCGAATACAACTTAGTAAAGGGGTTACTAAAAGAGGCCACAGCTGAGTTCTTCAGCTACACGCCTAAAAGCGAAAAATTTCAGACGGTCCTTCTGAAGGGCATAAGTTCCTGCACGGAACCGGAGGCGCTCTTAGCTGAGCTCCGTGAAAAAGCCACTGATGATCTCGATTTTATCGGGGTCAAGCCTTTCACTACGGTGAAGTCCAGGCGAGGGGGTTATAGGCTGCCAATGTTCCTCGTAACATTATCGCCCCAAAGCAGTTTTGATAATGTGAAGAAAATCAAATCCCTCGACTATCAAACTGTACACTGAGATAAATTAAAAAGGTACGACGACATTTTACAATGTACGAAGTGCCAGCGGTTCGGCCATGCCGGAGCTAACTGCAATATGCAGTTGCGCTGCGTCAGGTGTTCTGAAACCCACAACGAGGGAGAATGTAAGCTGGGGAATGAGCGGGTTGAGGACTTAACCCAGCTCAAGTGTGTCCTTTGTGGAAACCAAGGGCACCCGGCTAACTATAGGGGCTGCCCTAAGGTCCAACAAATGAAACAGAAACAGGCCAGCCAAAAAGCCGAAGTAAGTCGAACAGTTCGACAGGCTCCAACACAAAAATTCGTGGATCCCAAATTCTCTTACGCCCAAATGGTGTCAGGGAATGGGAATACGAGACAGGCTCCACCAACGGTTGCCCCAAAGGCCCCCGTGCCTAAGGCACCAGAGGTGCAGCCTGACATTGTAGCCTTGTTGTTGAGCATTCAAGGTCAACTAACAGGGCTGCAAAGTCAGATAAAGGAGCAAGGCAAAAGGGTAGATCATCTCTACTCTTTGTTGCCTGGCCTGGCGCAATTTAGACCATAATGGGCGCGCTGCCGGAAACGCGCCTAAAAGTCCTAGCTGTGAATGTAAATTCACTGATTAGGATTGAACGAAGAGCCAACATGTTCCAATTGTTGAAAGACTACAGTCCCGATGTGTTTATGGCTAGCGAAACTAAGCTAAACCACAAACACAAATTGACTCATAAAAATTACAATATCGTAAGAAGAGACCGGCCCGACTCCACACAAGGGGGCGGTGTCGCTCTCTTGATAAGAAAAGGCATTAATTATAAAGTTATATACAATAATGAATTGCGAAAGTTCAAGACGCTAGAAGTTTGCGTTGTATGCATCTCTCTCACACAAGGGAAGCGGATGTATATGATTGCGGCTTATGCGGCTGGAGCTCCGCAGGTTACTTACTTTGCTTCAGAACTCAAGATTTTTTTTAGGGAACTGAAACTGAGCTTGGAAGAGAACTATTTCATCTTGGCCGTTGATTTGAACGCAAAACATGAAGATTGGGGACATCAATATAGTAATCCCAGAGGTAACCATCTTTCTAATTTGATGAATCTTTACAGCGTTGAATATGGCGTCGACCTGCTGGCTACTGAAAAGCCATCGTATCCAAGAAGCGGCTCCTTTCTGGATCTTTTGCTGTACGACACAAGACTGACAGTTACAGACAAAGTGGGTAATCACCCCCGTAACTGCTTACAGACAGTCGAGTACGACAGTGATCACTGCGGACTGGCTGCTGTAATGCAGATACCGAACGAACGCGTGGAGTTGGAGGAATACGTTGCAACGCACTCTTACAATTACAGTAAGATGCGCTGGCCTCGTTTCACCAACGCCTTAGCGAGAGAACTTCGTTCGAGTGACATAGCCCCACCAAACAACAGAAACCTGACAAATACAGAAATTGACCAACATTTACAACAAATGGACGAAACAATAAAAAGAACGATGGAACGGACAATACCAAAGTACAAAGAACGGGACCAAATGGACGCTTACAGAAACGCGACTATTGACGCACTACGTAAGCACAAGAGTGGCTTACTGACAAGACTCAAAAACTTGTACAGACGACTTACAGACCCACACGACTTGGAGGTTAGGACACTGAAGTCGTCAATAAAAAATGTCAATCTGTTGATTAAGTAGAACTACAGGTTATCGATTAACAAGTACTGGGACCGCAAGATCCGGTCAGTTAAGTCCAGTGACCCTAGTATGTTCCCTAAAATCAACAAGATATTCAGGAAAAAGAACGACAATGACCTTCCGTGTCTGAAACTTCAAAGAACTGACAAGAACACAGACGTACTCAGGACAGCGCAAAAAGATCCAGAAGAAGCCATCTTTGACGATGACTTTTTTATAATTGAAGATCCGAAGGAAAAAGTGGAGGCGGTGGAAGCTGCTTTCCAGCAAGTATACAAGGTGAATGCTAGCATTCGCCCCAACCACGACCTGGAAAACAGAGCCCTACTTAATCATTTTTACCTTCGAAATGATATAACACAATAGCGATCTGAGAACCGCGGTTTCGTGCGGTTCAATGACGATTCCTTGGCAAATGCCATAATCGCCGAGCAAACGGGACCAAGTCCCTTGTTAGTAACGAAGGTTGAGCTTCAGCTCATCTTCAACTCAATAAAAAATAAAAAGTCAGCAGGTGTCGATGGTATATCCAACGTTGTACTAAGACATTTACCGATGGAGGCAATCGACATTTACACCACACTCTTTAACAATGCACTGAATAATGCATATTATCCAGTGCATTGGAAGACCGCTGTGGTTCATCCTCTCCCGAAAAAGGGAAAGGACAACTCCAACCCGTCAAATCTTCGGTCGATAAGTCTTCTTCCGAGCATCAGCAAAGTTTTCGAAAAAATAATCAATAGGGCTCTGACTAAGTGGGCTGCGGACAACAAAATAATTCCGGATAAACAGTTCGGGTTCAAGGCGGGTCATGACACAATTCAGGTGCTTTTTTTGGTTGATTTGGAAAAGGCCTTTGACACCGTATGGTTAGAGGGTCTTTACCTAAAACTGAGCAGGCTTGGCATAAGCAAGCCATTGTTGTATATACTTTATGATATGCTTAACGGTAGAAAGTTTGTTGTCAAAAGTGGCAATGTAACTTCTACCACAACATTCTTAATTAAAAATGGTCTTCAACAGGGAGCGGTGAATTCGCCGATTCTCTTCAGCATTTACACCAGCGATCTGATAGGTAGTCTTACAAAGGCAATTGCGTACGCCGACGATCTAATTGCGTACAGAACAGCCCGAAAGGTTGAGGTTATTAGAATTCTCTTGCAGCGTGATTTCGACGAGATTCAGCGATATTGCGACGACTGGAAACTGAAAATAAATGTCCAGAAGTCGGAGACAATTCTGTTCCGGACTCCGTTGGCTAGGGCCACGAGGGATACGTGCAAGAATTGGCGCAAGATGGTCATCGTTGATCTTCACGGGCAGCCATTAGCGAGCAAAAGTGTAGTGAAGTACCTCGGTATCTGGTTAGATCAGTATTTTTATTTCGACAGACATGCTGCTCTGACCAGGGAGAGAGGAGCCTTCGCTCTGACGAAACGGCTGTTTTTTAGCAGTCGGCTTGACCCCAGAGTGAAGGTAATTTGCTACATGGCCCTCATACGGCCGATGATCGTTTATGGTTGTCCTGTGTGGTTCAACGTTGCCCCTTCCCAGATGGAGAAGTTTCAGGTGTTCGAGCGGCAGTGTTTACGACGCTGTACCGGCTTATACAGAACAGCCGAATCTTCTTACGTGCATTACTATTCCAACGAGGTCCTATACAACGGGGCTCGAATCAACAGAATTGACAATTTCGTGATAAAACTCGTTCGAGGTCACATTGCAAGAGCTATGTCTTCAACCAACAATTTAATTTTTGGGGCGTTCTATCCGAACGACGAGTATTTTGAAAGTGCACGCTTGAGCGGCTTCATTCCACCAGAAGCATTCCTCTTCTTAGATAAATGCGGTCTGATACAGGATATATTGGCAGTTCCGCTAATCTACCACGTCAGACGACGAACCGTGGATAGGCGACTCCTGTACAATCGGGACGTCATGGCACAAGGCGGAGCAGAGCTCCTTCGGTTCAGTAGGGCTGTGTCCGAAAGGGACCGAACTGATAGGGTGAAGCAGGAGAACCAGTTTTGATGGCTTCAATCTGCACTTGATAGTGGGTAGTCGGGATGGGGTTTTAAGCCTTGGCCGGCTTACATACTTGTTTTATAGTTTTAGGGTTTAGTTTTAAGTAGAATAGGCATGGTGGCACAAAAAAAAAAGAAAAAAAAAATACAAAAAATAAAAATACCAAAAACTACAAAAAAAATTAAAAAAAAAAAACATGGAATAATAAAAAAAAAAAAAAAAAAAAAAAAAACAAAATATGAAAAACAAAAAACGTTAGATAGTTAGATTTGCTGCTGTGGTTGTTCTAGTTTTAAGTAGTTTATAGGTAGAATAGGTAGTTTTAGTTAGCTTTAAGTTTTATATTAAGGACCTTATTTTAAGTAGTTTTAAGTAAAAATAAAAAAGGATATTGGTATTAGTTTTTTTCAAATTTTCTAATAAATACAAAAATAAATAAAACTGAATTGAAGTTAAATAGATCTTAGGGCCGAAAGGCATTAGCATTAAGTATTATTGTTTAACTTAGAGTGTCCGTATGGGACCAGTAAGTTAGTTGTAAGTTATGGTTAATAAGGCTAGTTTTATGAATTTTTGTCTAGCTTTAAGATAGGTTTAAGATTGAATTAATAAAAATGAATTTACAAAAAAAAAAAAAAATTACTTTTTTTTCAAACTTTATAAACTCGACTTACAAGTTTAACTTGATTCAATCCATAATAGTATTTGTTCAGTTGACTTCATATTTACGAAACGAAAGACATTTTTAATGTTTTGTTTTCGAATAAAACTAAGTTAACTATTATGGAATCACAACTGAATTAACAAAATTTATTTTTAGCAACTACCAGATTTAAAAAACGACAAAATTAACTTACTAAATATCCATATTATGAACTCCCTGCAACTGTATTCTCAATGCAATGTCAAATAGATCTATGAATTTTCAAAACTATGCTAATTCTTAAAACTCGGTTCAGCTCCTCTAATGTGGAATCTAAAAACCAGTCAAACAACTTACTTTATTAAAATCCAAGATCAGTTGTTTTTTTTTTTAATATCTTATATTTTATTGTATAAATCTTTCGAAATCAATTCTTAGTTTTTTCTAGTTTGTATGAAAAAATTAAATGTGTACAAAAATAAATGCTCAATATAATCCATTATTTCAAAGAAACATTAGTTTCTAGAATTACTAACACCGTTCTAACAAAACAGCAATTTCTTGTCCTCCGCCAATGCAAGCTGATCCTGCGGCATACTTAAGGTTTTTGCGTCTGTAAAAAAAATTATTGTTAATCATATTTAAGTTTTAAGAAGAATTAATTTATTAAATTCTCACTGTAATTCATGAGCCAAATGACCGGTTATACGAGCTCTACTTACAGCCAAAGGATGTCCTAGAGCAATTGCTCCACCATTTAAATTCAATTTATTAATATCGAGTTTTAAGGCATCCATACAGGCTAATGTTTGTGCACTGAAGGCTTCATTGATCTATTAAAATAAAAACAAAAATGATACGTATTTTTAACTTTTGGGTTTTTTAAATTATTAAAATTGTATCTTACTTCAACTAAATCCATATCTTCCAATTTAAGTCCAGTTGCTTTAAGTACATTCTGAATTGCTGGCACTGGACCGATTCCCATGATTTCTAGTTGCACTCCAACTTCAAATTATATTCTTTGACAGCATCTTCAGATGCCAATACAACAGCTGCAGCACCATCACAAATACCCTTTAAAATTCAATCATAGCTTTTTATAGGAATTTCATACATTTTATGCAACTTACAGAAGCTGTTCCAGCTGTAACCACTCCATTCTTCTTGAAAATAGAGGGAAGTTTGTTCATAACTTCAATTGTTATTTGGGGTCTGAAAAATAGTTTCACATGAAATTTAAATTTTAAATCAATGTTCATCGACGAAAAAGTCGATTTCCTAGCCCTTGAACTTAATCTTAAATGGTGTGATTTCCTACTTAAAGAAGCCATCGTCTTGAGCCTTCTTCCAGTTTACTTGAGACCTCAAAGCAAATTCATCAACTCGATCTTTTGCGATTTTATACTTTTCAGCCAAATTTGCAGCTGTGATTGCCATTGGCAATTTGCAGTAAGTATCGGTAAGTCCAACCCACAGACCATCTTCTAGAGTGTAGTTAGCTCCCAGAGTTGTTCCAAAACGAATGTTTCTAGCAACAAATGGAGCCTGAGACATACTGTCCACACCACCGGTTAAGGCTATCTTTGCCGATCCCATAATAATGTCTTGAACACCATTGATCACTGCTTGAAAACCAGAACCACACAGCCGATTGACACCTAGAGCTGGTTTTTCAATTGGTACTCCGCAGTGCAGAGCAACATGACGGGGAATAAAAATACCATCTGATGAAGAAATCTAAAAAAAATAAAGAGAAGTTAGAAGTAGGAATAATTACTTTGTTACACATATGAGAACTCACAGAAAGAACATTTCCAATAACTGTGGTATCAACTTGGTCTCCCTTTAAACCAGATGACTCAAGAGCAGCCTTGGCTGCAGTTGTTTGCAATTGAGTTTGATGGACATTTTTAAGAGCTCCACCGAATGTACCAAAAGCTGTGCGCTTAGCACCAACAATAAATATTCCTGAAAAAAAAAATAAAATATTTCTAACTTACTTTGTAGCATTTTTTTAAGTATTTAACTATACGAGTATAAGCCTTAAAATCCTTATCCAAAAAATTAAAGATAAAAGTTCTCCAAATAGAAAATATATTATAGAGCAAGAGCCCGGGCCTGCCAGACATACCTCATTTTATAAAAGCTGAAAGTTTGTGTATGTGTGCCTCTAGTACAGGTAAGAACGATCCCCAACCATGATACCTGGGTAGTGGTTCCTTTGGCAGATAACTGGTAGCAAAGGTGCATAAAATTCCATCTAACTTACCTTATTTTATAAAACTCAATTTGTATATATTTCATTCGTAACAACACCAAAATTCGCTTTACTCATTGCCAGACACTTGGCATGGTTCCAACCCCCTGCCAGACACCCCTAAACTATAATAGTTTGTAATTCAATTTACGTTATATTATAAAAGCTAAATTTAATATATGTTTTTTGGGGAGCTATTAAAAGATGTTTCCTTAGCAGCCAGACAATTTCGAGGGTTCTATCATCCTGCCAGACACTTTGAATTGAGCAGAAGTTGCCAGAGCGCGGAGCATATTATGTAGTAGTCGGTGCAAGCGAAACAGAGCATTCGGTTTACTGCGATCTTTGGGGAGAGTACGATAACTCAGGCGACAAAGTTTAATGACGGATTTGTATAGAACAGTTAAAAACAAGCATTTTTTACAATGGGAGGGGGGGTCTAACTCCCCCAGTTTAGGCGATAGGGGCAATTTAAAAAATATGTACGTTAAATGGAAAAAAATAATTAAAAAACATCGGTAACACTTACAATAAAGTATATTACATTTTTTACAGCCAACATTCTGTTCTAACAGCCAGTTTTTAAATCAAGTGAAAACTATGTGTAGTTTTTGAAGAAATTAATTTTAAACTCAAAATTTGTGCAAAAAAGTTAAAAAAGGGTTTAAAGTGTAATTTTTGAAAACTTTAAGATTATCTACTATATTGTAACATGATAACACTTTATTTAAAAAAGATGGATCATATTTGTGTTACAAATAATACAAATTAATATTATAACGTTTACCATTAGTATATAACTGTTCACCAAATAATACAGCATAAACAACTGATGTGCAGTAAAATATCGCAATAAAATTGCGATTGAATGCTCTGTTTCGCTTGCACTGACTACTCGCTCTGGCAACTTCTGCTCAATTCAAAGTGTCTGGCAGGATGATAGAACCCTCGAAATTGTCTGGCTGCTAAGGAAACATCTTTTAATAGCTCCCCAAAAAACATATATTAAATTTAGCTTTTATAATATAACGTAAATTGAATTACAAACTATTATAGTTTAGGGGTGTCTGGCAGGGGGTTGGAACCATGCCAAGTGTCTGGCAATGAGTAAAGCGAATTTTGGTGTTGTTACGAATGAAATATATACAAATTGAGTTTTATAAAATAAGGTAAGTTAGATGGACTTTTATGCACCTTTGCTACCAGTTATCTGCCAAAGGAACCACTACCCAGGTATCATGGTTGGGGATCGTTCTTACCTGTACTAGAGGCACACATACACAAACTTTCAGCTTTTATAAAATGAGGTATGTCTGGCAGGCCCGGGCTCTTGGACTATTAGTTTTGTTATGATTTGTATTTTGAACTGCAAAATATTGTTCGCTTTTGTTTTCATTAATTTTCACTTTCATTAATTGAAATCGCAAAAATTGTATTTTGTTTTCTTTTTTATTTTCGTTGTCAAAATACTTACCTCGCTGTTGATCTGTCAAAACTGGGAATCAACTCAAATTGGACCATGTTTGCATTGCAGTTCTAGGGGCCACCTATACTTTCTTCATGATTTGTTCTGTTTTTATCAAACATTTTCATCAAAATCATAGAATTTGTATGCCAAAAGCAGAAAAATATTATTTTTAGCACAGTTTACACTGAAAAGGAACTATAAAATTAATTTTTCTTAAATTATTGCATTAATTTTTCAATTTTTGAATTCAACGGATCTCTTTTTTGAACGGCTCAGTTCACCTCATAGTTTTTTCCCCCGCTGTTGAGCAATATGGGCACAAATTCCATACCAACTACATTCATAATGGCTTTTTCCCATAAGAAATACACGGGACAACTAACACATGCTTATCCTTATGGACAAAATCCTCTCAATTTAGCTTGTAGGCCGAAAGAGAGCAAACCCATTAAGTCGGGAGCGGGACTCTAGATAATATATTTCCTCTATGTGTGTGAGCTGGAGTACGATGCTTTGGAGTATCTAGCAGGATACATTCTCAATCGCCTCAAATCCACAATTCCAAACCTGCTAGAAAATTATTGCGAGCAACAATTGTCTGCTTCTTTCACATGGACAGATCAAGTTTCAGAAGGGGGCTTGCGAAAACCAAACGAAAAATTTGTGCGGGCTCTAATGCATCTTGAAGATATTTTCAATAATTACAATGCAACATCATTGAAAGTTGAACCTGGTTTAATAAAGAATCTTTTATATTTGGCAGAGAAAATTGAGCTTGAGTTCGAAATAAAAAAGTTGTTTTTTCGTTGCAAAATGTTTTTTAAAATTCGTGTATTAAACAAAGATTTGACAGAAAGTCCAAATGTAAAAAAAAGAAAATTCAATAAAATTCTGAATTAAATGTTCTTTTTTATTTCTTTATTTTTTTCTTTTATAGCAAGTTGAATTTTGTCGATGAAAAATGTATCTTCAAGTAGGTACATACATATGTGCTGGGACGACTTTGGCCGAGAGTTTCACTTTTTACAGCATTGATATAGGTATAGGCATATACTTAATTAACAACTTACAATTACATAATAACTTCAATTATTAGATTTTGGAATAATTTGTTTGTTAATATCTCAACACGTTTAATATTCAAAATAATTTCCATTATTATAGTACCTAAACAAAAAATTAGCTTTCTATCAAATCCAAAGCAAAACGTCAAGTTTCACGATACACATGACGTAAGAAGCATGTGTGACTGAGACGGAGCTAGAAAGTTCGGAGTGTCATACCATTATATTCTATATACCTTGGATTGTAGTTGCACCCAAGATGCAATTCTGTCCCGAAAGAGAAGGATAGAGTGTAAAATGACTAAGAGAACCCAAATTTACACACATTAGGAACTGCTTATCATATAAAACTTTTTACTTATGCAAGGTAATACCCAAAATATACAAAACTTTATAAAAATTGTAATAAAATATTTGAAGTTAGACATTGTTTTTGATTGGCGATTCCGGGCGAAACTCAGATTATTTATATGGTTTCAAAACAATCCATTTTCTTAGGGAAGCCAAAAATATATTAATGATGATTTCGTCATTGTTATCTAAAAGCTTGAAATCAAATGTAATTAGTACATCTCCTTTGTTGTTTTGGAATGTGGCAAGAAACACATTATATAACATGTTGCAATATTTTTCTTGTTGTGAACTACGGTTAATCAACTATTTTTTAGCAATTGTTTACTTCTTCCTGTATATTTTCTTAACATGTTATGTATGCACAGTTGACCTGACTTTGTTTCAATTTTGAAAATACGTATGCAAGTAAACGTATTCGCATTACATTTAAAATGCCACTCAAAAGTGTGGATTCATTAAATCATATCTTTCAACAGAAAGTATCCATCGAGTCACCGTGCGTCGGTCGTCGTCAATCGGAAACATATCAATTTCATATGCACCCACGCAATCTTATTTTCAATATTATTTAATAATGTAATTATTTTAAGATGAATATTTATGAGTTAGTTTTTAGCCGTAATCAGGAACAAATCAGTTCCAAAATAAAGCTTTTCATTTATTACTTTTCTTTTTAAAAACATCTCAAAAACAACGGTTATAAAAAAACTCATTATAATGAGAAAACATCTACATCTTAAAAAAAAAAAAAACTAAAACAGATGTGGATATTCTTGTATGTATGTAAATTACAAAGAATGATACACATAAATTCACACTGGTAATTTTCGACTCGAAAAAAATAAAAATATTTCCTTCAAATTATATTATCGTACACAAAATATTGTTTTAAGCATTTAAGTACGCGCGATTATTTTATTCGTTGCGAGTGTGGATGGTGTGAAACGCGAATAAAGTTTGACAGTTCGTATCAACTAAAATTTTGTTCGCGACGAATAAATTTGTTTTCTTAAATTTATTAATATATGATATTGAAAAGTAAAAGTATTCATCATAAATCAAATAGAAACTATTTTGCTATCGTTTTGTTAAGATTTTGTGTGGAAATATGTCTTTAAACGTATATAAACTCACATTTTGTAATTCATTCGTCGTTCATTGGTCGCGCTCATGTGAATGCTGCTTAAGATCTATTTAACTTCAATTCAATTTTATTTATTTTTGTATTCATTAGAAAATTCAAAAAAAACTAATATCAATATCCTTTTTTATTTTTACTTAAAACTACTTAAAATAAGGTCCTTAAAATAAAACTTAAACTAACTTAAATTATATAAACCTTATTGATAAATTATAAAACTTATATACATACTATTTAAGTTGAAAGATACATTGTATCAAATCACTATATTGTAAAATGTGCGGTAACAAACCATTTTAAAATTTAAACAAAATCAATAAACTATCTAACTATCTAACTAACTAACTTAAACTACCTATTCTACCTATAAACTACTTAAAACTAGAACAACCACAGCAGCAAATCTAACTATCTAACGTTTTTTGTTTTTCATATATTGTTGTCTTTTTTTTTTCTTATTTTTTTTTTATTTCATTGTTTTTTTTTATATATTTTTTTTTCTCCTTTTTTTTGGTTCTCCTGCTTCACCCTATCAGTTCGGTCCCTTTCGGACACAGCCCTACTGAACCGAAGGAGCTCTGCTCCGCCTTGTGCCATGTCGTCCCGATTGTACAGGAGTCGCCTATCCATGGTTCGTCGTCTGACGTGGTAGATTAGCGGAACTGCCAATCTATCCTGTATCAGACCCCATCTGTCTAAAAAGAGGAATGCCTCTGGTGGAATGAAGCCGCTCAAGCGTGCACTCGCAAAGTACTCGTCGTTCGGATAGAACGCCCCGAAAATTAAATTGTTGGTCGAAGACATAGCTCTTGCAATGTGACCTCGGACGAGTTTTATCACGAAATTGTCAATTCTGTTGATTCGAGCCCCATTGTATAGGACCTCGTTGGAATAGTAATGCACATAAGAAGATTCGGCTGTTCTGTATAAGCCGGTACAGCGTCGTAAACACTGCCGCTCGAACACCCGAAACTTCTCCATCTGGGAAGGGGCAACGTTGAACCACACAGGACAACCATAAACGATCATCGGCCGTATGAGGGCCATGTAGCAAATTACCTTCACTCTGGGGTCAAGCCGACTGCTAAAAAACAGCCGTTTCGTCAGAGCGAAGGCTCCTCTGGCCCTGGTCAGAGCACCATTTATATGTCTGTCGAAATATAAATACTGATCTAACCAGATACCGAGGTACTTCACTACACTTTTGCTCGCTAATGGCTGCCCGTGAAGATCAACGATAACCATCTTGCGCCAATTCTTGCGCGTATCCCTCGTGGCCCCAGCCAACGGAGTCCGGAACAAAATTGTCTCCGACTTCTGGACATTTATTTTCAGTTTCCAGTCGTCGCAATATCGCTGAATCTTGTCGAAATCACGCTGCAAGAGAATTCTAATAACCTCAACATTTCGGGCCGTTCTGTACGCAATTAGATCACCGGCGTACGCAATTGCCTTTGTAAGACTACCTATCAGATCGCTGGTGTAAATGCTGAAGAGAATTGACGAATTCACCGCTCCCTGTTGAAGACCATTTTTAATTAAGAATGTTGTGGTAGAAGTTACATTGCCACTTTTGACAACAAACTTTCTACCGTTAAGCATATCATAAAGTATATACAACAATGGCTTGCTAATGCCAAGCCTGCTCAGTTTTAGGTAAAGACCCTCTAACCATACGGTGTCAAAGGCCTTTTCCAAATCAACCAGAACAGCACCTGTGCATTGTTGTTTTGTTTTATTCCATTGGATATCAGAAACGAGTTTAGACGCAGCATGAATTGTGTCATGACCCGCCTTAAACCCGAATTGTTTATCCGGAATTATTTTGTTGTCCGCAGCCCACTTAGTCAGAGCCCTATTGATTATTTTTTCGAAAACTTTGCTAATGCTCGGAAGAAGACTTATCGACCGAAGATTTGACGGGTTGGAGTTGTCCTTTCCCTTTTTCGGGAGAGGATGAACCACAGTGGTCTTCCAATGCACTGGATAATATGCATTATTCAGTGCATTATTGAAGAGTGTGGTGTAAATTTCAATTGCCTCCATCGGTAAATGTCTTAGTACAACGTTGAATATACCATCGACACCTGCTGACTTTTTATTTTTTATTGAGTTGAAGATGAGCTGAAGCTCAACCTTCATCACTAACAAGGGACTTGGTCCCGTTTGCTCGGCGATTATGGCATTTGCCAAGGAATCGTCATCGAACCGCATAAAACCGCGGTTCTCAGATCGCCAATGTGTTATATTATTTCGAAGGTAAAAGTGATTAAGAAGGGCTCTGTTTTCCAGGTCGTGGTTGGGGTGAATGCTAACATTCACCTTGTTCACTTGCTGGAAAGCAGCTCCCACCGCCTCCACTTTTTCCTTCGGATCTTCAATTATATAAAAGTCATCGTCAAAGATGGCTTCTACTGGATATATTTGCGCTGTCATGAGTACTTCTCTGTTCTCTTCAGTTCTTTGGAGTTTCAGACACGGAAGGTCATTGTCGTTCTTTTTCCTGAATATCTTGTTGATTTTAGGGAACATACTAGGGTCACTGGAATTAACTGACGGGATCTTGCGGTCCCAAGGGGTAAAAAATGAGCGAAAATTCCAATATAAAATAATAAATTTCCAGATTATTAAAAAAACAGAAGATAGAGAAGAATGTATACAAATTCAGCGAAAGTTCGAGGGAGGCAATGAAAAGACATTTTTGTTATAATTTATTATTTATATTTTGTATAATGTGGGTTTTTGATTGGTTGATTGGGAATGAAGAAAATTAAAAAAAAAACAAAACACAACGAGACAAAAAAAAAGAATCAGAATATAAACTTTTTGTGGTTGGCAATTAGAAAATTAAGGTTTTACCTACTTTTTTCGAATCATTAAAAATGAAATATTTTTAAACCATGCTAATAAAAGTGTTTACATTTTTTGTTTAGTTTTCTTTTAGGGATAAATAATGTAATAAGAATGACTTAAACAAGGTACATTAACTTCAGAAATTTCTTCAGAAAATTCAAATGTTATTAACTTCCCATAGGAAGTTATTGTAATTGGTCCGATTTGTGGAATTGAAAATTTTGACATTTCTCGACGTTTCAAGGTCCCTAGAGTCTAAATAAAAGATTTTTAGAGAGAGTCTGCGTGTGTGTGTACGTACGTCCGTAAGTTCTGGGACTTTTTTTCGTCGTCCATAGCTCAAGAACCAATGGAGATATTGACTTCAAATAAATTTTGTGGTACAGATAATAATGCAGAATCATGCAGAAAGGACTCTAAAACAAATTGAGTGGGTGTTTTTTCTACCATAGCAATTAAAAAAAGGTGAACCAATGACGCTAGCGACTTGAGTTAAATTTTATGTTATAATATTGTAACGTGATACCAAACTAGTATATTTTTGCGAAAAAATAAGTTTTTTGTAAATACAAAAAATCTGAAAAAAATATTTGTCCCCTCGAGTATTCTACGAACAAAAAATGATTTTATCTCCGAAATAATTGTATGCAACGAAAAATAACGTTTTTGACATCTGGTAAAATTATGATAAAAATGGAATTGACAGTTTTTGTACAAAAAATAAAAACCTTAAAAAACAATACTAAAACTTGGTAAAAATTTACTTTCAACTCAAATATATGTATTTTCAAAAATTAAAAACATTGGCTTCAAACGAATTTTATCTCATAGGAAATATTATTTTCGACATTCAGCAGTCAGTTTTATATTGTATTTTATGTTTCTCCAAATCATAAGATATCTGCAATTATTGAAAATATGGAAAGGTGAAACGGCTTGGTTTTGGCAGACCATAAATGTAAATTTAACTTCATTTTAAGTACTAAGCGATGTGTCTTAACAAAAAAAATCGACCGATTTTTTGTATTCATTGATTCTTTATTTGAATCAAGCTAAATATCTATTTTACAGTAGTTTGATCATTATTGTTGCAAAAATTAACGAACCGAAATTATGATGAACTTTAAGTTAGGACGAATATTATGATGGCGGAGTGATTGTCCGCAAACTCAATAATAACACAAAGGTATAATCAAAATCGGAATCGAATTACATATAATTTCATAAAATAGGTAGACGGCGCGCACGAGTACTACCTATTTTTGATTAATTGAAATAATAAACAACTGTCAGACGCGAATAGGTTTGTTCGTTAATTTCCGCACAGACAGCAAAAGCAGTGCTGTCGCCCGAAGGCTCAGTTTTGGGGTGGGTTTGATTAATTGGGAACAAGCTTATTTTTATTAATCGAAATGATTCAATCTTATCAATTTAATTTGATTATAGATTGTAGATATAGGGTGTTCTTGAAATATATGAACAAAAAAATAAAAGAAGCAAAATGGGCGCCAGTAATTTTTTTTGTAAAAGGAAATCACAAACCTTTTGGAGCAGAACCGACCAAGACAATTTATGAACAAATTACAAAGATGTTTTAAGTAGGTAGAAATATTTTTAATGATTTACGATTTTGCGTGGGAAACCTTACAAGTAGGATTAAAACCCAAGATCTTTTAAGAATTTTGAAAGACAAAGAATTGGTGTATTACACCGAAGATGGACCGTTAACCTTTTGTCCCGACTGGACAAAGACAATTTTTAAACACGGGTCGCGAGTTCCGCTTTTTCGGAATTACCTTATTTTCTTTTTCGAAACGAAAGCCCAACGATTATTACGCAATTCTCAATAGTCACTATCACGCACAAAAAATTTTACTCTTCAAATACCAAATAAAATACTTAGTTGTTCTTTCTGGATGTCCTGCCAACTTCCCTCTCCTAGTTGTTTTCCAATCCTTCTTTTTTTCTTGTTAACTTCCTCCAATTTTCACTATCTTTCTTCTCAAAAATTTTCACCTTCTCTATTACTTTTACCAAACACTTGATTTTTTTTTCACTTTTCCAAGTTTTTCCTTAATCTTTTTCTTTTTCTTTAATTTCTCTTGAACCTCCGGCTCAGAATCAATATCGCATCATTGATGTGGACGATGGACAAAATTTTAATTCTTGGCAAAAATTAATAACGCCATCTATCTATCTATCTTCAAACTTAAAACGAAATGAATTACCGTGTTCCACATTTCAATTTTTGTGTGATTTCAAGTGACTTGAATTCGACAAGATGAAATCTTTAAAAAACAGTGGTAGTTTCAATTAAAGAAAATACACCTTAACTTTTGTATGTAACACACTTGTATTTGAGTAAATGAACAAAGCATTTTAAAAGATTTTTGATCACGCCAACTGTCTTCTTCATATCATTTCGCGTAAAACAATGTGGTGTGTTACATAAATGTGCTCAGTGGTCTGTCCTTTTTTGAACAATTTAGTCAGTTTATATTTCTAAGATCACCGAGCAATCAAATTAGCTTTGCATTTCTTTTCATTCTTTTTGAATTGTTCGATAGAGCATTCTTTAGAAATTTTCTCTATCAGATTAACAGAGCAGGAAAATGATATTGATGTACGAGTATATAAATAACCTCACCTAGTTATCAAATTAGCTTTTCATGTGAATTTCTTTGCTTCTATTTTGGATTCTTGAGAAATCGAATCAATATATCTCTAAGAATACAGAAATCTCAAAAATCTAAGAAATATCTATACTCTGTTTAATTTAACCACAACAACCGGAATGAGAACTTTATCATTGATACATTGAGTGATCATCCCTGTAACCGTTTCTGTAAAAATGAGCACGACCCATAATCCAATACTAATTGACTTATAAAGGAATGACCAATTTTCTTACCATCGTTTTTCAAGATTCCTACTAATTGATCAAGAGTTAAGTATTCAAATTTTGCAGCGGATATGGCTCTGTACTGTACATAATATGTACAATTGTACAGTACATATATACCGAATCCGAATGCTATAAGATGGTGCTTTCCTTGTACGACCCATAGAGGAAATATATTATCTAGAGTCCCGACTTAATGGGTTTGCTCTCTTTTTGCCTACAAACTAAATTGAGAGAATTTTGCCCATTAGCATAAGCATGTGCATAGAGAAATATATCTACCAAGATAACCGACTTATGGGGTTCGCTCTCTTTCGACCTACAAACTAAATTGAGCACATTTTGCCCATTAGCATAAGCATGTGTTAGTTGTCCCGTGCATTTCTTATGGGAAAATCCAGATTCTATGAAGTTGTTATGGGTTTTTGGGGCTCAGTATGCACAGTTAGGGGGAAAACAATGTGAGGTGAACTCAGCCGTTCAAAAAAGAGATCCGTTGAATTCAAAAATTGAAAAATTGTTGCAATATTTTAAGAAAAATGAATGTTGCAACTTCTTTTTAGTGAAAACTGTGCTAAAAATAGTATTTGACTGCTTTTGGCACACAAATTCTGTGATTTTTATGAAAAGTTTCGCTAAAAACAAAAAAAATCATGCAGAAAGTATAGGTGCACCATAGAACTGCAATGCGAACGTGGCCTAATTTGAGTTTAACCCAGTTTTGACAGATTAACAGCGAGGTGAGTATTTTGACAATTCTACGAAAATGAAAACAAAACAAAATCCATTCCCAGTAATGCAAAATAATGAAGGTAAAACAATTTAAATACAAAATATTAATTTATTTTAATAAAAATATATAATGAATTTGCACTTAATGTAATCCTCAGATAAAGAAGAAACCAAGGAGGATGTTTCAACAGAAAAAGTGGAATCCCCCGAGAAGGAAGCCACCAACGCCAACATATTTATTCTGAAGCGAAAAATTATCAGCCACGAAGAGGTACAGATTCAAGGTATGTAAGTGTGTTCGTCACATTAATTTTAAACTCAAATTGTATGAATATTATTTTGTTTTTTTTAGTTAAAATTACACTTGTCAACAAGATTTAGTTCCTGGCAATAAATTCGCTGTATTCTGATGGGTCTTATGTCCTCCGACTCGACTGTGGAAATGAGAACGAGAAGATCCCATTACACCGAAGTGATCGATATTGCCGAGGACTGGAAAGCTTCGCGATAAAAACGGTGTGACATGCTATATTTGTCGAGAAGGATACACATGTCGAAAATGTGGCTATGAAGTTGAGGGATCGCTTTATTTGTTGACATTTTCCCTGGTTGGAAGTGAGTTTAAGTTAAAAAATTAATTTATAATACATATTGACATTTTTATATCGTTTCAAGTCGAAAATTCTTGGAATCTCTTCATAAGAACGCAAAATATGAACAACTAACGTCTGTGTGTCTTGTCGGTATGATGCTAACAATTTTCGTACGAAAAGAGCTTCGTCCAAGTGTTGTCCGTTATAGCACCCAGAGTGTTGGCACAGGAATGATTTCTTTTGGAAATAAAGGAGGCGTTGCTGTTAGTGTGACATTTAACGCTGCTACCTTATGTTTTGTTAATTCGCATTAAGCTGCTCATATGCATGAAATTGTAGCAAGAAATCAAGGATTCAATACAATAAATAGAAAATGCATTTTCAATGATATTTCTGGTCTTCGATGCAATTCACAGCATGAGTGAGTATTGATTTTGAATATTCCTCTCGCAATTAATTGGTATCGATACATTTTTGAATTAGTTTAAATATAAACTATCTTTTTTTATAGTCACATATTTTGGATTGGTGATTTAAACTATCGCATCAACGAAATCCCTGGCATACATCTTGACCGTTCGAACTATGAAAGTCTGCTTAAATTTGATCAACTCGATATGGAAATGAGAAAGGAAAATGTTTTTCGTGATTATACTGAAGGTCCTATTAAATTTAGCCCAACATATAAATACGATCCTGGCACGGATAATTTTGACTCCAGGTTAATTGTCAAAAAATTTCAAAATAACTTTCAAGGCTAATTAGTATTATTTTTTGTTTAGCGAAATGGTGATGGTATAACACAGTTATCATATAACAGTGTTATGGAAATAAGACAAAGTGATCATAAACCAGTATATGCTGAATTTACAACATCGGTAAGATAGTTTTTGATTAGCCAAATACAAAAAAGGAAACATATTCGTTTATTTTTTGTGTGGTTTATTTTAGATAAAAACAAAAGATTTCGATCTTTAATGATAATTTATGATCCTTATTATGAACGCTCCACTTAAAGCGAACATTTTTGTAATCACTCCTTCCGCAAATCCCATTTCAATGTTCACTTTAAAAAATACATTTTTTGGAAATAGAAATGTTGCTCTTTTTAAACGTTAAAGTTCTTAATTTTAATTAATTCAAATGTTCTATTCGCTATTCGTAATGAGGCCGTATTATATTTTTTGTGTCTTCAAAATTATTTTGATTTCTTTCGTTCAAGGTTCTAGTATGAGTATTCGAGTCAAATTTCAAGCAAATTCTGAAACAATAGCTGATTTTGTTCAGAAAATAAATTCCTCAAAGAAAAAATCCGTTTTCGATATATTTGTGCTTCAAGTTAAAGATGGACCGCATTCGTTTATATCGATTCTAGGACTTTATAGGCCAAGTTGTTTTGGTTTATTGGTGGAGACATTATGCCAAACAGAACGTCCAGTTTGCGAGTATGTTATTAAGGAATTAAATGAATTGGTGAAGATTTTTTTTTCGTTTGCATTTTTAAGATATTCAATCATAGTTTTTAAATATATATTTTTGGTTTATATTTTAAGGCAAATATCAAAGACAAGTTTCGAATAAGTATGCCGAGGGAATTCTTTCTTCTTATCGATTGCCTTTATAAATCGGGAACGAAAACTGAGCGACTTTTCTCACTTAATCGAAATTATGAAAAAATCAATCAGATTTGAGATTGGCTGGACAGTTGGTCAAATGAAGACTTTCGTAAGTTTCCATTTTATTACATACTCTAAAATATGTTGTTTTGTTTTCTTTATAAAGCTAAATTAGTGTATTTGAATATATTCTGTCATGAGAAAAAGTTCCAATAGGAAAGACAAGAACTTTTCCTTCATTCACACTCTACTTTTTTCATAACTATTATTCTTTCTATAAACTCTCAATAGATGCCATAACAGCCCTTGTAAAATGGCATAATCTGATCATTCTTAAAAGCCCTTAATTCAAAAGCTACATTTTTTTTTTTAATTTTCACTGAAATTTAACATCAGTAATGAAAAGCTTTTATGTACAATTTCACAGATGATTCATTTATTTTTTTAAATTTATAAAATATTTTATAGCTGGAAATCCTCATACTGCTGCTGAAGCATTACTTATGCTATTAGAATTTCCAAAGGCACCACTATTAAAGCCCTGCGCTGAACAATTGTTAAAAACAACAACAATAGAAGAAGTTCTGAATCTCATAACACGCTTAAGTCCACCAAGGCGTAATATGTTCTTCCATTTATGTCTCTTTCTAAGAGAAGGAATTGGAAATAAATTTTACAATGTTGACGAAATAGGTGAGGTTATTTTTCTGCTTTTTAAATGCAATTAATTTAATAAATTTTATTTTAAATTAGCTACATTATACGGAGATATACTATTGAGAAAGAAATCAGAACAAGTTAAGGGTATCCAAAATAGACGTTGTCGTTTGCTGATGTTAAGATTCTTACATTCAGATTTAGGTATTTTCACACGAATAACGAATTCTATATTATCTGATCATCATCATCATGAGGATACATAAACAAAACAATAATAATTATATTATCTTATCATGCATATTTATTCAAATCTACATTAATTTTAAGCTAAAAGAAAGAGTAGATCATTGAATTGTTATAAATAATATACTGTCCATGTCATTAAACATAAAATAAAAGAAATAAAACGACGTATAATTTAATAATTTGCATGAGAAGATCAAAGTGGGTAACCCCAAAAAGAAGTGTTTTTCTTGGAAAAAGTACATTTAATATTTTTTTATTTGCTCAAAAACTAAGAGGTTACATTTTAAAGTCCAGTTTTTGTTTTTTAAGTGAAAATACATTAATAGCGTTAAATCTAAAACAAAATTATACTAAATTACATACAATTTTGAAAAAAATTACAACTTTATAATATAACATAGATTGAAAAATGTTGGCAAATTCAAAATCCCAATCGGACCATATCACAAATGCACAATTTCCGATTTTATTATTTTTGACATTTTCGGCATATGAAGGTAGCGGGTTTGCAATTCTTTGCGCAGCGCGCAGCCACATCATTAGGCAATTTGTAGAGAATTTCCTGTGTCGACGTTCGTATGTGTGGTTCCAGATAGTTCTGTGCAGAATGCACTTAATTCTGGTGATGCAATAGGCATAATGAATTCAGGGAATTCTTCTATTTTGCACGTCCTTAAGTTTACCAAAACTGCAGGGAATTCTTAAATCATACAATTAATGAGTTTTATCAGTGCCAATGTTATTAAAAAATCACAAATAAATATTCCTTTACAATTTTTTCATTCCACTAAAGTTTGAAACGTGAATATTTTGAAAAATATGAAATTTGATGATTTTTTCCAATTAGAAAAACGAGCAAGCAAAAAACAGTGCAAGTTATAGCGTTTAAATAAAATTCCAACAAATATTTTAATTATGTTGGCTAAGCCGATAAATTTGTACATTACCATTTGTATATTCTTCAAAATTGATTTAACCGAATTCAACCCCTGAAGCAAAAAGCACCAACATCTTTGAATTCAAAACAAATAAACATCTTAATTAGATGAAAGCTGTTCCTTTATTATTAACACTGCGCATAGCTAAAGTAAAGCATAAATAATTTTGAATAAAAATAATCCTAGTCAGCAAAGAAACAGTAGAATATACAATATATAAAAAATTACACTATAGCTCAAAACAAATAAACAAGTTGTTTGCAAAAAAGATTATTTTCTAGATATAGAAATATATCTAGGCTTCAATTTGACCAACTTTTACAAAAACTTTCGATGATAATACGTGTTTTTGAGGTTCTTTCTTTTCGGGCGTCTTTGTGACTGTATTCACATAAGTATATTGCACCAAGAAACCAAGAGTAACATCATCGCCTGGTTTGAGTCCTTCTTCAGGTGTAAAGTTCAATTTGAACTTTCCCCAAGTGATGAATCTATAAAAAAAATTTTAGAAACAACATAGAATAGGAATTTCTAATTAGAATTTTCTGATTTTTACTTTGATTCCTCTCGTTGAACTTGAACTCCTTCGTCGAATTCCTTTGAATCGTCACGTTGATTTAGGACAAAGGAAGAATCCAACATCTCTAGAATGACGTTGGTGGGACTTTTAACACAAGGTGGTTCCTCGGTCAGTTATGTCTGCCTCGATAGACTCGTGTTCAATAATAGTCGATGTTACTGCAGCACGGTCGTCTTTTATTCGAAGACGATCATTCGCCGTTCCTCTTCCTTGGTTGGCAGCTCCATAATGGTTGTGGTCATATCGTGCATAGTTGGGTTAGTTAGCTTTTCACAACGCACAAGCAGAACGCCGGGCACATGATAGTTAGCGAACAATTGAATGCGATACTTGATCGACCCTGAATGGTACTCCGGCTTGATGGCATTGTGTTCGCATTGTCAACAACGCACAGATCGCTTGACCCACAAACACTTCCGCTGCGGATAGAGGTTGTTAACACTGAATTGTTGTGACTATAAAGAAATTAATTTTCATTATACAGGGTGTCCCATAAGTAATGGTCCAAACTGTATATCGTGAATGGTCAAGTCATGACCTACCAGAATGTGGTAACTTGTCTATACCGCATCCCAACTGTTTTCGAGTAACGGTTGTTTTAATGAAATTTTCACAAACACCTACTTTTAGTCGGTTTTTCAATCACCCTGTCCACAAATGATTCTTGTTTTTACTATATGTTAATATTTTACAATTTTGAATAAACATATAATATTTTTGCATTTAAACAATTTCAATTTTCTGCACTATTTTGCAAAATATTAATAGTTAAAATCATATTCTTATCGAACTTCATTTTTTACATCGAACTTTAAAACAGTTTTATTAAAAAAAAATCATATTACACAATACTGGTTATTGTTTTTAAAAACTTGCTTGATTTTTTAGCTTTTCAAAAAAGTATAAAACATCATAAAGCTAGCTTTGGTTCAAAAGTTATAAGCATTTCAATTTAATAAGTCACGATTTAAAAAACAAATATAAAAAAAATGTGTTTCTGTTAGAATTTTTTATTATATCACCAGAGACATCTTGTTTCCAATTCATTGAATTAGGCTCATCATGTGAGTACCCCCAAACTAATTTTTTGTTTAGTTTAGTACAAGGATACATAAACAAAACAATAATAATTATATTATCTTATCATGCATATTTATTCAAATCTACATTAATTTTAAGCTAAAAGAAAGAGTAGATCATTGAATTGTTATAAATAATATACTGTCCATGTCATTAAACATAAAATAAAAGAAATAAAACGACGTATAATTTAATAATTTGCATGAGAAGATCAAAGTGGGTAACCCCAAAAAGAAGTGTTTTTCTTGGAAAAAGTACATTTAATATTTTTTTATTTGCTCAAAAACTAAGAGGTTACATTTTAAAGTCCAGTTTTTGTTTTTTAAGTGAAAATACATTAATAGCGTTAAATCTAAAACAAAATTATACTAAATTACATACAATTTTGAAAAAAATTACAACTTTATAATATAACATAGATTGAAAAATGTTGGCAAATTCAAAATCCCAATCGGACCATATCACAAATGCACAATTTCCGATTTTATTATTTTTGACATTTTCGGCATATGAAGGTAGCGGGTTTGCAATTCTTTGCGCAGCGCGCAGCCACATCATTAGGCAATTTGTAGAGAATTTCCTGTGTCGACGTTCGTATGTGTGGTTCCAGATAGTTCTGTGCAGAATGCACTTAATTCTGGTGATGCAATAGGCATAATGAATTCAGGGAATTCTTCTATTTTGCACGTCCTTAAGTTTACCAAAACTGCAGGGAATTCTTAAATCATACAATTAATGAGTTTTATCAGTGCCAATGTTATTAAAAAATCACAAATAAATATTCCTTTACAATTTTTTCATTCCACTAAAGTTTGAAACGTGAATATTTTGAAAAATATGAAATTTGATGATTTTTTCCAATTAGAAAAACGAGCAAGCAAAAAACAGTGCAAGTTATAGCGTTTAAATAAAATTCCAACAAATATTTTAATTATGTTGGCTAAGCCGATAAATTTGTACATTACCATTTGCATATTCTTCAAAATTGATTTAACCGAATTCAACCCCTGAAGCAAAAAGCACCAACATCTTTGAATTCAAAACAAATAAACATCTTAATTAGATGAAAGCTGTTCCTTTATTATTAACACTGCGCATAGCTAAAGTAAAGCATAAATAATTTTGAATAAAAATAATCCTAGTCAGCAAAGAAACAGTAGAATATACAATATATAAAAAATTACACTATAGCTCAAAACAAATAAACAAGTTGTTTGCAAAAAAGATTATTTTCTAGATATAGAAATATATCTAGGCTTCAATTTGACCAACTTTTACAAAAACTTTCGATGATAATACGTGTTTTTGAGGTTCTTTCTTTTCGGGCGTCTTTGTGACTGTATTCACATAAGTATATTGCACCAAGAAACCAAGAGTAACATCATCGCCTGGTTTGAGTCCTTCTTCAGGTGTAAAGTTCAATTTGAACTTTCCCCAAGTGATGAATCTATAAAAAAAATTTTAGAAACAACATAGAATAGGAATTTCTAATTAGAATTTTCTGATTTTTACTTTGATTCCTCTCGTTGAACTTGAACTCCTTCGTCGAATTCCTTTGAATCGTCACGTTGATTTAGGACAAAGGAAGAATCCAACATCTCTAGAATGACGTTGGTGGGACTTTTAACACAAGGTGGTTCCTCGGTCAGTTATGTCTGCCTCGATAGACTCGTGTTCAATAATAGTCGATGTTACTGCAGCACGGTCGTCTTTTATTCGAAGACGATCATTCGCCGTTCCTCTTCCTTGGTTGGCAGCTCCATAATGGTTGTGGTCATATCGTGCATAGTTGGGTTAGTTAGCTTTTCACAACGCACAAGCAGAACGCCGGGCACATGATAGTTAGCGAACAATTGAATGCGATACTTGATCGACCCTGAATGGTACTCCGGCTTGATGGCATTGTGTTCGCATTGTCAACAACGCACAGATCGCTTGACCCACAAACACTTCCGCTGCGGATAGAGGTTGTTAACACTGAATTGTTGTGACTATAAAGAAATTAATTTTCATTATACAGGGTGTCCCATAAGTAATGGTCCAAACTGTATATCGTGAATGGTCAAGTCATGACCTACCAGAATGTGGTAACTTGTCTATACCGCATCCCAACTGTTTTCGAGTAACGGTTGTTTTAATGAAATTTTCACAAACACCTACTTTTAGTCGGTTTTTCAATCACCCTGTCCACAAATGATTCTTGTTTTTACTATATGTTAATATTTTACAATTTTGAATAAACATATAATATTTTTGCATTTAAACAATTTCAATTTTCTGCACTATTTTGCAAAATATTAATAGTTAAAATCATATTCTTATCGAACTTCATTTTTTACATCGAACTTTAAAACAGTTTTATTAAAAAAAAATCATATTACACAATACTGGTTATTGTTTTTAAAAACTTGCTTGATTTTTTAGCTTTTCAAAAAAGTATAAAACATCATAAAGCTAGCTTTGGTTCAAAAGTTATAAGCATTTCAATTTAATAAGTCACGATTTAAAAAACAAATATAAAAAAAAATGTGTTTCTGTTAGAATTTTTTATTATATCACCAGAGACATCTTGTTTCCAATTCATTGAATTAGGCTCATCATGTGAGTACCCCCAAACTAATTTTTTGTTTAGTTTAGTACAAGCAGCAATGGCGATCTTTTTCCTTATCAAGCAGCGCTTCTAGTCTAGTACTTGTACTAACGCTTTTATTCTTTTTACCGGAAATAATATGGCTGTTTGTATTATCGCCGGCCGTTTTTAAACCAATGAAGTTTTTAAGCTATAATAGTGCGGTACTTTATTTACTTCATAAAGAAGAAATAATTTAAGAAAATAACTAAAAATGTCTTACTCATCACGTGAATATGCTATGATGCATTTTATTTATGGCGCATGTGGCGGAAATGCAAGAGCAGCAGCAAGGAAGTATGCAGAAAGATATCCAAATGCTTCAAGTCGTGACCATCGGGCATAATCCCTGGCAGTGGAAGGATTGGAAGGCCCCAACACCATCTCAATGACGAAGTTGTGTTGAGTGAAATTGAAAATTATCCAAGTACTTCTACTAGAGCCATTGTCCAGGCCTTATTACCAAGGGATTACCCTAAAAGAGTTGAGTTCTGCCAAATTATGATCGATAAAAGCCAAGAAGATCCTGATTTCGTTGACAACATTTTATGGAGTGATGAATGAATATTCACAACTGGCCGGAAGAAAATCCACATTTAATACGAGAAGGAAGATCTCAATACCAATTTAAAATGAATTTGTGGAATTTTAAATGGGCAAATCATAGGACCCTTTGAATTGCCCGACACAATAAATAGTGAAAATTATTTAGAATTTTTGGAAAACAGAATCGTGTATTATTAGATGATATTCCTCTCGCCCTGCTCCAGTCCATGTGGTTTCAGCAAGATGGAAGTCCAGCCCATTATAGAAGAAATGTCAGAAGGTTTTTGGACAGAACTCTCTCCGAGCGATGGATCGGACGTGGTGGAACAATAACATGGCCTCCTAGGTCACCGGATTTGAATCCACTAGATTTTTTTATTGGGGTTGCCTAAAAGAGAAAGTTTTTGGCCAGCCCATACGCAGTGTTACTGAACTTAGACAGAAAATTGAAACTGCGGCTGAGGAAATAAGAAGCTCAATACATGCCAGACGTTTGAAAAGACAGTTTTTAAAACGTTGTCGAGCATGTTTAAATGCAGGAGGAGGGCATTTCGAACAATTGCTATAAGAAAATATGCGTAGAGATATACCATTTTTTAACTTCCAACAAAATTAAGCACCTTCCTACCTTTTATGATCATGCTATTCCAAAATTCTGGCCTCTTACAATATTCAAATCCCTGTTTTCAAAATTAAACAAATAGTTTCATAAATTGCATTCAACCATTTCTGTGTGCGATTAATGTTGTGAGGGATGGAGGCAACCTTCAGTTTTAAGCCGAATTCGAACAGCTAGTTTGAAAAAGCACTTTTCATGTCTAGAATTAGGTACCCTTTGAGGATTTGTCAATTCCCCGCAAAAGGCAGTACCCGTGAAAAAAAAATAGGTGACCTAGATAAGGGTTTGAACCCAGACCACGGGTACTACAATAGTTTTCATTGCAAAACTGATATTGATAAATTTTTGGGTGAGCCCTATAAGAAAGAACTTGGTTAAATATGTCCGCTTAGTAAGTATTACTTTTGTAAATACCAAATAGAAATCCGAATCTTTTACATACGCTCCTTCGTGACGTGTAAGACATTTTTAGTTATTTTCTTAAATTATTTCTTCTTTATGAAATAAATAAAGTAACGCACTATTATAGCTTAACAACTTCATTGGTTTAAAAACGGCGATAATACAAATAATAAAATAATAAAAGCGTTAGTATAAGTACTATACGTAATAGTAGTCGTTATGAAGCGCTGCTTGATAAGAAAAAAGATCGCCATTGCTGCTTGTACTAAACTAAACAAAAAATTAGTTTAGGGGTACTCACAATGAATTGGAAACAAGATGTCTCTGGTGATGTAATACAAAATTCTAACAGAAACACATTTTTTTCTGTTTATATTTGTTTTTTAAATCGTGACTTATTAAATTGAAATGCATATAACTTTTGAACCGAAGCTAGCTTTGTGATTTTTTATACTTTTTTGAAAAGCTAAAAAATCAATCAAGTTTTTAAAAACGATAACCAGTATTGTGTAATATGATTTTTTTTAATAAAACTGTTTTAAAGTTCGATGTAAAAAATGAAGTTCGATAAGAATATGATTTTAACTATTAATATTTTGCAAAATAGTGCAGAAAATTGAAATTGTTTAAATGCAAAAATATTATATGTTTATTCAAAATTGTAAAATACTAACATATAGTAAAAACAAGAATCATTTGTGGACAGGGTGATTGAAAAACCGACTAAAAGTAGGTCTTTGTGAAAATTTCATTAAAACAACCGTTACTCGAAAACAGTTGGGATGCGGTATAGACAAGTTACCAAATTCTGGTAGGTCATGACTTGACCATTCATGATATATAGTTTGGACCATTACTTATGGGACACCCTGTATAAGGAAATCTCAAATGGAAGTTGACTTACTGTTTTTGATGTTGATTTTCTGTGTGAAAATCGATGGATTCAACTCGCCGACATCGTCAGTAAATGTCGAGGGACTGATCTGAATCTGTTTGGCCTTTGGGGGATTCTTGTCTGGCTAGCCCATTTGCCTCCAAACGATTGCCACCGTTAAGCCAGTGCGATCCTTAGGAGCAAAATGAATGGATTAGTTTTAGATTTAATATTTGAATTCACTTAATTTACAGTCAAGGTTGGACCTTTTTCGGAGTCTTCCTGCGATTGTAGTCTTGTTTTTCTTGCTTCTCTTGCAGAACTACCGACTGGTAGTACACCTATAAGATGAAGATTAAGCGAGCTGACTACGATATGAATGTTTCAACGCCTGCGGGAGCTATGCCGTTGAGATGTACATACAAACACAATGGGCAGTATCTATCGTTAAAAACAAAAACACTCTAGTAAAGATATAAATCCTCGGTAGCCATATTGGTTTGCCTACAAGCTAAACCGGAAACTGGCCTCATAAAGTATTTCTTAGTGTGCGTGTAATTTCTCCTCTATTTCATGAAATTTCCCCAAAAAACTCAGGAATTGTGTCTATGTATGCGTGAAAACACGTCAATTTTTCTCGTTGAATTCGTCCACATTACAAATCCAACAATGTAAACAAATGGGTTTTGGAGGGTGATACGTACGAAAGATTTATATCTTCATATAGAGTGTTTTTGGTTAAAAACATTGATTATATTTTCTTAAGAGAAATATAATATATAAAAACTTGCCTGCAAATCAGCGCCTTGTTTGCTTTGTCTTCCAGATTTCTTCAGGGAAATTGCTTCCTGCATTATGGTATATTATTGGCAGTATCTAAAATGAAAACACAGACTATAAAATAAATCGATTATTGTTGCACCTCCTTCACTGCAATTTGACTTACTTTTTATTCAATGAAGTGAACTTGTATATAGGCATATCCACAGAATCTTTCATTTTCAACAATTGAACATTTTTTTTTTTATTTTGAGGCACATCTATAAACAAACATTTTCTTGATTGTTTATCATCTAAATAACAAGAAAATACTTGCGTGATTCATTTTGAAACATCGTTAATATCCGTCACGTAATATCCGGTACGTTAGATCAATGAAAAGCATTCAATGAAAAACCCTCATTTCATAATAAATTTTGATTTTGTATTGTCGTACAAACTTTGAAATTTCAAAATTTAGATCAACAGCTTTTTTTTACTATTGATTATTCGTAAAATTATAGGTGTACAGCTAAATAAGTCACATATTCTATACCAATCACGTTTTCAATTTTAAACTTTAAAGTGGCATTATTTATTTTTAAATGGAGGCACATGATCCAGTTCAATTTTAATTGATTGATAGACAATAATTTAAGCCTATAAAATACTACCAGAATCGATCGTTGAGAAAGTAATATAGAGAAAAAGATCAGATTTTAATATTTGTAAAAACGGAGGTACTCTAATTTAATTGCTTTGTACTATTTTCTAAATGGTAGCACACCTTTCTTTCGAGGTTTTTCTATCAGTGTATATTATAAATAATTATAAATTAATGATGTTAAGTTGTTTCAAAGGTCGTTGAAATGTTTTTTGTTTATAAAACTTAATAAATTTGCATTTGGTACGCTTGAAATTTGCAATATTTAAGCCTATTTTTTATTAATTTTAATCCAATCAAGTCACAAGTAGGTTACATAATTGAAATAAGTCATGATACGAAAATCTATCCACTTACAAAGTGCCAATTTCATTTCTAAGGCTTAATATACTGTGGTAACATGAAAGTTAAAAACACTGTGGAAATGCCCATATACGTACTTTCTTCATTATAAAGAATTTTGGTCTGAAAATATCAAATTATATTAAATATCAAAACAATTAACAAAAACTTACTCTTCAAATCCGAAATCCATTGTTTTGTTTTGCAAAATTGATTGTCATTTTTGACAGGTAAAAAAAATTGCATACGTTTCCTTTTAGCCCAGTTCCCCATTTTGCTTTTTTTTTTGCACCACTCACATGTATTCACCGATAGCGAATTTGAGAGAGTTTACCTCGAATTTGAGAGCCTCAAATAAAATTTGAGGGTGTTTCAGGCAAGACGGGTACCGGTCGGTTCTCTTGGTAAGTATATTTCTCTATGAGCATGTGTTAGTTCTCCCGTGCATTTCTTATGGGAAAATCCAGATTCTATGTAGTTGTTATGGGCTTTTGGTGAAATGTGCACAATTAGGGGGAAAACAATATGAGGTGAACACAGCCGTTCAAAAAAGAGATCCGTTGAATTCAAAAATTGAAAAATGAATGCAATATTTTAAGAAAAATTAATTTTGCAACTTCTTTTTAGTGAAAACTTTGCTAAAAATAATATTGGACTGCTTTTTGCACACAAATTCTATAGGTTTTATGAAAAAAATCGCTATAAACAGAAAAAATCGTGCTGAAAGTATAGGTGCACCCTAGAACTGCAATGCGAACGTGGCCCAATTTGAGTTAAGTCCAGTTTTGACAGATTAACAGCGAGGTGAGTATTATGACAATTCTGCGAAAATGTAAACAAAACAAAATTCATTATCAATAATGCAAATGAAGGTAAAACAAAAATATTAATTTATTAAAATAAAAATATATAATGAATTTAATGAATTTAATTTAATCCTCAGATAATAAAGAAACCAAGGATAATGTTGCAACAAGAAAAGTGGAATCCCCCGAGTAGGAAGCCAGCAACGCCGACATATTTATTCTGGAGCGAAGAGGTACAAATTCAAGGTAAATGTGTTTGTTCCTGGCAATCAAATCGCTCTATTCTGATGGCTTATATCCTCATTTTTAACCCTGTAGGAATGAGAAGGGCCGATTACAGCGAAGGGAGCGATGTCGCAGAAGGCTGAAAAGCTTCGCTGTGAAACCTATCTGACATGCTTCATTTGTCGAGATGGATGTACAAGTCGAGAGTTGCTATGTAGTTGAGGAATCTCTTTACTTGGTGGTCATTCATAGCCAAGCCAACTTGAACAAATACAAGTTGAATCAATTGCAGCGTTTGATAGCAGTAGCACATTCACGGCATGTGTCACTATCTCTGCAATGCAAAGCACTTCTTTCAGCCAGCTACGGATAGGCGAAAGATTGAAGTGTATGCAAGTCCTTCCTCATGATGTGAACAATAGTTAATTTAATCTACAGTCAGTTTTTCAAGACAGTACCTACCACCGAGGATTGGCCAATTGATCTGTTTCACTATATTCTTTTTTGCAGAAATTCACATTTGAATATCTTCCTTTTACATTTTTGGTTAACTCTGTGATGTAGTTGGTGAGGATGTGTTTATAAATAATAAAATAAGAACTATCTTAATTTTTGCTTTTTCTAATTTAAATTGTAGGTATCTGGAATTCAATTGAAATACCTTTCTTCATTCATGATTTATTGCTTTCGATGCCGTCAACATCTTCAATTCAATTCAAACCCGAATCCAGAATTACTCTATGAATTTAGACTCTTGAGATATTATTTTGTTTGTAATTCGAAAGCAATTATATACATACATACAAAAAAGCCTTTTCGAAGCTATCAATTTCATGAAATTGTTTTTTTTTTGCAAAAAAATGTTTGATGATTATCAAAATCTTTAATATCTTCCTTCAATATTTTCTTCCTTTACAATTTTTTACTATTTCCTATAACGAATTTGTAGTCTTAAGATTATAACATCAAGTTCTTGTAATGTGTATATTGAAAAAAAAAAAATAATAAAATATAAAATAAAATAAAATCGGAGTTGGGATTCGTAATCAGCATCAAAAATTAAACGAAGTATAACCACAAAGTGATTACAATCCAGTTTTTTTCAAAACTAGAAGACTTATGAGTCTTTCATAACTAATAAGAAATTACGAAAACTAAATGAAATAGCAAAATTATTTGAACTGGAGCTAAAAGCAAAGATATGTGCTTTGCAAAATCATCTTGCAATTTAAAGTTAAGAGATACGTCATGCTCTACCGGTTTTAAAAACCTGATGTAATAGAAAATTTTGAAGGTGAGGTTCGAAGTCAGGATATCTTAATCCTCTCAAGAACGAGTTTCTGACTAATGCTATTGCCCACATGAAATCACAAAGAAATACATACCAACGTGATGAACCAAACCATAGGAATAGGATTAAAAATACTAAGTTTTTAATTTTGTTAAATTAAACATATGTCTGAATAAAAAAATAAAATCTACTTAAAACAGCTTATTTATTTTTTTATTATTATTTGCTGAAATTTGGAAAACCAGAAAAAAGTATTTTTCTTTGAAAAAAGTACATTTAATATCTTTTTTATTTACTCAAAAACTAAGAAGTTACATTTTAACATCCAGTTATGGTTTTTTAGTGAAAATACATTATTAGCGTTGAATTTAAAACAAAATTATACTAAATTACATACAATTTTGAAAAAAAATACAAATTTATTTAAAAACTAGCTGCGCCGCGAACCTTGATTATTAACGGATGAGATTTAAAACATGTTGTCGACTATAATCATCTTCACTTCAGGATTTGTTGCAATACCGCTTCGTTTTGTTGCTGAAAAAAAAACACATCAATTAAGTAGTGCTTTCAAAGTTTGTGGTTTATGTGAAGCTTACTGTGAAGTAGTCTTGCCATCATAAGCCTTCTCGTCAATGGACGCACAATTAAATTGTAGCAAGTTGATTGGTTTATAATTATAAAATTCCCGCTGGTAATTCGATCCGTTGATTAAAAAATTGTGACAAGTCGTTTGTGACATTCTTTTGCGAGGCAAATTCCAAAATCCCAATCGGACCATGTCATAAATGCACAATTTCCGGTTGTATTATTTTTGGAAATTTTCGGCAGGTGAAGGTTGCGGGAAATTCTTAAAACATCATTTGGACAGTTCCTGTGTCGATGGTCCTTTATGTGATTCCATTAGTTCTTTTGGTGATTCAATAAGCATTGTGTATTTAGGAATTCGGCTTCTATTTTTTCTGTCTATATATGTAAGAAAATTCTAAAATAGTACATACGAAAATGCTTAGATTTTTATTTTTAAAAAGACTTACCAATGATTTTTGATTCCCGTCATTTAGGAGGTGTTCTCCCAGCAAGTTGCTTCAATGTCGACATTCATTTTATCATCTACGTGGTCTGCGTCGGCCTAAGTGGCCGCAGTAGCCGATGACTCGGTCAGCAGTGCCCCTGCCCTTCTTTAGTGAGATATTTGGCGTTACAAGCATCGATTTAGATCTAGAAGGTGAAGATTAAGCAAGTTAATCACGATATGATTGTTTCGATTTGTACTTACACAACCGAACCTCATGTGCTGTTGCACTCAATGAAACCAGAAGATGTTGCTTTAGTTGCAGCTGCAATTGTCGTTTTTTTTTTGGTCGGCTTGTACCATACTTCTTGGCAGCTGATGAATGGGCAAAGGACGTTGGAAATCCTAAAGAACCATAGAATTTAAAATATCCGTGTTAAGATTACTAGTAAGTAAATAAATGAACTTACCTGATTTGTCTGCATACTCTGCCGTTGCTATTGCCGCTGTTAAGTCATTCCAAAACTGGGCGGTCGACTATTGAATGTCAAAGCTTTCCCTTGCACCATTCAATTGAATTTCACAAAGTCGATGACATAGCTGTAGCTGAGGATGTTCGCTAATTCAGAATTGAATTCGTGATTCTGGTGGTGTTGTTGGATTCCATTAATCATACTATTGGCAGAGACGTTGACACCTCTATCTTCAACGCCTGCGCCCACCATAGCCGCTGAGACAGATCTCAACGATCATGATACAGCAGCAATTGAGTGTAGAAATATATACTTTACTTCAACAGGCTTTGAATAACTATTTACAAATAAAGGCGAAAGTCTGTGGTTAAAAACATTGATATTAAGAGAAATATAATATAAAATAAATTCAGGGACTAGCGCCCTTGTTTTGAGCAAACCTTCCAAATTTCTTGAGAGAAATTGCTTTCTGTATCATGGTTTGTAATCGGCAGCACCCGAAATGAAAACAATAAGGAGATGCTAATAAAGTCGATTTTTATTCTTATGTACATTTTTTTGAGTTGGTAGTAAACTATATTATTGGAGCAATCCATAGCTGAAACAAAGCAACATAAATATTCTTTTGTTTACGAGATTCTTTTTTTTTAAATGTACCTACTTGAGCTCCGAGTAGAGTAAGTCTCATTGTTTTCTTCTGGTTCCTGGTATATCGTTTTTTTAATTAAATGCACTTGTAGCTTTTAATCGTTAAGGTTTTTGATCTGAAAAGAAATAAATTCTGTTAAATTTTTAGACAAAACAAAATAATTTACAAAAACTTACTTGTAGAATCTCAAATTGAATGTTTTGTTTTTGAAATCGAAATTATGGAACTGTCATTTTTGACAAGAATTCAATCTGACATTTTACCTTTTTTCCACCACTCACATTTATTCACCGATACGGAATTTGAGAGAGTTCACCTCGAATAAAATTTGAGGGTGTTTCAGGTAGGACGGGTACCGGTCGGGACTCTAGATAATATATTTCCTCTATGGTACGACCCATGCATGGCGCTTAGACGAAATTTAAATTTACAAAAATCGTCCCAAACCCTTAACAGTAAAGAATGCTTAAATCAAGTTTTGACCTACATATATACTTAAAAGATAAACGTGTAGAATAATTATTGTTTTTTAATATTTACGATTTTTTTCAGTTGCAAATATAAAATGTTGATCACATGACCGCGACGCGATTTCAGGGTAGTGACATCTTTCAGTTTTGTTTTGTTTTTGTGTTGATGACAACTGCTGTCAAAAGTACTTTATACATGACAAAACCCAAAAACACTATGAAGTTATAAATTAATAACACTAGGTATATATTAGAGTGTTTTTGTTATAAATCATTTGTACGTATCGCCCAAAACCCATTTGTTTATATTGTTGCATTTGTAATGTCGATGAAAAGATTTGTATTCCAACGGCACGAGTACGATAACTTAGGCGACAAGATATAATAACGATTTTTCGTAGAGGGGCTTAATACAAGCATTTTTTACTATAGGAGGGGGGGGTCTATCTCCCTCCGTTTAGGCGGTAGGGGCAATTTAAAAAAATTGTTATTTAAAATGAAAAAAATTAATTAAAAAATAACGGTAATACTTACAATTAAGTATCATACCTTTTTTTAAAGCCAACATTCTGTTTTATTAGCCAGTTTTTAATTCAAGTCAAAACTATGCGTAGTTTTTGAAAAATTTAATTTTAAACTCAAAATTTGAGTAAAAAAATTTAAAAAAAAGGTTCAAAGTGTAATTTTTCAATACTTCAAAAATATCTACCATTGTTTTTATTTCAAAATGTATTTCTTTTATTTGTTTGTGATCAAAAACTGAAAACTAGATGATTTTATGTCTTTTAGTTTTTGAGAAAATTGAAAATAAAAATTTAATTTTAAACTCAAAATTTGAGTAAAAAAAGTTAAAAAAAGGTTTAAAGTGTAACTTTTTCAATACTTCAAGATTATCTACCATTGTTTTGTTTTAGAATTTATTGCTCTTATTTTTTTTTGATCAAAAACTGAAAACTAGATGATTTTATGTCTTTTAGTTTTTGAGAAAATTGAAAATAAAAATTTAATTTTAAACTCAAAATTTGAGTTAAAAAAGGTTTAAAGTGTAACTTTTTCAATACTTCAAGATTATCTACCATTGTTTTTATTTCAGAATTTATTGCTCTTATTTGTTTTTGATCAAAAACTGAAAACTAGATGATTTTATGTCTTTTAGTTTTTGAGAAAATTGAAAATAACCACAACTACTATTTTAATTTAATTCTTTTTTTTTTGCTTGAGTGGTCTTATTTTGATAGTAATAATGGTATTTGCGTATGCGTAATGCGTGTTTGGGTGTATGCAACAGTAAGGTGTGCGCGAGTTTGGGTGTATGCAACAGTGGGATCTGTAAGGGGGGGCATGCTGCCCCCCTGCAACCCCCCTGCTTGGGCACACTATAGGATTTGGGGTGGGTGCGAGGTGGAGTGGGTGCAAGGTGGGGAGGGTGAAAGGTGCGGTGGGTGCAAGATGGGGTGCATGCAAAGTTTCTTTTGCATTTAAATAAGCTGGATTTAAGAAAAATTAATTTATCCTTGGTATATCTTAATCCATATTCGATAATTACTATCAAAATAAGACTACGTAAATACTCAAGCAAGGAAAAAATAATTTAATTAAAAGATTTTTTTTCTTGCTAATTTTCAATTTTCTCAAGAACTAGAAGACATAAAATCATCTAGTTTTCAGTTTTTAATCAAAAACAAATAAGAGCAATGAATTCTAAAAAAAACAGTAGTAGATAATCTTAAGGTTTTGAAAAATTACACTTTAAACCTTATTTTTAACTTTTTTTTGTCCAAATTTTGAGTTTAAAACTATTTTTTTCAAAAACTATGCATAGTTTTGACTTGATTTAAAAACAGGCTAATAGACAAAAGTGTTGGCTTTAAAAAAAGGTATAATACTTAATTGTAAGTATTACCGTTATTTTTTAATTATTTTTTTTTCCATTTAATGTACATATTTTTTAAATTGCCCCTACCGCCTAAACGGGGGGAGATAGACCCCCCCTCCCATAGTAAAAAATGCTTGTTTTTAACTGTTCTATACAAATCCGTCATTAAACTTTGTCGCCTAAGTTATCGTACTCTCCCCATTCCAACACCAATTTTTGGCTTGTTTCCACGCATACATAAAATTAACTAAGTTTTTTTCGCCTTAGCTTGTAGACAAACCAAGACGGGCACCATCGATTTATATCTTCATATGGAAAGTTTTTGATAAAAATCCTTGATTTTGATTTTCATCTTTGGGTTTTGGAGTAAAACAAGGATTTGTACACAATAGATTGAGTGCTCAAGCTGGAATCACGCGTTCAAAGTTAAGGGGTCAACGAGTTGACTCTCTGAAGTCACAAATCTTAATTTTCTGTGTCAACTTATCGTCAAAGTTCATAGCGTCAATGCTTAAAACGTTTGCTATCACACGATTTGACAAAATAATATCTATGTGAGCCAACGTTATTTTTATTATTTTCATTTTAGCGTGGAAAAGGATATTAAAATTGGTGCAGTATAATATAACATAATTTGTATGTAGTTTTTAATTTTGGTTCTACAAATAACGTCATTTTATCGTAAAAGAGTCAACGTGTTTATCGTTTACGTTGACCTTCTCATAGAAGATTCAGACCAAAAATACTCCATTACCAAGATCGGAATCTCAGACTGACATTTCGGTTTGCCTACAAGCTACGTCGGACTAAATGTGAGAAAGTGTGCGTGAAATGATGCAAAAAACCAAACACATTCTAACATTTAGTCTTACAGCCCATCAAAACGCTTCATTATAGTAATCAGCCCCATCTAAATGCCTTATTTTGAATGTTTCATGGCCTCGTTCAAAAACTAAACAATCCTAACCAACAGAATCTGAAGTACTGACATGGTCTTAAATTGGATGATTTGTATAGCTTTTTAATTTCAATCCAAATAATGCCCAATTTCATTAACAACTTTTAAACATTTAACAGGATTTTAAACTGTAAAATGGGATATTTTGGTTTCACCAAGCGTTTTTAAAGTAAACAAGCTTTTAAACACCTTTTAAAACTAAATGCCCATTTTTGGCTCACTAAATTTTAAAAGTGTCATTAAAAAATGAATATGACAGATTGACGGCTGATGTTTTGTTTTGTAAAATTTGTATTCTCAATATTTGGAGATACAGAATGAATAGGTAAATAAATTCAATTCATTACTATTTATAATGTCATTTTTATGATTTTAATTATTAATTAGAATATTAGATTGGTCATCTTCATCTGACGAAGAAGAAGAACATATAGTTATTCGCCGTTCAAGAGTATTCCGCGTTCACAAGAATCCATTTTCAGACTATGATGATATTGACTTCAAAATGAGGTTCCGACTTTCCAAAGCATCTGTGGATCAGTTGTTGAGTTTGTTTGGTCATCATTTGGAGCATAAAACTAAGCGAAATAAACCCGTCAGTGCCTTAAATCAAGTGCTTATTACTTTAAGATTTTATGCCACAGGATCTTTCCAAATCTGTTAGTTAGTTATTATAGTAGTTAGTTAATAGATTGATTTATTTCTTTTAAAGTAATTTGATTACATATTTAACATTAGTTATTTAGCGTACAATCCTTTTTGGCCCTCACCTCAGATGGCAAGTAAAATAATATTTTCTAAAACATTTTATAATAATACGTTTTTTTTTTTTTTTTTAAAGAAACAATTTTTGTTTTGAAATAAATATTTAGTACATGGGTTGAGTTTTTTTTTGTTTTTGGTAAACTTTTTTTAAAATTCTTCTGCTATTATTTTGGCTCTCCTTACAGAATGCAGCAAGCGGCTTCCATCCTTCACATCCATTTAAAATATTTGTTGTTCTCTCTAATGTTATTTTCGAGCTGTCGAAAAAAACCCTTCTTATCTCACTGAGAACCGGGCATATTGCTATAAAATGGAATACATCCTCTCATGATTCAAGGTTACATAAAGTGCAAAATAAAGGAAGATCATCCCTGTGCGGTTTGAAATTCAAGTTAAGCAGTTCTCCTCTTGCTCTAAAAATGGTTGATATGTTGAAGGTACTATTTTCATCACGAAAATAATTGGATTCATTTAAGTCGTAATTAAGTGTGCAATAATATCGTCTATAAAGAGATGACTGCGCTTGCTCTTTAAACTCCTCTCTCAGTTTCTCATCTAGTCTCCTTATGAAAACATACAAATTCTCTCTCCAAGCATCCATATTAGCAAGCGTAACATTTAGATCCAGGTTGTATCTTCTTGACAAAAGTTGCCACTTTTTGTAAAACAAAGATTTGGTAGAGATAGCATGCGTTACAACAAGTCTATTCAGACGGTTTGATGGCTGCGACATTGCTTTCATTATATAGTCAAAGTGAAGCTTCAAGGTTGCAGTAAATAATGGCGACAATCCCGTTTCTAATAAAAGCATATAGTTTGGACAATTCGAGGGGAGTTTGAACAATCTCTTGAGAAAAAAATCTGCGTCGGAGATATGTTTAATATCTCAAAATCAACTGTTTGTCGCATCGTACGAAAAGTAACCCACCATATAGCATTGATGAGACCGCAATTTATTACACTTCCTACTGATCGTCATGATATGTTGAACGTTCAAAACAAATTCTACGGCTTGGCTAGATTTTCGAAAGTTATTGGTGCAATCGATTGCACACACATCAGAATTCAGTCACCGGGTGGAGCGGAAGCAGAAGTTTATAGGAACAGAAAAGGATGGTTTTGAATTAATACTCAATGCGTATGTGACAGTAATTTGAAATTCATTGATGTTGTGGCACGGTGGCCAGGAAGTGGGCATGATGCTAATCTTTTTGACGATTCACTTCTCCATGCTAGATTTGAAAACAATGAATTTCCAAATTGTTATCTACTTGGTGATGGTGGCTATCCGTGTAGAAATTATTTATTAACCCCAATACTAAATCCTAATACTACAGCTCAGATTGCCTACAACAAATCTCAAATAAAAACTAGAAATGTAATTGAAAGAGCTTTTGGGGTTTGGAAAAGGCGTTTTCCTTGCCTTTCTATCGGTATGCGCATAGAAATAAAAACAATAATAGCAGTCATTGTTGCAACAGCAGTTTTGCATAATATCTGTATCGAAATTGGATACGAAGAGCCTCCAAATGATGCAGAAGTATTAGTACCAGCTTTTACAAACTTTGAATTACAAATCGCAAACGAAAACAATACTGCAGCACGGAACCAACTAGTAGATACATTTTTCAACGGCTATGCGTATTTGAACACGTTTCGTATGTAATATTGGTTCTTTTCTTTATAAAAAATAAAAAAACTGTTGATATTAACGCAATATATAAATAGGTATCTTTATTTTTGGATATATGTACATATAGAACTATTGGTGACCTTGTTTGTATAGCTCTTTTTCTTTAAGTTGAAGCTCGATCTCCTTGATTTTTAGCTCTACTTCAAGGATCTCTTTACCCCTTCTCCAATTTTTTTTTCTTAAGGGAGCAAATTTCATCACATTTGTGAAGGTTGGTTCCAACCCTTTTGGTCATTCTTCCTTATGAGTGGACATTTTTTTCTTCGTCTTATGCTTCAAGGACTCATATGGTCTTGTCATTTATTTCAACATATAATGCTTTCTCTTTTTTTCTCACTCAATTCGGTTATAGAAAGAAAAAACGAGTTTTATTTTAACAGGGTTGTGAAGAGGACTCTATTTTAACAAAAATATCCCTGAAATTTCCCATTTTAAGCAAAAACACTCCATTACCAAGACCGGAATCTCAGACTGACATTTCGGTTTGCCTACAAGCTAGAAAGCACTAAATGTGAGAAAGTGTGCGTGGAATGATGCAAAAAACCAAACACATTCTCACATTTAGTGCTTCGGCCCATCAAAACGCTTCATTATAGAAATCAGCCCCATCTGAATGCTTCATTTTGAATGTTTCATGGCCTCGTTCAAAAACTAAACAATCCTAACCAACAGAATCTGAAGTGCTGACATGGTCTTAAATTGGAAGATTTGTATAGCTTTTTAATTTCCATCCAAATAAATGTTGTAAATGTATATTAAATAAAATAAAATTGACCAAATACAAATTATTTAATGATTTATTAGTGCTTTATTTTGTTTACTTAAATTATTTGCGAACGCAACATGCGCTGCAACTGGTTAAGTAAGCTTAGAGCATTTTTTTGGCGACGTTAGAAGTTCAGGTGGAAACAATAGGTGGGGGTGCATCCGTATTTGTTTGTACAGAAAATGCTACGAGAAGCATACTTGTGAAGTTCCATTGCCAACTTTAGCTAGTTCAGATTCGTCAATTAGATTAGCATTTTCATCATTTAAGAAGTTCGACAAATGCAAGACCAAATTTTAGTTTTATTTGTTGCAGAAATATTCCTGAAAATTTCTTTTTGAGGGATTATGTTAAAGTTAGAATTTTGTTTGTAGTTAGATTTTGGAATAAAAATTTGAGGGAACCATGTTTTAAAAATAAGTTGCTTTGTGTAAAGCATCTTTAAGGAATAGAAAAATAGGCAATATGGTTGCACACAATACCAACTAAATGAGTGCAATAAATAGATTTAAGCAACTTTTTTATTCCAGTATGAGGAAACCGAACACCCAATAGAAAAAAATCGGTGAACGCGCCAAAATGCATACTTCTTGCTTAATAATGTTATCTTCTATGCTTACACATAAAATTACGAATTTTGTAGCATATGAACATTTCTAGACATTTTACAATGTGAACAATTAAATATGCTATGAAATAATTGGCTGCTATTAATGCTAATTTTTTTTTTCTAAAAAGTTGATGAAGGTTAAACGAAGCGGAAATTTCTTTAATGAACATACTCAAAATATAATTGGCTTTCTTAAAAATATTTTTCTACACTAACCTCTGCTTTATATCTGAAAACTATTGTTTATGTATATTTTCTTCTATGTTCTGCATTTATAAAATGTAATCTACGGTAGTATTTATTATATTACGAAAAACAAAAACATATACGTAAAACTCATTATTTTTTTTTCATTATTAGCAGCATTTTTACTAAACATACTTTTCAAACAATAATAAGTAAACTTGAACATTTTTAAGGAATGAATGAAAATTATATTTTGCGTTGAACTGTGGAAATTCACTAAAAAAAACTTCTGTACGTCAACAATAAACATTCATGACGATTACATGTTCTATTGAATTAGTTGTGCATGAATTCAGAACGATTCTAAGACGTTTTCATTTTGTGATATATGTCAAAATTTACATTTTATTTGCTCTGCATTTATTCAACAGGTTCGCTATAATCGTTCTGATTACTTTTTTAAAACATTTGTGTTCCTTTGAAGCATAGTTTTTTTTTGATAGCAAATACATGTAGGTACGCTTCCATCAATCAAGAATATTACGGATAAGATATTTTTCGATTATAACTCTTTTTTTTAAATATACAAACTATAAATATACTTGGATTAATTAAATTGATACTGATTTTAATTACTTGCAAACAAAATATTTGGGCCGTTCGTTAACGAAAATTTATTAGAATTCAATACAAAAATTGCACTCGCACCCTTAAATTGATGGTTCTTCGAACGCATCTTTGATACAAGAATCCAAGGTTTATTATGAAATTTAATGAATTTCGTAGTGATTACTGCAAATTAGTGAATTAATTATAATAAACTGATGTTGAACATGCTTTTTTCAAGACAAAAAGGTACAATGGTTCACTATCCACAAAATGCCTGCAAAATTAAAGCTTAAAACTGACTTTTTCATCGAAAAAAAGTAAAAAGAAAAACCTGAAAAAAACTTATTAACCACCCCATTTTGTTTTTGCTGTGCAAAGTGCCGCTAGCCCACGGCATCGTTTTTTTTTTTGTTTTTGCTCACATCTATTCATGGACTAATTGTCAAAATTACAAATACAACAATGTAAACAAACGGGTTTTGGAGAGTGAAACGTACGAAAGATTCCGGTCTTGGTAATGGAGTGTTTTTGATTTTAAGCTTGGTGAAACTGACAAAATTTAAAGGCCTGATAAAATTTAAAAAGCTTTTAGATAAAAGTGCTTTTAGTGTTTCTTTATGAAATCGGGCATAAATGTTGTAAATGTATATTAAATAAAATAAGATTGAACAAAAACATATTTAATGATTTATCAGTGCTGTTTTTTGTTTACTTAAATTATTTGCGAACGCAATATGCGCTGCAACTGGTTAAGTATAATTGGAAATGGACAAAAGTGTAGTGTAACTCAATACTTTGTAAAACAACAAAACAGACAATTTTTTCAGCTGTAGTTTGCTTAGAGAATTTTTTTGGCAACGTTAGAAGTTCAGGTGGAAACAATAGGCGAGTGCCTCCGTATTTTTTTGTACAAAAAATGCTACGAGATGCATACTTGTGAAGTTTCATTGCCAACTTTAGCTAGTTCAAATTCCTCAGGGTAGTATTTTCATCATTTAAGCAGTTCGATAATTGCAAGAAAAAATTTAAGTTTTGTTTGTTGCAGAAATATTCCTAAAAATTTCTTTTTGAGGGACTATGTTAGAGTTAGAATTTTGATTTTAGTTAGATTTTGGAATACAAATTTGAGGGAACCATGTCTTAAAAATAAGCTGCTTTGTGTAAAGCATCTTTAAGGAATAGAAATAGGCAATATGGTTACACACACTACCAACTAAATGCTGCTATTAATGCGTATTTTGTTTCTAAAAAGTTGATGAAGGTTAGCTGAAGCGGAAATTTCTTTAATGAACATACCTAAAATATTATTGGCTTTCTCAAAAATATTTTTCTACACTAACTTCTGCTTTATATCTGAAAACTATGGTTTACGTATATTTTCTTCTATGTTCTGCATTTATAAAATTTAATCTAGTATTTATTATATTAATAAAAACAAAAACATGTACGTAAAACTCATACATTTGTTTCATTATTAGCAGCATTTTTACTAAACATACCCTTCAAACAATAATAAGTAAACTTGAACTTTGGTAACTTAACATTTTTAAGGAATGAATAAAAATTATATTTTGCGTTAAACTGTGGGAATTCACTTAAAAAAACTTCTGTAAGCATTCACCGATGGCCGAATGCACTGAACTCCTTAAGGCACATGCGATGTCACTCAAGTGGCGATCCCATTCGCGCTGATCTTCTTTCAGAAAGGAACGTATGGCGGCTAATAACGTACGGTTGACTCTCTCGGAAGCGTTATATTGTGGCGAGTATATTTGAAATTCCTTTTACACAAACTGTTTTCCGTTATCGAAATGTAAAATTTGTGGAACGCCATACGCATTAAATATGTCGTTACGCAAGTAAGTTATTATATTACTTGACGTTGCTGAACGAAGCGGTTTTAGGAATACGAATTTAGACATATGATCTAATACAACAAAAACATACACATTTCCTGCTTTAGACCTAGAGTATGGGCCAATAAAATCAACATTATAATTTCTGAAACGGACGGTCGGTGACATAACAATTATCAATAGGTGGACGTTGGACTTGACTTGAAGACTTAGACTTTTTACACGTTTCACAATTACTTACAAACTGTTGAATTTGTACTGTCATGTTAGGCCAGTAGAAATACTGTCAATAGTCATAGTCAAAGTCGTTCGAGTCGAAACGTTCAAGTCGATTCAGGTCAAATGGAGTTTTGATAAAGCGAACCAAGAAAAGAAGTTTCAAAAAAATACCGAGGTTATGTGAACAACGTGGACATAAGACGGGACAAAAACAAAAAAGCAAAACCTTGCAGGAAAATAAGGTATTTTCCCGCATTTTTGCATTTTAATATATCACATTTCACTTAAAAAGAAAAAAAATTACCAAACGTTAGTTTTAAAATACTCAAGAGAGGAAAAAGCGGTATTTAAAACAATTACCAAAAGTATATAAAACAATATTATATAAGCACACAGTCTTATCCCGACAAACGAAAACAAACCACGATTCACAAACATCAAAACAATCAGCTGTCAGTTGCTCTTTTAAACGACAGCTTATCAAATCCATCTGGAGGCAAGCACATATACCTCCAAATTATCAGGACCGGCACCAGAAGCCAAAAAGTATCAAAAAATAGTGCGGTAGTAAAATGGCCGTTACTTTGGCGGAGCTAAAGTCCCTTTTAAAGGAACAAAAAGAGGAGATCTTTAAAAACATTAATGAAGCTACTGACAGGGTAATCAAAAATACGGATGAAAAAGTATGTAGGAATTATTTCCGAAAAGGTGGAAAAGCTAGAAAAAATTGTAGAAACGCAGGGAAATATAATAGAAAAACAAGGAGCTATGTATTTGAAACAAGAAAAAAGAATTTCGCAGCTTGAAGTAGATTTGAGGAAAAATAACTTAATTATCTTTAAAGTAGAGGAAGTCGAAACAAAAACAGATGATCTTAAAGTAAATGTTATTAATATTTTAAATAATAGCAACAAAGACTTTCAAATAATATCAAATGATATTGAAAACTGCTATCACTTAGGGAAAATTTCTCAAGGGAATATTAGACCTATATTTGTGTAACATTTAAAATCTTCGAAAAAAAACAAAAGATACTCTTGACAAAGAGAGAGAGAGTGTACAACAAAGTCAAAAGTGTCTCAGTTCTAAAGTTTTTTTTATTTATTTAATTAATTAAAAGTTAACATTAATTAATAAAATATATCTAAAGTTGTGCTTAAGTATAGTACCAACACAAATAAAGTGAAAAATCCAGAATTTTGCTATCCAAGGTAGGAGAATTTACTTATTAAAGGGCTGTACCTGCCATCTGAAACTGCAACTGCGTTTTCCATTGCTTTATGGCACCTTTACCCAAAAGAAAATTGCCAGAAGTATCTCCGGATAACACCCCAAGAAAAAAAACTGTGTACGGAAACATTTCAAAAATGGCATCAACAACATTACAACACAGGGAAATAAAATCTATTGTCGATGGTTGTCTCAATGTTCACCTGAAAAATATTTCAACAAAAGATGATGTCGCGGCCATATTAACCGATATGCAGCTACTACGGTCTCAAAACGCTCAACTCTCAGAGCACTTGTCCTTTGTTGAAAATTATTGTGAAACACTCGAAAGGCAACTTGAAATACAGTCGAGAAAAAGCAACGAAAGATATGTTGTGATGCATTTTCCTTCAGATAATAAGGCAAACAAGGTTGAATTTGCTAAACAAACTTGTTTGAACCTTCTTGATCTAAGCGAAAATGCTGACTTAGCTTTGGATAACACACAAAAATTTAATAATCGCCACAATAATAAAACAACGATGGTGTAGAATTTTAAAAGCACAGACACTGCAAACAAAATTATTGAAGCCGCGCCTAAACTAAAGAACACTGATATCTTTGTGCACAGAGAACAGTCTTTATTGTACCGCAAAAAAAGGAGATCACTTAACGAAATAAAACGTTAACTCATGCAAATAAATTCGAGAACTAAAATTTATATTAAGGGATCTAAATTGCAAATTGGCAAGTTTTCGCTTTTCTATGACTCTTTACGTGGATTACAAATCAAAACAAACGAGGAACAGTCATTTATCAAAACAACATTTGGAGAACATGCAATGTGCCTTTTTGACAATCCTAACTTCTTATCAAGATCAGAGCCACCTGTCAATCAAGTTACGCGTGACCATGATGGGGTGCGCCCCAGCTTTTCTCATCATAGTAAATAGGAAAGGGTTGCCGTCTGCCAAAAAATGATCAATAATTGTAAATTTAAAATTTTATGCTATAATATCACAGGTCTTTAAAGTAAATTATTTATGCCAGATTTTTTAAAATTAGTTTTAAGTTATGATATTATTATTTTATTAGAAACTTTCTTAGAGGATGGAAAAGAACTGGAATATCTAAAATATTTTGAAAATTTTAGCGTAAAGTCCTTTCCAGCTGTAAGAAATAATAGACTTGGGAGAGCTAGTGGTGGAATATTGTGCGGTTTTAAAAATAATATATGCGTAGATAATGTAAGTTTCAAAAATTATGGAAACAAAATTTTAATTGACATAGTTTGTGGTTCAAAACATTTTCAAATTTGTCCTGTTTACTTAAATTATAATAATTGGAGCTCAGAATATGATGAGCTACAAAACTTTTTAGTGAATAGTAATTTAGAAAACCTCATGGTTATCAGTGAACTCAATGGTCGTATTAGCAATTTTCAAAACTCTCAGCTTCAGAACGATGGGAGGTTTTTCTCGACGAGAAACTCACTAGATGAATGTCTTAACGGTAACGGAAAGTTACTGATAGAAATGTTTGAAGATTTTGGTTTTTTTGTATTGAATGGGGTTACGAACGAAGATTCTAGTGGTAACTATACATTTATTTCGAACCAAGGATGCTCTGTAATAGATTTGTGCGTAGTGAAGGGAGATTGGCTCAATTTAGTCAAAAGCTTTGTGTCGTTGAATAGTCAAGACGTGTTTTTGTTTGGCTCTGCATTGCAATGTCTACTATTTGTTTTGAGTGTGATAAAATCATTAATAATGATGAAACAATATTGTGCGGAATTTGTTCATTGACTTTTCATATTTCGTGCTCTAATATATGTCCAAGAATTCTAAAAGTAATTGAAACTAATGCTAATCTGTGCTGGAGGTGTAACAACTGCATGACTAATACCAGTCTTAAATCTTTTGCCAAACTTGATTTTGTTATAAGCTCTATTAGTTCTATGAAAGTGTCTCTCAGTGAATTGAGATCTGAGTTGTATGCCCATATAAGTGCCCAGTGCCAAGTGGATGATAATTCAAATCTTTCTACAAAAAGTAAAAACAAGAACAAAAAAAATGATAATTCTAATGTCTATTCCCAAAGAGTTCTTCGATCCAATTTACCGGTAGTTAATCTTTCGACTCATAATAATGGGGGGACAAGGGAAGTGGCCAAAAAAAATAATAATAATAAGAAAAAGAGTACAAAGGCTGCTCTTTCCCTTCCAATAGTCAATCAACCACTACCATTAAATGTAAATGAAATAAAAGACTCTACAACAAAAAGAAAGTTTGTACACTGATGAACCTGCTTGGGCTTGCTCCGCGACTGTGGCTCAATCTACCGACCTCTCTACTTTCTCTGATGATGTTGCCGGAAACAATGTTGGTATTGTTAATGATGATGATGATTCTAAAGATGCGAATGATGATAATGTTGTTGATGTGGATGCTGCTGATGAGGATGAACATGCTGTTGTTGATGTGGATGCTGTGTATGCTGCGTATAATGTGGATGCTGCTGCTGCTGTTGATGTTCTCAAAGATGTTGCTGGTGTTGAAGTTCCTAAAGATGCTGCTGTTGTTAATGTTCCTGGGGCTGTTGCTAATTTTGTTGCTCATAAAGATGTTGTTGCAATAAATGTTGGAGAAATGCTTTCTGTTGCTAAGTACTCTGACATTGCTGCTGGTTTATCTGCTCCTAACAATCATGTTGAAGGTATTGTCGTAGCTAAGAAACTTAAATGGGTTCATATATCAAGTTTTCTCCCTACAACAACATTTCAAGCCATTATTGACTATGTTGCTCACCAATTAAAAATCCGCCCAATTAACATTGCCTGTTTTGGTTTTAAAACCAACAACATTGAAACTATGCGAACCATAAACTTTAAAGTTGTTGTGCCTTTAGAATATACGACGGTTGTTCTGAACTCAAATTTCTGGCCTGAAGGTGTCCGAGTAAGAGAGTTTTTTCCGAACCAAAAAAACTCGACTGCCCAAATTCAAGTCGACAATTCATAACTGAAAGCACAATAGATGAATTGAACTTTTCGATTTACTACCAAAATACTGGTGGAATGAGAACCAAAACAAATGAATTTTTTGCTGCTGCTGCTGATCATCATTTTCCTGTACTAGCTCTCACTGAAACTTGGCTTACCAGTGCAATATATTCTACTGAATTATTTGATAGTTATTATCACGTATATAGAAGAGTTAGTTATGACACTGGTGATGAGAGTGGTGGAGGTGTTCTCTTAGCTGTAAGTTATAAATTTGTAAGTTATGAGATATCGTTGCCTTATGCTAGCGTTGAACAAATATGTGTTAAAATAACTTTGCCAGATTCTTCAATTGATATTTATGTGTTAGTTTCATATATTGCACCTGGTAGTGACATATTGACATATAATTCACATATTAATAATGTAAAACATGTTTATAATGTACTTGAAGATAAATCTTACTTAGTTCTTGTTAGAGATTTTAATCTCAGTTATGTTAATTGGGTTTATTCAGAAGATGATAAATGTTTGTTGCCTTTCAATGTTACTAATAATATCGAATGTGAAACTATTGACTCTCTTAACTCTTTAAATTTAAATCAGATTAACTCAATAAAAACGACAATTTTCGATTACTTGATCTGGTTTTTATAAGTAATGATTTAGAAGCCTCAGTTTATCCTATAATTGAACCATTATTGCGAAATTCAATCCATCATAAAGCCTTAGAGATTAGATTCAATTGTTTGCAATGAAATAAGTTAAATTTTCACCATAATGATCTTAATTTTGAATATGATTATGTAAAAGTTGATTACAACGCGATTAATAATTTTTTCTTTGATGTTGAATGGGATAGCTTTTTCGATACGAATAATTTGGAAACTAACTTCTCTAAATTTAGATTTAAAATTGAAGAAGCAAAAATGGGTTTTGTGCCAGTTAAAAGAATAGTGAATAGTAAACCTGTTTGGTTTAATAAAAGACTAAGTCATTTGAAAAACAAGCTCATTAAACTTCAAAAAAAAATATCAATCCAGTTCAGTTTACCGTGAGCAGTTCAAAAACCAAAGGAAAGAATACGAAATTCTATATAAAAAAGTTTTTGTATAACCAGTATATGTGGGGTATAGAAATGAAAATCAAATCTGACTCGAAAGCTTTTTGGACATTTTTAAATGGTAAAAGGAAATCTTATGGTTTACCCCTCAACATGAGGTTTGAAGATAAAATTTCATGCGATGAAACAGAGATTTGTGATATGTTTGCTGATTTTTTTCAGTCAAATTTTGTATTTGAAAACTCAAATCCAAACATTGTCGTAAACCAACAGCCAATAACATGTTTAGGTCAAATGGAATTAACGGAAGAAGAAGTTTTGGAAGAACTTTCGTCTTTGGATGACAATAAAAAACATGACAGTGATGAAATTGCTTCTATGTTCCTAAAATTCTGCAGATATCGTCTTTCTAAACCTCTTTTAAAATTATTTAACTTATCGCTCAGTCTTGGTCAGTTCTTAGATACTTGGAAAACTTCAATCATTACGCCAATTCATAAAACAGGCTCGAAGCAAGATGTCCTTAATTACAGACCGATTTCAAAGCTTCAAACTATTCCAAAAATTTTTGAAGCCATTGTCAAAAAAAGGATTTATGAAAATATTAAGCAAGGGATTTCAGACAATCAACACGGGTTTGTGAGTAAACGATCAACTACAACTAACTTGTCTCTTTTTTCACACTTTTGTACGAAAGGTATTGAACGGGGTAAGCAAGTTGATGTCATATACACCGACTTTTCAAAAGCGTTTGATAGGGTGCAGCATGACGTGTTATTAAAAAAACTAGAACACCTTGGTTTTCATTCTCAATTATTGAATTGGTTAGATCAATATTTAACAGACCGTACACAGTTTGTGAAAATTGGATATAAAACATCAAAAAGAATTTATAACTTTTCAGGGGTTCCACAAGGAAGCCATCTCGGACCACTTTTGTTTGTTCTTTTTATAAACGACCTTCCCGACTGTGTCAAATTTTCTGAAAATTTACTTTTTGCTGACGATTTGAAAATTTACAAACGTATCAATTGTCCTCTTGATTGCAATCTTTTGCAAGATGACCTCAATTCTATTTTTCAGTGGTGTGAAGATAACTGCCTTCATCTCAACATCTCCAAGTGTAAGCAAATGTCTTATACTAGATCACGCAACCCTATTCACTTTGAATATAAGGTAAATAATACAAGCCTTGATAAGGTTTCGGTTTTTAAGGATTTAGGTATTGTTTTCGATAGGAAGTTAACTTTTAAGGATCATTATGATTATATGATTTCGAAGTCAAATAAAATGCTGGGTTTTCTAATGAGAAATTCAAAGGAATTTACTGATCCGCATACTTTAAAAATGCTTTATATTTCATTGGTGAGATCTTCGTTAGAATATGCTAGTTTCATTTGGTGCCCAGTATATGCAGTAAGCATTAATAGAATAGAAGCTGTTCATCGTAAATTCACTAGATATGCTCTACGTAAATTGAACTGGGTAGATAATATTATGCCCTCCTATAACCAGAGGTGCTTACTTTTAGGCTTGAAAACCCTTCAAATCAGAAGGAAACAGTGTTTTGTTCTTTTAGCCAGAGATGTTATATGTAACCATATAGATTGTTCTATGCTGCTTGCACTCTACCCAATTCATGTTCCTTCAAGACCTCTCAGGGAAAGAAATATCTTTTTTTCTATACCGCGTCATTACACCAACTATGGAAAAAGTGATCCCATATCTCGTTCTTGTGCTTTTTTTAATTTTGTATGCGATGTAATTAACTTACAATGGAGTAGAGTAAAATTTAAAAATGCTTTAAATGAAATTCTTTTGTGAGGCGTTTTATTTTCTAAATTATTTTACTATTTATTTAAGATTATATAGTTATGTAGGTATTTATATTTATATTTTTTTATATAAACATTACAATTAAGTATATTAGTCTAAAAGAGATTGTACTCGATAGATGGAATAAATAAATAAATAAATAAATAAAAAGTTTTAAATCATTTACCAATATTAGTCTCATGTGAGTTCCTTTCAGAAAAAAATAATAGAGAAGTTGAAGAATATCCAATTAGCAATAAATTAAGATGGGTTGAAAACAAGGCTGGTGTGTATAGACGAAACCTAAGTCAACTTATACGTTATGCGGATGGTCTGTTATCAGAATGTATAGAATCTGTTACAGTTTCTATTTTTGAACTTATAAGACAATCAGCAACGCACAGATTTCGTCCTTCAACACTGATGCAAAAATCGAAGTGGTATGACGATGAATGTAAGAAATGTAGGGAAAAGTCTTTCGCTTACCTAAAATTGTTTAGACAATCTAACAACGAAACTCACAGAGGAAATTACCTTGAACAGAATAAAATATATAAAGATTTGTGTAGACGGAAAAAGCAATTATATTTAATCAAAGCGGCTGGGAAACTTCTAGACTGTAAGGACTCAAAGTCATTCTGGTACAATGTACGGATTTTGGGAGGTTGCAGCAAGCCATCGTCTTTAAGTATTAGTGTTGACGACCTGGCCACATACTTTGAAGGTTTACTACTGCCAGAACTCAACGGACAGACACTGACTTGCCAATCTTACCACCTGCTGATCCGCCACTGATCGCTTCGATATCAGTTGGTGTTAGTGAAGCAGGTGTAAGAGCGGCTCAAAACGAGGGGAAAGATGAGATGGCTTGTGGAGACGATGCTATTGGCCACAGCCTTAGCGTTAATCTTAACAAGACCATCGATTCTGTCCCCGAAAACCGAATGACCAATACGAACGACAGTCTTACGACGGTCATAGAAAAAAGGACGACTATACGCAAAACTAAGGTTTTGAACGAGAACGAAATACGACGACGACAAAGACGAAACGCTGAGAGGATTGTCCGGCGCTTTGCTAACAGGACTCCTGAGTCCTTGACAGCTAAGGAGAAGGCGGCGCTGGACAAGTCTAAACAGCGCCTTAGAAGCACAACAATAACGACTACAGATAGTGACGCAAACCCACAACCACCTCTTGAAGCACCTTGTTCCTCTAAAAGGGCAAGGAACGAACTCTCCCCGACCGACTCTTCGCCTAACAAGGCAACGAAGAGGTTAAAGATCTCCCGGGCAACCGTGAAGGGGCACCAAATGGCCATTGCCGATTTCGGCAAACCCTCACGGAAGCTGACCGAGGACGAGTGGCAACTTCTGGAGCTACGTATCCTGGAAGAAGTAAATGAGGCCATCGTCAAAAACAGGCCCCCCCCACTTTTCGGAAATCTAACGACCGTCCATGGGTTCAAGGTGATGAATTGTGAAAATGACGCCACACTCAAGTGGCTTCAGGATTTCACAAGCAGCACCTCTGCACCATGGCAAAATGCGGATCTTCGCCTAATTGATGTTAAGGAGATTAAAAACATCTCCAGACCAATAGGCATACTTCTGGTCAAAGGCCCCACTCTTCCTAATGATCGACTGGAGAGATATATAACATCACTCAACAGGGATCTTCTAAGCCAGGAGTGGGAAGTCGTAAAATGCGAAAAAACCAAGGAAGGCACCGAGGTAACGGTTAGACTAATCCATAAGTCTATACCACTGCTGAGGAAAACGGATTTCAAAGTGCGCGTCGGGATCACCAGATGCAAACTTAGATTGACATCCAATAAAAGAAAACAGGTTAGTAGGGCGATGAACAAATCTTTAGTATTATGTATATGGAATTGAAAATATTACAAATCAATCTTCATCATAGTAAAGCCGCCAGCGCCAACCTGGTCTACCTCATGCAGAGTAGACAATATGACATGGCCCTGATCCAAGAACCCTGGATAGTAGGTGGCATGATTAAGGGCCTGCACTCCAAAGACCTCATGCTGTATAAGTCAGATCTTGACAGCCAAAATAGTAATCCCAGAACCTGTATATTAGCTAGAAAACAGTTTAATCTCGTTCTTCTAACTTCTTACAGCAACATCGACCAGACCGCGGTCATTCTAGAACGCAAGGAGCACCCAACGCTCATAATAACCTCCACATACATGCCCTATGATGGAGTTGAAGGACCACCAGCGGATATAACAAATGAATTAATAACATTCGCAAGTAAGAAAAATTTTAATATTATACTAGGGTGCGACTCCAATGCACATCATGTACAATGGGGGAGCACAGATACAAATGCTAGAGGTGAATCCCTTTTTCAATTTATCATAGACAACAATCTTTGTGTGGCTAACCGAGGTAATACACCCACCTTTGTCACAAAAAATCGGAAAGAGGTGCTAGATATAACCCTCTCAAACAATTCTGACTCCTGTCTAATTGATCATTGGAGGGTTTTAGAAGAACCTTCCTTCTCTGACCATCGTTTTATAGAATTTAAAATCCCTAACGTTGATAGACAGCACAAACCCTTTAGAAATAACAGGCGTACAGACTGGCTTATCTTCAATAGGGAAATTAGAAATAACATTGAGCACGTTAACACCAACGCCATTCTAGGACCAGACAGTCTAGAGAAGGCAACAGAGAATCTCACTGAGACTCTGCGTAAAGCGTTTGAAACCAGTTGTCCTATCAAAACAACTGTGAAGAAAAACAGTAAACCCCCCTGGTGGACAACAGAACTAACCTACATTAGAAAAGAAACAAGAAAGCTTTTCAATGTTGCTAAAAGAACAAGACTCGAAAGCGACTGGGACTGTTATAAGACTAGTCAAAGAAAATTCAAAACAGAAACCCAACGAGCCAAACGGAGCTCGTGGAAAAATTTCTGCAGCAAAATCGAGTGTACCAACGAGTCAGCTAGACTCAGGAAAATCCTTTCGAAAACCTCCATTTCTGTTGGTTCTCTAAGGAAACCCGACAATGACTGGACTGAATCAAATCGCGAAAGTCTGGAACTCCTGGTTGAAACACACTTCCCAGGCAGTAAACCTAACCCCGAACGCGAATCAGATAACTCTTCAATCTTCGAGTATGAAATCCCTACGGATGTTATAACGGAAGAAAGGCTAAACTGGGCTATTAACTCTTTCTCCCCTTATAAATCTCCAGGCCTAGACGGCATTTTCCCAATGATGCTGCAAAAGAGCATTGAATTTATCACTCCACACCTGATAAACATCTTTCAAAGCAGCATTAAATGGGGATATATTCCCAAGACATGGCGTGAGGTAAAAGTCGTTTTTATACCAAACGCCGGCAAACCCAGCCATACCGAACCTAAGGACTTCAGACCTATAAGTCTCACGTCTTTTGTACTTAAGACACTAGAAAGACTTATCGACATATACATCCGCAGTAATTTAAAACCGGAGACCATATCACCCTTCCAACACGCCTACACAAAAGGTAGAAGTGTAGAAACGGCACTACACTACGTAGTTAGAACCATAGAAAAATCACTTGACGTTAAGGAATACACTCTTGCTTCATTCCTGGACATTGAAGGAGCCTTCAATAACGTCCACAGTAATGCAATCGAGAAAGCACTTAATGATCAACGTATAGAAGAAGTAGTTATCAAATGGATCATGAGTATGCTGAAAAACAGGCAAATACATAGTGAGCTTGGTAACACGCATTTAGAGATGTACGCATCTAGAGGAACCCCGCAAGGTGGAATTCTCTCACCATTATTATGGATCTTAGTGATGAACGAGATCCTAATAAAACTTAGGAACTACGGTATAGTAGTGGTAGCCTACGCTGATGACTTAGCGCTTTTGGCGACGGGTAAATACCTTACCACTATTAGCGAACAATTACAAACCGCATTATAAAAGGTCAGCAACTGGACAAAGAAATGCGGTCTTAATGTAAACCCCCTTAAAACAGAACTGGTTCTTTTTACAAACAGAAGGAAGATCCCTCCGTTTATAATACCTAAAATAGATAATACAACATTAAGAATCTCCGACCGAGCTAGATACCTCGGAGTTATATTGGATAAAAAACTCAATTGGGGTCCAAATATCCAAGAAAGATATAAGAAGGCCACAATTGCACTCTACTCATGTAACAAGATTCTGGGTAGAAATTGGGGACCGAACCCCAAAATAGTAATGTGGATGTACACTGCCATTGTCAGACCGATTCTAACTTATGGCAGCTTGGTTTGGTGGAAAGCGTTGGAGAAATCCACGAACCAAAAAACACTTACCAAAGTACAGAGAATGGCCTGTATCTGTACTAGTGGTGTGATGAGGACTACCCCAACTGCGGGTTTAGAAACGATCCTCAATCTCCCCCAATAGACCTATTCGTCTAAGAATCAGCAGCAAACAGCGCCCTCAGGCTCAGTCAAACTAATATCTGGAAAACTAGCCAGAGTGGCCACGCAGCTATTCTTACGAAATACGTAGACAACAATATCTGTACAGATTATATGAGCCCTTACTTAGATTTCAACAAATCTTTTAGTACTAGGTTCCCCAATAGACTAGATTGGGTAAATAGTGAGCCCTACACCAACGACTCAACCATTACCATCTACACCGATGGCTCGAAAATGGACAATAGAGTAGGTGCAGGTTTTTACTCTGAAAGCCTAAACCTTGCCAAAGCATTCAGGCTCCCCGACTATAGCAGCGTCTTCCAAGCTGAGATCTTGGCAGTGAAAAACGCTGCTAAACACATATCCATGATAGCGATATCACACGCGGACATCACTTTTTTCATTGATAGCCAAGCAGCAATAAAAGCTATCTCTGCCACCCAAATAAAGTCAAAGCTTGTCTCTTGCTGTCGCGAAGAGCTAAAGGTTCTTGGCACACAGCATAACGTAAGACTCTGCTGGGTTCCTGGCCACAGTGATGTACCAGGCAACGAAAAGGCGGATGAGCTTGCTAGGGAGGGCTCCACACTGGAACCCTCCCTGATAGACCATCATATAGGGATACCGTTATGTGAACTGAAACATAACGTCAGTAAAACCATCATTCACAAATCCAATGACAGATGGAATCTCCTAGAAACCTGTGTTAACACCAGGAAGATATGGCCTAGATACGATAAGAAAAGATCCGACTGGATCTTAACTCTTAACAAACCCTCCCTAAGATCCCTTATCGGCATTATTACAGGTCACAACCTACTCGGCTACCATAAGAAGAAGATGGGGCTCAGTACTGATGACCTTTGTAGAGGCTGTGGTGATGAAAACGAGCATGAAGACACCACTCACTTTCTCTGCCACTGTCCTTCACTCTGTCCTGCTAGGAAGAAAACTCTAGGCAACTTCTTCTTTAATGAACTAGAGGAACTATCAGAACTGCCAGGCAAAAGCTTACTAAACTTTGTCAAGACCTCTAAATGGTTAAACGAACCACATGATTCATAGGTTATTATATCTTTTCAGGAAGTTACAACACTTCGGGGTACCACAACGGATCTACATTGATCTAAGTGTGATGGTAACAACATCAACCGTCAGCCCGTTCAAACCTAACCTACTACTGCCAGATCCTGACCAGAATTCCATCAGTTTTGCCCTGCAAAATGTTTCAATCGATGAGCTAGACTCTCCTTTTACCATGGTTGAGATGTTGGCATTTCTAAGCAGAATGAAAAATAACAAAGCAGCGGGTTTGGATGGCATTCCTATCGAATTCTATAAGAATTCAACTCCTGAATTTCTCGAGCGTGTGTTGGGGTTATTAAACAAAATGTTTACAGAAGAGAAATTTCCGAGCTACTTTCGTTTGGCTACAATATTTCCTATATTTAAAAAGGGTAATCCGAGTTCACCAGAAAATTATAGAGGCATTTCAATTCTGAGCTCACTAAGAAAACTGTTTGCACAAATGTTGTACGTTGGGCTTGTGAATTGGATTGAAAGAAATAATTTGATAAGTCGATATCAGGCTGGTTTTCGGGCGGGCCTTTCAACGATTGACCAAATTTTTGCTCTTGCAAGTGTTGCCAGGCGTTTTATCGACAAAAAGAAGCTCCTATACACTTTTTTCGTGATTTTAAAGCTGCTTTTGATACCATCAACAGAAGATCACTTTTATATAAGGTAGCAGTTATTCGCCTCAACCAAATTTATTCGGATCTATGAACAACTTTTATTAAACATGTCTGCAATGGTTTGTAATGGTATATCTATGACAAAATCCTTTAATACCGAAACAGGTGTTCCACAAGGCTGTATATTGAGTCCGCTGATGTTCGCTCTTTTTATTAATGATATTGAAAATAAATTACCGGGAGGCGTCAACTATGGCGATTTATCTTTGAAGATGTTGCTCTATGCTGATGACCTGGTGGTGTTCTCTGATAACCCAGTGACATTGCAGCTTCAGATAAATAAACTTAAACAATATTGTGATTCGTGGGATCTCAAAATCAACATTTCTAAATCTAAAATTATGATTTTTAAACCTCAAAACCGTTCAGATAATAATCTACGAAATTGGACATTAGATGGTACCACTATTGAAGTTGCCAGCGAGTATAAATATCTTGGTTTTACTATCACTCATAATTTGAACATCAAAAATCATATTAAAGAAAAACTGGTACTAGCCAAATCAGCTATAAACTCGATATGGTCACATTTTTTTTCAAGAAGCTTCGTGGACCCTACATCGAAATTTAAGGTTTTTGAGGCTACCGTGAACAGTTGCTTTTGTTATGGGAATCAAGTGTATTTCTAGAGGATATGGAAGTTATTCAAAGATACTTTTTCAAAAGAATCTTCCGGCTACCGCGTAGCACGCCTAATTACGCCATATATGTTGAGTCCGGGCTTCCGCAAATATATGTTAGAAATTTAAAGACCAACGCAGACTATCTTATTAAAGTTATGCATAGACCCGATAGTAATCTGCACAAGCAAATCCTGCTTATATTACTCCATTGTGGATATTCCCCTTTTAGAAATTGGCATGCTCTTGCCACAGCACATAAATTAGCAATGAATCTAAATGCAAACAACAAAGAAGAATGAAGAAATACCTTTTACAACTGCATTTCGATGGTTGATGAGGAAATGTACAAAACTAATCTCGAAAGGGCTAGGGAATCACTTTCTAGACCAACCTATAGCCGTCTTAATTTGACTTTGGGCGATTATAATTATTTCTGTGAGGACCTTTCTGCTTCTGATATAAGTTTCATATTCAAAATACGGACTGAAACTCTTGAACTCAACTACAGGCCACATAAAACTGACTTAGATGCAATTTGTTCACTCTGCAACTCAAACCAAAACGAAGATGTTTACCATTTTTTAGCAACTTGTCCTATTTTACAAAAAATCCGTAGACTTCATTTTGATAAAAGCTTCTTTTCGTCGGAAGAATGTTTACGTGTTTTGAACGGGGAGTATGGTTGGAAATTGCTGGTACGCTATGTCTCCCATGCAAATAATTACAGAAATTCTTATTTGAGTCTGTTTTGAAGTATCTACTTAAGTAAAAAAAGAAAATAAGGTTTTGCTTAAGCTAAACTAAAAGCCCCAATATTCCATAACTTGAATCTCTTAGAGTTCGCCTTTTTCCGTTTTAACTAAACTAAAAGTCCAAATTCTCCGAAACTTTTCCACTTCTTCGCCATCTTCGTTTTTTTTAGTTAAAAAAAAAAAATTAAACTTAAATATTTTGAACAATCATTTAAAGTACCTAATTGTTAATTGTTTTCTTTTTTCATTGTAACACATATTTATTGTTAACTATTCTTTTTCTTCTTTAAATTTTTTTGCCACTTTAACAAAACAACATTTAAAAAGTTGATCACATTTCTGTAATATTATTTATATATGTACATAATGTTCTTTATTTTATATTCCATAATTGTATACTCTTTTTTCTCAATGTAAATGTCTTGATAATATTCGGCAGACGGCTCCAATGCCATGCTTGTAAGTTTTTTTTCTATTGTAAATTATTATGTATCGTTTTTAATGAAAGATTTATTTTTACTCTTGACAAAAAAATCTCTTACCAACTACAGTATCGCAGAAGATCTCCCGAAATCGCTACTCGAGGCAAGAAAACCACTTGTCCCAAAACTCATTGAATTTAAGAAACAAGGCAAAAGAGCATATTTCAAACTAGATGAATTAGTGGTAGAAGGGAAAGTTTGGAATGAAAGTACAGACTACGATCCAGAAAACATTAGAAAGAGAATGCGTTCCACAGAAAATTCGCCATCTCAACAGTAAAAAGTTATGATCACCAGCAAAATCAAACCAAAAACAACTATAATTGGATCAACAGAACTGAATCCAAAAAAAAACAAATAACAAACCCAATAAGAAAGTTTTTAACACAGCAGAGTGCAAACGACTTACTTAATAAATCACACTCGATAAAAACCAATTAAGGAAATGGACCTGGATGTAGCAATTCATTAAGCTTGGAATAGCAAACAATCTTAAACAACCGCACCCTGAACCTCCTGCCCTAAGAAAAATAAACAAACACAAACCCGCAACAAATCATCAACAAAAACAACAGCAACAACAACTCCAACACAAAAACCAACAACAATACCAACATCAACACCAACAACAACGACAGCAACATCAACAACATCAACAACACCAACAACATGAACAACATCAACAACATCAACACCATCAACAACATCAACAATATCAACAACATCAACAACATCAACAATATCAACAACATCAACAACATCAACAACAGCAACAACATCAACAACATCAACAATATCAACAACATCAATAACATCAACAACATCAACAGCATCAACAACATCAACAGCATCAACAACATCAACAACATCAACAACATCAGCAACATCAACAACATCAACAGCATCACCAACATCAACAGTATCAACAACATCAACATCATCGACAAACTCAACAACATCAACAACATCACCAACATCAACAACATCAACAACATCAACAGCAACAACTACAACAACAAAATATTATTATAACCTCTGATAATATAAGTAAATTTAGTAAACATTTTTCAAATTATAAACTTCATTGGATACCAGCAGTAAAAACTAATAAGTTCGGGAGAGCAAGCGAAGGATCCTTATATGGTTACAGATCGGACAAATTAGTGGGATCTTACATCGCATACAATGAACAAATAAAAGACGAAAAAGAGGAGTTATATATATTAAATTGTAATCACTGGGATTGTGATTTTAACAAACTAACAGAAACCAAACAAGTAATTGCAAAAGAACATTTAATGGTGATCGGTGACATGAATGCACGTACTGGAGACAAACAAATTAATGCATCGAACAATGTCATATCATCTTACAAAGTAAAAGAACACAGAAACTCGAAAGATGCTATTTGTAACGCTAATGGATACTCTTTTGCCTAGCTCAGCTAATGTTGATGGAAGACTTCTTTCGATTTACAGCCAAGCAAAGGCTAGTTTAAAAAAACTGTTTAGGAAAAAGAAAAAGGAATATATACAACAAACTGCACGAAACCTCGCAACCGAAAGAAATCCAAAGGAGTATTGGAGGCAATTACAAATCCTGAAATTACAAGGATACAAATGTGGAGTTAACATTAATGGAACCGTACTGAGAGACCATTTCAGAAAATAGCTCAACCAAAATACATTGAACATGTCTATACAATATGCAGAACCATTTGTAGAAAACCAAATTCTTGAAGAAGATATATCGCTAGATGAGATAATTATGGTAGTTCAACAAGCAAAAACAGGGAAAGCTGCAGGACCAGATCGCGTCCCAACAGAATTTTACAAAAACGCAACAAATCAATTTCTTCGAAAAATATGCGAAAGTTTTAACATTATTTTTAACACGGGCCAAGTACCTGACTCTTTCAAAGAAGCTTTAGTATTTCCCATACATAAGAAATGAGACTTAAATGATCCAATGAATTATAGAGGTATTTCGTTTACAAACGCAATAACAAAAATGTTTACAGCAGTTTTACTTTCACGTATAACAAAATGGGTAGACGGAAATAACCTCCTCAGTAAATACCAATCGGGTTTCCGCTCAGGTTTCTCGACAACAGATAATATCTTCGTGATAAATACAAATATTCAGGACTTCCGACTCCTTCAACGCAAATTATACATTTTCTTCATTGATTTCAAGGCCGCTTTCGACACTATAGATAGAAAAACTCTTTACTTCAAATTAAACCAACTGGGAATTTCGACAAAAATGTTAACAATAATTAAAGAACTTTACAACGGATCTAAGTCAGCAGTATGGGATGGAACAAAAGCATCAGAATGGTTTGAAACTAAAACTGGATTAAAACAAGGATGTTTATTGAGCGCCATGTTGTTTGTCCTTTTCATAGATGATGTGACATCTTATTTACCTGCCGGAATCAACAGTAATAAAATCTCTTCTTTATGCTGATGATTTGATACTACTTGCCGAATCACCTGAAAGCTTACAGTTGATGATTAATAAGTTGAAGAAATATTGTAATATTTGGATTCTTATTATCAACATAGATAAATCTAATGTTATGATAGCGGAATATACGAGAGGAAGTTGTTCACAAAGAGAGAAATGGTATTACGGTAGAGAAAATATTGAAGTCGTCAAAAGTTACAAATACCTTGGAATAGATGTAACCCCATCCTTCAATATGAAACAACATCTAGCATCAAAACTTGTCACAACAAAAAATGCAATTAATGTTAGTTGGAATCTACTATTAAAAAAGAAAGAGGTGCCGAATTCAGCCAAATACAAAGTTTATGAGGTGGTACTACGTTCAATGATGTGCTATGGAGCCAAACTTGCGCCCTGTGCAAAATTTGTAGAAAGCGCCCATTTTTTTACACATAAACTGATAAAAAAGCATAAGTCTTTCCCACATTACCCAGGAGGTAGACTTTCAATGCGTTTTTTTTTATTGAGGTATCCCCAGGAGGCCTAAACCATTAAACTAAAACGCAGCGAAGAAATGAGCAGAGGGGAAACTTTTAAACTTGGAAACTTACTTTTCTGGCCTTACATTTTGCAAATTCAGAAATGAGATCATCAAAGTCTAAAGAATTTAATAATTTCTTTTCAATAGACATTATAGATAAACCTACCAATCTCTCTTGAGTCATGGTTGTCCTAAGACATTTTTTAATAATTTTAAGTTTAGAAAAACTAAGTTCTCCATGATCGGGATTGTATTAAGGATTTGGAGAGCAATTACTAAATTCGGAGCAAAATCTTCAAGGTTTGAACTAAAAACTCTTGAAACAATTTTTCTCCATCTAAATCTTTAAAACTACTTTATGTTGAAACATTCTGCAAATTAAGGCATGAAGCACTTACATTTTTATTTTTTAAACATTCGCTTATGTTACTTAAATATGAAAAATTGATACTATACCTATCAAACCTTTCAAGTATTTAAAAAAAAAAATTCAACTTTAAATCTTTGTTTCGGGTCTAATATAGTTTCAGGACATTCATCAGGATAAAGTATTTTTTTCCGTTGAGATCGAAATGATGAAGCTACAGGAAACATATTTGGTATTTCTAAGGAACTAGGAATACGCTCGGTTAATTGAACATACCTACTCATTAAATTTTTCATCGGAACGCATTAAAATCAAACTGTTTTTTGTATTTTCTAAAACTGTTATGCCAGTTGACAGATTAACGGACGGACTTTGCAAATATTTACTAGTTTAATTTATATTTTCTAAAATATCAAACCAAATTAGCAGGCAGCAAATAAATGTAAAATCGAAACTTGTATTTCCTAACGATTCTGCAATGTTTTTTGCCTCTAGATTTCTTAATAAGGGCTTCATATATTTCTTTTCTCTCTCATCTAGTCTCAGAAGGGGGTTTCAAAGTATGACTTTGAATTTTTTTCTTATAAATATCCCACCTCGTTGTTAACTTGAAAAAAAGTTATACAAACATTGAATTGTATCGAAAAATTTAACTGCATAAAATGAGCACCGAGCAGCATCATTAACCACTAAATTTAAGGAATGCGGGCAACATGGAACGAAAAATGCTCTTGGTTCCAGGGTTCGAATTCGATTCTGAACACCTGCTCCTTTTCCTTTCATATTCGAACCATTATCATAACTTTGGCTTCGACAGTTAATTATTAAAATTTCATGTAATTCAAGCTTGTCTAAAATCAACTGAGTCACTCACATTACGGTCTTGTCACAAAATACGTCACTTCTATTAAAAACTGATATGGCTATTTATTTAATATTAATTAATCACCAAAGCGAAAAAACAATTGAAACAATCTGCAAAACAACAACAAAAATAAAATGCCTCCGAAAAAAGAGAGCAGGTAGGTTGCTGTGCTACCTTCTATTCTACTACAAATCAAAGACACTTCATATATATATATATATAGGAGTGTTTTTTTTTTGTAGATGAGAACTCACATTCAGGTACGGTGCGTGATACAAAACCTGCACGTACTAGCCCATACGATTCAATATGAATAAGTATTTTGCTTCGTCATACTCTCTATGTTAATTTTGGGACTCGGTGTGCATGAAATAAATCTTGCACATATGAGGTGGTATGGAAATTTTTTGTGTTGAGATTTTTTCTTTTTTTCTCTTGTACGAACAGGTTGAAATATTTGAAAATGAGGTAGGTAGGATTTTTAGTTCTGCGATATTTTGCGTTAAATTTTCATTGAATGCAACAATGCAAGTGATGTTAGTTAGTGCGCTAGAGATAACTTAGGACAGTTGTGCTTGTGTTGTGATGGATGTTTTTTTGAGATTATTTTAAGAATGTTTGTGGTTAGTAGTACATATTTGTTTGCGCAAGATCAGATTACATTTTCTTGCTCCTGGTAATGCGCCCCCAGAATTCTGCGCCCTGTGCATTTGCACATCTTGCACATATGCTTTGTCCGGCCCTGTGACTTCATTATAAAAGTTATCTCAACCTTTAGTCAAGAAAGATTACAACACATTCTAGGACTGTACGCTATTGGAAGGAACCACCCCTTTATATAAAAATCGAAAGATCTAGCGGAGTCAGTTGGCTCTCCTTTGGCTATAAACCTTGAAAGATCTTTAGAACTAAAAAATCAAATGTATGCAATAATAAGAGAAATAGATATAAAACGCAGACAAAACTATATGAATAAAGCAAATGAATCAGAAAATCGCCTTATATACCCGACATTAGTCTATAATCTCAACGAAAATAATTTTTTCACCGATACAAATAGTTGCAGAAAAATATCTTTGTTATTTCGATCAAGAGGAGAACTCCTTAACCTGAATGGAACAACTTTTAACAGCGCCGAAACCAACTGCTGCACACTTTGTAACCAACATACTAGAGGGGACAAGTTTCATTTCATAGGTATTTGCCCAATTTTGAGAAACTGGAGGATCCAGTATTTTGGAAAACCAACATTAACCTTAGAAGAACTTAAAAAATTACTTAATGGTCCGAATTGGGACGTTATTTATGCACTACCAGAAACTAATTATTTCAGAATTTAATTAAATCACTTAAATTTGTATATGTATATGTTACTCACTCTGACAGACGGCTATTTTGGCCATTGTCATCTCTTTTTCATTTAAAGCATTGTAACACGATCATGTAAAATATTTAAAAACTGTTTAATAAATGAATCTATCTATCTATCTACTGTCGTACACGGTACAATGTTTTAGCTGTTCCACCATGAGCGGCTTGCGGTGGATTATGGGCATTAGCAAATCAAATTTTCGGTTAAGATAGAAGGTACCCATAACCGCCTTGAGTTCTCTACTAATAGATTTTTACATTAATAGAGAAGGTTCGTTTGTACACAAATGAATCTACTACCTAATTCTTGTTCATGCTCTCGTAAAGTATCTATGAGGTTTTTGTACTCCTCTGATTTAGATTCGTCGGATTCTAAATCTATCCAGGGAATTATCTCACCCATGTACAAGCTATCCAAGTGTGCGAAAAGTAAGAAATGAGACTTTCTTCATCAGCCTCTCCCTTCTGAAGAAGTACGGCCCCGATTCCGGAATCAGAAGCGACACACTGAACATAAAATCGTTTTGCAAAATCTGGGTGTGTCAGCACCGGAGCTGTCGTAAGAGCTCTTTTCAGGTTTTCAAAAGCGACTTTAGCTTCATCCGTCATCACAAACTTCGCGTTCTTTTTCTTGAGAGTATCTGTCAAGGGAGCTGTTAGGTTAGAAAAGTCTTTTATAAAACGCATATACCATCCGGCCAAACCAAGTAACCTTCTCACCTGCCAAGCGTTTTTCGGTATAGGAAAGTCAACTACGGCCTCTATTTTTGCCGGATCTGTTTTTAATTTCCCACCACCAACAATGAAATCCAAGTACTTCAGTTCTTTAAAGCAAAACTTGGACTTTTTGACGTTGATAGTGAGGTTAGCCTTTCTGAGACAGTCGGCTACGTCTCCTAACAGCGCAACATGCGACAAATATGCGATATCTAAGTCGGCTCGGGATAACTTTATCCATCAGTCTGCACAATCTTTGGGCTGCGTTATATAACCCGAAAGGCATCACCGTGAACTGGTACAGGGGTCTCCCCGGTACCGCAAACGCTGTTTTCTCTCTGCTATCTTTCTCCGGTGGAATCTGCCAGAATGCTTTTTTGAGATTTACACTACTGATGTAGTGTGTGTCACCGTTTCCAATATCGATCGCTGTTCCAACGAAAGTTCATGAGCATTCATCAAATCAGCGTCTTCTTCTAGACCAGAAACAGAACTTAAAATGTTCGGTGCGATCAGGAATGCCTTCCAAAAGTCCACCCCTAAATACAATTTTTGGTCTAGATTGGGAACTAGGTATAAGGGGATCATATGTTCTATATTTCTATACTGGATTAAAACATTAATTTTCCCTATAATTTTCTGACTTTGACCGTCAGCTGTTTTAACACCTGAATAGTACGGTTGGTATCGTATTTTTATATCTTATATAAACTTAAGAAATTTTTTTCCTAAAATACTTATACTGGCCCCGCTGTCCAAGAGTCAGTTCATCTCTCGGTTACATATTTTTACCTTCGCGTAAGGCCTAGGGTCAGTTTGGGTATCTATTACAGCCGACGCGATTTTATGCCGAGTTTGTTTTCTTATTTCATATCTCGATCTCGCTTTTTTAATTCTGCTGGATATTTCGCTAACTTTTCCTTGAAAGATTTTATCTCTTGTCTCGTAGTATTCTTTTAATCTTATGTGTAATGGTTTTATTTCTCTCTTGTTTACTAAACTATCTTCTAATACACCTTCTTTATTATTCTTTCTAGGTAATATTTTAATCCTTCTCTAATCGTTACTGTCTATGAGTTTATCTGGGGTTTCTGAGTCAAACGCGACTCCCCCAGAGTTGTCGCGTTCCGATTTCGGTTTTCCGGATTACACCGAGGACATTTGGGAGTGATAACACCATCAAGCCCACACCGGTAACAAAAAATGTTTCTTTTATTGGAAGGGCAGTCCACCAAAGAGTGACCATGGATCCGACAGCTCCAACACTCTCCGGCCCTGCCTTCACCTTGGCCTTCTGAAGTTTTCAGTCTAGCTCCCGAACCCTGAAAAGCATCTTCATGCTCGCTTACTGACGCAACCACCTCAGAATCCGTAACCACGTCCATCTCATTCGCTACAAACCGATGTGGAGCCCGATTCGGCTTTTGACCTTCTCGGTCCTCGGTCCTTTTTCGGAACGGAGGCGTATTCCGCCTCCTTACAGGCCATCCTCAGTTGGTCCATTGAGAAAATGGTTTGAGGATACACTAACGGCTCCAACCGTTCGTTCAAGTTTCTCTTAATCATTCTTACCAGCTGATTTTCAGGGATCTGGACTTTCAATTGCGATCGTAAACGTGTTATCGCCGCAAAATAGTCGTCGCTTGACTCCCAGTTGCCTTGCTTACGATCCCTTATTTCACCAGTTATCTCGATGTCCGATTTGGAGCTTTCAAACTGACGTATTAAGGCATCACGTAGCATCGGCCAATCTGGTTGTCCATTTGAGCGAAGATACCACCAGTACCATTCACTCGCGGCCCCCGAGAGTAAGAGATAGAAGTCTCTTAGAATCTCAGCCCATGCACACCTATACTTGTCTTGCAACATCTCGACTCTAAATACAAATTCTTCTACTCTTAGGTCGGCCGACTTCAAATTGTAGTTTCCACTTGTCCAACCGGATGGGTGTTTTCATAACCGGTGGCTGATATACCGGAGGAGGGTTGAAGTAAGGAGGCTGATGGTATCTCGGAGTGAACCCGTTTGGATCCTGGTATAGGTTTGGATGAAACGTCCCGTTGGCCTCAGACCCACTAACAGGAGCTTGGTTCACATTCCGATCCCTCGTAGTGTACGACGGCTTCGAATACTGATCAGCATTAGAATTGTTAGGCTGAGCCAGAATCCCTTACTAAATTTTGAACCCTTTCCCCCCCCCCCAGTTGGTGGACAAGGTTGAGTTGGGTTTGCTTCCTTCAAAAGCTATACAAATTTGTTCCTTAGCTCATCTTTTAATGTTTCGGCGAGTTGCCTACTTAGCGTTTTATTATACGCTCCACACGCGTTCCCTACGGCTTGATTTATCGCGGACCTAAATTCTTCAGTGATTCCGGAGTTTATGGCTACTTGAGCCCCTGCGGCATGATTGTTCGATTGACTTCGCTCTTGGATGACCTTGCCATACCATCGACCCAATTAGAAGGCTCAGGTGATAATCCTCCAGGTGGAGTAAAATTGCTATATGAAGGTGCCGATAAAGTATCGATCACACTTCTCACCTCACCCAAATCTTGTTAACCTGCCAAACCTCCCTGAATTGGATTTGTAGCTTCGGTTAGCAATACCCCTGTTGACCGACCTTGCATTCCCTGAGGATGATGGTCTTTATTCTTGGCGATGTAGTCCATAGGTCCTACCCCACTAGGTTAAGCTGAAGGCTCCTCTTTATTCGGAGAGTTTTCCAACCGTGGACCAGACTTGTCTTTCGGAGAATGCTGAACTCGAGACATCTCGGACGGAACTTGCAAAATCTTTTCACGTAATGCGCGGGTAAGTCTTTGATCTGGTAATAAGTTTTGTACTTTAGTTATTTTCTTTTCTAATTCTTCTTCTTGTTGTCTTTTCATAGGTCTTGCTGAACAAAAAAACACTATACAACTATACTCTAGACGCTATACAACAAACCATAACCTAAGATACAATTATTCCTATACTACTGTAAACAAAAAAAAAAACATAAAACTATAACTTCAAAAATTTTAACAAAAAAACTGAATTTCCTATAACTATTCTATAAAGATATAATTCTAAGCTAAATTATTCAAAAAAAAATTAAAAATAATATTTATGTAAAACCCTTAAAATCTACAACACTATTCTAATATAACTAAGCCTAATTAAACTAAGTAAACACTACAAATATTTATAAACTAAATGTGATCTTAACCTACTATACTTATTTATATTTATCTTTTTAAATTACTACTAACTAAATCTAAAAAAAAACTATGCCTATGTATGTTTTTGTTTTGGGTTTTTTTATTTTATATATATTTTTTTTTATTATATTTTCCTTTTTTGATTTTTTTGTATGTATTTAACTATATTATCTAAACCTAAAATATGGTTCTTAATAGCTATTTAAAATTAAACTGACTAATTAAAAAAAACTATTATATGTGTATTTTACCAATTATTTTATTTATATATAAGATATTTTGTTAGGCTTTTTTGGTCTTTTTGTTTTTGGAATGCAAATAAAAAACTTATTTCATTCTTTCCCAACGTTTCGTAAGTAAAAATTGTTTAAATCATGAAAATCATGAAAAACATGAAAAAATTTAAACCAGCAAGAGTGTTCATTTTTGCGTTTCGCCCCGGTGTGATGGTTGGGCTCATCAGAAGATGACCATCACACCTTGTCTTGACGCAAAATTTCTCGAACAAATCGAGATACCATATAATCCGAGCTACATAAGTTTCGTAAGTGTTCCTTACTTCTTCAGGGGTGTCTTTATTCAATATTTTTTATTAAATCACATTAATGTTATCAATTTTACTCCCATTACTGCATCCTTCCAACGACGGCACTGACACAAAATTGAAAATAAATTAACAAAAAGAATATGAAATAAATAATAGACATAAACAAGAAAAACTATCAAATTAAACAGAATTGACACTTATATCACAGAATTTTTCGCAGGTACTTTTTGATCATAATGCTAAAGCATAGCTTTGTTTTATACTATCGATGTCTTCTTTTGTGTTCATTGTCCTCTTAATTTTTTGCTGGATACGTAAGCTTTCCAAAGTGAGACGTGTGTTTAATTTCCTCTCCCTGTCCAGTATTTTTACCCCTTGGAAGTCCATTGGGTGTCCACTCTGTGCTATGTGCTGCGAAAGCCCTGTTGTCTCTTTATTCTTTCTTACGTCTGCTTCGTGTTCCGCTAGTCTTACACCTAAGCTTCTCTTCGTTTGTCCTATGTATACAAGATCACATTTTTCTTTACCTTTGCCCTTGCATTCAATTTCATAGACTACGTTGTGTTGTTGTTGTTTTTGTATTTTAGATTTTGTATTAGTAAAAATTGATTTGATCGTTAGATTTGGTTTATGTGAAAATGTTATATTCTCTTTCTCTATTATTCTATGTAAATTTCTGTTGTCAGTGAGCTTTGGAATGTAAAGGTATAGAGAAAAACTTCTTTTCTTTATTATCAGCTGTAGTGCTTGAATTTTTGTTATTGTTTTGATTTAATTTTGTTTTTAAGTTTTCTTTTCTTTTTCTTAGTAGATCGTTGATTATGTAAAATGGATAGTTATTTGTTTTTAGTATGGATTTTATTTGTCTTATATTTTCTATTTCATATTTTTCGTCACTGAGGTCTAAGACTTTGTTTATAAAATTGAATGCGGTGTTTACTTTTTGTTTAATTAGTTGTGTCGAATGAAAATTGATCATACGTCCTGATGAAGTTGGTTTGGAATACCAATTATATATAATTTTGTTGTTTTCTCGGTGTAGAAGTAGGTCAAGATATGGAATGCTATTATTTTGTTCATTTTCTATTGTAAATTGTAGTTTTTTATGGTATGAATTGAGTTGGTTTTTTTTGGTCTTTGTCTTTTATTTTAATTATGGCGAAGATATCATCCAAATAAAAGACAAAGACGTAATACTTAACCAACTCAATTCATACTATAAATGGTGTGTCTATGCTTGAAACGACGAGAATTGTTAAAATTTTCAATTCGATAAACTACAATTTATTATTTCCTATTAATTAGTTAGAGAAGACATTCAGGCCACATTCATAGGACATACATACCATTTTATAGACAAAATAGTAATTATTTTATTTGATATCTACACCTACATGTATGGTGTAAAATGTGTGTACGACGGGTTCTTTGCCAAGTAGATATTTTAATGTAATTGTTTTATAAAAGAAAAGATAATCTTTTGAACTTAAAGCTGATATTTACTCGTAATACATAGCATTCATATTTAATGTCATTAGGAAGTCAGGAATAGTTTCTGGCTATATATGTAAGGCTGATATATTTGAATCATTCTTTTGCTTTTCTGTAATTAATGTTTAATTTTATTATAATTTAGTTGATTGCCATGTTTCCACAAGTTCATTTTACTCTGCAAGTTGTTCTGTTTAGCTCCAATATCACATAGTTCAAATGTTAAACGTATTTTAAGTGCTTATTCTTTAATTACCGTAATTTGTTTAACTGTAGTAACCGCGTTTAGTTTTTCAATAGACATCTTTGCTGAAGGATTTGTTGTATCTAATTTAGCAACATCAGCGGTATTCGTTTCAGGAATCGTTGGGCATATCACTGTTGTCTTAGAGTCGTTGTTGAAAAGAAAGGAACATGAATATTTTTTTTCCAAACTTTATGAGCTCGAATACATTTTTCGATTCAAACTAAGGCATAGGATTCAAGTTCGAAGCCATCGAACAAATATTTTAAGAAAATATTCAATATTGTCAGTTGTTATTATCATTTGGTTTGGGACTTATATAACCATCATCTCTACTGATGATTATCTGGGGTACTTTTGGCATGCAAGTGTTTCTGTAGTTGTTAACAGGATGAGATTAATACAAGCCTGCGTCTATGTTGACTTGATTAATTTTCGTTTTGACAATATAAATTTGCTTTTAAAACAAGTTTCAAACAGCATCGTCCAACAAAATCAAAAATTTCTTGACATAGATTATGGGATAATAGACAACACGGAAAGAATATTTGTATTGAAAACAATCTACACTAGGCTGAATAAATTAGTGCTTTATTTGAATGAAGCTTTTGGTTGGACTAATGTAACATTAACCGTTTATTATAGCTTGGACTTAACGTGCAATTTGTACTGGTTATTTTTAGGATTTGAAGAAATTTTGGACCACTTTTACTACAATACTACAATATTCCCGATAGCACTTTTAACTCTTTATCTTAAGCCATACTTGCTGTAAGTGCGTGAAAAAGGTTGTTTATTAATTACTTGAAATCAAATTGCAAATATCGATTTTACTATTGTAAGTTTTTATGTTTTCAGGGTGATGTTGCTAGGCAACTTGTTCAGAAAATATTGGTCTCTTCAACTTTTGATCACACGAATGGATGCATTTTTGCTTCAAATAAATAATCAGCCTATTGTGTTTCATGCTAAACCTTTTTTTAGTGTAAACGCAAAACTATTGACAAGCGCAAATAATTGTTAACAATGTTCATATATACATACATATGTACATTTCTTATTTAATTTAACTATAATGTGTGTATTGTCCATTGGAATCAGATTTTGATAATATGTATAAACAAATCTCAATAAATCTACATATCTCTTACTATCTTTTTCTTAAAAAATAACCTAAGTATTTATCTACTATAATAAGAGCTACATAATTCTGTAATGTTTAAGATTTGTACATTTAATGTTATTTTTTACAAAATACTACCTTACATCACACCAACTAATTAATCAAATTTGAGTAAGTATGTATGCACAGTACATATCAAATAATGTCATATAGAATCAGAGATATGTATGTAATTTGAATTAATTTATGTAATTGAAGAATTAATTTGTGTATGTACGTTAATACGTACATAAGTAATTAAAAGAAAAATAATTTGTGGGTGGATTTTGACAATAACTGTCATTTATTATTTTTTATTTAGTCTACATAAATTAAATTTAAACGACATGCTTGCTATTCTATTATTGAAATGATATCGAGAGCACGACATGTGAATAAAAATCATGGCTCTGCAATATAAGTTATTTAAAGAGCTGAAGGTTAGTTTGTTAAAATGTTTTCTCACAGTAAGTTGAAGTTGATTCTGAAGATACTTGCTTTGGCTCCCAGCTCACAGAAAGAAAGTACGCAAATGGTTCTTAATTCATTTTCGTTAATAACAATTATAAGCGTTGTTTTAAGTGCCATTTTTGGATTTACTCTTGATGTGTTTGGTGACGGATATATTGTATCAAGTCTTGCCACTTCGGTAGTTTTTATTGGCCTGATAGTTGGGCACCTTGCTGCTGTACTTGAGTCGTTGGTAAAACGAGAAAAGCATGATGAATTTTTTGAACAGCTTTATGAGTTGGATGATTTCTTCCGATTTAAAGTTGGGCATATAATTCCTGTTGCAAGCCAATCCAAGAAACTCAATGGAAAGTATTCTATAATTACTTTAGTCGTGTTTCTAAGTCTGTTAATCTATATTGGCTCAATTCTCACTCATACGTATGAAGGATTTTTCTGGCATGGAAGCATTTCCGTGATTGTTTCCCGAATCAGGTGTATTCAAGCAAGTGTATATGTTGATTTATTCAATCTTCGTTTCCGACACCTCAATAAAGTTTTGAAGCAATTGGCTAGTAGTCTGTTGCAACCAAGCAATCAAATGCTGGATATTAATTTGTGTGGCATTGACAATCCAAAAAGGATTATTTTAATAAAATCGATTTACAGAAAGTTGTACGATTTAGTTAACTATCTAAATGACACTTTCGGATGGTCAATTTTAACGTTCACTGTCTACTTTTGCTTGGATTTTACTTGCAACTGTTATTGGCTTATTTTGGCATGGGATGATTACTTACCTTCATATCACAATCATGAGTGTTTCTTTACTATCTGTCCTATTGTATTGCTGATGACTTCTTATTGTTACATTTGCTCCGAGTGCATTCGAATGGTACAGTATTTAAACTTAATTTTGATTTTTATATTTTCAAACATTAATTCCAGAGTGATAATACAAAGCTGTTGGTTCAAAAGATGCTCGTAACAAGTAATAATGATCACACAAATGACTTGTTGAATGCTTTTTTAATGCAAATTAACAATCAGCCAATTTTTATCCATGCCAAGATGTTTTTTCGAGTAAATTTGAAATTGTTGACGAGTGTTAGTTAAAGTTTATGAATGTTTGAATATAACTATTGAAATATAGCTAATTAAAATGTTTTCTTTTTAGATTTCTACATCAGTTCTTGGATATTTAGTTATTTTAATACAATTCCGATTTACAGAAAATGAACTTTGATGGATAATACCTATACACTTATCTGATTAAATTTTAAAACTAGCCTTTTGTCGATAAAATATTATTTTTAATGTGTGCATTTTATTAATATTTGATGCACGTTACATAAAAATAAACAACTATGGATTTTCTTAAGAAAATCTGTTTTATTTTATTTTCAATGAAATCACTATTATTTAGATTTTAGACACTGAATTAATATTTTAAATTAAATTAGACAAATACTACCTTCTATTACTTCACTTAAATAGTAATAAATATTACAAAAACACACATAAAAGGGTGTTTTATATATTTTTATCTTTGAGGAGTAAAAACTAAAGTAAGTTATTCCATAAAGCCTTAAAGGACCAATTATAGCTATAATTGAAATCAGTTTACTAATTTTTTTTTTGCAAAGAAACAATGCATATGAAGAAGTTAAATTTAAATTTTAAAGCATTTCGAAATTTTCCCATTTCATTTTCACTGATGGATTTTGCTGATAGCTATATTGCAAGGAAAAACATAAACTTTTTCTTTTTTAATTTACCTTACAACTGCCAAATTTATATCATTTTTAAACACAATATTGAAGATAAAGTTCTGATTTAAGGAAAAGCTACTTAAAAACCTTCAATAGAAATATAAGTCAATATAAAATAAATAAATTAGGTGGCGCAATGGCTCGTAGAGAACCAGGGCCTAGTGATTAACAACTCTCAACCATTTCCTTGTGCGAGTAATGTTAGGGACTGAGGGGACCTACAATTTATATGCTGAATCCGAACCACTTAACAATATTTTGAGTGAGATAACAAATTTGAAATCAAAATGCAATCATTTTTAAGTCAATACTTTCATTTAATCTCGAGAAATTTGAATTCAACATCAATTTTACCAATTCTGCTTAGAATTTTTTGTAGATTCTTATTTGTTTGAACAAACTTATTAACCTAAAAAAATCATTCTTGTTTTGGTTTCGGTGGTGAATGTCAAACTTCATTCGCGACGAATTAAAAACTCTCATTTGAAAGAAATGTCAAAATCGACGAATATTCGTTCATTCGTTGGTTGTTGGTCGTGCTCATGTGAATAGTGCTTTAGGGCCGAAAGGCATTAGCATTAAGTGTTATTGTTTAACTTAGAGTGTCCGTATGGGACCAGTAAGTTAGTTGTAAGTTATGGTTAATTAGGCTAGTTTTATGAATTTTTGTCTAGCTTTAAGATAGTCTTAAGAATGAATGAATAAAAATGAATTAAAAAAAAAAAAAATATTTTAACCCCACCCCAATACATTCCACATAGAAAACATGTGGAACGAACTGTTTAGGAAGTCGATGAAAAGATGTCAGGTCGAGCGTTGCTCTTCATGATAGTACTATTCAAATATATATACAAAGTCAAATGTCATTTCGATTCCATTTCAATTCGATTCCTCGATCCACTGACGACGTATACCTGGATCGAAATCTCAATTCAATTTCGATTCGATTCCTCGATCTCCTCTTGTAACCAGACAATAGACAAAACTTATTTTGTGTATAATATTGCCATTATCTAATATATATTGATTTATTGATATCATGGGCATAGAGGAAATATATTATATAGAGTCCCGACTTAATGGGCTTGCTCTCTTTTTGCCTACAAGCTAAATTGGGAGGATTTTGTCCATAAGGATAAACATGTGTTAGTTGTCCCGTGCATTTCTTTATGGTAAAAAGCCATTATGAATGTAGTTGGTATGGAATTTGTGCCCATATTGCTCAACCGCGGGGGAAAAAACTATGAGGTGAACTGAGCCGTTCAAAAAAGAGATCCGTTGAATTCAAAAATTGAAAAATTAATGCAATATTTAAAGAAAAATTAATTTTGCAACTTCCTTTCAGTGAAAACTGTCCTAAAAATAATACTTGACTGCTTTTGGCAAACAAATTCTATGATTTTTATGAAAATTTTTGATAAAAACAGAAAAAATCATGCAGAAAGTATACGCGCACCATAGAACTACAATGCGAACGTGGCCTAATTTGAGTTTAACCCAGTTTTGACAGATTAACAGCGAGGTGAGTATTTTGACAATTCTACGAAAATGTAAACAAAACAAAATTAATTCCCAGTATGCAAATGAAGGTAAAACAATTTAAATACAAAATATTAATTTATTGAAATAAAAATATATAATGAATTTGCACCTAATTTAATCCTCAGATAAAGAAGAAACCAAGGAGAATGTTGCAACAGGAAAAGTGGAATCTCCCGAGAAGGAAGCCAGCAACGCCGACGTTTTTATTCTGAAGCGAAGAGGTACAAATTCAAGGTGTGTTCCTTACGTTAATTTTAAAGTCAAATTATATGAATATTATTTTGTTTTTTTTAGTTAAAACTACATCGCTCTAATCCAATGGATTCTTATGTCCTCATTTTTAATCAAATATCGTCTGGCTATCTGCTATCGTGAGCTGAATGACTCCAATTTGGCTATTTCGACATTGCAATCGATTCCGAGTAAGTCTAGACTTCCAAAGATAAACATGCTTCTGGTAAAGCTACAACATCGACAGTCAAGAAATCCATTGGAGGATATTGCCTCTTACAAAGATGTACTGCGTGCCAATGGCCATGTAGGCTATATGTAAGTTCACTCTTGGAAGTCGGCGTCGATGGAATTGAAGTCAATTCGTTGGTAGTGAATGGTAAGCAAGCAATTATTTTAAATATTTTGTGTGTTTTAAGCTTCTTTTGTAATTTTATAGTGAGTTCGGCTCCAAAGAATGTTGAGTGGTTAAGTTCGTGTATAAAAGGCCATGCTCAAATGTACGTTCATAAACATCTGGATGCGTCAAAAACAGTCCAATCTATTAACGACAACACAAAACTTCATCAAAACGATTATATTCTAACGTTAATTGGAAAAGCTCTCTACTACAATGGGCACCATGCTCAGGCGCAGCAGTATCTAGAAACAGCACACATGATAAGTCCATATAGCACAGAACATATCATGCCATTAGCCGTGATCTATGAGAGGAATAATAATCTAGCAGAATTGGAAAAGCTGGCTAGCCAGCAATCGAACATCAATGAATTTAGTTCGGAAAATTGGTTTGTCATGGCTGAGAGTCTATCGGCAAATGGAAAATACGAACAGGCTTCCTATTTTACCCACAAAGCAATTCCAGTTGATTCAACAAACGTTGAAGCGTATCTTTTGCGTGGGAAGATATTTCTTCAATTGAAACGATATAAGGAAGCAATTCATTATTACAGGGCAGTTCAGAGTTTAGCTAACTATCGTTTTGAGATATACAAAGGTCTTGCGGGTTGTTACATCGGACTTAAGCGCTTAAAAGATGCACAGACAATATGTGCATTGGCTGCACGCTGTTTCAGGAACTGCTCCAGGAGCTATGTGGTAAGAATTTGTTGTTATTTTTCATTTTTCATTTGCATTTTACCTCAACTTACTATGAATTTCGATGAAATATAAACAGCTACTTGCCAGTACACTTTTGTACTCTTCGAATACTGTTACAAAACGCCAGGCAAAGACTTTCATTGATGTTATTTTGTCTTTTTAATTTCCTAGAACCACCACAAATTCCACAAGCCAAACAAATTCTAACCAACACCAAGGTCCCGATAATAACAAAAAAACAACACGAAGAAGAAGCCAATGATTTCTCGCCGATTCGGAATGCGGTTGCGAAAAAACCACCACTGCCAGTTCAGCAGATCCCGAGTAAATTGGTCACCAGTACACCCATACAACGTGCACCTTTAATGTGAGTATGTCATCCATTTGATTTAAGCATTAAATATATTTTTACCTCCCCAATAGTAGTCGTCGTGCCAAGCGAACCATTCCCAATGCAAATGGAGAAACAGAAGATGAAATCGTTGAGAAAATTGTCGCCAAACGTTTTAATCCCCGGAGAAAAATGCACGAGTACTTGGTCAAGTGGGAATCGTGTTCGCATGAGCACAATACTTGGGAACCGCAGGTTCATTTAGAAAATGTTCCACAAATCTTAGAAACCTTCGAAAAACAACTTGCCCGTCAGAAAGAGCAAAGAGCCGCACAATAAGCGAAGCAACAGGCAGCCAGCCTCGCTGCCGCCATCAAAGTGGTGGACTTGAAGAAAGATGTCATAAAGGATCCGAATAAAATAGAAGAGACGACCAAAATGAATTTATCATCGCCCGGAAGTGATTCAAGTCGGTTGTCGAGAACGTCCAAAAACAAGGCTATCGATCAAGTCAAACAGTGGTGTGCGGATGAACCAATCGAAAATAATGCCCCAGCAAGTGGTGTAGCAAATGTACAGACAAACACCCCACTGACCATGCAAGCGGCACATCCCGTCTTACAAACAAGTAATTTCGGTCCTGGAAGCATTCCTGCTTTGAAGAGGAAGCTGGACGATAGTGATTTCGATGTCTCGGCGATGATTGGTGACGAAGACTTGGAGGAGGACCTCATTCCGTCGCACATGGTGAAAAGAATGAAAAACGGCGACACTGTCTCGGTGAGGGTTGAGACGAAAAAAGAGCGTGCTGTTGAGGTTAGTTCTTAGAGCATTTTATTTCAAGGGTTTTTGTTCTAATTGATTTCCTTGCAGTCGAAAATAATCAAAGTCAATGGAAGCATGAAGAACACAAGCGCAACGGAACCGTTTTCAGCTGATGTGATCATCACTCAAGACACCAACACTTCTGGAGTTGTCAAAAAGGCTGGCTTCAATGGGACAACATCAACGAATGTAAGTAACTTTAAACTTTAATTTTTTGATGGTTTCATCAAACTTAAAGCATATTTTTTCTTTCTTAAGCTTCACCAAAAACTGAAGCTCACATTCGCGTTGTTTCGAAGGAGAAAAAATAGCGGAATTGTCCGAATGGGTAGCGAAGTTGCTGCATCCTTGACTTCAAACGCCAACGAGAATGGCCCCGTTCAACACAACATCCAAATCCCCACGCAAACTTCGAATACAATTATGACTCCAATTCATCATCCTCAAGTTAATACGCAACTCTCGAAATCTGGTGACTTGAAAGTTATGTCGATGGAAACTATGTTGCGAGGCAAGAGGAGGTGTGGAGGTGGGTGAAGTGGAAGGGTAGGATAAGGATGAGGTAGGAAAAAGAGATAGGAATATTTGGAAAAGGTTAGGTTGGAATGTTGAGCTCCGGGGGACGCGGCCTGCTAGCGGTGCACGGCGTCAGCTCGTCGGACGGGGGGGGGCGATCTTGCCCCCAAAACTCAACCTCGCCTGCAAGCAAAAACATATATCAGGCCAAGGAAGGAGGAAAGGGAAGGAAACCTAAACGGACGGACTATGGCACATCAGGGCACTGCGGATGTTATTGCAGTGAGGCCATTACCCACCCTACCTTTAGGTGTCCGCGGCCAGTGTTGGACACCCCCAAATTTGTTGGTCGATGGTCGGCTTCAGGTCATCTCAGGTCATCGCCCACTCCGCTACCCCCGGCACCCCTGTAAAGAAACTTAACTCCTCATTGTTTCGCTTGGGCGAAACATAAAAAAAAACTTGCTTTTTCTTTTTCACCGGCGCACTAAGGAGCATTTTGCCTCAAAAACCGGACAAAATTATTTGAGATGATTTTTTTGCAAAAAATTAATGAAAATGCATAAATGAGTATAGTTTATGTATATTTCTGTAAAAAATATAGGGTATAACATGAAAACAAAATAACATTATTATAGAAATATAGTTTTTGGCTTAGTCTGATTCATTTAAACTTTCCAGTCTTAATGTTTCTTCTAACTCTTCATAATCTGGTTCTTCTGGCTCAAAAAGGTCTAACGTTTCGCTTAAGTAGGGCTGGCTTTTGCTGCATTTTCGTTTACGTTTACAACTTATCAAAGGATCCGATGTGAGAAGGAGCCTATTCAAAACATCTTGATTGCACTGAATCCTTGAAAATTTTCTTGCAAAATCTTGACGGTATGAACGGAAGTGTTTATTACGGGCCTCGGCAGCCTCCTCGGATAACTGGCCAATAGGGAGGATGGCATATTTTATTATAGTCGAGCTGTGCACAAGTATTTTATGAAGAGTTGGCGTCATTGGATGCCAACCGTAATGTTTAACATACATTCTTGCAGTTTCCTTGAAAAATTCTTCAAACTTCATGGCATTAATTCTGTGGCCGGATGATATCGCTTCTAGAATAACCTTTAGCTTCACTATAAATTCTTTATTTATACCGGTGATTTCAGCGGCTAGATCCTGTTCAGCGAAGAACCTTCGAGACGTGTTGCCCGAATTTGAATTCCCAAAGCCAGCTTTTGGCATATCTATTATTAATCCTGCCCTGTATTCCTTTTGGATTCTTCCTTTATGTTCTTTAACAACGTTCTTTTCTTCTGTAGTTCTTGCTTGCCATTTTTTAAGAGGAAGTTTGTATGATAGATGGAGTACCGTTTCAAATAAACGGATTCTAGCATGGAGAATTGACAAGCCAAATCTCAATGACTGAGGATCCTCCACATTGGTATCTTCAAAGTCATTAAAACTTTTGGATGTTTTCCCACATATGTAGCATCTCATGGTAGAGGATGTACCAGTTGCCGCATTACAAACTTTTGCGTCAACCATTGTTGGAAGCAATGTGTGTCGAACGAAAGTGGTTGTTTCTGTAATAACTATTTTGGTCTTCAGTAATTCTTGTGCTTGTTCTTCAATGTACTTTATTTCTTCCTTAGTGATATCAGCACTTTCATGGAGAAATCGAATGCGAATTGGGCGGCAAAACCGAGTGGATGACGGTGTCGGGTTTTGCCATAAAATCTTTTTTTTTGTCTCCAACATGTGACTGCAATGGGACTAGAGAACTTTGGAATATATTCGAGTCGTCTGCGTCGTGATTGTCATCTGAAAACTTTTGTTGATAAGCTGTTTGATGAGAGCCATCGCAACCCCATTTTGAAATTAGTTCCAGGTTTTCCAATTCTTCTTCAGCACAGTTTTGGAGAACATCTTCAAGATAAAGACAAAGTCTAGTACTAGTGTGATCGAGTAAGTCTTGGAGCACAACTTCTGCACACGTTTCCGTAACTCTTACTGACTCTGGTTTTATATAGCATAGTTTCTTTGCTTCTCTAATGAGAGTATAGCAAGGAAAAATACTATTGTTTGAGTCGTGCAATAACTCCCACTGTCTCCTTGTAAAGTCGCCTTCAACAAAGACATTTAAAGTTTCTTCAGGTGTGTGTTTTTTATTTTTGGTTTCTGAGCGGTATCTATCATTTTTCTGAGTTTTGTGGCCCTTGTTGGTGAAGAAGTTGCGTCTATTATAAGTTTAGAGGCTGCAACATTTCCCGACATCCGTTGACTAACGCTAGCGGCGAAGGTAAGCTCTCTAACAGGTACCTGCTCGCGGAGTTCTTTTGTTTTCCGTCGTTTACTGCGATCCGTCAATTCTTGGAAACCCTTGCTTGGGCGTCCCGCCCCACTATTCGGTTTCCAGTTACGAATTGATATAGAATCATCGAGCCATTCATCATTATTTTTCAAAAATCGATCTTTAATATACTTAGAGGATATCCATCTCTGCTTTAAATCAGTTTTGAAATGCCGTAAATCACGACTAAAAGCTTGAAAATCGTTTTGGGGACATTTAACCAGTTTTCGGAGGCTACATTCCATAAATGACAACTTATCATCTAAGTTTCTTGCTGTGCTCTCATTAAAAAACATATATAATGTTTTTCGAGGTATTTCAATTGAATTTGCTGTCGAATGTAAAAGGAAGCAACAAAAGTTAGAAAGAAAGCTAAATTTTTGGAGAGAAACGTGTAAACTTCAAAGTGCTTTTTTTTTAAGGAGGAAAGATGAGGAAAATGTTTTGCCTTTTATAATATATTAAAAACCTCTAGTTTATTCTAAAAATAAATTTTTAACCCGACAACACCCGGCACTATAACAAAAACACTAACTTATAAAAAAATACACTAAATTCTTAATTTTTCGCGGGTTTCAATTCTTCCCCGAGAAAATACAAAAAAACGCAATGCAATCACAAAACTTTTACATTTAAGTTAAATACATACCACGGTTTTCAGAATACATAGCTTAAATTTTTCCACAGTTCACTTCAACCATTACAAAACACCAACTGCAACTGGGTAAAAAAAGCGCATCGCGAGTAAAAGAGTCCATACTAAAAAAAATCTAGATTTAGACTAGTTGCCTAGCAAGGTGGCGTGATGATGGTCCGTTTTAAGACTTAAATATGATAGTAAGGTTATTCAACTACTAAAAAAAAAATTGAGTGGCATTCACAATAGTTTTTTTTTTATTTTGTCCGGTTTTTGAGGCTAAATGCTCCTTAGTGCGGCGTTTTGTCGGAAGTTTTTTTATTATTCACATAACCAAGGCATTTCCAATAAACTTGACACAAAAAATGAAGAAAAGATTTTTTAAAAACTAAAATAATAAATCAAGAAAAGAAACAAGCAAAAATGGTAACAAAAAAACAACAGTCGGTAGGCCTAGACTTAATTATATTATTTACCCTTTGCGGTATTTTATTTTCTTAAACGAAATAACGATCAACGGAGACCTAATTCCCTACCCCTAAAGAGCTCTATGGAGGTAACGGTTAGGACCTTGCACAAAACAAAACTTATGGGGGCCGAACACGCAACTTCCAACCGTATTTTTCGGTACCTCACAGCAACAAAATATAAGAAAAAAATTATGGAAATAAACAACAAAAAAAACAACTTCCAAGCCTTAAATCAAATTACTTTATGAATTATGTAATTGAGATAAAAATTGCAAAAAAACTTAAATAGGTATAGTTATATACATACAGTGGCGGACTAAGGGCGGGGCGGTGGGGGCGGTCCGCCCCGGGTGGCAGACTAATAGGGGGTGCCATCAGTAACAGAAAAATAACTTTGCACACTACAAAAAAAAAAAACCCAAATAAAACAATAAATTTGTTTCCCAAATACCTACCTATATATATATGTGCGCATGAATTTCGTTACTGGCCTATTCTCTTAATATAAGTAATATGGAAATAAAATATTTATCGCCCAAGAGCAACAACCAAGCATTTACCAAGCGTCGCAGTTCTGTGTTCAGTTCTTTTTTCTTTACTGATATGAGTATTTGTATGAAAATTATGCCAGGCGAAAAGGCTCAAGATGCTGGTTTGACGTTGGAAGAGGAAACACGAAGAGCCATGTTAGAATGTCAGGATACATTTTATACTGAACTTGTGCATCGATCTAAGGCCATGGAAGATATTGCGTCAGTTTTCTCAGCTCTTCAACCGAAAATATTGCTGTATGGAACGGAAGAAGAACTGCGGGCTGTGGTTCCAATGCTTACCTCGACATTTACAGAACTTACAGACAACAGTATCATATTGGAAATCCAGCGAATTCGGCGTCACATGGTAGCTTCAAAGATAAATTTAAAAGATGCAGAAATTTGGACAGCCTTTGAATTTTTAAGCTTCATTGTTAAGTGGGATTTTTCATACTCTTTACCGAGTCTGTCATTGGCGATGAGAATTTATTTAACAATTTGCGTCTCAGTGGAATCGTGTGAACGAAGCTTTTCCAAATTAAAAGTAATAAAGACTTATCTAAGATCAACGATGAGCCAAAATAGGTTGACTAATTTGGCTTTACTTTCAATCGAAACGGAGCACACAAAAAATATAGATTTTAATGATATAATCGAAACATTCAGTACAATAAAAGCTCGTAAGCACCTTTAAATAAAATCTTTAATCGTGTTTTTTTCTTAAATTTTTCAAGGGGTGTAAGCTTGCTTTACCGCCCCGGGTGTCACTGCCTCTTAGTCCCCCACTGTATACATATACACTATATGAACGTATTAGCGTAGCAATTAACGATCGCTTATTTCACTGCTATCTGGCTTAACCCTTCACTTTTATGTTTTGGTGAATCACCTTCTTGTGGGAATACCAACATTTTTGAACTAAGTTTCCTTTTTCGTTTTGTTAGGTATTTTTAAATTTCCTTTTTTTTCAAATTTTGTTTTTTCTTAAATTTCTTCAATTTCAAAAATTTTTAAATTTCTCTTAATTTCAATTTTTCTATTTTTTCCTTTAATTTAAAATTTTTCTGTTCTATCTTTTTTTTAATTTCAATCTTTGTTCTTTAGTTTTTTTGTTTTCAATTTAAATTTGCTGGCGGCGGCCCAGCTTTCCGTAAATTCATTCGGGCCGCCGATAATCAAACTAGTATCAAAAAAAAAAATAACAATAATTAACTTACTATACCTACTCAAATTCACCGGACTCACCACCTTTTATTTGTTATTTAATACTTTCTTCCTTCTTTCTGAGTTGTTGGCTCCAATTATAATTACTTGGTTAACACTAGTCTTAATTCACTAGGCACTGTTCTTTCCTACAAGGAATTATTATTTATTTTTTTTTCATTTATTTATTATTTTTTATTTTTAAAACAAATTAATTTTAAGAATAATAATCACTATACCAGAAATCTTGTTTGCTGGTCCAATCGTTTCTTGAATTTTCAAATATTTGAATTACAATCACTATCTTAATCACCCACTTTGTACTCCACTGTAAGGTAGCTGGCCAAATGAGGGAGTGCTGAAATTATCATCCCACCCACACTGGCAAAAATATATTCGGATGATGTATTCTATCTCTAACAGGAACACAACATCCGATCCCCATATCTACCCAGTGTATTAATTCACTCACATCATCAAACCCAAATAGTGGGCCATACATGTGTTAGTACACCTCCAACAAAATAGGGGTATTATTATTACTAAGGTGTGTTCGAAGGTCAAAAATGGGGGAGACCTGTGAAACAGAACCACATGAGACCAGAACACTACAAACATCACAACACTTAATTACAAATTTACAACCAAACATATGACATATAACAAATAACAAATAATAACATGCACAAATGGTCGTTCACGAAGTCTGAATACGAACATAAGACAAAACTAAGATCACAAGATTTCAGGTCACACGCAACTTAACTTATCTGACGCCCTACTCGGAGTAGGACACAAAACCCAACTCCATTGAACACACCTATTCCTTTTGAACACACCTTGTACTTTACATCCGTGTAGAGTTTGGAGAATTGTCAGCCAACGACAACATTCTCATCAAAAGTCAAAACACGGTGGCGCTTTCCACTGGTAAGTTTGTATTTACTTTTCCCTTCCGCAACAAAATTTGTTGCTTATTGAGATATATTCTCAATAAGCAGCAAAAACAGAAATTTTCGGCCGCCTGAGAAACAAATTCAAGCGAGGACAATAACGGGACACTCAATGGACGCGGAGGTAAGTTTATAAATT